>OU426989.1:80313262-81513262 GCA_911387755.1 Chrysotoxum bicinctum | reverse complement strand
TTGAGGTTCTATGCCCTTAATATGCCGAATTATCTCATCCTTTAGCTCTTGAATTGTTGCTGGCTTATCGACGTATACCTTTTCTTTCAAA
This sequence comes from Chrysotoxum bicinctum, assembly GCA_911387755.1. Taxonomy (NCBI): domain Eukaryota; kingdom Metazoa; phylum Arthropoda; class Insecta; order Diptera; family Syrphidae; genus Chrysotoxum; species Chrysotoxum bicinctum. Next base: position 81,513,171 of record OU426989.1, on the reverse strand, counting down.
TAACCCCAAAGAAAGAAGTCCAACGGTGTTAAATCACATGATCTTGGCGGCCAATTGACATCGCCACCACGTGAGATAATACGGCCATTGAATTTGTCGAGCCATTGTTTCGTTAGCTGTTGAAACCACATATCGTCCACATCCATATCTTCCAATTCGGGCCATAAGAAGTTCGTTTTCACCTCACGATAGCGAACACCATTCACAGTAACTGCCTGACCGGCCTCATTTTGGAAAAACTACGGCCCGATGATGCCGCCAGCCCATAAACCTCACCAAACAGTAACTCTTTGTGGGTGCATTTGTTTTTCGACAATCACTCTTGGATTATCATTCGCCCAAATGCGGCAATTCTGCTTATTGACGAATCCACTGAAGTGAAAATGTGCTTCATTACTGAAGATGATTTTCTTCGAAAATTGATCATCTACTGTTGCCATTTCTTGCCACCATTCTGACCATTGACGACGCTTGAAATGGTCAAGAAGCTTTAGTTCTTGAGTCCATTGCACCTTGTAAGCGTGTAAATGCAAGTCTTTATGCATAATGTTCATCAACGACGAGCGTGAGAGGTGCAATTGTTGTGCACGACACGACGAGTTGAGGTGGACGGCTCTTCAGCCACACTATCGCAAACAGCAGCAATATTTTCTGCAGTACGAGCATGCACTGGTGTTTTCACATCTCATACAGACCCGATTTGCTCAAATTTTTACACGATTTTTCCGATTGTACGCACATTTGGACGATTAAATTGACCGAAAAAATCACGAAGTACACGATATGCATTTTGATTTGAACGCCCATTATCATAATAAGCTTGAATAACTTTAACGCCATGCTCGATTGTGTATCTTTCCATGGTTCAAATTGAGTTAGTCTGAAATTGAGAAATGTCAAATGAAATGCAGAAAAAAAAATTGACGCTTAGGTGTGGTTCACATTCAACATCGGCCCTTAAAATGTAACCACCCTTTACAAATTAAAGTAAAAGATTGATTGACTTGCAATTTCATATCTTTGCAAGAAATAAATGAATACAAACGAAAATTTTGTTCGCACAGTACTGTGTGTTCTTACAATTTAAACTCCGCAGATTTAAGTAGCCTTTAGAAGAAATTTTGTTTAGAAAATAAAAACAAAAGCAACACAAACTACTGTCACCTGCTCTCTTCTTCTTTATTAACAAAGACAAATAACTCATTTGTCACGAAGAAACCATGCAATTTTTAGAAGAGATTTTTTTTTTTCAAAATCAGATCTAGGTATTAATAGATACATAGATTCACGTTGTACCAACCTTCATACATATAAACAATTTCACTGTCTGTGAACACAATTTATGCGCATCATTGTTTATTATTACTTTGTATATTATATACTCGTACCTATTTTTTGTTTATTTTATATTCTGTTTACATTGTAAGTACCCTATGTATTCACAAGGTAAATCTATCAGTGTTTAACTGAAAGGTCATTGTGCCGTTGTTCACTTTTTAACTTGCGATATCGATATTTTAAATTTAATGGTTTGTTGTGGTTTTGTAAAAAAAATGTATTCTTAAAATTTTATTAAATTAAGAAAAACATAATTTTTTATAGTGAACATTACAAAGATGTAGGTGTCTTACTTCGGTTTTTCTATCATTTGCAAAAATTTTGTTAAAACTGTGTTTTGTTCTGATTGATGACATTGAACATACTTTTAAGGGGTCTTTAAAATTAGATTTAATTCTAAACGGTTAATAAAGTTCCGATTAAGTTCGAATTTGTAATACCTGTTCCAAACCTGAAATTGATTTTAATTTAATTTAATTTGTTTCTAATTTATTTTCAACTTATAATTGAAAAATATTAAATTTTGGTATTTTTAAAACTGGATTTATTAAATATTTTTTTAATTTCTATTATTTCTTAACTTATTACTATCTTTAAGCAAGACAAAAAGTTATAAAAATAAGCTTAATTATCAATAACCTATATTAAAATTCCTGGAGAAGAATTTTTAAACAACTCGCAACTCGGTATTTGCATCTCACTTTGACTTTAATAGCTTTCAATAAGCTATCTATTTTTTTAGCCTCTTTCAGGGTTGTCGTCTCGAGAGTACTATGAACTGCTACATACATATTTATGAGCATAATCGGTAGTGTTGCTATTTGTTGATTTAGATGAGAGAACTAAAAAAAAATATGTCTATGTTGAAATAATTTGAATTTATCATTTTCGACACCACCGAGTGGTAAGATAATCCTAACAGGTGCATTTTTGTAAGGGTTAATCCACTGCACTTTTTAAAAACCCCACAAATAAATTAACTTCTTATAAATGCAAAATTATTTGCCACTTTAATTAAACTGCTTTTTAACGAATTTTTCAAACATAAACAAAAATAAAAAACAAAATCTTAGAAAAGAAAACACGGTGACACAACACTTTTATCTATAAAAATGCGAATTATCTGTTCTCAAAAGATCTAAAAAAGCATACATTTCAAAAGCTTTTTAACAAACGTACTTCTCAACCATTGATGACGATCAAACAATCACGTCTGCCGTTCTGTCCTTGGAATTGTGTGAGATCGGTCATTTTTTTATATTTGCATATTTTACATATTTTACAAAGGGTTTCTTTTAATTTAATATGGTAAAATTTATACTGGCGGTACTGAATGAAAAAAGCTCTCCCATAAGACCTGTACTGACCGTTTTTGTTGTACAGAGTATAGTCAAACGATTTTTCTTGCAATTTTATCAACTGGGGTTTTGAAAAAATCAGATTTAAAATTGGAAATTATAAATACCTACCTTTAAATTTTTCCTTCCTTATAATTAAATATCTCAATGTTTTCTTTTGAAATACTTTTTTTATTTTTTACAATTTGTATTCCTTAAGATCAGGTACGTGCGACCCATTCGGCGGACACATGGTATATTTACTTCCTCCCATCCTCAGCTATGTAGTACCTACCTACAATCGATAGATACAAAAAAGAAAGACAAGAAGTGCAATGTTTGAAACTCGATACATCTACATACAAAGATGCATATCTACATAATGTGTACGTTATACGAAGGTTAGGTATCTCTACCTATACGTTGGAAAACAAACCGATCTTTCTTCGATCTGAGGGTATTTTTTTTTTGTTGAGACACTTCTTCGAAATGGATGGTGATTGTTCACCTGGAAGGGGATTTTCCGATTCACAAACAATGATTAATATGTATTTACCATCCACATATACCCTCTATATACAACTATGTTAGAGTAGGTATATGTTTGGAATTTAAAATCCAAACGTAGACAGGGAAAAAAGTTTTACAGACAAACAGAAAAAAAAAATAATATTAATAATGATTGTGTGCGGATTGTGCGTTCGGCATAACGAAAGGGAAACGGATGTGATGCGTCACAGAAAGAATTTTTTTTTGTAATTGCATATATTATGTATGTATGTAGTATGTAGATAGGTAGCTACATACTTCGCTAGGGACTTCCTTTATTTTTTTTTTTATTTTTCTTCCTGTTTGATGAATTTATTTTTAGATTAAAAGGGTAACGAATAATAAATTAGGTCAATATTAATAGTGCGATATTATGTATATGTATTTATATTTCAAGTGAATATGTTGTTAAGCAGTAACTTCCTATGTCCTACTAATTTTTATGTAACTGAGTCACAACTTATTATAGGTGGGCCTAATCTCTATAGAAACAATGCAATTACTTAAACTGCTCCACCTACGGTTTGATTCGTTACAAAAAACAGAGGGAACATTGCCCTTCATGTACTGGTTTGGATCTTGTTTGAGTACCTTGCATGCTTCGCTGATAGCTACTAGCAAAGATACCGTTAAAAGATATTTTCAGAGCCTCAGAAAAGATTCCTCAACCAACACCACACTCCAACTTAGAGCCATCTGTAACCCAGTCCGTTTCTGATGAGAACGTAACCTCAAAACCTTTACTGATGTCCATTTTAGTGATGTGGTAGTCAGTGGGAGTTGAATAAATCTCTATTGGAATCAACTCCGTAATATTGGTGTGGCCGTAAGGTTTGACAATCCAAGAGTTCGATTCCTTTAGTCTTAATGCGCTGCATGATAATGTGTAAATCAAGTGGTAAATGATGCAGAAAAACATTTAAGGCATCAGTTAAGCAAAATCTTAGAGCCCCTGTGGAGCCATATCTTGGCACCTTCTTCAGTTTATCGATGTGGTATGCTTTGGTAAGCTCGGACCACCATGAATCAAACCATACGTGAGTATCGCTCGAACCACGGCTGTGCACGTCCATAAAATCATCTTAGATTGAAGACCCAACTTTTTCTCAAAGGTTCTACTACAGGCGTAGAAAGCTATGCAGGCCTTCTTAACCATTTCTTCAATATTCAGTTTTCAGTTCAGCTAGACTCTAAGCAGAACACCTACATACATAGATATTTTGCATTTGAAGAGAGCAACAGTTTTTGGCCGTTGATTCGGTATAGAACGAAGTGGTGTAACTTAGTTTTGGAAGTAAATAGCATCGGTTTGGTTTTGCTTTGGTTAACACCTAGAGCACAGCTCATTGCCCAGTTACAAACTTTTCTTAAAGCCATTTCTGCGATTTCACTTAACACTGCAGGGGTGAACTTTCTTAACTCTAGTAGTATCAAGTTATCTACATACGCAACCGCCTTAAAACCACATCTTTCCAACTTAACGAGAATTGCCTTCATGACTAAAAGCTAAAGAAGAGGAGACAGAACTCCGCCCTAGGGTGTTCTACTGAGCATGGATATAATCCACTCCCTGATGTAGTCTTCTATACCAAAGTGATTCCGGAATAGATTTGGTAAGGACGTTGTTGAAAGCACCTTCTACATCTAAGAAGCGAGAGTATATTCTTTAAAATTAATAGTTTTCTCAAACTTAAACTCTAAAATATGGATGTCGAGAATGCTCTCCAAAGTTTTAAGCACAAAAAAAGTCAGACTAATTGGCCGGAAATTCTTGGCGGATTCATGGCCCTGCCAACCATTTTTCGGGATAACAACTACTTTTACTCGGTAACGTAGAGTCAACCTTTGAAAATTATTTCCAGCCATGGAGTTTCCAGTTACCACATCTTGCAGTTTTTATAACATAATTGGCGGTATGCCATCCAGACTTACATGGAGAGACAGTATTAATTTCCTAAGTAATTATCTCTTTTATTATAGCGGTGTTGATTTGCCCTGGGAGAGCCCATTAAAGTGTTAGGGGATCTAAGCGCTTTAGGGCTGCTGTTCTCGCAGCCCGAAAATGTCTTGTAAGTCTTAGGCTTTATTTATTCAAACATGAAGGACAACAATGATAGAGTGATTTGCGTGAGAATCGTAGTTTTAATAAATCCCAAACAAAAATTCGAAACACGTAATTTTTTTTTTAAATATTATGTGTGTTTCTTTTTTTAGGAAAATCTATCACTAAGTACAAGAAGATTGTAAAAAAACCTTTCAAGCGCAATCATTCAAACGAATTATCTAATAATTTATGTATGAAATTATATGAAATATTAAATAAAGTATAAAATGCTAGATAATTGTAAGGTACTAGTACCTGGCCCTCATCTAGCTGTTGCTCCTCAAATGTTTTTATTTATTCTTCTTAACAATTGTTCATTCACATTTTTTAATCCACTTCAACTTTTTAGGAGTTTTTGTTAATCTCAAAAATTAACCAAATCAATGTAATTGTTTCGTACAAAAGTCAAATGAAATTTTCACGGAATGCTTACAGCGCCGTTACATCACCCTTAGGGGGAAAAAGATGTTGTTCTAAAAAGATAGGGCATTGCCAAATTGTGTGTATTAATGTTAACATATTTTGCTAACATTAAATATGCGTCTGACCTTCTGAGGGATAACTTCTTGCATGGTTCCATGTCACTATCTTTTGACCTTTGTCTATAGCGTTGATCATTATGTCAAAATCAAATAAAGAAAAAACGTAAAAATGTTACAAATCATCTATTTCATCTTTTTACTCAGTTTTAAAAAATACAGAAATGTTACTAGAAATTAAAAATAAAATAGTTAATACAAACTATGGCAAGTACATTATGTATAGGTATGTATACCTAGACTATAGACATAAGTTTCTTATCGTGAAGGGAATGATTACCATTGAAATTGAAATATCTAAGTCCTTCGAAACCCCAATAAACTTCTTTTGAAGTCAATTGACTATAAATTAATAAAAAAAAAATCTAATTTGATAAACAACAAAAATCAAGATAACAGTAGTTTTATACCATTGATAATTTTTTTTAAACTTGCAACATAGAAACAAAACCTCTTGCTATTTATTTTTAAACTTCAAAAAATATAACTATAGCTAGATATATTTGAAAAAAAAAAATCAAAATATTGTGAAGGTAAAAGTCATACATATATACGTTACGTGGCCCAATCATTTCTTTTTTCGTTAATAAAAAAAACTAAAAATAAATTTGTTTGTTTATTATTTTCATTAAGAGACTCGATGATAAAATGAAAATGTTTATCACAGCTTTAATCTATGCAGAAGCAGCGGGTATGTGCTTAATTAAAAATAGAAAAATCATTTTATCATGCGGCAAAATTCGATAAAACCTACTTTTATTCTATTAAAAATTAAATCTATCTATTAATAGTATAAATTCTTTGAGTTAATAAATAAATAAATACAGAATTTTCTTAGCTCATGAACTAACCGTGTCTATTTCTTAAATCTGTTATAAACAAAACAAAACAACTTTAAGTTTAAATCAGATGAATGTCACAAATTTTCTTTTTTACTTATAAATAGGTACGTTAGTACACTCCTCAATTAAATTTTCTGTATATCTTCACAGGAACCAGTTCAGTTAATTTTCGAGACAACTGCAGTTTTCTTAAGAATAAAACAACCACGTCTACAGTATAATGGGCGCAACGTTTACACTAACGGAAACTCATGTTGATAATAAAGTTTTATTATTTGAACGTGCTGTTCAATCGTGTAACTTGCCATTGAGATGTGACATCAGTTACTGAATAATAAACAACAGATTTGACAGTAACATCAGTAACAAAACAAAATGGACGCCAAAATCTACCTCCGCCAATTGAAAAACTCTTTACAAACACGAAGACCACCGCTTCACTCGAATCTGCGATCTGATACCAGTACGCTAGCTTGTTCCACGTCGTCAATTTTTTGTTCACGTGAAATTCTCCACATCAAATTATAAGGCTGCTACGTAGCACTACTCGGTTTAAAATAAGACCAAAAGATAATCCGAGATTTAAGGCAAGAGATTTAAAATTAATCTTGAAGTGATTCCACAAAAAAAAAAAAAAAAGTGATTAATTTGACGTTTTCAATTTCATTCTGAATGACATTTGTCAAAAATAAGTCACGAAGAGGTGTAACAAAAGTGGCATACAGAAAGTGCGTTTTATTATCTACGGATCTATCTGGATCCGGATCTGGATTAATTTTTAACACGTATTACAAAAACAATTTGGGATCCTGTTCTCTATCTGGATCTATTTCAAAGATCCAAAAATTAGTTCTTTCTCTGGTTAGTAGATGGCTTTTTATGGTGTAAACTAAAGTGTAAAGAAAAAAGACAAAAAACATTTGAAAATCAACAAACATAAGCATAAGGGAGATGAGCATACAACACAACTGTCACTATGATCTGTATCGTTTTATTTTCAAGAGTTAATCTAAATGGATAATTGGTGATAATAAAGCGCGGCTAGAGACTAAGTAGAGTTAGCTCTATGTATTAATGACATTATCATAGTGAACCCAAAAATAGAGTTGGTTGTCGAACATAACAACTAAGTCACTGATGGAAGTGACAATTACAACTGGTTCATTCTTAAATAAAATTTTGACGCTGCGGTAAGGTAGGGCGATTTCGGTTTTAGGTAATGGCTTGACATTTATTCACATTCAGTTCAAGAAAATTTTTTTTGGCACCAAGTAATATTTAATAAACAAATTGTAACACTGAAGCTTGTACTAACTTAAAAGATATTGTACCTTACTGTGCAAGTTTAAATAAAATAAAAGAAAATTAATAGTTTTTGCATAATATCTTTTAAAATTATGAATTCGCTGCATAAAATTAGAAATAATTGGATCGGTTATTTTGAAAGCGGGATAACACCACTTTTTCAGAAAAATAAGTTATCTATGATTTTATGCTCGTCTTTTCTTTTGTTTCCCCGTACTCCTACTTAGATACACGTTCATAACTTTTGAATTTATAAATAGACAAGTGTAAATTAGTAGGAGCACGGGAAACCAAAAGTTTACCATAAAAATCCATAAATAACTTATTGTGCCCAAAAAGTGGAGTTATCCCCTTTTCAAAATAACCGATTCGATTATATTGTTGAATTTTCATCCGTTTTTGATTAAATTTTTTTTTTTTCAAAGAACAAAGACAAGATTTATGAACTTTTTAAGAAAAATAATCAAATCATTCGGTTTCCCAGGGTTGAAATAATACAGAGATGACTTTTGTTTTTTGTACCTACCTGTACAAAGCAATAGAACCATTGTGTTTTCAGCCAATTTAATTTCTGCATTCAAAGAAATGAGTCTATGGATTGTTATATCTAAAGCAGATCCGCTTTCGAAAGTAAATTATACATACATTTACATTTTTTCTCTCTCTTTCTCTCTGTTATATAATTAAAGTTCATGGCTGGAGGGCTTTTTGCTTAACAAAAAAAAAACAACAACACGCATGCTGCTATTGCTGTGCAAATTAAAACAAAAAAAAAAAACTGAAAAAAAAAGAAAATTCACATGAAAGGGTGCGGGCATTTTTGTTTAGTTTCCTTTTTTTTCATTTTCCATTCCATTTTCTGCCTAAGTTTTGCCGGTTTCATTTGGGCTAAAAGGCCAGGGGATGGTGGATACATGTAAAGACTACAGCATAGGGACTCTGCTTGGGCAGCAATGGCAGTAGCAACAGCAGCAACAGCAAAAAAACCTCACCGTTCTAGTTTTAATTTTTTACAATTCGAAGTTTTTCAAACCTCTTGTACAAATGTGTGTGTATGTGTGTACGAGTATGTATGTACATATATACCGTTGTAGGTGGTTTGGTTTTCTCTGCAGTCGGGTTATTTTTATGTTGAGCTTGCGTTTCCTCTTCCCGTTTGCCATATTTTTATTTTAAAAGCAGAAGTAGGAGGTGATAATGGTATTTTTTTTTAGCCAACTTCAGTGGTGTATGAGTGAAGGTTGGGTTGGGTGGGGTTGGTTGCCTTATTTTCTTTTCATTTGAATTCATTTTTATTTGTAGGTAGGTATAGGCTCTTAATATTTTTGCGCTATTCATTGTTTGAGAAATTCTATGGAAAGGTTCCTGTTCCTGGAAATTCCTCGAATAAATTAAAGCTTTAGCGACTAAAGCAATGGAAAGGCCTGCCTCAAGGTGGAATACCTACCTCTTCACATTGTAAAAGACCTCTGATGGAAAAAACAATGAATACCCCACTGCAAAAATAAACGATACCACCGCATCTACGAGCTGCAACGAGACAACAAAATAAGGGCACAACTAGTTTTACAATTAACAGACAAATGACAAAAGCTAAAGCTCAATCGGTAAAGTTCAGTAACAAAAGCTTTTTTTAGCAGACGAAAATGTTTTTATATGCGGATGACTTACATACATAGGTTAAATTTTGTACTACTGAGCTAAACAAAATTGACCCAACGGCTCGTAGAACCTAAGATGTTACAACATTGTCAGCAGAAATAGAAGAATTGAGTTAAACCATATGTGTTTATAATCGGCTACATTTGCAAATATCTATGTACAATATATCTCATCAGTTAATCCAGAGTTAACTCACTAAATAAATGGTCGAAGTTTTTCATTGCGAGATCAACCTAGTTTCGGAGTAAAACTCGAGTTTAATTTCTGAAACAAGTTCTAAAATTTGAGTTAATTTCCAACTAATTTAACAGTAATTTCTGACAGAAATCTATTAAAATCGAAGTGCGTCATCTTGATTTCGATAATGAAACAACTTTCCATAATGTTGCACTTCGATTTCAATAGATTTTTGACAGCTGAAAAGCTCCACTGAAAAGCTCTTCATGAGATAACTACTAACTAAGGATTACTTAAATCTGATTTAAATCATAGTTAACTCTAGCATTGAATCAACTCGAAAACAACAGTAGTTGTTTCAGGAGTTAAGTCGAGTTTAAACCGGAATGATCAAATGATCTTTCACAGAAAAATTGGACTAAACGTAAATCCGTTTTACGAGTACTATGGCAAAACCGGATATTTCAAAATCTAAAACTGATTTGCCCTTTTTTTGGTCCGAGATTTATAGAAAGAATTTAGAATTTCCTTAAATAATTTCTTTGAATGTATTCCCAACATTTTAATGTGTTTTTATCTTTAAAATATCACTATTGATGAGGAAAAAATTCGATTAACAGTAAGTAAGTTCTAGTTTAGTACCCTTTGGTATAATGGTTAGTTCGTTGTACTGACATGCACAGGGACTTGGGTTCGATTCTCAGCCGCTGCCAAAAAGTTTTTCAGCGGTGTACTACCTCTTTGCAAAAAATTGACAAATCCTCCAAGAGTATATCTTGTAATAGAAAGTTCGGAATCGACTGAAAAAATTTTAGGTCCCCTCCATTACTCAAAAACGCACACTGCAATGGTTGAGAGTTGTAAGTCACTCTCTCTATGAGCCGCCATGGCCTCTAATTTATTTTAGTTTAACCTTAGTACCACAGAAATATAATTATTTTGCTAAGCTTTTTCAAGCTTTGATTGAAGCGAGAAGAATCCATATTTCACAATCTGAATGAAAGATACCCACAATAACATAATTAGAATAAATTATTGAATTATTTTATTTTCTCCATAAATGAAACTTAAAAGAATATGTATCAACAAAGAAAAATTGATAACTATTTATTTGTTTGACACCGATAATATGAATTTCATCAATTGAACTATTCACAATAAATCCTTACTATAGATACATTACAAAGCTTATCAAAACAAATTGATGTTTGATACCGATAATTCCGATTTATCAATCTTTTTGATAAATGTCAAATATCGTTTGTCAATTTGGGTCTATTTTACTTCTGGAATCAGTTGAAAAATTTATTGTGTTATATTTTTTGTTCTTGGTAAAATCGCTACCGTTAGTCATGGATGATGAGTCATAGGTTTCATAATAGTTCATAATTATTGACTTTCAGATGTTGATGAATAGGTAAGTGTATGTGGCATAGCCTTTTAACTTTTCTAAAGAGTTCGATAAATACAGCAAGTAGAGTTTTGTGAAATTCTTTTCTCTGAAGTATTCCGAGGATTCTAACTACATTCTCTGCTAAATATAAATCGTGCAGCTGACGAGATATTTAATTCACAGTAAACGGCAAACGCATTTCCTTAGTTACCACATGCTATGTACAAATCAAATGAAAAAGACTTAATTATTGTTGACAGTAAAAGCAGTAAAATAATAGAATTATAGCTAAGGAACTCTTCTACACAAAAAAAGTAGAAACATTTTTTTTTTTTTATTTATTTTTCATATCAATTCTGTACATTTAAGTTTTAGGCTTTTGATCATATACAGGATATACTTAAGGTTTAACAAAAATATGTTTCTTAATTTCTAATGGCAAAATGTATATTAATCAAGAGAGTAAAGGATAGGATATGAAGGAAGTTGGAAGAAAAGGGGATTTCAGTAGTATTCGAAAAGCAGCTTTTTAAATTGATCTATTACGATTAATTTTCGCTATGAGGAATGAGTATGAACAAAAAACTGACAACTGCTATTAAATACCTTTTTCTAGGAGTTATTAACAATAAAGAGCTCTGAGTAAGTACGTCAAAGAGATAATTCGGTGTTTTATTTTGGATAATTTTAAATAAAGCAATAGGTGTCCTATATTCCAAGAGAGCCCAGAATAATTCGAAATATGATAAATCTTCTTATGTTGAATATATGTATATCTTGCACAGTTATGTCACGTTTAACTTTCTTATTTATTCTGCGTCAAGATTTGAAAAAAATTCACACATTAAATGTAGAACATAGGACCGAACTAGTTTTGACTTAACTACTCTAGTAGTGAATTTTATTTTATCCTATTACGAGTACGATTGTATGTTGGGAGATATTGTCTAGTCGGATTAAGACCTCGAAGGCCTTATTTTTGGGACAATTTGGTTCTTAGGTCGGATACTAAGACTAACATTGAAATGTATACCCAGATTTTTAAATGTTTTTACGAATTCAACAGGAGTGTTATTAATGTATAATAAGGGTGTGGTCATATCAGCTGTATTGAGATAAAAATTGAATTTAGGTAAAACTTGAGTTTAAATCGTTGTTTAGGACTGTTACACTAGATGATTCATCATCTCTAGAAATTTTTGTATAAATTAGGACATCATCCTCATATGTATTGTGTTTAAAATTAATCATATAATTAGAAATATCATTTATAAATAGTGTGAATAAAAGAGAATCTAAAACGGATCCTTGAGGAACTCTTGACCGAACTGGCAAACTCATTATTTCAATAATGTACGGATTGTCTAAAAATTGAAAAATATAAAGTCAAAATGCTGCACACAGACTCCTCAAAACAAAATTGACTCTTCAGTTTATATAAAAGAATTTGGTGATTTACTGAATCAAAAGCTTTTGAGAAGTCTAGAAATACGGCTACAGTCACCATCATCATCGAAGCTAGAGCGAACATCATCGCTAACTTTAAGCACCGCTGTGGTGCAACTATGTTTGCTTCTAAAACCTGATTAGTGTTTTGTAATGAACATTGCGTTTTCCAGATAGGGTTTCATCTGAGTTGTTATAGTCTCAAACACTTAACTTAAAAATTAAATTAAAAATTAAATTCAGTATTTGCTGGTGACGAAGACTTTAATAGTGGTATAATGTTTGCATTTTTCCACTGATCGGGAAATTTGTTTAATACAATCATACTGCTAAAAATGTAGGTCACCATTTCATATATTACAGGCAAAAGAATCTTAAGAAATAACGGATGGATTCTATATCTAATTCCTGAGCCTTAGACAATTTTGGAAAAAAACAACGATGTCTTGCAATTAATCTCTGGCTTTGTAACGCTATCAAGTGAACTTTGATCAATGCAATGATACATTTTTTTGTAATTATACAATATTTTTAAAAATAGTCACTTATCCAAACAATGACTAAATGAATTGGAATAATAAACCGCTTCCAAAAAAGACACGTGTTTATCTACTATCTCAAAAAAAAAAAAAAGAACGCATTAACCTACGAATTGTAATCGTTTAAACCAGACTTGAGATCAACAAAATATTGATAACAGCTCTTTTTTTCTTTATTTGAACTTCGACGTTTTTGTAAACAAATACTCAAAACACCCCTTCTTTTTAATTCTTTTCAATTTTTCTTCTTATCGTCTATTGATAACGATAATGTTTAATATATTTTATTGATACAGTTAATAAATTAATATAACTTAACTTTTGCGTGACAACCTATACCCTATCAGTATCAAAATTAAAGGAAACGATTCAACGTGCACTTGACAATATTATTATCTGCAGACAGAAAAGTAAAAACAAAATAAATATTTAAACAAAAAAAAATAGTAACAAACTTAGAAGGTTCATTTGGGGTCGAATGAATGTTTTTTTTTTTTTAATTAATGTACCGACCTTCAACTAGGTTGAGTTTCGTAGAATCCAATTATCAAAGTATGTATGACGAATGAATTAATTTTACGAACGAAAAAAAAAAAAAACAAATTTTAATTAGTTGATTATTCATTAAAAATAGACCAGCACAAACAAAAAAAAAAACATTTGTTTATTTTTTTTTGTAGACTTTAAATATCGGTCACAACAAAATTTATAGCTGCGCGCCCGAATACGATGCTATTTACGCAATGTGAGACAGTTTTTTTTCTTCTATACCTGTGTATGTATTTTCTGTCTTTTTCGTATAGCTTTTATTCGAATTTATTTTAAACGTTTTTGTTTAGAAAAAATAAATATTGCTTGGCATATTTCCAAGATACTCATATATTCAATCTAAATATAAATGAATATTTCAAATTTGCTGTAGTTGTCGCTGTCGTAAGATACTTTTCTTCTCTCTTGTCTGTATTTTCTGTTAGGGGAGGTGAGTTTTTATATTTATTTTTTTTTTCAAGCGTTGTATTTGAAATGCAATTTGGCAACCTCTAGCAATTTTTATAACGCCACATGAATCAGATAAATTTGAATTTTTTTCTTTTTGATTTAAGAAGAAATCAAATATGCAGACTGAATTGTTTTATTTAGAAAATTTCTTCTTTTCCAACATTTTCAAAATGCGACTATTTGAAAACCAATACAGGTTTGTCGCAGTTAAATCAATCAACAATAGAAAGTCATCGACTAGAGTATAGTTTAGATGTAAAGAAGAGGTTTCCTACAAAAGAATTTATAGTTCTGATTATGTACTTGTAATTTTTTTTAAAGAAATCGGAAAACCACATAATCTTCATCGCCATAGAAAAGCTGCATGGAATTTTTTTTCTTGTATTCATAGGTATTTTTCTTCGTGTAAGAGGTTTTATTCTGACTTAACATTACGATGACGAAGAAGTTTAAAAAAAAAATTTTCAACCCTTTGTAATTCGGTCTGAAATTTGAGCTAGATCTAAACGGTTAGACCGATTTGCTTTACATTTGATGAAGAGCATTTATCGTATTTTCCATGAGTTTCCGCAAGATTTCCGGCGATAAATGTTTGCATTCCTGCTTATATTCTCCTTCAAGTAGCCCCAAAAAAGAAGTCTGGGATGGTTAAATCGGGGTCGATCTTGCTGGCCATGCCAAATCGCCAAAACGCGTCAAGAAACTCTTCCTTCACAATAACCATTGTGGCTCGTGCTGTGTACGCCGCCGTTGCACCGTCTTATTAAAACCACATATTCACCGCTCATCCAATTTTGTCAGTAAGAAGTCGTTTATCATGGCCCTGTAGCGTTCGCCAGTAACAGTGTCGGTATTGCCGATGGCGTCCCAAAAAAAAAAAAAAAAAAATACGGCCCAATCACTCCTCTCGCGTGAACGCCGCAACAACACAGTGGCTTTGAGTGGATGTAATGGCTCTTCGTGCATCACATGCGGATGCTTAAGTGATGATTTTCGCCACAAAAACGTCTTCTTCGTTGTTGAAATTGAGGATTGCTCGACAGTAATTCACACGCGACGGACTGTCAGCAAACATTAACTGATGCACTGTTTTCACCTTGTGCGGCAACATGTGTAAGTCTTTCACTAAAATTCGCTGTAAGGTCCGTCTGGTTGTTATGCCCTGCATTTAGGTCGCGAGGCAATAACGAGGTTACACCAACTTAGCTCATTGCATTAAGTCGTAACACTATTGAATTACAGAACTACAAGTACGCTAACTTATCAATAGTGTATCGACATTGCAATTGGCACAAGAGAAGAATAACCTCAAAATGCTTCGTGGACTATTTGGTCATCGGCAAGTTTCGATTGGAAACATGAATGTTCGGTGAGTTCGCTTTAAAACACGAAAAGTGCTAGTCGTCTTAAACAAGTAAATACTTAACATGGTGATGTCCAATTGCGTGGCCCGTCCGTCGTCTAGTTGGTGTTTCTTCGTTCTCAGCGACATCGCCGGTCACATCTGCGATATTTTCGGCCGAACTACCAGTCCGGTGGCGGCCACGCTCTGCATGTTCTCCTGCGGTTCCAGTCTGTTTGAGTCGAGTAACTAAGCGCCGGAATGGATGCCCAGTTGGCACGAAAGGATTAGGAAATCCACATCGAAATTCACGCTGCCATAACACCACCCAACTCTTGCGGAGCATAGAGCTGCATTATCTGTTTGTATTCTGCAGCTGTCGAGTTCACAAATGTCGAACGACGCCATTTATAAAAATTATAACATCTTCCGATAAGGTGATGGGGAAGTGTGCCCACGCCTATTATAGTATTTTTTATTTCATGTGATGTATTTATTATTTCATAGTGTTTGAAAATGTCAGAAATCTGTGAATATGAACACAGACCATTTCACCCACACACATGAAATTTTTCCACTAGGGCTCTTCCAGCTCAAAATACCGCGTGCTGAATGTACACTTCCAAAATTCCAATTTATTTCAAATTTCTTTTTTTCCCCTAGAATCCATATACCTTAGGACCAATTTTCAAAAGATCCTGGTTCCCGAATTCAATTAAACAATTCTAAAACGAGTACTGCGTTCATTTATTCGATGTTCACTATTGTGATCGTATCGGCACTGGCACCAACGCAACTTTCTAGGAAACATATTAGATTAAGAATTTAATTTAAAGTAGAATAATATTGAAACAGCTACAATGTAGTAGAGAAATTTTATTATTTAATGATTACTGACTAAAATTTGTTCACTTGTCAAGTTTTTAAAACCTTTCGAATTTGGGCATACAAAAAAACTTGCCAAGTAAGCCCATCAAATTTTAGTCAGTAATCATTAAATAATAAAATTTCTCTATTACTTTGTAGCTGTTTCAATATTATTCTACTTTAAATATTCTGTATCAAACCTTCATGAAGTAAGAACTTTGCGTACTTTTAGAGCTCAGTACTTTTTACGGCTGACTTGTTACATAAAGGTTTTTGTATAGAAGAACTTGGCTCTTTTTTTAACATTTATGTTTTTGGTCTGATCTCACTACTTTTTGCAAAGATTTTAATATTTTGCCATGTCAAAATCTCAAAAGATACGTAAAGATAGAAGGGTGGACTCTACATACTAAAATCAACTTAGTTTATAGCTTCCTATTTCTTTTGGTATATTTTCTTTCTGTTATTGGTTGTTTTGGTTTGCGTTTCAATTATTTCTTCTTGTCCTGGCAAGATACCTAACACTAACATACCTACCTTAATTACAGTAAGTGCTCCATATAAATTAAACATTTTCTCAGAAAGTGGGTGGATACCACGCCCCCTGAATGGAAAACCTTAATTTTTATTTTTGGCCCTTTATATGCAATTTGAGCCCTAAATAAATATCATTGTTCTACTACAATCGGAAGTGTGCCATATATAATTTGCATCAGTTCTGTAAAACTGGGCGGATACCACGCCCCTGAATGGAAAACCTCTAATTTTATATGTTTTTCTTTGTATGCGATTTAAGCCCTATCACTTTACCGAATTTCATCGTTTTACAGCAGTCGGAGGTGCTCCATTCAACCAACACCAATTCGGAGAGAGTGGGCAGATACCACGCCCCTTGAATGGAAAACCTTAATTTTTAGTTTTGGTCCTTTATAGGCAATTTGAGATCTACCGTTCTACCAAATTTCATTGTTCTACTGCAATCGGAAGTGTGCCATATAATTTACATCAGTTCTGAGGAAGTGGGCGGATACCACGCCCCTGAATGAAAAACTTCAAATTTTATATTTTTTTCTTTGTATGCAATTTCAGTCCTACCACTTTACCAAATTTCATCGTTTTACAGCGGTCGCAAGTGCTCCATTCAACCAACACCAATTCTCAGAAAGTGGGCGGATACCACGTCCCCTGAATGGAAAACCTCAATTTTTATTTTTGGTCCTTTATATGTAATTTAAGCCCTACCGTTCTACCAAATTTCATCGTTTTACAGCAGTCGAAATTGCTCCATTCAACCAACACCAATTCGGAGAAAGTGGGCGGATACCACGCCCCCTGAACGGAAAACCTCAAATTTTCGATTTTTGCCTCTACTTGCATGACAAGACCTACCGTTGTGCAAAACTACAAGATTCGACGATGTCGGGAAGTGCTCCATAATTTTGATGATCTGTCAGTCAGTCAGTCAGTCAGTGAGTCAGTCAGTTACGGTTTTCGTGATTTTTGAGGCTTTATATCTCAGGAACTGCTTCTGCTAGAAAATTAATTGAAATTTGGTGAAGTGCCTGTTCTTGACTAGCTTAGCATATATTCCGAATTTCAAGTTTCTGACTTAATTGGTACTGAAGATAGGGAGGGGTCAAAAGCCACCTGAGTTTGTTCCTGTAAAAAGGGTGTAGTGCCAGAACTTGGCTGAGCACTACCGTGCCCTTTGATTTTTACAACATTGTTAAATGGGGAACAAAATCGTGTGGAGTACTCCCTTTGTCATCGTCATCGAAATAACCGGAAACCTGTTAGTGCTTGGTATGTGTGTCAACAACGATCTTCGTTGGAATGACCACATTCTCGAGACCGCCAAAAACGTTGATCTCTCTGCTTCTAAGTTTCTGCAGCTTCGGTTTGGTAACTTTTGATCTACCCAAGTGTTTCTAAAAATAAAAAGTGATCAATAATTCAAAAGAAACTCGTTCAGCTGGATTTTTTCTTACTTGATTTTAATTGAAATTATCATTATTTGTTTTTAAATAAAATTACACTTTTTTGAAATGTCTTCTTTTTTTTTAGAACCAGTGAATAATTAAACAGTTACTGAAGCTTTAAGGGGTTGAATAGCAATCCACATTTGTGCAATATGAAGGTACTTCAAAAGTTGAATGATACCTAATTATTATTATTGCACGATCTAGTTGACATAAATGGAAGCCAATAATAACACTCATCAAAAATTTTATTTCAACGTCATACGTTGATTGTCAGTTATAATTATTTATCAATTACCTAGAATCTAATAAATGCAAAAATACCTGAACCGCAGTAAGATAATTTTTTAAACAAAAAAAAAAATATATGTAGGTATGTAAACCTTAATGAAACCACTCTCATCCACTTAAGAATTTCAACTCCTCGCTCCTCCTCACAATCGCCCTCACCCGTTTTTTTTTTTTTTTTACTGTTTCTATTGTAGCCAGAGTGTATTGACACTTTTAATGTCACCAATTAAGTAAGAATTTTCTATTTTCCTGTATTTCTCTTTGTTCGTTCTTTACAGTCTAGTAGTTAGTGTTGTAAATTTACCTCGACTTTTTGTGTGCCGGAAAGTTTCATCTCTATAGTGACCTAGGGGTAGCGACTTGTTTATATTTTGGCTTACAACACAGAATGTACTAACAACCTACATTCTTTATACTTTTTATCCAATATATTGGACCATCTCCATAGTATGAAGCATCCCCATACCATGAAACAATTTCCTCCATGATTTAGAGTTCTTTTGGTGTATCTAGGATCATATTCGGTAATTGGTGGTTGTCTTACATACTGTCAAGATTCTTTACCAATTTTCAGGAATCCATCCCAAATGTTCTGGCGCATGCTGGGAAGCTGTCATAGCTGTGGGTACCAGCGGGAAAAGGAAATACCCTGCTTTGGGAAAATTTAGAGCTCAATCATTAGAGAGGACATTTTTTGACGACATTGACGAACTTTCGGAAATGAAGATCAAAGACTTGATCTCTTTTCTCAACGCGACGAAATGGCTCTAGAACAAAATTCGGTGTCGTGTTCTTCGTTTGACTTAGCTTCCGAGCTAGCGGACTGAAGGCTTTGTCAGAGGCGGGGAGCTGGATAATCACTTAATCGGATTGGCTACTTTTTCAGTAACAGTCAACAAGCTGCCTAGCTTGGCACAGTGTAGATGTCGGATGAGTGTGGTGTTTCCGCTGAGTGAGTGATCCAATTTTCGAGTGATGATTGTGCAAATTCAAACACACAATAAGAGACATTAAAACCTACTACATAGTTTCATATTTTTGAACTTAATCCAAACTGGAGGACTCCGTGAAAATGTCCCTAATTTCCCATTTCTATTCCATTCACATGTTCATACGGAGTTATGGTATCAGAACTGCGCCATTCAGCGCAAATTGGGTCAAGGATCTAGGCTGCCGATGGTCGCCATTTCTACTTGCCGTTCATAAAAAGCTTTTGAACAATCTTGCGCCTTCTGGTGTGCAGTGTTTAGTACGACGCACTTCAAAGAAACAAATTCAACGGTTTTGAAATTAATTCGCTGGAATACTGAAAGGCACCAGACAAAGTGACATTTAACAAGAGAAGTGATAATGTACCGTTAAATTATCACTTCAACCGTTAACATAATTGCTATGAGTATCAATCTACAATTGAAGTTAGAAAAAGTGGCAGTATTTTGAAGATATGAAAACTTATAATTTTTAACAGCTTACACTGCTTTTATTTTACTTGGTACTGTAGCTATTAAAAAATATATTTTCCGAGTTTTTAAGTGTTACAAAAAGTACTTTTTACGCCGCTGTAATTTGTTTAATGTTAAAAATTCAAATAAAATACACATTAAAAAATTCGAACAAAAATATATTATCTCTAACTATCTATAGAAATTGAAATATTCTCAAAAATATGTACTACAACATTTTTTGTAACAAATATGTAACTATACCTTCTCAGACTATTAGCATTAAATAAGTAAATCTCATTATCTGGTTTCTAGTACTAAAAAAACAACAGTCAAGCAGCACTATACATGAACTGCAAGCGCATGAATAATCAAATGTAAAACTACGTATAATATACAAAAAAATATAGATATCAGGGACGAAGCGTCCATATATTGAGTGGAATGAGTGCTTCCGTTAAACCATTTGAAAAAATCGTACCTAGCAAGGAATTAAATTCAAAATTCCAAATTATATTAATATTTTTATTATTTTATTTGTATCTATTAATGAATCTTCATTTACTATGTAAATTACATTCCAACATCATTATGACAACATTATCATCTTTTACTAAAATTATTAAAGGAAATCAAGATCTCTCTGGTTATTAGGTACAACTTAAAATGCCACACTGCAAACCAACTGAGAATGCTCAACATCACTCCATTATTTATAAATATAATGCTCAATCTCATGAAAGTTCTTGCTAAAATGCTTAACAACTATGCATTCCTTACTATCGCCTTCTTAACTCAATTTCAAAATACCCTTCCACTCCAAGTCAATACCTACAACATCACTCACCAATATTCACAAAATGCTCAAACAACAATGAATCTCAAACAATATATAGAATGCACAACAGCTGGGCATTCCATTATTTCGCATACTTAACTTAGATCTCAACCCAAAGTCAAAATAATTTTGGCTCGTTTCTTGCCTTTTGCCCAATGTGTGAAGAATGAGTTGAGTGAATGCATTACGAGAATTTCCTACAAGAGAGATAGAAAAACAAAAATGTATCTATTGAGTTGCTTATTGTCTCAAACTGATAATGAGTTTAATTTCGTGAACAAAAGGGGTAGAAGAGTTTTATTTTAACATAATGTGTGTGCAAATTTAGGTGCAATTCATTCATAACTATCAGAAAACAAACAAATATGAATTTAAAAGGTGGTAGTTTTTTAATTATTTTCGTGGCGATAAATACAATCCACCTGTTTATTCTGTTTATTTCTGTTTATTTTTTGTTATTATAAAAAAAGTGGTCAAAAATAGTATTTCTTATATTCATATCTGAGATTTCTTGACATTCCAGCAGAAATATAACTAAAGGTTATTTTCAATTATGAGAATTTTAAATCAAAAAAAACTTCAAGGAATCTTAAGATTTTTAATATCCCTTAATAATGGCATCTGTAGAGAGATCATATTCATGTTTTAAGAGAATTAAATATTTTTTTAGAAATAAATGTGGACAAGAAAGGTTATCTACTCGTAGCTTAGTTCTTATCAAATTGTACTTAGATAATTTTGCCTTAAAAGAAAAAGGATAAATCTTTGCGCAAGGCATCAAGCTTTTTTTTTTAATAAGACTTTACTGTAATATATTATTTATGTATATTATTTTATGTGTATTACCATAAAGTGGAATTTAAAAGGTTGGATCTCAAAGGTCTTTCATTTTTGGTTTTATGATCAGTGCTTCCGCTATCAAAAAAATCACGCCTCGTGCCTGCATATATGTACATAAGTATGTATCGTATATATATATAATTATATAACAAATACGAGCAGTTGCACGACACAATGCTTTGCATACCATGTGGCTTCTACAGTTCACTCAGGCGATTGTGATAATTTGCATCAAGGCCGTTGACATAAAAAAAAATGAAACAACAACAATAATAATGTATCGGTCGGATACACTTTTATATGTTTTGCCTATTTTATAATAGCATTAAGGGAAGCACGGTTGAAGGTGATTTTCATTGCATGAAGTACGTAATGACGGCGCATTATTTTTTTTTTTTTTTTTTTTTTTGTACACCTTTCAATGAAAGAACTTTTCATTTCTACTTCGTGATTGAATGGTTAGATATATTTCATTATAATTGCATTAAATACATACTCTAAGGTAATTCTTATTGCCATTGATATTGAGTTAAAAGTAAAAAATACTTAATATAACCTGCATACTCGTCTAAAGTGATTTTTGTGTTTTCTATTGAAAAATAAGGATGTCAAAAAGTACAATTTTTATCTAACATTTCATAATACCTAATCATGATTATAGTTCATGAGTTAACTATTTTTAAAAATGTGAAAATCACCCAGTTACTTGATCTGTTCGTGCTGGAATCTCTTCATTATGGTCTTCAAATACGATCGGGCCAATTTATCCAAATTTGTTTTTTCATTTTCAGATTGTGAATCAAGGACTCTTGATGAATTAATGAAATAATGAATATTTATTTGGAACTGCAATAACGTCAAAATCCTGCTTCTCAATTATATAAGTTTAAAAAAAAACTGCTGCTAAGTGCTTACGTTTTCTCCACCGATGCAAGAAGTTCGTTATCCCTTCTGACCTGGCTGTTATACATATGTATATAAAGCTTTTATTCTTCCGAAACTCGAGTAATCCAAAAACCCACTTGAGTCTCTTGGACAGAATTCAAAAGAGAGCTCTAAAAATGATAAGCGACCGTTGTCTATGCAATGTTTCTAGTGAAATAGCCAGTTGCATTCCTCCCCTTAAGCAATTTAACCTTAATACTCGTACTTCTAGGAATGCTCAGCAGTTTACCCTTGAGCCCAACTTCAGACGTACTTTCAAGTACAGAGATTATTTTTTTAGCCGTACTGCACGAATGTGTAATGCTTAACACGACTCAATATTTCAAACTCCAACTACAATGTGCCTACATTCAAAACCAATGTGCATCGGTATCTCCTTTCTAATCCTATCCTACTTTCATAATTGCTTGCACTGCACTGAACCAAAAAGGTACATAATATCAATTAAAAATTTAATTGCGACAATGAACTTTTTAATTAAAACTCGTCCAATAAACTAGTTTCTTGCGACAATAAACGGCTGTTTATTGATTTCATTTTTCCATAATTTTTCAATAAACTGTTTATTGATTTTAAAAAACGTTTATTGATTTTTAAAAACGTTTATTGATTTTTAAAAATGTTTTTTGAAAGAGTTTATTGGCGCAATAAACCGTTTATTGCGGCAATAAATGGTTAATTGCTAGAAACGGTTAATTAAAAAACTCAGTTTATTGGCGCAATAAACTCATTTATTGTCGCAATTAACTCAGTTTATTGGCACAATTAACCGTTTATTGTCGCAATAAACTCATTTATTGTTGCAATTAACTCAGTTTATTGGCACAATTAACCGTTTATTGTCGCAATAAACTCGTTTATTGTCGCAATAAACTCGTTTATTGTCGCAATAAACTCGTTTATTGTCGCAAGAAACTCAGTTTATTGGCACAATTAACCGTTTATTGTCGCAATAAACTCGTTTATTGTCGCAATAAACTCATTTATTGTCGCAATTAACTCAGTTTATTGGCACAATTAACCGTTTATTGTCGCAATAAACTCGTTTATTGTCGCAATAAACTCGTTTATTGTCGCAATTAACTCAGTTTATTGGCACAATTAACCGTTTATTGTCGCAATAAACTCGTTTATTGTCGCAATAAACTCAGTTTATTGGCACAATTAACCGTTTATTGTCGCAATAAACTCGTTTATTGTCGCAATAAACTCAGTTTATTGGCACAATTAACCGTTTATTGTCGCAATAAACTCGTTTATTGTCGCAATTAACTCAGTTTATTGGCACAATTAACCGTTTATTGTCGCAATAAACTCAGTTTATTGGCACAATTAACCGTTTATTGTCGCAATAAACTCGTTTATTGTCGCAATAAACTCATTTATTGTCGCAATTAACTCAGTTTATTGGCACAATTAACCGTTTATTGTCGCAATAAACTCATTTATTGTCGCAATTAACTCAGTTTATTGGCACAATTAACCGTTTATTGTCGCAATAAATTCATTAGTTAGCGCAATGCACTCAATTTATTGGCGCAATTGACTGTTTATTGCCACAATAATCGGTTTATTGTGGAAATAAATTCATTTATTAGCGCAGTAAACTCGTTTATTGCCGCAATTAACTAATCAATTGGCGCAAAGAACTCAGTTTATTGCCACAAATAACATATTGATAAAAATTTTAGTAAAAGATTAAAATTTCTATTCATTGATATAAGTATATGTACATATATAAATAATTAAATTATTGATATATATAAATAAATAAAATGTTTAATATATTTTTAAAATTTCTATAAATAATTTACTGTGGCAATACGTACATGTTAAATATACTTACATTTTATTTCCAACCTTTCCTGAAATTTTTAAGAATTTTAAGTTCAAAAATGAAACATTTTAGTTAAACGTTATAAGATATTTTATTAAACTATATCATTTATTATTATTATTATTATTATTTTTATTATTTATTACAATATAAACTAAATGTACATTTTAATATAAGCGATAAACAGCATTAGCTTTAAGCTGGACAAAAATTTAAATTACTTTGGAGCAAGTAAACTTTTCATACATGTATTTAAACGAATACAAACTATTCTTTATATCCTTTTTTATAAAAAGTTACAAAACTTGGAAAAGGAAGTCTTAAGTTAAAAATGAAAACTCTTGAATCAAATCCCACGTTGAGGACAACAGTGGCACTAACCAAAATACCTACAACCGTATTATGGTTGTAAATTATAAATTAATAGTTAATAAAAATTGAAATTCGATATTTTATAACCCAATTAAAAAAAGTTTTGGTCATTTAATCATGCTTACCCTTATGACAGAAAGAAAATTGACAAATATTGTCAGATAGTTGATAATTTCTTAAGGTACTAGTACGGTCTAGAACGCCAAAAATCGCACGATTTTTGGAAATTTTTTTTCTCGGAAACTTTATTAGGTACTAACATAATTCTTTTTTAAATAAAGAATACATGCGTCAAGAGTACAAAATTTTTTTTTAAGTTTTCGAATTTTGGCTGAATTATAGAGGGTCCAACGTCGACTCATCAAAAAATACATTGTCCCATTGCGGACAGTTAATCTCCGGAGCTACTGAACCGATTTTCAAAAAACTTGTCGCAACTTGATTGTTTTTATGTTTTCTAAGACAATTTACCACAATTTGACCAAAAAGTTATGAACACAAAAAAAAAAATCGCGACCCAAAAATGACCTAAAAAATAGCCAATTTTTTTTTTCAAAACTTGACATTTTTTTCGTTTTTTATTTTTTAAGCAAATTGTGGTAAATTGTCTCGCAAGAAATCTTTCTTTAAATACCCGATTTTGATTTTTTTGTTTCAGTACAGCCAATCCTTTCCACAATGGGACAATGTATTTTTTGATGAGTCGATGGTGGGCCCTCAATAATTCAGCCAAAATTCGAAAATTAAAAAAAAAAAAATTTGTACTCTTGACGCATGTATTCATTATTTAAAAAAGAATTATGTTAGTACCTAATAAAGTTTCCAAGAAAAAAATTCCCAAAAATCGTGCGATTTTTGGCGTTCTAGACCGTACTGGAACCTTAAATAAAATTGAGTTTAAAAGTACCAAATTTCAGTATTTATCAAACATTTTCATAATTAACAACTGTAATAGCGGTGCTAGTTTTGAAATATCGCATGCCGAGAACCACAGTGACACTAACAAAAATTTACACTTTCGAGTTAATGAGTCAGATACTCGTCTAGTTTCCACACGAGGTTCGCTTATATCACCCATAACTCAAAACTAATTTTTTTTTAGTGCCACTGTTGTTCTGAACATGGGATTTGATTCAAGAGAATCTCTAAAAAATTTATTCTTTTATTGCACTCAGGAGGATATGTGCTTTTGTACAACATTTTTGTTTGTTCGGAAAATAGAGCGACTGCATAAAATTCCAAAAATTGGAACTTTGATTTGGGAATTCGAGGTTGAAAAGGAAAAAAGTTTTGAAACAGATGTCCACTGCTCGGATAAAACTAATGAATGGAAACTTCACTCCATCAAAATATAAAAAGATTTCCCTAAAGTTTATAACATCTTTACCCACCAAAATAATGAAGGGTTGCACATTGTCTCCTTTTTGTTGCAGGTACTGGATGTGGTCCTCAGCTACCTGAATTGATCCCGCCACAAAGATAAAAGATTCCTGCGAGTCCTTGATAGTTGGTTTTATCGATGTCTTCATTCCCTTGCGATCTTTTCGCACGAACTTATGTGTGGGTACTAAGTACCCGTGAAGTGCCCACAAGAGAGCAGCATCCCGACAGTCTGAAAATAAGAATGAAAACGTGGATATAAAATTTTGTTATAAAATTATGTAGTACTTAAATAAAACTAGTATAGTAGATATAAACTTTTGTAAAAGATAAGATAAATCGGGTCAATAAATGGGAGCCAATCTCGAATTTCGCTATATCGACCCTTTTCCTGCATTTTATCGTAAGGGATGTTTTAGAAAGAAAATAAATTATTGAATTTTGTTAGTACCAATTGAAGCCATCAAACCTGTTGTCATGTTGCAGCTAAAGCACTGTAAATATTCAATGCTGACTTTAGACATAAGTGGTTATATGGATCAGAAGTAAAATTTTGTTTTCTTCTCATACTTTGTTTGTGTCGCTTACGATAATTTGGTGGAAAGGGTTCGATATTCATTGATGTATAAAGGAGAATGAATATGATATACATAGGTCTTTAAGTGTTACACCAATGTGATGCAACCCATAAAATTATGCCCATTCTCCTTTAGTACCTGTCATTTTTAATACGGAAATAAACTATTTTCGTTTTTAATAGGCAAAAATAAAATAACTACATAATATTCAACTTACTTTCTGGAATATTATCGGATGCTATCTTCTCCAGAACGCCCTTAATTGTTTTCTCCTTAACCCGATCTTCCGTTTTTAAAAATTCTCGTATCTTAGTAAAAACTTGTTCCCATCGATCAAGGAGAGAATTATGGCTTTTAAACATGTACGCAAAATCCATGTCCACCTTTAAGAAAACAAATTAAAATATTTATTCATTGAGTGTATTTTTAAGGCCAGCACTTTTTATGAAATGATTCTAAGAAGTTCCCAAAGTTGGAACTTGTATCAGAAAATTAAAAAAAAAACTTTTGAAAGAAGTATATATCTACTCAAGTTTGACTTACAAATCGAAAGCCAGAAGGAATTTTGTATTGGGGCCATTTCTTAAAAATGTCCGATGTTGTTGTAGAGTTTTTTATATCCGTGAGTCTCGATTTGGAACACGCTTTCCAGCACCTATCAAATTCCTCGGAACTAAGGTTGTCAAATCTTAGTGCTTGATAGCACGTTTCAGCATTTTCTTCTGGAACTGAAAACCATAAATATGTATAACTTATTAGTTTTTTTTTAAATAAATTAATAAAAATAATATTCAAGCTCCTGTTTCTCATCAAATTATATCAACTATTTCAGAAACCAATAGTTTCGCTTGATTGAAATTGGAAAATACTCATTGATGGTAAATTAGTTCAGAAGCTTAAAAAATGACTTCGTAAAGTTTAATCGGACTCACATATTGTTTAGAGTCGTTGATGTGTAATTGATGTAGATGATGAGGAACAGGCCCCAGGTTTCAAAAATAAAATGCACGAAAATGTAATCGACTAGCAATTTTACAAAGGAATGTTATAAGCGAAAATTGTTCAAAAGGATAAAATTAATAAGTATAAATTCTTTTCGTAGTATGAGACAAAAACAGAATGCTATGCAAATATGAATTTATCTAGGCAGTGGTTTCTTTAAATAAATAAGCTTTTATATACAAATTTTTTAAACCTTTTTCAAGAAAAAACTTGATTTTATTATTGTACGAATGAAAATTAAATTTTCAAACAAAAATATTGAGCTGTTTTTGAAATTTTCCACAAAAAAATATTCTTTTTTTTTTTCAAAAATTCAAATTATATTTTTTTTAAGTTTCGAAATGCAATGTTTTTTATTTTTTTTTTTAACCAAACCTATAAAAAATTTCATTAAAATCCCTTATGTCGATAATAAGTCATTCAAAATTTAAAAAAAATGTTCTATGGTAGGTACAAGCTGTAATATCTTGATTTCAATTTTTTTTTTATTAAATTAAAGATCATAAAAATTAATGTAAAGAAAAAAAATTTATCAAAATTCTAGGCGCGCGCCGTTTTTTGAGCAAAATAATATTTTTGGAAACCATTTTTAACGTTTTTTAAAACTGTTTTTAAAAATCAAAAAAAAATATTTTGGAAAATTTTAATACACAAGTGTGTTTGACTTACTGGGGGCTTTAGCATAAAAAAAATTATCTAAATCGGTGGTACAGTTTTTAAGAAAATCAGAAACTAAAAACTAGTTCCATGGCGGGTACCCCCACTGACCATTTTTCTGAAATTTTTGTCAACCATTATCTAGCTTTAACTAAATTAATTTTTTTTGTATCTTTATTTTTAATATATGTCGAACATTTTTGGAGAAAAAAATATTTATAAAATTTCGAAAAAAAATTGTATGACAGGTACCGTTATTTACGGTCTTAAAAAATGTGTGGGGGTAAGACATTTAAAGAAAATCGGCGTTTAGGCTGTAGTCAAACAGACAGAATTGCGAGACCCACTTTTTTAGTCTTCGGTATCATCGTAATGTCAACTTTGATCGAAATCTCGAGTTCGATTTTTTTACGAATGATAACTTGCCTTATAGTACCTATATGTAAGTCAAGTCGCAAGTAAAAATAAATCGACAAGTGATATTATGTAGGTAAATAAATAAATAAGACTTACCCATTTCGACTTCTGTGTCTGTGTCTACATCCACAGTTTTTTCACTCCTGGGCTTACTTGACGTTGGGGTATTCATTGTTTTTAAAATGAATTTCAAATTGCTATATTTATTGTAGATCTTCCCCCTCTTCCCAGACCTATAGTACTCCTGCAAAATATTGAATATTTACTTTAAAAATATTGCTTTAAAAAAAATTTTGTGTGGGACAAAAAAAACTCTTCTTTTCCACTTTGCAAAACGAACAAAACTTTGAACGACAAGTAGAATAGTATGGTTTTAAAAAAAATCGAGCTTTCGAGCCTCAAAATGTATATGAAGCAGGGTTGCGAATTTTTTAATTAAAAAAGTCCATGTCATAAGTCTGTAGATGACTTGTGAATTAAAAAAAAATTAAATTCAAAAGTTAGTTAGCGACTTATGATTCATAAAAAAAATAATTCACAACCTACTAAGTGACTTATAAATAAAAAAAAATGTATTCTTAAGCTACTTGGTAGATTGGAAATTTGTAAGCTTGTTTTGACTACATAAATTATTTAATTATTAACGAAACAAGTTTTCAAGCTCTTGGAGAATTGTGTGTGTTTTATTTTATCGATATTGCTTTTTATTCTATTGGGTTATAGGGACTGCAGAATCGGTTACTCACACACAATGCTCCAAAAGCTTGAAAACTGGTTTCATTAATAATTAAATAACCAATTGTCAAAACAAGCTTAACCCTGGATGGTTTTAATATGCTATTACAAGAAAAATCAACAAAAAATACCCCAAATAACAAAATAAGAAAAAAATGTGTTCATACAAAAATCACACAAAAGTTATCCTTCGTCGTTTCGACGAACATACCTTTAAAAACAAAACATTTTAATTGATCACAGGATACCATAAATTCGCTCACTGGTAGAGATCAACACCAACTGATGTTGTACAAAGATTGAATTAAAAGGGATGAATAGTTAAAAAGAAATTATACAAAATAAAAAGGGTGTTCGTCGATTCGACGAAGGATAACCATCCAGGGTTAATAATTTCCAATCTACAAACTAGGTTATGAATTAATTTTTTTAAATTCATAAGTCACTTAGTAGCAGGTTGTGAATTAATCTTTTTAATTCATAAGTCTTCTGATTTAATTTTTTTTTAATTCAAATGTCACCAACTATCTTGTGAATTGAATTTTTTTTTTAATTCAGAAGTAACCCAATAGCTTGTGAATTAAAGGTAAGCTTGAGCTAAAAAGTGACTTAAGCTTTTGCAACCCTGATATGAAGTAATGAGTTCTGATGTGATTTTGTTAAATATGTACGTAGTTAACTTCCCGAAGGAACACTTTCTCATATTTAAAAGTGGAAAAGAAGAGATTTTAAATTATTTCACCTCTTTGTAAGGTATTATACTCGTAATTTATTAATAAAAATATAATTAAAATTATATAAAATTGAATTGATTTCTTATAAAAAGGCTTACCAGTTTTTCACTAGGAAATCGTTCAATGATTTCCTTTTCCAATTTATAGCTACCACCTAGTTCAAGATGGATTTTATTCATGATGAAATACTGCGCTATAACACCAATCAACTAATTTCGTTGTTTTTCATTTAATTTTTTTGTTTCGGCATAGCTTTGGGCAATTGAAAGTGCATTTTCGTTGTTACTTAAAATCGTTGATAGTGTTACAGAGCAATTATTAGGATTCGGTGATGAAGTTCGCGATGCTGGTCTGGAAACAGGGTAGGGAGAAGATCTTGAGGATGAACTTGGACCATCGTCAAATAAACCGAAATGCGATCGGCTATAAAGAAAAAGCGACTGTCCAATAGATTCTCTCCATACTCTCAAATTGTTTTCAAATCTGATGAGAGTAGTGTACTTAAACGGCTTTAAAATTTGTGGCAAGTGGTGGCATTCAATTGTTTTCAGGACATTTATATCTACGTCTTCATCTTAAAAAAAAAAAAAACATTGGTTAGTTAGTATGAGAAATTCGTATGAGAAAGGAGAATAGGCGGTTTCGTCCCATAGGTTTAACACATAGTGACCTATATAATATCAAGGTCTCGATGAATGAAGTAATTTAATAAACTTAAGAATAAAACGACACTTTTCCAGTGATGTACCTAGCTCATTATGTGTTACACCGATGGGACGAAGCCCATACAAAAGTGCCCATTAAAATGATATTTTTTCGTCATTGAAATTTGTCCGAATGCATTTGCTTTTAAAATTTGAATTGAATGTTCATATGTATTACTGTAGATATCAGTATTTTACATAAAATGAAGCTCCAATATGTGATGTTGCTGTGTGAAAAATATTGTACATACACATCTACAGTCGGTATGCTGCAAAAAGACTTCAAGTCCACTTTTTTGTTATTAGGATCCAGGTGCACCTGAATCTTTTTTGCACCACTATTTGGGTGTTTTGGACATTCAATGAATGGTTTTGATACAATAACTACAAAAGTAAATTAAATAGACATGGGATTTTTTTAAACGGCATAAAACATTGGGCCTTACCAATAATCAAATTTAGAGACGACTTTAATATTTGAGTGAAATGAACCAATATGTAATGAGCTCTATATAGTTAGCCATACATGTTGTAAACTTAATATTTAATTGGACTCTTAATTATGAACCATTTATTATACGGAACTAAAAAAATAAAATTTAACATGTATGGTCAGTTATATAGAGTCCATTAAATAATGGTTAATTTTGCTCAGATATTAAAGTCGTCTCTAAATTTGTTTATTGGTAAGGCCCAATGGGCTTTTGGGATATTTTTGCATCAAGTCGTAAAACAAAAAAATGAACTTGAGCTCTTTTTGCAACATACCGACGATGTTCACATCTGTGGTGTTTGGTATAAACATGATAAATCCTAAATTAGTTATTTTTCATTTAAGACTCTCAAATGTTTATTAAAATATAGTAAAACAGCTTTTGCAAGTATAAAACTAAATAATTAGTCACCTCTGAACGTATGTACGTCCAGTTTTCATGGATAAAATAATGAAAATATGGGCAGAAATTATCAAAGTCGCAATAAGGATGGTAGTCTATTAATTACATTTTTTCAATGGAGTTATCATGTTTATACAAAATACAACAGATTATTACTAGACAAATCAAGTAAAATCACAAACCTTTAAAATGTTGGATGAGTTCCTCCTGATTCCAGCTTTTTAAGAGCGCCGAGAGTTCATCAACTTCTTTGGTTGAGTTGGATTGAAGATCCGAGAGAAGTTTTTGCAGTGCGTCATCCGATAACACCTCCACGCTGATGACACTCGATTCTTCCGTATTGCTGTGGACTGGGATCATCTCCTCGCTGTCAGCACACACGTTGATGACGCTCGCTTCTCCCGTATCGATGTGGACTGGGATCATCTCTTCGCTGCCAATACACTGCGATTCGCCGATGCTTTCATCTTCGTTGACCTTTTCTGATGGAATAATGTCGTCGGTGACGGTTTCGTCGTCGGTACTTAGGTAGTCCATTTCCAATTTATCTTGATTTATTCAAAGTCTATAATTTAATTTTTTCTAAAAATTCTCAAGACGAGATTAAAGTTCCTACTGATGTGACTAGGGGTTTCACATTGACTAACTTGCTAATCAAACAGACCAGCTGTGTGTGAACACTCCCTTGTTTGCGAAAAAGCTGTAGTATGAGATCGTATAAGAAATGCATATGTATTTGGTGTGGTGTATTGGGTGTGGTGTGTCGTGTAATCTGTTTCTGTGGTTTATGTAAGAAAAATATTTTTATTTTTGAGTGTTAGCGTTGAAAATGAATTGAATATGAACATGATATATGAAGTGTTGCAGTGTAGATAGAGTGTACGCATAAATAATTTAAATGATGTAAAGCTAAGTGTACACGATTGGTAGATCTTACAATATTGTCAGATCTGTCAGTGAAAAACATGCTTACAATGTCTTACAACCGTGTAGTCTTACAATTAATTGTCAGAAAATTTGTCTGACAATTAATTGTTAGATCATTGTCTGACAATTAATTGTAAGAAATCTAACAATCATGTGTACGCTAGCTGACAATCGTGTAATCTTCCAATTAAATGTCAGAAAATGTATCTGACAATTAATTGTAAGACGGTAAATTGTAAGGTATTTGATAATCGTGTACACACACAATTTATTGTCAGGCCTGCCAATTTTTATTGTTGTCTGACGTTTCTGACAATGAAGAAATTATAAGATGTTCGTTTTTTAGCATCATACAATTTTTTCATTGTCAGAAAATTTGCAGCCAAGGTTTAATTGTCAGTTTCCATAACCAACAAAAACTGACAATTAATTGTGTGTGTACACGGTTGGTAGAAAATCTACCAATCTCTTACAATTAATTGGTAGGTATTAAGCCGGCTATCTGAAAATGAATTGTCAGCCAACTTCTGACAATTAATTGTAAGAGATTGGTAGATTTTGTACCAACCGTGTACACACACAACTTATTTGTCAGCTCATTGGTAGATAATTGTCAGACATTGTAAGATCTTACAATATTGTAAGATCTACCAATCGTGTACACTTAGCTTAAATGTGTAACCAAACCCTATGTAACTAACGTGTAAACAGCCATTTAATGATCGTAAGAACAAAAATATTCTTTGACTCTTAAAATTGTTTTACCTTTTGCAGTTTTAATTAAATTAATTGGTGGACCAACAATATCATTCAATGGTATCAAAGAAAATTCACCTAACTTTTTTTCATCAATTTCATAAGATAGAATATGGGGATTGTACTGAACTTTATTAAGTTTTTGGCAAAAAAACAATACATTTGCTTTTTTAAAAAAAACTATATCTAATATTAAAAAAAAATAACATATCATTCTTGAAACATGCTATGTAGAAGTTCGGCTTATATGTGTAACCTTCGAGTTTCGCTTTTGAATAAAATTCTATGTCGGATGTAGGTACTCTTAACATTCCAGATACAATGCTACTAAAATTACTATCTATCTTGTGTTTATCATTTATTTCAAAGCAATTTAATTCATTTTCGCTGTTATGAAATTTATATGCAGTCTTAAGTTGGTATTTTTTTGCTAATGTCAAACAAACATTTTTCCGCGACGTAATAGCATGTGAATACAATTTGAAATTTTTATGCTTTGCTTCAAACTTAAAACACCACATGTTTCTAATTGGCCCCGATTTTTTGATAATATAAGGGTAATGCGTTAGATTATGATGCTTTGGTTTAAGTGTATCTTTAAAGAGACGAACATAGTCTACATGGTGCATACGAATTTTCTCTTCTAACATCGAAATGATATTATCATTAATTTCAAAAAGAAGCAAGTAGTCTATTATTTCAATAAAATTAAGAATAAATTTCCAAGCCTCGTCATCATCGGGTACAAGGTCCTCAATCATTATAGGAAAGAATGAAATAAAAGTCATCATTTCTCGGGCTGTCATTTTAAGATGTTTACTTTGTATATGATTTAACTTTATTTCCCCTGACATATGATCAATTTCGATTGGTCCGTACTCAAAACATTGCTTTCTTAAGTTTAGAGTTTGCAAGGAAAAATAACTTGCTGTAAATATAAAATATTCTATGACATGACAAATATCATAGTGACATATTCCTTCAAATACGTCGTGCATGAGGTCAACACAATAATTTTCGGCAACATGGAAAGATGGAATTTGATTAAGGTGAGATTCTATTTGTATTCCTGTTTCGGAAGAGTTAGAGACAAGAATATCGTTTCTGTAATTTAAACGGTCCCTAAGTAAATCAACTTTTTGAAATGATAATGATTGAGCTTCTGATTTTTTAACTTTGCAAAACCTACAGTAAGAGTTGCTAGAAAAAGATTTGTTAAAACCTAAAAAAGAATTCAAACCTAAATTATCGCCTAAAATAATACCTAAAATAAAATGAACTTGCACTGAAACATTGGTTTTTAATCTGATTTTGATTCCGTCAACTTCGATGCTTTGCAGCTCTCGTACTAAGGTTTGAAAACATGCATTGTTTCCAAAAAATTTAATGTCTGAAGATTTTAAAATACCCGCTAAAAACACATTATCTAATTTGGACTCTTTCCAAGGGAGACAAGGAAATGAGTAGTAAACAGCACACATTGAGTGAACACCAGCATGTGAACTCAAAGGATTGTTGATTTCAAAATCATCGGTGTATAAAAAATATGGGACAAGAATTTTTTCAGGATACATTTTAACTTTTGCCCTCCAAAGTTCACCTTGAATAAAATTTGACTTATTTTCGTTAGAAATGTTTAATTTTTCCATATAGCGAAGTGTTTTATCTAAGGTATCACCTTTCTCGAAAAATTGCTTAAATTGAAATTTTAAAGGCATTAAAATAGCTTTAACTTCTTTAGCGTCATATGTAAGACTTCCATTTTTAAAAACTCTTTGAACTTCGTTGTTTAAAGAAAAAGATTGCAGGTCTTCTATTAGGTTTTGTTTTTTTAACCATTCAAATAACATATAGTCTGTATTGCAATACGTGAAAGGATTGCGACAATTCGATATTAAACTCGACATCTCGTTTTGAACTTCAATAGTACATTGTTTTGAAATTTTGTCGGAAAACGATGTAAACAAATCAAGTATTGGACTCAAAATATACTTTTTTACAAGTTCTTGAATTTCAGATATGTTTTTTCTTGAAAAGCTGTTATTGTCATGCAATCTCAAAACAAACCGAATCGCAGAATCGTAGACATCCTTGAGACCATCTTCTATATTTGTCTTTTCCCTAACATTAGGTGCCAACATTTCTATGTCATCGCTAAACAAGGATGTCTTACGATCATTTTTATTAAAAAATCTTTCTTCATCATTTAGAAGTATCCCAGAATTAGAATTATTTTCACCAGAAACATTATGTTCAGCACATTCAACCCCGGAGCTCTGAATATGTTTACGGCTTAAATGCTTTTTATAGCTGCTTAAATTCTGAAATGACTGCGTACAAAAATTTTCCCTACATCGAAAAGTGCTAAAAGAGCTTAAATAATGTACTTGTTTTAAGTGTTGTATGAGTGTGTTTATAGCATTAAATTTAGCCTTGCAAATAAAACAAATCATTTTTGTAATAAATTAAAATGACTTCTTGCTTAACTTGACTTTAATTTTGTAGTTTTTTGTATCGAACCTAAAACTGATCAAACAATATTGCTTTGAACTTCTGATCTATCGAAAATCCTAAGAAAGAATTATAGAGAAAAAAGGAATAATTTAAAGAATGAAAGACTGTTGACTTAAAAAAATCTACGAATCATTTAGACTGTCAATTTTCGGAATTTAAAAATAATGCAGCATTCAAGTAACACATTAGAGTTTTGTTTAATTTGTTTAATGGGTGCTATCGCGAATAAAATTTCTCACGGATTTTTTCCCATCGTCGATTACTGGAAACGTGAATTATGGTTGCAGTTTCTCTTATAATGTAATGACATCAAAAATGAATATTTCGTGGCAGCGGGACTGTCATTTTGATGAACCAAATTTGAGACTACAAGAAGCAGTTAAAAATTGTGAACATTTCCAATTTTAGAAGATGGGAGAAATTCCGTGGGAAATTTTATTCACGATAGCCCCGAATATGTACATACATATATTAATAAAATAACTCACCTTGTCTATTCTTTCGATATTTAGTTTTCTATAATTTTTCAAAATTATATCTTTGAGTTTTATTGTTTATCTAACAGCTGGACTTGTACTTGTAGTTCGCGTACAATATGAAAATAAAAAGAAGAAAAAAACAAAAAGTTAACAAAAAATTAAAAACAATAAGGACCGACTTTTCTTACGTCAGATAAAAATGTCTGATAGAACAAGCAAACATGGGTTAGTAAAAACGTGTTCAAACGTGTTAAAATTGAAAAATAGAAAATGCACAAATGTTTGTTTATTTTTATTTGTCAGATAGTTAACTGGAGATGAAAAAATCGGATCTAAATCTGCATCAATAAATAGTTTATTTCGGCAAATAATGGTTTATTGTGACAATAAATGGTTTATTGTGGCAATAAATGGTTTATTGTGACAATAAATGGTTTATTGTGACAATAAATGGTTTATTGTGACAATAAATGGTTTATTGTGACAATAAATGGTTTATTGTGACAATTAATGGTTTATTGTGACAATAAAATAAATCTGTCAAAGCTCTTCAAATCCAGAAATCTCACCATAACTTCAAAACTACTGCTGTACAGGACCATGGTCCTGCCAGTACTCACATATGGATCCGAGACTTGGGTGCTTAGCAAAAGGCACTCCGACCTCTTAGCTGCGTTCGAGAGAAAAGTCTTAAGGAGAATTGTTGGCCCCGTATGTGAGGAAGGACGATTCCGGAGACGGTACAATCATGAACTGTACGCAATCTACCTTGAAGCAGATATCGTGACAAAAATTAAGCTCGGTAGACTCCGGTGGGCAGGGCACCTAGCTCGCATGAGCGAAGAGGAACCTGCTCGGAAAGTTCTTTGTGGTACATTCTATGGTAGACGACAGCGTGGTAGACCATGCTTGCGCTGGAGAGATGGCGTAGACCAGGACGCCCGAAGCCTTGGGGTGCGCAACTGGATGGCGTCGGCTAGAGACCGGGATAGGTGGAGAGACTTGTTGAAAGAGGCCAGGACCGGAACCCGGTTGTCGAGCCGATGATGATGATGATGAAATGGTTTATTGTGGCAACAAAAAGTTTATTGCGCCAATAAACAGTTTATTGCGACAAGCAACAGTTTATTGCGCCAATAAACAGTTTATTGCGACAAGAAACAGTTTATTGCGCCAATAAACAGTTTATTGCGACAATAAACTGTTTGTTGGGACAATAAATAGTTTATTGAAAGTTAACTGTTTTTTGATATGGCAATCTGTTTATTGTGCGAATTAATTGTTTGTTTATTAAAAGTTAAGTGCTTTTTGGTCAACCATTTTAAAATGGGAAATTATTATTAAAATATTCCCAATAAACCATTTTCTGACCAAAAGAAATTCAAATGCGGCAATAATTAGCGAAATCAATTTTATTGTTCAACGCTTTTTTTCAGTGCAAGGAAAAATGCAATACTTACTTATATGGAATTGAAATTAACCACTCGCACAAGATTTTTTTGTAACTTTTTGAATGTATTATATTTTATATTTTAATATTTCTACTACAAACTTATTAATTGTTTTATTTTTAACACAACACTTGGTATACTCTGTTATAAATTAATAGATATGACGTTTACTCACGAAACACACGATCACGACAAGAACAAGGAATAGACTGAATCGTCCCACAATTCTTATTGTGCGTTTGGGTTAGCTAAGACAATAAATGGTTGTTTGCGACAATAAAAAGTTTATTGCGCCAATAAACAGTTTATTGCGACAAGAAACAGTTAATTGCGCCAATAAACAGTTTATTGCGACAATAAACTGTTTGTTGGGACAATAAATAGTTTATTGAAAGTTAACTGTTTTTTGATATGGCAATCTGGATTATCAATTAATAGTTTATTGCGACAAGAAACAGTTTATTGCGCCAATAAACAGTTTATTGCGACAATAAACTGTTTGTTGGGACAATAAATAGTTTATTGAAAGTTAACTGTTTTTTGATATGGCAGTCTGGATTATCAATTAATAGTTTATTGCGACAATAAACTGTTTGTTGGGACAATAAATAGTTTATTGAAAGTTAACTGTTTTTTGATATGGCAGTCTGGATTATCAATTAATAGTTTATTGCGACAATAAACTGTTTGTTGGGACAATAAATAGTTTATTGAAAGTTAACTGTTTTTTGATATGGCAGTCTGGATTATCAATTAATAGTTTATTGCGACAATAAACTGTTTGTTGGGACAATAAATAGTTTATTGAAAGTTAACTGTTTTTTGATATGGTAGTCTGGATTATCAATTAATAGTTTATTGCGACAATAAACTGTTTGTTGGGACAATAAATAGTTTATTGAAAGTTAACTGTTTTTTTGAAATAGAAATATCAATAAATAGTTTATTGTGACAATAAAAGGTTTATTGTGACAATAAATGGTTAGTTGAAAGTTAACTGTATTTTTAAATGGCAGTTTGGATTATCAATAACTAGTTTATTGCGACAATAAAAGGTTTATTGTGACAATAAATGGTTAGTTGAAAGTTAACTGTTTTTTGAAATGGCAGTTTGGATTATCAATTAAAAGTTTATTGTGACAATAAAAGGTTTTTGAAAATGGAAATATCAAGAAATAGTTTATTGCGACAGTAAAAGGTTTATTGAAATGCTAATTCGGATTTTTTGTGAACTTAAAAATAAATATAGAAAATAACTTCTAATTTTAAACATTTTATTTCAAGATCGGATCTTTCAAATAAAAGTTAAATAGAATAAGAAACCAAATACAATTAGGTAGATTAGATTTTGGAAATTGTTAATATTGGTCAATTATTTTATGCAAAAAGAAATCGATTCAAATTTTGAACTCGTTTACTATGGAAATAAACTGTTAATTATATATAAAATTACAACTGGGGCTTAGAAAATAATATTAAATTGTAATAACTTATTTATCGTCACAATAAACTGTGAAGGGATCGCACTAGCGACCACTTAATTATCTTTTCCATACAGAACCATACTTCGATATTTGACACTCAATTCCCACAATATGAAATGCATTGCCTTAAGCCAAACATAACGATCAAAATCCAATGCAATGTATTAATTTGCCTTCTACGCCAGGGTAATAAAAGATATACATGAAATAAACATATCCGACTCGTTGTCGATGACCAACCAAGAAAAAACAGTATCATATTTCCCTAATGGCACGAACGGCATAAATATACAAAGTGCATGGTATTATGTGAATGGGTTGATGGTGCGCGATCAACGGTCATTTGTTTAGGTTGACAAAATATGTCAACTAAGCATTGTAGCCGAACGATTTGTGCCACTTAAGATAGCTGGTCGTTCACCCTTAGCCCATACGTACGAATTGTGATGATTTTAATATCGATTATTTGTGAGGTCAAAAATCGAAGTATGGATCGATTCCGATAACCAATTTGTAAGTATAAATAGGAACAATATTTTCAAAATAAATTTGTCTTCGCCTTAGACATCAAAGCAGAAGGTCTTTTCTTTTTTTATTCTTGAGGAGCTTGCGAGCTGAAAGGAAAAAAGGGAAAATACTTTGAATACTTTGATTTGTAGGTCAAAACCTCGAGTGCAGTTTTGCCAGAGGTCCGAGCTGAAGCATTCGTTGCTAAGCGATTTGATTCTAGATCTCTAAAGTATTCCGGTAGGACACCTCCACCTTTAACCGACCCTTCACCATCTTTACATGGCGATCTTGCCATCATAACAGCCCATCAACTATCTTTACATGGCGATCTTGCCAGGTTATTACACAAGCTGCTAAACACCTTTCAATCTTTACATGGCGATCTTGCCAGTTCAGTAGATTACTGAATTGGAACCAACCAACATTACTTGCCACTTACAACCGTGGAAGTTTAGGCAACGGTTCACCTGTTGCTACAGCCGCTGCAATGCAAGTATTTCAACAGAATATATTAAGAGCTTTGGCTG
This sequence comes from Chrysotoxum bicinctum, assembly GCA_911387755.1. NCBI lineage: Eukaryota > Metazoa > Arthropoda > Insecta > Diptera > Syrphidae > Chrysotoxum > Chrysotoxum bicinctum. The sequence continues at coordinate 81,472,437 of OU426989.1, read as the reverse complement.
GCTCGAATCCCCGGCATATGATGCAGTTCAAACCCTTGCTGTATTCTTACCAAATGGCAATTGCACAAGCTCATGCGGGTGTTTTCAACAAGAAAAATGTCTCTTCCAGTAAAAACGCACCTAGTTTAGCAGATATTCAAAGTGCTGCAGCAATACAACGTAAGTGTTTACTCGAAATGGTGCCACCCCAGACAGCGGAACCGAGTAACAGTCACCAGAATAATTGGAAGACCTAAAAACTACCAATTTGCTTACTAACCCGACTATTAGAATGCAGCACAACAACATCCGATAAAAAAGAAAGGAAACAAAATAAAAATCAATAGAATAAAATAAATCATACCAAATCCCACACTTTGCAATAAAAATGGAATAGAAATACAACAGGAAACAATAATAAAATAAAATATAGTGCAAATATGACAGCAAATGCAATAATTATAAAACTTTTTATAATTTCTCAAAAAAAAGTAAAATTATGTACCTAGTTCGCTTGATTAAATTAAATTAATTTTTTTTTCAATCAGAAACATCAATATTATTTTAATTATAGCTCAATTTAGATGAACCATACTATAAATAGAAAAACAGAAGAATAAAATGCAAGTGAACATTAAGTTTTCTAAGTAATTTAATTAAATATATATAAACACATATATATATACATATATATATACTTTGATAGAATTTTATATTTATATGTTAATGTATTGATGTATTCATGAATTAAAGTCTATGTTCTTAATTAAAATAACGAAAACAAGAACCAAGAACCGAATATAAACGTATTAATAATTTTTGAAATCAAACTTGCAGTGTAATTATCGTTGTTAATATTCCTTAATTCTTTTTTCTTAAATTAAATTGTATTTATTTAAAAACAAAAAAAAAGTAAAGAGAAGAGAAGAAAAGAAAAGCACGCACTTATAACACGAAAACCGACGAACAACGCATAACTGAACTTTTAAAATTACCAGAAAATGGACTCAAAATAATAAAGTTGAAGATTGTTGACAGCTTCGAGGAAGATTTAGTTAATTTCAAGGATACAGACATAATTATTGGTCCAAACAAGGTTTTGGCGTATATCCCAGAAGGGAATCGTTTACTCCTAAAAAAGTCCAAGGACAGCACTACAACCCAATCGACAATATTTGGCAAAATATTGTCGAGGGATGTGCAGAAACTCTGCGGATCAAATTGTATTAAAAAAATATATATTACTAAAAATGAAATAAAGAAGCTCGCATGCGGCCGCAAACAGAGCAATATTAATGAATTAAAAATGAAATTAGGAGAAATATTTAAAGAAAGTAATATTAAAGTGCACATTATAGATAAAAATATTGAAATAACTGATCCTTGTAAGAAGAAACTAATACTTAATGATTATCACATACTTCCAACCAGCGGACATGCAGGAATAAACCGCATGTTACAAAATATAAAGAAAAAATACTTTTGGACAGGTATGCAAAACGATGTGACGACATTTGTAAAGCATTGTCCAATTTGTCAACGAAACAAATATATTCAACCAAAGAAGCAACCAATGACTATTACATCGACAGCAGAATCAGGTTTCGACAAACTCTTTTTAGACCTAGTAGGACCTTTAGAAGAATCGGAAGACGGATCTAAATATATTCTCACCATTCAAGATGAGTTGACCAAATTTATCGAAGCTATACCACTCCCTAATAAAGAGTCAAGTACCGTAGCTAAAGCTTTAGTAGAGGGTTTTATTCTAAGATACGGAACACCACATACAATAGCATCTGATCAGGGAACTGAATTTATAAACCAGGTTTTCAAGGGTATTTGTAAGCTATTGAGAATAGAACAACTACAATCTACAGCCTACCATCATGAGAGTATAGGAGCTTTAGAAAATTCTCACAAAGTTTTAGGAGCATATCTAAGAAGTTACGTTTCAGAAAAACATACCGATTGGAGCACATGGCTACCTTACTACGTTTTCTGTTATAATACATCAGTACACTCAGAAACCGGATATACACCTTTCGAGCTAATATTCGGAAAACAGTGTAACCTACCATCAAATTTAGTTAAACAGGTAGAACCTGTGTACAACTATGACGATTATGTGATTGATTTAAAACATAAATTACAAATCGCTCATAAAGATGCTCGGGAAAATCTGATAGGCAAAAAGATAGCAAGGAAGAACAGATTTGATCTAGAAGAACGAACAAAAAGCTCAAATTTTGAAATAGGAAGTCTAGTTTTACTTAGAAATGAAAATAGAAAGAAACTTGATCCAATCTACATAGGTCCATATGAAGTTTTGTCTCAAAAAGGTGTGAACTGCGATATAAAATATGAAAACAAGAAAATAACGGTTCATAAAAATAGATTAAAACCGTTTTATATATATTTAACATTGATTTAATGAACTCTGTAAATAAATAAAACACATAACTTGTAAACAATATTGTATAGAATTTATCTCAAAAAAAAGAGGGGAAAGAAAGAGGCGTTTAGTAGTACTAGTACATGTATATATAAATATGCAATCATAACAACAAGTGTAGTTTTGTTGTTATAGGTTTAAATTAAAAATAAAATTAGACGCGCATAGACTTACGATTTACATAACTATTGATAAGAAATTTAAATAAAAACTAAATATTCTGAATGTATAAAGCTAAAAACTATTGATAAGCATTTTAAAATAAAAACTAAATATATGTATAAATGTATATAGCTAAACGTAACTATTCATAAGCAATTTAAAATAAGAACAAAATATCCCGAATGTATAAAGCTAAACGTAAATGTTGAGAAGCAATAACAAAAAAAAAAAAAATATTCATTATCTTTAAAAATTATTGATAAGCTATTTAATATGAAAATATATATGTACACACTGTGCTACGAGTATATCTTTAAAATGTAACTATTTGAAACAATTTAAATTGACGTAGCTATTTTCATAGCTATAGCTATTTTCATATTCCATGTTGATAACTAATTTCAAGAAAATATATATTCACCGTTTAATGTAACAAAAAAAAAACACAAAAGAAAAAAAAAAAATACAGAAATAAAGTATCATATATACATAAGAACAAATGAAATAAAATCCCCATTGTACAAGTGGCGCGTAAAAGAAGAAATCAAGAAGTGTCATGATTTCTCCTTTTTCCCCAGGAAGGGTGGTGTGAAGGGATCGCACTAGCGACCACTTAATTATCTTTTCCATACAGAACCATACTTCGATATTTGACACTCAATTCCCACAATATGAAATGCATTGCCTTAAGCCAAACATAACGATCAAAATCCAATGCAATGTATTAATTTGCCTTCTACGCCAGGGTAATAAAAGATATACATGAAATAAACATATCCGACTCGTTGTCGATGACCAACCAAGAAAAAACAGTATCATATTTCCCTAATGGCACGAACGGCATAAATATACAAAGTGCATGGTATTATGTGAATGGGTTGATGGTGCGCGATCAACGGTCATTTGTTTAGGTTGACAAAATATGTCAACTAAGCATTGTAGCCGAACGATTTGTGCCACTTAAGATAGCTGGTCGTTCACCCTTAGCCCATACGTACGAATTGTGATGATTTTAATATCGATTATTTGTGAGGTCAAAAATCGAAGTATGGATCGATTCCGATAACCAATTTGTAAGTATAAATAGGAACAATATTTTCAAAATAAATTTGTCTTCGCCTTAGACATCAAAGCAGAAGGTCTTTTCTTTTTTTATTCTTGAGGAGCTTGCGAGCTGAAAGGAAAAAAGGGAAAATACTTTGAATACTTTGATTTGTAGGTCAAAACCTCGAGTGCAGTTTTGCCAGAGGTCCGAGCTGAAGCATTCGTTGCTAAGCGATTTGATTCTAGATCTCTAAAGTATTCCGGTAGGACACCTCCACCTTTAACCGACCCTTCACCATCTTTACATGGCGATCTTGCCATCATAACAGCCCATCAACTATCTTTACATGGCGATCTTGCCAGGTTATTACACAAGCTGCTAAACACCTTTCAATCTTTACAAAACGATTTTTAATGCTTAATTCAATTAAAAAGTTTATTGGGACAATGTATGAGTTTATTGCGGTACTAAATAGCTTATTATTTTCCGATTTCGAATTCAATAAACTCAAATTAATTGTCACAATAAAAAGTTTATTGATTACGGAAATCTGAAATCAATAAAAGTTTATTGTGACAATAAAAACTTCATTGCGACAATGAAAAGTAAGTCAATAAACGGTTTTAAGAATTTTTATGACGATTTTTATTTTCAGTGTGTGTTTAACATTATAAGGGTATTCATTACCCCTTGAGTTCGCGTATAATATATAAAAAAAAATTAGAAAATACAACAGCAACATTTAGAAGATGTGCTTTCCTTAATAATATATAAGTTTTTTTGGTGCTACCTCAACTGTTCCCACTTAATTAATTTAACACTTAAATCTATGTAAGTGGACCAAGACATACACTTTAAGTCAACTGTATCGTATCAGATAACCACCAAAACATGGTCTCCTGACTCACACTGGCCCTGCGATCACGATAGGAGACAGTTCTACTGAACCGAAAGCGATTTGCTTTGCATTGTGCGAGGACATCTCGATTGTAAAGAAGCCGTATATCTACAGTTCTACGGTCGACGTGGTAGATTAGCGGAAGCGCCATTCTTTACTATACGAATCCTTGACTATCGAAAGGGAAAACATTGGGTATTATAATATCACTTAGATGTTTGTATTCCGAATCTGGTGTTCTGTGTAATCCAAGGCAACGTCTAAGACCCTGCCTCTCAAACACCTGAATCTTTTAAATTTGAGATGGGGCAACGTTGAACCACTCCGGACACCCATAGACAATTATCGGCCGGGCCATTTAACAAGTCCCCTTCACCTTGCAATCAAGCCGGCTGCTGTAAAACAACCCGTTCGTCAGGGCAAATTCTCCCCTAGCCCTGGCAAGAGCAGCATTTATAAAATTACCGATCCAACCTTATACACACTCGCCAGTGGCTGCCCATGTGGTTCTACGATGACTAACTTGCCCCATTTCTTTCTCGTATCCCTTTTGGCTTCATGCAACGGTGTCCTAAACAGAATAGTTTCAGATTTCTGTAAGTTGATTTTCAATTTCCAGTCAAAGCAATATCGCTGAACCTTATCGAAGTCATGCTGCGAAAGAATTCTTATGAACTCGATTTTTGGAGGAACTCTTTTGTACGCTATTAGATCGTCGGTATATGCAATTGCCAGGGTTGGAATAACTATCAGGTCACTGGTGTAAATGCTGAATAGAATCGGCGAGTTGACCGCTCCCTGCTGAAAACCGTTTTTAATATCGAAGATTTCGGAAGTAGTGAAATTGAAACTTTTGACTACAAACTTCCTATTATTGAGCATGTCATAAAGCATATAAAAAAGTCGTTTACTTATACCGAATCTAGCCAACTTTAGATAGAGACTTCCTAACTAAACGGTGGTCAAAGTCATCTCCAAATCAACAAGACAGGCACCAGTTCATTGCCTTTTAGTTTTGTTTCATTGGATATCAGAAAACAATTTTGACGTGGCATGAATTGTATTATGTCCTGCCTTAAAACCAAACTGAGTATTCGGTATAATATTGTTGTTCTCCGCCCATTTGAACAGAGTTCTATTAATAATTTTTTCGATACCTTACTGATGATCGGAAGAAGATTTATCTACCGAAGGTTTGGACTCTACCGCATTAACCATTACGCCAAGGGGTACTACTTACAAATTTGCACATAGTTGGTTTAAGACGACGTCATGTTTTTTTAACATACAACTCTTGTAAATATTGAAAATTGTTTAATTGTACCAAGTGTGTGTTATTTTAAGATTGTCTCTTATAAATTGTAATCTTACTTTTTTACAATATTTTTTAACCCTATTAACTTTTGTTTTTAAAATAAACCTGTGTCTGTTTACATTTGCTTAAAACATATTTAGACATAGTACCGTCTTCTTGGTATATAAAATTATCCAATAGGCTTCTCTGCTCTTTAACTGCCTGTTTACAATTTCATTTTGCCTCTGTGATTCTCCATACGTATTAACAAAACTGCTAACTTAAATAATATGTTAACAATTCGTAAAATATGTATACCCGTCACAAAAATGCGTTTAAATTATCAGTTTTTTCTATTCTTGTCCACAATCAATGGTTTATGACGCAGCGACAATATCGCGAATATTTTAATTCAAGATCAGCTCTCCCATAGGCTACATGATAAGGTGTTTGATCAGTCGAAAACTGTATCTCCCTCAAGTTGGCATTTCCACTTTAAAATTTAAATTCTTTAAAGATGTTATAATCGCATAAACTGTCGTAAATTTGTCGAGGAACAAAACAAATTGTTGAGCTTGTTTTTTTTTAAATAACCCCTGGGAATGCTAACTTGACAGTTAAGATAGCACTACCATCCGTCAAAATAACGTAAAATGAACTAAAAAAAAAAGCCCAGTTTTATAAATTATCGTAAATATGGCGTAAATTCAAAAAAATTTACACTTAAATTTTTTAAAAATTTTGGCGCGTTTTTTTTTTTTTGTGTTTCACTCCAAAATTACGACAATTAATCAACTACATCTTTAAAGTTAGCGGTAATGCTAACTTGAAGGACATGAAAACTGTATATTGTGCGGCTCCAAAAATCAAAGGCCAACACCAGCATTATTTACACCCGGAAAAGTAATCGGTCTATATTTCTTCGAGAGTGAGGACGAAACACCAGTAACTCCGAGGCTTTTAAAATAACAACTTTTTGACGAATTTTTTATTTCAATTAATTCATATTTCTCTTGGCAACCTGCTTATGGGGATATTTAAAAGATAAAGTGCATGTTAATAAACTAGAAACTATTAGACAGCTGAAGCAGGATATTCGCCCGGAAATACGGAGCTTGCAACCAGAAGCATTACGTGGTGTAATGGAAAACCCTCTAAAAAGCCTGTGTTTGTATCGAGCAAAATGGTGGAATATTATCCATAAAGTGGTTTTGGTATAATAAGCAAAATAAATTAAAACAAATGATTATTACAATAGTTATACGTATTTAACATTGGTATGTCTTATTTTGGCCACCCTGTATGTGTATATATATTTTTTAATATCTCATCTAAATCAACAGATATCAACCCTAATAGTATTTCTTACAAATATGTATTAATTCATATTGCTCAATACGGCAACCCTGAAAGAGCTTGAAACAAAAGAGGAAGCTTTTTGAAAGCCATTACAGTCAAACTGAGACGCAAATGTCGCTATCTTTCTTGAATTAACTATTTTGACACGGTATAGTTCTGTCAGTTTAACAATGAATGAAAATGAATGTTCAAGTTAGTCAAACAGGGTTACTTTTAATCAAAGTAGTGTTAAGCTTAAAAGGTGTCACATAGATTTTTTCAAATAAATTGTATTGATTATGAACGGCGGCGGTAAGATCTTAAAACTTGTTTAATATTTAACATGAACAGTAACAACCTGATAACTAGTTAATTATTTTTTTCAATTTTTGTTTTGTCCAATTCACAAATTCATTATTTATTCGTTGTAAAAGGAATACTGATAATCATTAACTTGAGTATCGGTATTCGTAATACTGACTTTTCTTAATAAGTGCTCGTTAAATCTACTGGACAACTACTGTTATTCCATCCGCTTTGATACTTCAATATTCATTAGGATATGATTAACTTTTGTAAGAAGTATACATTTTGATCAATGAAGAATTTTAATCAATAAAACAATGTTATAGTCAACATAACAATATAATAATTTACTTGAGATATTTGTCATAAATTAAATTACATTAAATTTTCTCTCTAATATTTGTTATTTATTCACACATACTTTCGTTAAGTATAAATATTCTATTGCACTTAAAAAAACAACACCCTATTAAATGGCATTCATTAACTAACAAACAATGTTTAATTAAAATTCTTTTCGGATGAATAATTTTTCCAAGAAACAATAAATAGACAAGAAAAAAATATTTTTAACCTAACCAATGACTCTTATTAAGTAATTACTACAATTCACACAATGATGTAAAATATCTCAATGTAATTATACTTTTCACAGAGTAAAGCGCCTCGTTTTTTGTTGTTGATTTAACTAACTAATTAAAAAGATAATTTGTATGACTGATTCATTTGTGTGTGTATATATTTATTTAAACAACGAACAAATATTTATTTTTACGAATCAGACACCAAAGAATAAATATTTAAGAATCTATCTGTATATTTTTTTTTTTTTTACAAAACTTAATCCAAGGATCCATTTATATTTTTATATGGTGGAGTGTGTGAAAATTACACTTTTGGATAGATCATTGACTTTTATATTTAACTTAGATACTGGCAAAGTTCATTTATTTACTACAATGATAATAGTTGATTTACTTAAACAAAAAATTATTTTTCAAAAATGTTGGGGGAGGAAAACATTTTGACGAAACATTATTGTTAATAAAAAATCGTCTGATAAAAAAAATAAACGAAAATTAAGACATTACTTAACAGAAAATGAAATTTCCGTTGCCATTGATGGTCTTCTGCAATCGGTCTGCTATTGTATTGATTTAAGCAAATTTTGGAGAGTTTGTAGAGAAATATCCTTCCACAAGCCTTCGGTCTTTTCAAACTTGGATTTCTGTTTCGCTTTATATTTATAATCCCCACGCATTCTCTATTAAATTAAAATCCGGGCTTTCAGGTGGCCATTCTAATGTATTTTCACCAACTTCTATTAGAAAATTATTCATCATCTTGGCTTTATGAAAAAGTGTGTTGTCCTGTTGCAAAATGAATTACTGTCCAATCAATTACTCACCTGAACTAAAGGTGTGGTTATTTAAAATATTCAAATATTGATCCTTATTCATCGGTACCAGGTTTGCGTTGCCATTTAAGCAAACGCATCCGCAAAACATTACGGTGTCACCACCATGGGGTATTCGTTCACACACAGGTGCCACTCTTTTTTAAAAATTTTCTAGGAATTCTACAGGAATTTTTCTTTTTTGATGCGTGGTATTGAAAAGTCCACAATACCTTCTCCGAAAATTATGAAGGCTGATGTACAAATTTTTTTTAACGAACTCAAGGCGTTTAAGTTTATTTTTTTGTGATATTTGTTTGGCTAAATAGGTAGCAAAATCAGTCCTTTTTAAAAGATTTCTTACAGTTTTTTCCATAAATTTTAATATTATATTGATTTTAAATTTTGAATTGCTGCTTATTTAGAGTTTTTCAGCTCATTGTCTTTAAATTTTTCGATAATTAAAAGATCCTCTCTCTTGGTCTTCTTGCGTGGGCGCCCTGAACTTGGATTTGTTTTTTTTTTTTTTTTTGTTCTTATTTATTTGAAAATAGGCGGTTTGACGGGGCACTATGTAACAGTTTGCTTAAGTACTCCACCGAAATAAATAGCCGCATCATACTTGATACTATCTCATTTCTTAAAACTTGACTTGTCTCCGACGAATGTTATTGAATGGCATTAAAATTAATGAATTCTATTCCTCCTCTAGGGAATCAGCAAAGGCCCGAGTTTGAAGAACTAAAATCTTAAAACTATTTTTTCGAAATATTGCCCTATAATATTTTTTCCAAATTAAAAAGAGCTCTTGAATTCTTAGAGCCGTTTATGAGAAAGTTGAAAATCAAAAAAATGTTCTAAAGAAAGTGGCGCAAAATTTTAAACAGCCTATTATTAAGGTATTAGTATGATACTACTTAACAATTTGCTAACTTTATAGTAGTTTATTAACTCATTCTTAATTTTAAACATTTTCTAACTACTCGTAGTATCGTACTAAAAGAATTGTCTTCATAAATTGCTTCTGAACACACCTAAAACAATGACATTTCGTGTAAAAAGTAAGTACACGAACCTTTTTTGATGTTTGCAAATGTCAAAGAGCCATATGAAGCTAGCACGATACTAAAAAAATAAAGTAGCTATTCGATGATTTTAACTTTAATAAGAGGGTAGAGAAAGTATGATGCTATATTCGATTAAAATTAGCAAATTCGTTGTTTTAACCTAGTATCATACTAAAACAGCCTTAGAATCGTACTAATTTTGCGCCAGTATGTTTAACATTTTTTCTTAATAATTTTTTTTTACTAAAATGTAGTCTATAATGTCTATAATAGCACACCTAGTAAATCGTTAGAGGCGTTTTCGAGATAAATAAGATTTAGCATAACGGCTACCGTGAGTCTTGGAGCTAAACAAAATTTCAATTTCTTCTCCAGGGAATCATCGAAGACCCTTAAGTAGCGAGTTTGAAAAAAAAATCGCTTCAGCGGTTTATACTGTAGGTTGAGGCACAGACATAGAGGCAGACAAATGGAATTTCCGAACTCACTTTTTTCGTGTTGTCTATAATCTTAATGACAATTTTTTTCAAATGCAAAATTTGCCTTATAGTATCTACCTATATATCCTGTAATAATAGCGATATTTTGTCCTTGACATGACGGCTGACAAGTCTCTGTTCGTTTTGGTTAGAAGGAACTTGGTCTTTCTTCGTTCGTATTAGAGCCTACGTTTTTGTACGTGTATTTAAGAAACACGTGTACACGGAATCCGTGTAGGAAATATATACCAATTTCAAATCCGTGTTCTTAAAACACGTGTAATTATTCACTTTATTATCCGTGTAAACGAATCCTTAGTACACGGATGAGGCTGAAATTATAATTGGTCTTTGATTTGCTATTTTATCTCACATTTGATACGTAATTATTAGCACTGTGCCAGATTCCACAATAGAGTACGAAAATTATTTGTCTGAGCCTCAATTAAGATTCGACTTAGACCCCTTTGAATGGTGGAACACGCGAGCTTCTAAGAACCCAGGAATAGCAGAACTAGCAAAAAAGTGTTTAGCAATACATACCAGCTACATCAGCTAGCTCAGATCGGTCCTTTTCTACAGCGGGAAACATTGTTACCTCAAAAAAGAATAATTGCCTTTTATCTGAAAACGTTAATACTTTAGTTTTTTTGTACCAAAATAGAGGACTTATTGAATAAAAAATTTTTCTTAATAATTTGTTAAGAACTATAATTATGTTCGTTTTAATTGCATTTTTATATTCTAGAAATAGTAACGGATATTTTAGTAACACGTATAATTAAATGCACGGATGCACGTGTATTTAATTATTACGTGTAATTAATAACACGTGTAATTAATAACACGTGTAATTATAATTACACGGATTCAAATCCCGGTCCAATAATTACACGTATATCCGTGTATTTCATTATCCGTGTAATAGAGAGCTCTAGTTCGTATTCAAAGCCAACAAGTTTCGGTGTTCTTGAATCGCCGGGAAAAATTCTATAATGACTCATTTCCAGCGGCTGATGATATCTGTAACGTCCGCATAATTATAATTGAACGGATTTGTTGAAGATAATGTCTTCCTGTGCTAACGAGATTGAAAAAATCACATGACTTCTTAACAAGAAGTCCTTGCCGGAACTCAGTATATATTTGGAGTTTTATCACAGGAGATATGCTGCAAATTATACTTTGCATTGTGTTTGTGTATTTTCAAATGTCACTCGAAACTACTGGCTGGATTTGTTTTCCTGGGACAGGAATACCAAGTTCAATCACTGCAATATGGAGCTCCTGACGATGGATGAATGAATGAATGAATTGTATTGGGGGGTTATTGCACTGCGGCCTGTAGATCTATTGTTCCCCGCTTATAACATGATGAGCTGGCTCATCCTACAGTTCCTCCTCCAAACCTATTGCTTTTAGGGAATTTAGTATTTGGGGCACTTTTAGAGAGGATAGGTTGCTCTCTTCTACCTGATATTGTCCCAGATGGGTTTTGCTTTGGTGCATGATTGGACAACACTTTCCCAGTATGTGTTCCGGTGTTTCCTAATGCATGTTGCAGAATCTGCAAGGGGCACTGCTTACCACACCAAGTAAATTAAGTTTGCAGTGTCCTGTTAGAATACCTGTTATTATTCTAAGGTTATTCCTGCTTAAGTTAATGCAGATTTCGAAACGTTGCCGGTTATAATTGCCCAGTAGTAATTTCGCCTGTCTCATCAGCTTAGGGAGTTCATTCCAGTTTTTGAATCTGTTCGCCTCCTCTTCTTGTTTTTGATGACATTTTCTCTTATTCCACAATAGGGTTCAGGCCCTGTTAGAGAAGTTGAAGCGCCTATTTGTGCTAGGGAATCTGCCTTTTCGTTTCCATGAACACCAACGTGACCAGGTACCCAGTAAAGTTTGACCCTGTTCTGGTTACCAAGTTCATTTAGCCTGCTTATGCACTCCTACACCAGCTTAGAGCTGATGATGGTGTATGAGCTTAGTGCCTTGAGTGCTGCTTGACTATCCGACATAATGGCAATGTTTAAGTTACGATAATTCTTTTCGAAATTGTGATCCACGCATTTCCCTATAGCGTTTATCTCCGCTTGGAAGATGCTGGTGGACTGCCCCATCGCTATGAAAAGGTTGTTTTTTTTCCCAAAGATCCCTGCACCAGTCCCTTCGCTTGTTCTCGATCCATCAGTGTACCATCTACCATGGTATTTGTTGACGATGGATGCTTTTATATCTCTTTTTTCCGGTGCCTATGTTCATGAATCATGACCAATGGTTCCTTTTCTAAAGTAGTGTTAGCCTACGGCCGTTTCGGGGTTCCCGTGCGTTTTGTAGACTGGAAACTCTTGGTCTAACGTCGAATTTATTCTTCTGGGTGGGTTCGAAATTGTCTCTAATTTTTAGATGTTTAGTTCTATGTATGAACATATCATGGTGTTTTGAAATTATAAAAAAAACACAGTGTAGGTCGATATGTATATCATGTTTAAATGTTACTGGTTTTAGCAGTCAGTGCATGCAAATCAGCAGATAATTTTCACAAATCAAGATTGTAAAGTGGTTGAGTAAAGTTTTTTACTTTAAATAGTAAACTGCGCCACAAAAAGTTGTAATATACTTCGAACAGTGCGTGCTTTAATTATGACTTTTATTCGTAAATCTGAAATTATAAAATGTTGTACTTTGAAACAATTTAAAGGATAAATTACTAATTTGTCGATAATTTTTTTTTTTTTTTTTTTTTAAGCGCGGTGATTTACAAAAAAATATTGTTACATTAATAGCAACCGTGTAATATCGAATTAATCAATGCTTTTCTTTTATTTTCAGGTAAGACATTTACTCCGTTTTATATAATTCAACATCAAGGCAATTTGATTGTAAGTCATTATTCGAATATAATGTATTTAACTTCCAAAATAATTGAAAAAAAAATTCTATTTTATTTATTTCTTTTAATTTTAATTTAAAAAAAAAATATTCATACAGTTATTGCAAAAACTATTTGGACAACATTCCAATAGAAATCTGTCAAGGGACCATATTTCAAACTGACTTCTGATACTGTTAATTGCGATGAGTAAAAGGCTCGCGGCTAGAACTTGAGCTACTGCAGCGAGATACTCTAGGTATCTATGACTACAATACCAAAGCCCCGACGTTACTTTTATGTAAAACTTTCCAAAAGCAATCTCTAATCAATTTTGACAGGAAACATGTTATAAATAATTTAGTTTCAAAAATGTCATATCTTGACGATATCATTTTCTTTTTGCTGAATTCAATATTTTATACTTTTTTGTAAAAAAAAAAAAATACTTTCAAATTTATAAGTATAAAAAATTCGTTTTCTTTATGGTTCTGGCTATGACTGTTTGTATAATAGATTGTTAAAAAAAAAGCACATGCCCTTACCTTAAATGTTTTTTATCGTGTGGGTACATCACTCGTATTTCCATGGCGCACAGTTCCAGTTATTTTTGCTTGTTATTCATAGACCCCTCTTAATCAGTTGCTCACAGCTACACAAAGCAAATAAAAACTACATAAACAAATGCATAGATAAAAACAGAACTAAAGTAACTGCAACAATAACGTGATACCAGAAATAGATACTCTGTCATATTTTTTTATAATAAGAAGGTTACTCATTCATTTGAAATCCATCCATATATATTTTTTATGACATTTATTATACCTCCTATATAACATTGTCGTATTATTTTTTGCGCAACAAAATAAAAAAAGAAAAAAAAAACCTTATCACATCATCTTAAATGTTACGACGATGCATGAATGACATTTGTGTTATCGGTTGCCTGTAGCTATGTAATCTAGTTCCTAAGTTCCTACCTACCTACCTACCTACCTACGTTGTTGTTTAAATATAATCTTTTTTTCTGATTTGAACTTAACAAACATCTTTGACTTGTTCTTTTGTTTGAGTTTAGAAACAAAGTTTTCTATTTAGATTAAGATTTTTATTTTTAGAATTTTATAGATGAAAATGTTATGTGAACCGGAATTAATTTTAAATTTCAAATAAAGAACTATACTCTTTCAGTATTAAATATTCTTTTTGCTGCTCTTGCACTGGACCCTTTTTTTTAGTGTCAAAGATGCTCGTAATTTTGTTGCTTATTATACTCGGATGGCAATTCAGGAAAGATAGGCCATTTGCCTCTCGGTCATATCCTGAAATTCATAAATTTAATCTTTAAACCTTCATATAGCAACACAATCTGAAGGCTCTTTGGCAAAAACCACTAAAGAATTGTTTTTAATTGAAAAGGGTAACTTCGTTTGGATTTGGATGTGGACATGTTCTTTATATATGTGATCAGATTCATATAGCAAAAAAAAGAAACCTTTATAAATTTTGTTCGTAGATCTTAAAGCAGCTTTTGACACTGCCATTTTCAAATTTTCATCTCAATTTTGTTTTTAAATACTTTTTTACTAAATACAAATTTTATGTGATGGAAATCTTTATTTGAACCTTTAAAATGTTTTTTGTTAAATGAAAAAGATGATATACGTCAATTGAGTGTCGCCAGTGTTGATATACATTTGTGCTCTTTTTTTTTTACATTTTCCATGACTTCGCAAGATTTCCGGTTATAACCATATGCATTCTTGTCGAATATTCCCTTAAGTGCTGCGATTGTCTGTGACTTATTGACATAAACCTGCGACTGCAAGTAGTCCCAAAGAAAAAAGTCTGGGATGGTTAAATAGGGTGATCTTGCTGGCTGTCAAATCGCCAAAACGGGAGATTACGCGACCAGGAAACGCTTCCTTCACAATATCCATTTTGGCTCGTGCTGTGTGTGCGGTTGCACTGTCTTGTTGAAACCACATGTTTACCAAGCCCCGCTCATCTCATTCCGGCAGTAAGAAGTCGTTTTACATGGTCCTGTAACGCTCGCCAGTAACAGGGGCCGTATGTATTGATATATTGTCAATGGCGTCCTCAAAAAAATACGGTACAATCACTCCTCCGGCTTGAAGGCAGCACCACACATTGGCTTTGAGTAGATGTAATGGTTCTTCGTGCATTACACGTGGATTTTCAGTGCTTCAGAAACGAAGATTTAGCTTATTGACGTAAACGCTTAAGTTCAAATCGCTCATAAATATTTTCGACACAAAATCGCTTTCTTCGTTGTTGAGATGGAACATGTGTAACTCTTTCACTAAAATGCGATGTAGGGTCCGTGTGGTGATCTCCAATTCATGTTCATGTTTCTTCGTTCTCAGCGCCATCGGCCGAACAACCAGTCCGGTGGCGGCCACGCCCTGCATGGTCTCCTGTGGTTCCAGTCCATTCGAGTCGAGTACTTAAGCGACGCGACGGAATATTTGCCCTGTTGGCGCGAGACGATTGGGAAATCGACGTCGAAATTCACGCTGCGCTAACACCAACGACCAATTTCTGGTAAAAAAGTCGACACAATTATTCCACGCTCCTGCGGAGTATAGAGCTCCATTACTTCTATGTTTGTATACTACAGCTGTCTAATTCAAAAATTAATGTCAAATATGATTGACTTACGACGCCATTTGCACAAATTATAACATCTTTCGACAGGGTGATTCATTTTGCGCCATCTTCTATAAGTTGAATTTGATAGGCGTCGCTTTTGTTCAGGCATGCTGTTTTCGAAAACGGTTCAGCTTTTAACGACTGACTTGTCGACAGTTACGCTGCCAGTACTTGCGATATGAGCATTCTCGAAGTGAGTTTGAAGTGCGTGCAATTAAAAGCACCTATGCATCGAGGAAAACCTCAAACGCAGCAACGCCGGCCGCCGCCGTCTGCCTGCACTTTGCTACCTCATCGCAAACTTTGGGCAACATTTTGGATAATGTGCTCTGCCCAATCCCAATATAATCAGCAGATGTTTGGTGAAAATTTCTAACGGCTATCATATGTACCACTTTTCATCTTTGTCGCTTGACGACGAGGTGTCCAACTTCTTTGTTTCTCAGACGGGAGTTCCACAAGGCTGCGTTCTCAGTCCTATTCTATTCGCTCTTTTTATTGATGATGTACCGAAAAACTTGCCAGCCATAGTTGTTGTAAGAGATGTAAATGTAAAAGTTCTATGAAAGCATACCACAGATAGATCTATATAGAACGTTTAATCATTGCCTAGTTTGACAATTAACGAAATAAATACTAAATTCAAAATGAAGACTGATAATCTATACCTCAATTTTATGCCACACAGACAAGACCTAGCGATAACAACTTGTAGCCTCTGTAACTTACTACATGTATCTATAAAGTCGCAGAATGTCCAATTTAACTACGAGTTAAACTTGTATTCACAGCTTGTACCGATCTAATTTTTTACATGTTAAATGTATTATTTTTCTGCCCTTGATTGAGCGATTTGTGCAATGCTGTAGTTAAACATTATCAAGGCGTCATCAAATTTGAAAGATTTTAAGAAACTTTTTAGACAATTTTGAAAATGGCTTATAATCTTTGATATGATAAATTGGTTTGAACAAATCCTAAAATATCTAAGCATCACCGGCTCTCTAAAAACACTCATATTGACACAATTGGTGTGCTGATTGTAAAGTTTTTTGTTTTACATCGTAGGTCATTTTGACACTGACAGCTGTTTCCCGCTCGAAATCTTGACAGAAAGTGAGTATTATACCTCCTCGGAACGAAATGAGTTGCCTTGCGCTTGAACAACGTTGGGGAATATTAAAAACTTATTTCCATAGTGAGTTCTATGAAGCCCAAATAGTGTGTTTTTTCAAAAGAAATCTTGACAGAAATGAAGCACCCCCCGCGCCTGCTGTACGCAAGCTTAGGCAAAAAAATTCATTCACTCATGGTCCCCGTTGTCGTACGGTGCGCACAGACGTGAATGTGGCTGCTGTAGCCGAGAGTGTGAGACTCAATTCACGAACATCAACTTACCATCGATCTCAACAGCTCAACATTTCACGCACTATTCGCTTACAAGGTCCAATTGACTCAGCAATTGAAGGCGCACCACCTTTATGTTCCAAAATTAATGAGAATGTTTGCTCTTACTAATAAAGCCATAATACATGTCCAAAAGTTAATTTTGTTCAATTTATTGCATTTTTAAAAAGAAATTTGTATTTGGCCCACCCTTTATATTACGCCATTAAATTCGGCGAACTTTCCAGGACAATAACTTTTGTTGAACTAGTGGTTTTCTTATTTTAATAAATCGACACGGTAACCCTGATAGGTTTGTGTACAGCGGTAACTTCGTGACTGACGTGCAACGAAATATGGGAGCTACAAGTTTAATTTTTGGAAACAATCAAAATCATCAACAATTTTCTTGCCGTTAGAATTTTAATTATGAATAATTACGACTACCTATTTGTTTTGCAAATTTCCTACAAATCAGTGGAAATACATACATTAAGGATTAGATGAATCTGACTATAAATACAAATAACCGTCTTGCCGTTTGATAGTCTCAGTTATTTTTTTCGAAAAAAAATCTTTAATGGTGTCGTCATTCGAAGTCTCTAGATGCAGCCTCGCAAGGCCAGGATTCTTCATCGATGATCAAATTTCACAATATCCAGGATTTTATTGTCAGGAGAATCGTTTCATACTGGTATGAGTTACGAAGAAGCTTGAATTGTCAAGACAAGCTTATAGGTTAAGGAACCTGTTGCCAAATTACTGCATCAGTTTTCGAGTAATACGTGACTGAATTATGTGAGTTTGGCATTACCGCTTACATCATCGAGCAATCGATTACCCTAATTTGATGTTTTCATTCGATCACTTATGGGACTCACTCACTCGGTCACTGAAGCGCTAATTTGGCCCCTGATGGTTATGCGGGTCGAATCATCTTACATTTGCACTTAACATATGAATTTCAAAATCTAAATAAATTCGGAACGTATGGCTTTCCGTTTGGAAATTAAGTATGGGTATGCCTACATTATGTACACATGTACCTGGGTATACGAGACAAAGTAAATTTTAGAATTTATCCTAATGTACAGAATTAAGTACCTACCTACTTTTTTTTTTAAATTAGAGGTCTGCAAAAAAATCGAATGCTTGTGAAAGAGTTAAAAAAACAGTACGTTTCCTGGTTTTTCTGTTTTTTTGGTCCACAAACGAAATTGACTTATCTCTAGCAAAATATATAAACTCAAACTCGTTTTAAGTAAACAATTATAGATAGTTTTATTGTTTTTTTTTTTTTTAATTTGCCAACATTTATGCACAAGCAATTAATTTATTATTCAAGTTGCTCTCCAGAATTCAGCTCAAGTAAGCACAACTAACTAACTATATTTACATTTTCTTCCTGAGCATCAAATACATAATATCTGCATAACAAGTTTCTCTATATCTAAGCGGACAGAAATACTGCACCCAGATAACTGTCTTGTGCAAAAGCATACATAAGATATATTGTGCTGTAGGTACATACATATAAATATAGGAAGGTATATGGAGATACATATGTATGTATCTTTATTTTTGTATAGAAAACTGCATTTTACAAAAGAAAATGCAAGAGAATTCATAGACAGAACAGAATATAAATATATATAGACATATTTATATAGAGAAGAAAGAAAGAAAAAAAAACAAAAGAAACAAAATGGAAAATGATCCCATAAAAACCAGAATACCGCATAATCAGCTTCAGTTTCAGAGCCTAATAGCTTCAGCTCAGTTCGAGTTCAGCACAGCACAGCACTCCTTCCTCGTTGTTTTCTCTATTCTGTTCTCTTATTTTGCAGTTCTCCTCTCAACTCAAAAACCGGCTAAAGAATGTCTGCTCCATGGAGGTAAACCAAGTATACAAAAGAAGAAAAAAAATACAAAACCTTCACACAGAATACTCGTATATAAGATAGATACGTAGATAGACACAGATCCAACATCTCCTTTCTTTTCTGGATTTTATGGTTAGATACAGTATACCTACCACCAGAGATTCGGAATGTGCTGCTTGAACGTGGAGGAGAACTAAAAACAGCACCTTGCCGGTTCGCGGGCACTCGGAGCCCTATTAGATGAATACTCAATAAGATGTAGGTATCATTGTAGAAACACAGAAATTTTGTTGGTCTGTTTACATTGGCCCAACATTTTGGTCGATTTAGTACGATGTTAAAACTGTTTTAGTATGACAATTGGTTAAAACGAAAATTTTGCCAATTTTGATTGAGTTTAACAGCATACTTTTTCACAAGTTTATTTTTAAATTTCTTGGGTCTTTATTATGGTTCGCGAGTCATACATTTGATTGCAATCGAACAGTTCGCGAATGGTTCTATGCTTGGCGAATGAATTTATTTGAATGAATTTAATCGCTTTCAAAAGAAAAATTCATTTGTTTTCATTGATTTAAATTAAATAGGTATCAAAATGTTTCCGATGATGTAGAGGGCGGTGATCTGAATCAAAAATGTGTATTACTACCTTTACCATCACTTCTTGTAACTTTTCCCCTTCGAATTGAAGATGAGTTTGGTTCTTTAA
Source organism: Chrysotoxum bicinctum (assembly GCA_911387755.1). Classification (NCBI taxonomy): domain Eukaryota; kingdom Metazoa; phylum Arthropoda; class Insecta; order Diptera; family Syrphidae; genus Chrysotoxum; species Chrysotoxum bicinctum. The sequence goes on along the minus strand of OU426989.1, from coordinate 81,452,489 downwards.
ATGACTCGGATAATTTGTTTCAGTTTACTAGAATAGAATGTACATTTGATTTAAAGTACAACAAGGTGTACTTTAAATCAAATGCTACTGGAATAGATGGCATTCACCGAAAGTTTCTAAAAACTATTTTAGGAATCAATCAATATTTTACCAGATCAATAGTTACATATATCCGAAGGAAACAATATATTGTAACCAATGAAATCTGGTTTTGGGCAAAAACAAGTTTGTTCCACAGAGTTGATAAATGTTATCGAAGATGTACGAGGGGCCTTAGATGATGAGAAAACATAACTTTTCTAATATTTTCAAAAGCATTTGACACAGTTGATCATGTTAACCTTTGCAAAAAGCTGTATCGATTGTATGTACACTTTTTCAGTTTCTGCGGTTTTGCTGATAAATTAATATTTGACCGGAAGAAAACAAGGTGTATCTGCTAACGAAAACTTGTCCAGTTGTCCTTCTACCTCTAGAGGGGTTTCTCAGGGATCGATTCTTGTTCCTCTGTTATTTTCTCTTTACATAAATGAGCTTCCTCAAATTGTCTCCCGATTCACAGTTCAAATGTACGCAGATGACATTCAGTAACACAAAAACTGCCCTCTTGGTTTAATCGACGATTCGGTCTCAGAAAATATATTTGGATAAAGGAATGGTCTCTTTCCTAATCCAAGCATGCCCAAATGCCTCATTTAAAAAATAAAAGCCTATCGATCTGTTGTACTTTCCAAAAATTAATCTTAACGATGCTGTAGTTTAATATGTAGAGACGCAAAAAACTTGAAAGGGTATTTAACCGGAAAATAACTTGGGACACATACATCAATATAGTTGTAGAGAAAGCCTAAAGTGTGCTTCGCACCTTATGTATAGTGCAACGTTATACTAAGCTTATCCTTGGTAAGACCTTTGTTATACCAATACGGATTTAGGGTTTTAAAATTTACTGGAGTTGCGATTTTAACAACAGAATAAAAGAAAAACGTTCCATATAACACAATTTCTAGATACATATACGGTCTTAAAATAAACGATAGGATATCGTCCTACTCAAAATATATATGTTATATTTATGGACTTTCATTTGATAATCTCAGTCGATTTACAATCTTGATGTTTAATGTTTCATCATCATCATCGGCTCGACAACCGGGTTCCGGTCCTGGCCTCTTTCAACAAGTCTCTCCACCTATCCCGGTCTCTAGCCGACGCCATCCAGTTGCGCACCCCAAGGCTTCGGGCGTCCTGGTCTACGCCATCTCTCCAGCGCAAGCATGGTCTACCACGCTGTCGTCTACCATAGAATATACCACAAAGAACTTTCCGAGCAGGTTCCTCTTCGCTCATGCGAGCTAGGTGCCCTGCCCACCGGAGTCTACCGAGCTTAATTTTTGTCACGATATCTGCTTCAAGGTAGATTGCGTACAGTTCATGATTGTACCGTCTCCGGAATCGTCCTTCCTCACATACGGGGCCAACAATTCTCCTTAAGACTTTTCTCTCGAACGCAGCTAAGAGGTCGGAGTGCCTTTTGCTAAGCACCCAAGTCTCGGATCCATATGTGATACTGGCAGGACCATGGTCCTGTACAGCAGCAGTTTTGAAGTTATGGTGAGATTTCTGGATTTGAAGAGCTTTGACAGACTATAGTATAGTTTCGAATAATACTAGATTACAAATCATCAACTAGGTCGCAACATTTTTTGCAGTTTCGATTTACATGTTTAACCTCTGAACTCCAGTCTTTCATCAATGCCATTCGTTTATGGAACTGCCTTTCTCGAAGTATTACACGTATTGTAGACCTTTGAGGTTTTAATATAGAACAAGTTGCACACTTAGCCTTGCCTTTTTTGAACTCGTAATTGAAAATTATTTTACAGTAAAACCCGCTTAAGAGAAAAACCCGCTTACCTGAAACACTTTTTTCATCCCCAAGTATTTTCCGACCAATTTCCCTTAAAACACTCCGCTTAAGTGAAACTCGCTTAAGCGAAAAACCCGGATAAGAGAAACATATTTTCAGATAATTTTTAATATTTTTCATTAAAAAAAACTCTCTTAAGTGAAATAAAAAATTGAATGGAACAGTACAAAAATTTGCTAGTTTTCGTTTTTCAATAAATTATTTTTGTGTTATTTAATCGTTGTATTATTTAACTTTTTTCAAGGCAAGTCCATAAGATAAAAACAATATTGTTTCTAGCATTAAATCTCCGCTTAATGGAATTTTTAAATCCGCTTAAGTGAACTTTTTTTTTCACTTATCCGTGCGTTTCTTGAAATTGCTTTAAATTAAATATTTTAGCTTATAGTATACTAAAATAGTATATTTAAACTTGTATTAGTTTATAAGATAATGTATCTTAAAATGCAAGTACGCAAATAAATAAATAAATAAAACATAAATATCACATATAATAATTTTCGGTGCAAATTCTTGCAGTTTTGGCTTACTTTTTTGCAGGGTTCTTAATATTTTGAATTAAATATTTCATGTTGCACGACAAATTTATAGCAAAAATCATTCAAAGTCATATCTTGACATCTAAACTCGTGTTTTATTTTTTGACAGTCACAAAGAATTTGCATTCGCTTAATTTTGAAGTTTGAGTCAAAAGGCGAGTCACCTGTCATACGATTATTGTAATACCAAATGCACTCATTCACTAGCTCTTTCCTTCCCTTCGCGGTTATAGCGCCCTTAACCTTAACTTAAAATAATGTTGATAAATTTGTGGAAATCTTGTAAAAATATACATTTTTTTTAATTTAATTTCTTTTGACATTAATATTGAATAAATCAAAAAAACGTAGCACAACAGAACAGAAAAAAACACTATGTCGCAAAATTTTAAACAACCTAGTGTTAAATATTGGTATATGATACTGCTCAACAAACTTAAAAAACAGTTTTATTAACATTTTCTTATTTTTAAACATTTGCTAAATAGTATCGTGCTAAGGTTATTTTGTTTTAATAAATTGCTTCTGAACACACCCAAAACAATGACACTTCATCAAAAAAAACAAAAAAAACGAAGTAAACATACCTTTTTTCGACATCTGGATGTGTCAATGTCAAAGAGTCATTTGATGTTAGCTCGATACTAAAAAAGATTAAATAGGTATTCGACAATTTCAACTTTAATAAACATTTTAGAGTTATTTTTTGATGTAGATTATACGTTTTTCATACCCTTACGCTTGACTATAGAAGGTCAAACACCAAGAGAGGTCACCATTTTATTCAGAGTTCAATAAAAGCAATTCGCAAATAACCACTAAAAATTAGTAGGCCTCCGTTGCGTCGGTGACCTCCTCATTCGACTCAAATTTCTGCCCGGCGAGTGATTTTTTCAAGTTTGCAAACAAGAAAAAAGTCGCACTGGGCAAAATCTGGAGAATACGGTGAATGGGGCAGCAGTTTGTAGTGCAATTCGAACAATTTGGACGTGGCCTCACGGTTGCGCTTGTTGTCCGGAGTGAACAAACGCGGCACCCATTGCGCCGACAGCTTTCTCCTGCCCAAAATTTCATGGAGGATATGACCCACGAGGTCTTTTAAGATGCCTACTGTTTCAGCTATCTCGCGCACCTTCAATCGGCGGTCTGCAAATACAAGATCGTTGTTTTTGACACGTTATCCTCCGTGGTAGCCATTTTCGGGCCACCTGGGCAGAGATTATCAAAAACCGATGTTAGAAGAAGAGGTACACAGTATCCAAGCGCTCCTTGATTTCGCTGCGCATTTTCCCTTCCAAAAACAAGAATCGAATCACCGACCGATATTGCTCTTTTTCCATTTTTCTAAAATTCGCGGGGAATCTGGCTTCCAGACGTGGTCAAAACAAAACTACGAGTCCGATTCGGCTGCAATTTTGACAGTAGCCGTCTAAGAGAATGTACTAGACGATAGTACATAGTGCGATATTGGCACCATCCGGCGGTGAGGCTTAGTACTTATAGGACCGCCCTCGTAATTCAAATTTATTACCAAAATTCCAAATCGGTGACGTCAACTTTAAGGGCTTTAAAGCCAATTTTTGGCCTGAACTCGCGTAATGCATAATTTCGGCTAATAGGCATTTTTTTGTTGATGAAAATGACCGTATGTAATAGTCAATGGAAATCGCTACAGCGACATGTTACAACGTTTATTTCTTTGGTCAATTGCATGGACTAACTAGACATAAAAGATATATCGCTTTCAACAAGACGGTACCATAAGCCTCACAGCAACTTATCGAAAACTCAGTTCGAAGAACATATTCCTTCGGAATATTTCCCATCTTCGAAAATTGAAATCGACAATAATTCTGCGAGCGGGTCAATAAGTCCGTGACTTTTGGAATAAAACACAAATTTTTTGATAAAAAAATAATTTTATTTTTCAACGTAGTCTCCCTTGAGCTCTATACACTTTGTCCAACGCTTCTTCAATTTTTTTATCCCTTCCAAAAAAAAGGTTTAGTGAGGTCCTCAAAATAGGCCTTTGTTTGCGAGATGACTTCATCATTGGAGTCAAATCTTTTTCCACCAAGCCATTTCTTCAGGTTTGGGAACAAGAAGTAGTCGCTCGAAGCCAAATCTGGAGAATAGGGTAATGGTAATGGTTTTTTTTCGCAAGAAATAATGCTTAATAAGCACACGAAATTCACTTTTCTCCATTTTCTCCTCAAATTAGTGAGTAGTCTGATAAAAATAGCTGTCAAACACAAACTAACTGACGCAGCAAGTTAAAATTTTGACAGGAGTCAACTGACATATGCCTGTTGACAGGAGCAGTGTTGCTGTTTCAGTAAAGAGGTCAGAAATTCAAAAAGTCACGGACTTATTGACCCGCCCTCGTATTTTATTGTAAGCTGGCGGCTGGCCTATTGAAATGAGAGCTAGGGTCCCTATAAAACTTAATTCTCGATATCAATACTTTCCAAGGAAAACTTTTGACAATAATCAAGTTTACAATTTTGAAGGTTAGGGAAAATTCCGAGGGAAATTTTATTCACGATAGCCCCGATTATTTTGAGAAATGGTCAGGACTTGAAAATTGTCTAGACCTTTTTTTTATAGGATTACGTAAAATCATTGGTCTATACCAACATGTCGGCTTTGTAAGAGGAGCTCAGGGCCAATATTGAACGAAAGATAGCGGGTGTTTCCGTCTGAAAAAAACCGACACTTGGACTTACTGATATGTAGAATTGCTGAGCCCACTTTTGTTCTTATTATTCGTTTTTTCTTTTAGATTACAAAAAGTGCCCGCAACACACTTCTGTGTATTGTCATGTGTTCCATATTTTGCAAATCAGTAACCATGAGGATGTTCTTAAGCTTATCATGTACATTCGGTGCGAAGAAAACTATATACCTATGTAGCGGTATTTATTTCTCAAAATATTAAAAAAATGTGACTAAAAAATGTGAAATTTAACTTACAATAATTTGAATTATTTTCGAGAAAGTTTTAAGACCAATAATATTTATGGCCCCTCGTTCCTTAGTGCCTTAAACTGCGGCCTATTTCTCCAAAATGAAAAAGCTGGCCTTGACTCACGGGACAAATACACGGCGGCGATGATGATGGTGATAATGCTGACAGCGACGGTGAGATGGCACTTAAGCACCATCGTACTCCACATAGCCCCATCTAGCAACACATACCTACCTACTTTAAATAAGGAGTGAAGGTAGAAGATATTTTTTTTGCTGTCCCAATAATGGTGGCTCTCGCCTTATATTATTCTATATACGTAGAAGGCTCTTGTTTTGTTAAAGTAGATTGCAAAAAAAAAACATGAAAAAGAAATTATACAAAAGTGGCAGAACAACTTTTTATAAATAAAAAAAAATAAAAAAAATAGGTAGTTACCTACACAAAACAAAAAAAGAATCTTTGCATTGGGTATACGTGAGCGAATAAAGTATCTTAATACGTATATATTCTTGCATGGCTGGAAAACGTGTACAATTTCAACCTGTTTTGGTATTCTTATCATGTAACAGGGAATAACCTCATCTCTTTTTTTATATATATTTTTTTTTTGTATTCCTCGTCTTACTCTACCTTCTTCTTTTACGTTTAAGTATTTATTTCTGCGGTTTTATGTTTAGCAGCAGGCTCGGTGTTTATGGATGTGTCTAGTTGTTGTGGCTTTAGATCGAAAATAAAAAAAAAATTCTCATGAAGTTAAGGTTTGATTGAATTCTTAAAGACTTGAAATAAGCTGAATTATTAAAAAAAAAAAAACGGATACGTATGTACATTATGGAGGTCATCAACCTGAATTATGGGTTCGACTTGACAGTTTGATTTTTTGAATGAAGTGAAATGTGACAAATAAGGTGAGATGAGGCGTCTGGGATGATGCTTTGGAGGTCAAATGACACATTCATCTTTTGAACTGAATTTAAATCTTATGTTTTATTTGTTTTGAGGTAGTGAGTCTAGATTAAAAGTGGTATTCAAGGACATTATATTTTTGGCTTAGAAGATACTTTCCTACCTACAGTTCGAATATTTTCGGAAATCAACTAACACTGGCAGATAGAAGATTTTGACGGGAGTTCATGTTGTAAAGTCGCTGGGTTATCGGATTTGTTTTCGCTTCAGCCACCTACATACGAGTATGTACTTTGGCATAGTGTTGATTGCAGTATTTGGTCCCGTTGATTAAGTGATTGGGTTCATTTTGATTGTGCTAAAGCAAAAACACCTCATACCACAACCTTAAGACTCATCAAAAACTAAAACTTATTTTATTTTATTAGGAATTCAATCCAAACTGATCACAATGGCCCATTTCAATCCATGTACAGATTTGAATGAGTTATGGCATCAAAATTGGCCACTTCAGGGCTGACGTATTGTCGTATTGTTAAATGTATATGTAGATTCTTTTGTTTTTGCGAAACCGTACAAATTTTCATGAAACACTTAACTCTCAGCTCTATTTTTCTCGTCCATTTTATCATTCTAAGATCAATTACCTTATTTTAAGATAGTAAAAATCTCTCAAAAAAATTCGACGAAACTATACACAGCTTCTAGTGACATAAGTACATTCTCAACTATTTTTTACAATCAATTTTCAAGATCTAAGATTTAAATCATTTTATCATGACAGACTAGAGAAATGTCAGGTTCTAGTGACAGACTTTAACAACTATCCCTATATACAGTTTCCCGTGGAATCCGAACTGCTAAGATGAGAATTATTTAATCATGTAAGTCTAAAGAATGTCAAGTCTTAGTGAGTTGAACTCTCAACTATTAATATCTATTATTTTCTGCGGAATCCAAACGTCTTAGATGAGAGGCACTCAATTATGACAAGAAATACTCTTGCGGGTTTAATTGTATCCTTTTAAGACTTCACAGGTATATGTATGTATGCTTAGCAAAATAATGGAGCCTTTTTCTCTTCTAGAGAATCCAACACAAGTTCTCTGTTCCAAATATAGGCTGTAGGTCGATGTTCAAAATACTTAAAGGCACCGACGCATATGCCGACGGAGAGTATGACGATATTCACTTTATTTGACTTTCCCAACATCGAAGTGTTAAGTTTGATTAAAAGCTCGATATTTGTTTTTAAAACGGAACTAATACAAGTTGGTGCAAAATTAGTTAGCTAATTTTGATTTTGAAATTTTTTTTTACTAATTAAAAAAAAATTATTTTGGAAATGTTTTTTTTCGACCTTTACAATTTTTTCAGTTAAATGAAAAAGATTATATCCGTCAAGTGGCTGCCGCCAGTGGTTATACACATTTGTACCCGGCGATAACTGTTCGCATTAAAAAATTAAATTTGGTGGTGCAACAGCTCGAAGTGAACCAGGACCTAGTGTACAACTCTCAACCATTCCTGTGTGCGTGTTACCAGGAACGGAGGGGACCTACAATTTTCTGCCGATTCCTAACGGCTAATGAGCAGCACTTTCCATGACAAGAGATATACTCTTTGAGGATTTGTCAATTCTCCGCAAGAGGCAGTACACCCCTGAAAAACTTTTTTGCAGCGGCTGAGAATCGAACACGAGACCTTCCGCATGACAGTCCAACGCACTAACCATTATGCCAAGGGGTACTAAATCCTGTCGAATATTTTCCTTAAGGACTGCGATTGTCTGAGGTTTGTTGGCATAAACCCGCGATTTCAAAAATCCCCAAAGAAAGATGTCTGGGATGATTAAATCGGACGATCTTGCTGGCCATGCCAAAACGCCAAAACAGTACCAGGAAACTCTTCCTTCACAATATTCATTGTGGATTGTGCTGTGTTGCACCATCTTGTTGAAACCAATCTGAACATAAGGTCCGTTTGATGATGCCGAATTGCGTGGCTCGATGTCTGGTTGAAGTTTCCTCGTTCAGCCGCGATATTCTCGGCCGAACGACCAGTCCGATGGCGGCCACCTACTGCATGTTCTCCTGCGGTTCCAGTCTGTTCGAATCGATAAGGAAATCGAAGTCGATTTGGCTGCGCTAACACCACAGACCAATTATTGATCAAAAATATCGACACAATTATTCAATGTTCTTAGCGCTCCATTGCTTGTCTGTTTTTATATTCTGCAGCTGTCTAGGTCACAGATGTCAAATATGATTGATGTACGTCGCCATTTGCAAAAATTATAACATCTTCGGATAGGGTGATTAATTTTGCGCCACCTTGTAGGTACCTATTTATCAGGTACGACCACCGGTGGCGCGACACGACGTGGCGAAGGGTGTTTCATATTTTTGGTCACTTCCATTTATGTACGTACCGTATTATCCTTGTTAGTATTTTAGCATGAAAGTTTCCAATTAAAAAAAAAAGTAATTAAAATGTTCACCAAAAAAATAGTGTCCACCTTTTTGACATCTCGCAGGTCTCCAAAACACGAACACTTCTGTTCTATTATTTCAAATTCTCCCAACCTACAGACCTCATTTAATTATTTGTTTAATTAAAATAAAACTACGAAATAAGCACAACACCTACATATTTATGCTGCACAGAAAGACCCCCAGTGCATTTCCACGCTTTCAAGTTTATTTTATTCTATCTTGTTGTTTTTTTCATTTAATTGAAACATTTCAGTGCCATATGTGGTACTTGTGGCGGATGGATAGTGAATACTTGTTATAATGAAACTATATATGACATGCTCTTAGGAATATTAAGAAACTGCATCTATGTGGATAGTATAGTGTTTCTAGGTTGAAAGCATGTTTTTTTTTATATATACGAGTATTTTAATAAAAATTTAACTACTATAGCCAGATTTATATGTTCACATTTTATTTTTTCGTTTTAAAACGTTGAATCAATTTTAAGTTCAATTTTGTTTTTTATGAGAATAACAAGAAACCAGACAAAGAAGCCATTAAAAGTGCGGTTGTATATTTGTATCTGTATGGACATTGCCTAGGTTACAAAGTTTAACGCAAATTATTGCTTTTTCCTTAAGTGCTTTTTAGTCGGATAGTTTTTATGATAGTAAAGTTTAACGTTCAAGTTTTTATTTCTTTTCTGGTAGTTGATTTTCTTGCTAAGAATGATCTCATAATATACTATTTCTACTAAGTGGGAGAAAAGGCTCAAATGTATGAAATTTGTTTTGTGAGACGGTGTCTAGAACAAACATGTTGGATACCGAGATATTAGAGATTCTTTCTTGATAAAATTGGCTTGACCTTCCAAAGACATTAAAAGTTGTCTAACCAAATTTTGGAGAACAGTGAAAAAAGGACTTATACGTGAAATACATCATTTTACTGAGCTAGGATATAAAAAAAAGAACAAGCAGATAAAGCAGTCTAAAAAAAATGTAAGCTCCCTTGATAAATGGCACAATTAATTGATTTTTTTTCAAAGCCTAGATGTAAAGATGATTCAAATTAACTTTCAACAACAAACATTGCTTTTCATACCGGTGTAATTATCTTATTTACTGTTTAACCCTGAGAGACTCTTCTTTAGCCGGTTAACACGAATGTGGAATGCCATAACATGCTCGACATTCCCTCTCATTGCAGTTCGGCACCAGGCTCTCTTATATAAAATGCGTGCGTTTGGTACCAACGAAACCCTTATTCTTTGAATTAGAAATTAATCTAGATCGTTCAATACATTATTACACGATTTCAAGTCTGATCTTCACAAAAGAAATGCTGGTGTTCCGCAGGACTCCGTTTTATTTCCGACTCTCTTCCTCATTTTTATAAATGATCTTTTGTCTTGAAACTTCTAATCCAAATCATTGTTTTTCCAACTACTCTATCTTCTCATACTCGTTTTCAAATTCACGTCCATCACCTTCGGAAGTGGGATTGCAACGGTATCTAATGATAAACTCTTTAAACTCCGATCTTTACACCATTGTTAAATGGGATATGCAAAATCATGTGGAGTTTAATGTTTCAAAAACCCAATGCTGCCGTTTTTCATTGAGGCAAAATGTCATTGGCCTTGAATGGAACTTGAATCGAAGCCAAAAAGCTGTCAATACTCGGTATGTGTGCCAAGGACGATCTTCGTTAAAATGACCATGTTCTCGAGACTGCAAAAAAAAAAGCTGCTAAATTCTTAGGATTTCCATATCGGTGTGAGAAATTTGTCAATCCTTCTGATCTGGCTACAATTTATAAAGCTTTTATACGTCCAAAACTTGAGAATAATTCACATCTTTAGGCAGGTGCAGTCTTAAGTTCTTTCCATTTATTGGGTAGAATCCAGAACAGAGCTTTAATCATGGAATCATTCCCATATCTTGAACACCGTCGGAATGTTGCATATAATTCTTTGCTTTATCGCTTCTTTCACAAGCAATGCTCACTCGAAGTAGCCAGTTGCATTCCTCCCCTCAATCAATTCACCAGTGATAACCATTTAGAAAAAATGATACCGAGAGCCTAATTTTGGTCGTACTGTGAAAATATAGAGATTTGTTTTTAATCGCATAACACGATTTTGGAATAATTTACCCGGCACGGTTTTCCCTTCGCATTTCAAATTGCAAACACTCATGTCCAATGTTCATCGACACCACATTTATTTTCCCCCCTTATTTCCCTATCGCTCGTGCGTTTAATCTTGAACATTTATCGGTCTGTCGATAAACCGTTGAAACCGTGTGAATTATAAAAAAAATTATATACATATGCATCGGTTTTTACTTTTAAATTCTCTCCAAATTTCCTACACGATTTCTATGTGCTCCCTTAAAATGGAATGTCATAACTCCTTAGTGAAATCATTAGTTCACAACTTTTAATTTCGTGAAGTTCATCTTGCATATACATATTTGCTGACAGAAATTCAAAATTCATACTCGAACACTATATTCTTTTTACCGAGGCATAGATGATTATAACGTCAATGGAGAGGTATGATAAAAATGTATGCCTCTTCAAAAATATACTAGCGGAAAACCCTATGCTTAATGAGATCCAGCTATGTATATGGTTCCGGAAGTAAATTTAATATTTTTTGGATCCTGTCATCTATAAGTGAAATATAACATTATGCAAATGACCTGCACGGAGGTTCTTGAAGAACTCGACTATAAGAATGTTATATTCGATGACTCCTCAAAACATACATAAGGTAACTCAGTCATAACTTCACCAATATTTTTTGCTATGGAATTTGTGTAATTGTCGTAAAACGTCTTTGAATAAGTTCCGTCATAAAATAATGTTTTTTCAAAAAAAAAAAAAAAAAAAAATTAATAGCAAAAAATTATAAAAGATACTTTTGATATGGTAGTGCTAGATCTAAAAAAAATGTTATTTGTAGGGCTTTCTTCATATTTAAAGGATTTTTTTGAGAAATAAGGATGTTAAAATTGTTTTCTCTTTTGCGACTTCCTTAAGACAAATTTATGACTTCCTTACGACAAACTAACGACGATTATTAACACTGTCGGTTTTTCTTTTTGAGTTCTTTTACCCTATTTTGAGGGGTGGTAGTGCGAACTTCACTTTAAATTTAGCAAAAATGCGCTACAAATGTTTGATTTTACGACAAATTTACGACATTTATTAAAAATATTCATTTAACCCTATTTTGATGGGGGTTATTTTAAAACAACAAGCGCAACACATTTTTTTGTTCCACGACAGATCTTTTTGTTTGAAACAGTACTTTTGTCTTCCTCATATGGGGCCGCCTTTCCGCCAATTCTATTTTGAATCTATCCAGTAAATTAGCATGGTAGTAGTTACCGGTTATAGTTTTTCTCTTTTCCAAATAATCAATGAAGATTTCGCTGTGGGAATCCTAGAAAACCGTTACCATAACTTTTCTCGCCGACGGAACCATTTTTGTCTTTTTGATTCCACATTCACCTGAAAAAGTCCACTGTTTCGATTGTTCTTCCAATTCTGATGTGTAGTGATGTATCCAAGTCTCATCAAAAGTTACAAAACGCTGAAAAAATTCATTTGAATTGCGCTAAGAGACTTTTAAACGCAGCTCTGAAGTTTCGATGCGATTTTGTGTTTATTCACTTGTTAGCAAACGAGGCAACCATCTTGCCGATAGTTTGTTCATGTTCATCCCTAAATGGTCATGCAGGATCCGAATAAGGCCTCAGCCACGCACTGAGCGACGAGCGACTGAGCGATTGAGCGACGTCGCTCTGTCGCTTAAAACAATGATAAGTCGCTCACGGTGTACGTGGCCACCTCCATACAATTTAATGTGTTTTAATTTTTTTGCGTCGCTCAGCGACTCGTCGCTCAATCGCTCAGTCGCTCGTCGCTCAGTGCGTGGCCGAAGCCTAACGCTATCATTTGGAATGGCTACAATGTTAGCTATCTCACGAACCTTGAGCCGGCGGCGGCGATACTCTGACACAATATCCTTTGTTTTGGAGACCATTTCTTCAGTTGTAACTTCATTTGGACGTCCTGGACCCTCAGCGTCTTTTGTGCCCATACGACCACAAGGTATGTACTTCTGTGAACCACTTTTGGACCATTCCATAGTATATTTTTTAAAGTAGTGCTGAGAAAAAAATTCAATGCTCTTTGAGCGACATCTATCTCTAGAGTCACTGGCTTATCGAACAGATCTCGTATTTCCGATGAGAACATTTCTTGTTTCGCCATAAGCCTGATCTGGAACTCAATAATGATAAGAAAACACAATTCATCCGCGCTGAGTAGAACTTGTATAAAAATTTCTTACTAAAATGTAAAAAATATGTAATTTTAAGAATTCCTAAACGAAATTGGTTCTTTTTATGTTTTTTTTTTTGACTTTTTGTTCCAATTTAACAACTTTTCAAACATTCTATTCAAACGTAACCTTTGAACCCTTAATTAGTGTAACTCATAGTTAATATTATCTAAGTCATGTTTTATTGCCCAGTCTAACAGATTGCCAATGCTTCTGACTTCTGACATTTCCTCGTACACAAAAGTATCTTAACATTTTTCAAACGTCCAAAAGTAGTTTTTCTTCTTGAATTTTATGTTTACTTAACCTTTTTTTTCTAAAACAAATTAAAAAAAAATAAAAGATAAGAGATTAATGTAAACCAAACCAAGATCTTGTAAGTTTTCTTGGTAAACATACATCTTCTTGTGTGTTGCCTTTGTCTGGTTTCTACAACTTCTGCAGCATTTCGATTCCGCACGAAGATACTTTTCCACCTACTTTTGTTCTTTCTTTTCTTGCAATTTTATTTTCTCTTAGATATTGTGGGTTCGGGTGGATTTGTATATACATATATTCAATATATATATATTTATATAAAAGATAATGGATGATGGGAGGAGGTGATGTGGTCTCGTTTTGTATAGGTATATAGAGTAACTTTGCCCCGGGAATTTATTCTGATTCCGTTTACATAAAGATGTGCTGTGCTGTGCTGCTGCTGCTGCTACTGCCGCTGTCGCTGCTGTTAAACATCTGTGCACGTTTCTGGACTACAACAAGAGCTCTGTCTGTTTTTAGTTGGTATTCGTGCGCAGACTTCAAGTGACCTGGAAAGGGGGATGAGGGATGCAAAAAAAAAAAAAGGAAGAGGTTTTGTTTAGAGAGAGAAAATCAATAATCGCACATGGCATACAGAATGAAATGGCAGTTTTCTAGAGAATTTATTTTCTTATCTTCAACAAAAAAAATTAAAGAAACAAAAAAAAAAAAACGAAAAGAATCCAAATGGGAATGAGAAGAAAATTCTTACTAACGAGGGTCAATTGAAGTTGAAATAATCATACTGGTGTATAATCATGTATTTACAATCTAATAGGTATAGATACTTATGTGCATACTATATACATACATACCTACCTACCAACATAATGTACATAACAAAGTGTTTGTTATTAGATACGCAGATACCTACCTACTCTACTCGAGACTTCTTTTAAGTTTTTCTTGGTATTTACATACTTTCTTTCTGAAAATTCTTGCATTTAAGTATTTTGAAATGAAAAAAAAAATCTGATTAAATTATACCTAGGTAGAAAAAAAATAAACATTTCAAATCTTAAAGGCACCTTCTGAGCTGATTCTTTTAGTTTTGAATGTTTACTTTGTATTTAAAGTAAGCAAACTGCAATACAAAATTTGCAGTTAGGTACCTATACCGTCGGCTTTTTTTGTTTGTTTAATTTGATCATTACTAAAAGGTAGACAATCATCTACAATACCTAATTCCTATGCAGATAACAAGGTACATAATATGTAAACCTGGAAAAATGTTGTCCCATTTCTAGACAAAAGGGGAATTTGTAAATTCATTAATTTGAGACTTTTGTTTTTAGGAAGCTAGTACCTACAGTATAATTTATGTAAAAGTTGTAAACATGATGAAGCTCAATATTTGTCCTAGCCATACGATAACATAAAATTCAAAGCCATGTGTCAATTGGATTTAAATCAAATTAAGTATAGATAAATGTGGAGTGACTTTACAAAAGGAGATAGTTTTGTAGATGATTAACTTTGTTTTGTGTGTTTTCTATATCAAGTCGCGAACTAAACACGCTTTAAACCAAAGCAAATCCAAGTACCTACCTATCTGACATAAAAAAGAACTCGGATCAAAATTGGTCAGGTAATCATAAACTTACGTACGTAAATGGTCTTATTTTCAAGCAGCTTGGAATTAAAAAAAATTGTAGCTACCTATAAAAATAAAACTGATTGCAGAGAAATGTTCACAAATATAAAATGTATTCTCTAAATTTAGTAAAATTATAAACTAACAAAATAGCTTTATTTAAAAAAAAACGTAATGTCGTCTGATTTCTTGGCGAAATATGGAATTATGCAAAAAAAATAAAATGCACGACTGCATCGCACGAACTTGCTCTTATGTAAAAGTACTTTGGAATTTAAGAAACATTTTATAAATATAAAACATGAATTAAAAATGAAATTGCCGTCTGATTTCTAGAAAAGTATGAATTTATGCAAACAAACTTTAAAAATCGTTTTATTATTAAATAAATAAATTTTTTATATAAAAATTTCTTTAAAATTTTTCAAGAAAAAAATGTGGGATGCGAATTTTAAGTATTTAATAATATTGATTTTTGGAAATAATTTCAAAAAAATAATCGTTCATAGGTTTTGAAGATATTGATTTTTCAAAAAAAATTTTTTTTCAAAAAAACCCAACAACTAATTTTTCGAATATTTTTATATACAATATTATTTTAAACTTAGGGGGTCTCCTGCTGAAAATTTTTGGTTAAAATCGTTAGAGCCGTTAATGAGAAGTTGAAAATCAAAAAAACGGTTCTATGACAGGTACCGTTAATAACATTTTGCCCCAATTTTTTTTTTTTACAAAAACGTAGTCCATGTCCATAAAATCACACCTAATTTTTTTTATCAAAATCGTTAGAGCCGTTTTCGAGATAAATAAGATTTTGCATTACGGGTGTATGGGGGGTACCGTTAGTTTTAGAGCTAAAAAAAAAATTTCAATTTCCCCTCTAGGGAATCACCGAAGACCCATAACTACCGAGTTTGAAGAAAATAGGTCCAGTGGCTTAGGCTCTAGACCGAGGTACAGACATACAGACATACAGACAGACAGACAGACAGACGGAATTGTCGGACCCACTTTATTCGTCTTCGCTATCATCGTAATGTCAACTTTGATCAAAATCTCGAGTTCGATTTTTTTTCCAAATGCAGAACTTGCCCTATAGTACCTATATCGCAAGTAAAAATAATGGTGAGAATTGTTTCATTAATAAGGCTGTACCTATACAAAATTTTATTTTATTTCTTAACTTGCGGTTGATACTGTTTACATATGATCAGGGCACGGATTTTTTTGCGCTAAAAAATAAAATATGCGCTTGAAAGGTTAAAATATGCTCTGAAAAAGTTTTGAGATAGTGAAAAACATGGAAAATTAAAAAAAAAGTATATTTTATTTAGGTATCAACAATAACAAAAAAAAATGTAGAATAAACTTAAAAAAAAACTAAAATTATATTCCAATCTTATTTAAATAAGGGCTAATTGTCCAGATTCTTTTTATATGTCCTGTTTACATAGCTATAGCCGTGTTTTATTGGTTAGTGAATATACTACATCGCAAAATTTAACATGGAAAACAACAACAAACGATTAGTGAATAAAAATAAGCTAGTAATTGAAATGGATAATTTAGTGAAGATGGAGTTTCGGATGTTGAAATGTAGGAGGTGTTTAGGTGGTGTCCGAAAAAATATATGTGGCATACTTGAGGGTGTGTTCGTTGGTATTTATTTTGTTATACTTTGCCTTTGATAATCCAAAGTGTGATCGCTCCGAAATTTATAGAACAAATATTTTTTCAAATGCAAAACTTTAATTCATACCATAATTCCGGCTTTACACTACTGGCACTAATTTTGTCATAAAATATTGAATATTGAAATATTGAATTCGATTGATATGTTTTATCAGTTCACTGGCATTTGTTCAAAAATGTCGTATAACTGCGGCATTATGCTGAATTTATATAACAACTGAAAAAATTAAAGCTAAACTCTCAGAACACCTATTTTATTTATTTTTTATTTTATTTTTTTAGTATCGTTATAACTTCATATGACTCTTTAACATTAAAAAACGTCAAAATAGGTCTGTTTACTTAGTTCTTTGCACGAACTACTATTGTTTTAAGGTTGCTCAGAATCAATTTATTAAAAGAAATTGCCTTAGGCTAGGATGTTTTGGAACTGTTTGGTTTAAGAAACTAAGAAGTTTGTGTTTTGACACAAATGAAACGATTGCCTAAAATGAGTTCGCTATTTTGTGTAACATATAATTATATGCACCTGCGCGGACATTCAACCAAATAGTTCATCTGTTTTCTATAAGTATAAAAACAGTGTTGTGCAACTAAAAATTGAATGTGCGCTCCCAGCCTTAAGACGATATTAGTTAAAAAATGTTCAAAATTAGAAAACTACTTTAAAGTTAGGAAACATATAAGAAGTATAATACTACTACCTTAATAAGAGGCTGTTTAAAATTTTGCGCCAATGTCATTTTATTGAGTACTATGGTTTTTTTCTCCAATACTCAGTATATATATGCGATATATTTTCGCACTTTTGTAAGTTTTAAATCAAATTTAACAGTGAAAAGAACTCTAAATAAACTCGATTTGCATTTTCATGAATATTTCAACTCAATCTGCATTTTCATGAATATTTCAACTCCAGCTTAAAAAGGAGATACAGATCTTTCGAACACATCCGAGTCCGAGTAAGTTAATTCTCAATTCCACAAGTAGGAGGAACAAGGAAGAGTGAGTTAAAGAGTGAATAAAGCGTATTTTTGGTACTTGTATTACTGCGCTAGATATAGATTACCAATAAAACGCGCCTTATACCATAAAGTTTTTTTCTTTCAAAAAGAAAACGTGTTAAAAAATTAAAATTGATCTTCAATTCAATTTCAATTCTTGAGCATTCTTTAATGAAAAAAAATTCACATAGTTCTCAAGGTTCTCTTTTTCGTTACTATTCAGCGTCAATGTTTTTGAGATTATTCTATTTTTGAGTACCTCTCGTTTTTATTTAAAACATTTTTAATTTTCTTCAAAATAATGAAACTTCGACTGAATTAATTTTTGCAAATGTGGCCGTTTTCGAAAACGTCATCTGCATCAAAAATGCATTTGCAGAAAGTTCTTAAACGCAAACTGCAAAAGTCAACTGTTCGAAACCTCAAAACGAAATTTTCATGCAAAAGCATTTATTTTCGAAAACGTAGTTTGCTTAAGTCATATACATATGTACATATGTTCGATAACATCATTTGCGGCGCAGCAGCTCTGCTGTAAAAAAATCGAGTTGACGATAAAAATAAATGAAGTTCAGAAAATAGAGCTGTCTTTTTTGTAATTGTGTATTAAATTTGTACAAGTATGATGTTGATTATTTGAAGAATCATGGACGTATAACCTTTCCGATTATAATAGCCGGTGTTGTCGGGCTCAAGGTTCAAGATTTTGATATGGGTGCAGTCAATCAATTGATTTTGTGCAAGCAGGACAGGACGATTGCATATTTGACGACAGCAATATTTGCGTCAAAAAATGACGATCATTTGACGATCAAATTGACGTTCATTTGAGGTTTTCGAAAACAGCCTGTATCTTCCATCACATCAATTTGCCTTTTAAGTGTGTTCCATATATACTTTCATGAAGAAATCCATAGTTGAAGTTTACCGTTTTTTATTCCAAGTAATTTGTTTTGATAAATAACAATGACTGGTTAAATTTTTTATAGAAAGAGCTTCAGAATTATCTCTTTGAATTAACTCTTCGACTACTTTTTGAAATTTACCGTTTTTATAAGATGAAAATAGAGTAAAGAGCACGTGAATGAAAAACATGACAACTGGAATTGAATTTAGTGCTGCCAAGTTGGCAGTTCTATAGAAGTTGAAATTGATAGTGTTAGGATGTGCACGGAATTTTGTAAAAGTAAATATTAAAATTTTTAAGCCTTAATATTCGCTTAAAATGTTCATTTATGAGTATTTTCAAAATATGTCCAATAAACCGAAAAATGTATTTATATTGATTTTGAAATATACTCAAATGAATGAATGCCATTTTTAAGGAAATTTATTGATTAAAAAAAACAGCTTATTTGTTCTCTTCTATCTTTACCCACGTTATCATATCTTTTTAAATCTAAAATGTTGGATCAATAATTAAAAAATTGTAGAAAAGCTATATTAGAATTCTTTAAAACAATTTATTTTCTGTATATTGGGATGTTCTTAGTTTTGAAGTATAGTTCCCCGTCCCCATTTGATAACGCTATCGAGATCAGAAATCCACATTCGAAGAACAAGGACATGCGCCTGGAAACAAATAAGAGAAGCTGAGAGTACTGTCGTCAGCAAAACAATTTAATAAATTCGAAGTTGCAGACAAAAGATAATTTAGGAATAAATGAAAGAGAGACAATGCGGAGCCCTGTGGTACACCAGCATTTGTTTAATGAACTTCAGAATTAAAACCGTCCAAACCAACTCGTATTGTATTGTTGAGCGGTTTGAAAGATAGTTTCTAATCCAGGACCTAGTGACGCACAACTCGCAACGATTCCTGTGTGCTTGTTACCATGAATGGGAGGACCTACGATTGTCTGCCGTTTCCTAGCTAATTAGCAGCACTTTTCATGAAAATAGATTCTCTTAGACGATTTGTCAATTCCTCGCAAGTGGCAGTACACACCTTAAAAAACTTTTTTACAGCGGCTGAAAATCGAATTCAAGACCTTCTGACAGTCAGACAGTCCAACGCACTAACGATTATGCTCAAGGGTACTAATTATTATTTAATACATTAAAATTAGGCTATGCATCTTTAGTTATGAAAGGATATACATACGTAGATGCCTACCTAATAGGTGTACGAAGGGCGCCTGAAAAGTTCACGGCCTAGGGTACTTAACGATGAGTAATTAGCTTGTTACTTATGTCACTAGTTGCGACACTCAGTAGTTTTATAAAAGCAATCACTAATTAATTTTGCACTGATAGTTCAATTATTTATCGCACAACAAATATCATCATGTCCGCCGAATCTGGAAATTTTCTGAATTTTGAACACCGCACCGTGATAAAAATTCCTTGTAAAGAAGGGAAATACACCGAAGGATATTTTTGAAGAGATGTCATCGTTTCTTAAGTATTCTGCGATATACGATGGTGAAAAAATGGGTCCGCCTGTTTCAACAAGTACGAGAGAGCTGTGAAGACGACCCTCGCCACCCTGTAACGGTATTGACCCAAGAAAACGTCCGAAAAGTCGAAAAAATCCGAACAAAGATGAATGGCCAATATTATGCCAATTTATTGACTCAGGTTCGCGAAGCTATTGTACAGAAACGACGACGGACGTGGGAAACTGACGCGCGGACTGCGGATATTTCAAATAAATTTTCTTTCCATACAAAAACACATTGAGGCAGTCCCCCTTTCTACCAATTTCATTTAAAAACCCAGGTAGCTCTAGAGCAGGTACCCAGGTATTATTAGCTATACCTACTTATCCAAAGTATTTTTTTTATACATACATATATAAATATATAAATATGTTATGTATCTGAAAAAAAAATATTTCAACATTTTTAAATAGTTAAAATAAAAACTGCTTAAAATAAGAGAAAATACAAATATGTAGGTTCATGGTTTAAAAATATTAAAGACATTATTATGTCTCTCGTTCGGAATAAGTCTGCATCAGCATCTTCTAAAAAAAAAAAAAAAAATTAAAAGAAGAAAGAAGAAAAAAAATAATTATAAACTTTAAGTAAAAGCGGCGTTTGTTTTGCGTTCAAGTTGTTGTTTACAAGAAAAAAATGTTTTAATGGAATTCTTAAGAAGTGCTTCTACTCCACGTCGGCATAACCAAAACTGATGTGTTTTGCGACAGGGATGTCGAAGTATTATTCTTAGTACTGAATGGGAGTGGTTAATTCACTTAAATCACAATAGCTACTTGAAATGTAAGTTTCCGTGATTTGTAATATTAAAAAAAAAAAAAACTATTTGATAAGAAAAGATTTGTATACCATAGAGATTTATATTCGTCCTTTTCTTTAAATGTTTATTTAAAAATTGCACCCGGCGAAGTAAACTCATTCAAGGGAACTGGGATTCTTTTTCAAACTTATATAACATCAATTGAATCGTTGAGTGTAAGAACAGTACAAGCGCCAAAAATTTAATTTTAAGGTTTAATTGCAAAGATTTTCTACATAATGTAGACCTATATATGGTATGAGGAAAATAACAGTGCCGTATTCATACTATACAAGGCTACCATTTTCGTTGATTGAGTGTAAGAACAATACAAATACAGTTCTTGTACTGTTATTTTTGTATTGTTTGATGCCTAACGGCCAAGGTTTTCTTGAGATTTTAAGTTAAATAAATTATTTGAAAAAACAACAGACATTAAGCCCCAGTTTCACAGTGGAAGTTTAAACCCCACTTTTGGTTTAAACATTAGTTCAAGAATAAATTTAGTTTCATCGTGTCATTTAAACCTTGAACAGAGTTCATTCTGTAGTTTAAGTTAAGTGACACTATTCTGCCGTTTAAACCTCACTTCAACAAGCACTTCACACATTTGAAAATAGAATTTATTTTCATTTTTTAATTTGGTTTCCTGGTCACAGGTCACAACTGAAACAAAGCCTTGATTGTTTTTTCTTTGATTCAGATAGAAAGATAAAACAATTTAGTTAATCTACGTTCAATGAAACTGAAGTTCAGATTAGACTGTGAAACCAGACGAGTTGAACTTCAAATCTAAACTCCAGTTCAGATTAAGCTGAACTTAAGTTTATACTTCCACTGTGAAAATGGGGGCAAGTCATTAAAATGATTAAACTGTATAGTTTTAATAGTTCATCTTTTCAATTGAGTGTAAGACAGTACGTCTTTCTGACTTAATATTTCTTCTCCCTACAACATTTTTCAACTTTTTTTTTCATAAACATCGAGAAACCAAAAGTCTTCAAATCCTCCATACATTATTTAGGAAGAAATTTATAGATTTTCTGTAAAACACTTTTTTGTTTTTCTCAAAACTAAGATTTTGTACTCTACTGTTCTTACACTCACCGATTCAATTATTCTGCTCAGAACTCCAATTTGATGTTCTCTTATTCGAGCTTTGAAGAACTCTGCCGTTGATGACAGCTCTGGTAGCTGATTTGCAATAGTTGGCTACTTTTGCTAATTTATTTTCTTTCGATTTCTATCTTGTTTTTGGTTTTCTTCGGCAAGCGAGTCGGTCGGTCGGTTGTCCAACTGATGTTGTTTTTTTTTTTTTTATTATTATCATTCTGGAGTCTTTCGCATTCATTGTCCTTGTGCGTGATTATTATATATTCCCACTGTTCCATGTAGTATATTATTTACTATATGTAAACACAAATATATGTAGGTATATAGTTTTTGTATTCCTTTAACATTTTGCTCTGACTATTTGGTATTGTTCTTCGTCCTTCTCTCGCATTTAAGTTGGCCTTCTCGACATGACTTGCCCTTTATTAGAGCCATATAACGGTATAATAAAAATAAAATAAATGGCTTTGTCTGCCAAATGTACCTACGTAGTCACGAAGGGCAATGGGGATTCGAGGCTGGGGAGTTTCCTTGTTATTATTTTTTTGCTGTTGGCTCTTATTGCCAATGAAGAAGAAAGATGAGGAGGTTGGGTGAAATTCCACACTCCTTCGCCCCCGTATAAACCATTTTATCATAAGAAATTTGGTTTTGCTTCTTTCTACTTTTGATGATTCGTTTGCTTTTCTGATATTATTGGTAGTTCTTGAGCTTCGATTACACAATTCTACTAAAAGAACGGCATCACATGTTCATGATGACGACGAAGACTACCGACGGACGGACCATATCGACAAAGCAGGCGACGGGCGGCGACGTGACGGTAAAAGAGTGATTCAAGTCCATAAAAATGAGGTTACACCAACAAAAGAAGAAAAGGAAAAAAACAAGCTGTCGAAATGACAAAGGGAGGAAAAACAGGAAGAAACTCCAAGGACTTGAATACAATTAAACTTTTATTATAAATGTATGTATATGTATATAGGTATATGTATGTATGTATTTAGGAATGTATTTAATATCCATTTCCATTGAAACCCGCTAGGAGTTTTCCATTTTATTGATGTTTTGTTAAGGACGAAGAAGTTTTAGGGCGATTCCGGGGTGATAAAGGAAGAAAAAACATTGCTCTGCGTTATATGATCTTTGCTGGAATTTCATGAGTGTAGAAATGTACATACATATATCTACGATGCTCATTTTTATTGTCTTAAAGCGTGTAACTTAAAGTAAAAAACCAAACAAATATTTCTAGGGTATTTCTTCATTTGAAAATATACATATGTATATTTTTATTCACAAAAAAATGTTTAAATTGTGCACGTAGTTAAAATCGGGTAAAAGCTTTTTCGAATCAAGAATTCGACGTATCCAACATCGCTTTCTTATATCTAAGATACTCTGATGTTGGTGAACTGAATCCTCATAGACAACCCGGCCCCGATGGTATTCCTCCAATCGTGTTAAAAACATGCCCCAATGCCTGTGTAGATCCATGAACTCTGCTTTTTAATGAGTCTCTTAACACGGGTCAGTTTTTAAACGATTAGAAAGTATCTTTTATTATTCCTATTTATGTATAAATCTGGATCAAATCAAGTTGTCAATAAGTAAGCTCTCAATGAATCCTAAACTTTTTGAAAAACTGGTTTATGAAAAGTTATCTTTTTTTTGTTAAGGAAATAATTTCTCCATTTGAACATGGATTAGTTTCTGGAAGTCGAATATCACAAACCTTTCAAATTTATGTAACAAGATGGCTCGTCATCTTGAGGATGGTTAAAAATGTGATGTCATCTTCATATACCGATTTAACTTAATTTGTAATAGGTATAGATTTAACCAGCAATCTAAATCGTGATACATTCAAAAACATGTAATCCTTATAGGTATATTAACATTCCCTAATCCTGGCGGTTAGTCATTAAGTACCGGATGCTACTAGTATATTTTTCAGTAGTTTATAAGATTATATATTATTATTCACTTTTTTTATATGGTCTGCTTGATGAGAAATAAATAAAAAAATAATAGTGGCAAATCTTCTAGTTGAATGATTCATGCAGAAGTAATAAACCTTAATTTAACAGGCAGGCATGAACATGTTATCTAACCTTAAACTCAACTTGTAAAAAAAAGAAACAAATTACTAGGTTTTGATTTGTTTTGTCGCATTTGTACCTACTAGGAATTGCAGGACTAATCTTCTTTCGCGAGTATAATTATGTGGACCAAATACAAGTTTCTTTTTAAAAATGCAATAAAATGAACACAATTAAATTTTGTCCGTGTATTATAGCTTTATTAGTAAGAGCAAACATTTCTATTAATTATGCAACACAAAATCGGACCTTGTAAGCGAATAATCGAAGATCTTTGTGCAGAATTCTCCGCAGACTAGTACCTGAAATCTAATTTGGCCATTGCTTCATGCTAAACGCTCAAAACAACTAATTTCTATTGGTAGATTGCATATTAACTCCGTTATAGGTGTTCTTACTGGACACTCCCTAATAGGAAGACATGCTTTCCGTCTTGGAGTTCCTGCAAATGATTTTTGCAGAAGCTGCATGAATGAAGAAGAAGATTAGTCAGTTCCTTACCTATGTTCTTCTCCTGCCCTAGCACAAAGACTTAGACTCCACTTGGGAGACTCCTACTATAACGATCCTAGTGATCTAAATAATTCCGACATTCACTGTCTCAAACGCTTCATTGTTAGTTCAAAATGGTTTAACGAGTAAGGATGATTTTTAAATCCTATGTTATCACAACGGAGCAAATATTGGTCTAAGTGTGTTGGCCTTTTCCGGTCAGCAGCCACCTTAACCTAACCTAACCTAGTACGTGAAATGTTGAGCTGTTGAGATCGATGGCGAGTTGATGTTCGTGAATTGACTCTTATACTCTCGGCTTCAGCTGCCACATTCTCGTCTGTTGTCCACTAGCATACCAGTCTGAAGAACTTTTTGCACAAACTTGCGTACAGCTGGCGCGGCGTGTGCTTCATTTAAAAAAAATGCACTTTTTGGGCTACACAGCACTCACTTTGAAAATAAGTTTTCAATTTTTCCCAACGTTGTTCAAGCGTAAAGCGACTCATTTCGTGACTCAATCGTGACGTTCTGTCAAGATTTCGAGCGGGAAACAGCTGTCAGTGTCAACATAACCTATGATTTAAAAAGAAACCACTAGATTTTATGTTTGTTTTCCCATTCAAACATAGGTTTCTTGAAAAGTCAACTCTGAGTGTCCGAGCTAATTCGGTTCACTCCCTCGTTATGTAATCGTTTTAGTATGTATTGGATCTCCAATTTTCGTTGTGATAATTTGGGCAAATTTAAACCATTCTTCAAGTTTACCTTAAGTCTCCGTTTTCTATGATGTCTTATCAATTAGAAATCAATTAGAAGCTACGAGGGTTTTTTAAAAAACCACCGCAACTGCGAGCTTCAAGCTTCTTGTCAGGAGTTATATAGCAACTCTAACTTCATCCCATAAACAGTACTGTTCTATCGTCTATTGAAAAAGAACATTTGAGAACTTATACCTTTCCACCTGGCAAGGCTCCCATAAATCTATACTTGAGGTCAATCGTATAAGTTGTATGTAGTCATAAATTCATAAATAAATAAATAAATTTGGTGGTGCAACAGCTCAAAGTGAACCAGGACATAGTGACCTACAACTCTCAACCAATTCATGTGTGCGTATTATCAGGAACAGAGGGGACCTACAATTTTCTGCCAATTCCGAACGGCTAATGAGCAGCACTTTCCATGACAAGAGATACTCTTAGAAAATTTGTCAATTCCTCGCAAGAGGCAGTACACCCCTTAAAAACTTTTTTGCAGCAGCTGAGAATCGAAGCCAAGACCTTCTGCATGACAATCCAACGCACTAACCATTATGCCAAGGGGTACTACTAGTACTACATAAATTCATACTTCCAAAAAATCACCAAATGTCGTTGAATTATCTTTTTTGTAAAGCTCGGAGATCATAAGCAATATTCGAGCCGGATCACCAAAAGAGTATATAAAAAATACGGGATTATGACTTAAAATGTTAAAGAAAAATGCAAGCGTTTTATTAAAGTTGAAAAGGATTAAAAAGGAGATACCGGCGCACATTTGTTTTGAATGTCGGAATATTATAATGGGAGGGAAATATTAAGTTGGGTAAAGCATTCCACATTCGTCCAGTCCGGCAAAAGAAACCTCTGAATTCAACCGTACGCTTGAAGTTGGGCTCAAGAGTAAACTGATGAGCACTCTCTGCTGTGCGAATATTATGGTTAAATTGTTTAAGGGGAGGAATACAACTGGCTATTTCAATAGAATACTGTTTATAGAAATAACGCTAATATAAAGAAAAACAAGAAACATTTCGGCGGGGTGCTCGAGAGATGTATCACCTATCATTCATTTTTAGAGCTCTTTTTTGGATTCTATCCAAGAGACTCAAATGAGTTGGAATTTGTTGGAAATTGTACTAGCTTTGGACGAATATACTGGTACATAGCTTTTATAGATTACAGATAGATCATAAGCGGTACAAAATTTCTTGCAACGTCGAAGGAAACCAAAACATATAGTAGCGTTTTTGGCGACTTGGAATATGTGATCATTCCACAGAAGGTGGTCTGTGATAGAGTTGTGTAAATCTTTCATTTCAAATGATCAAATCGTTCAACAATCGATTACGATTCGTAAAACAAAATTAGTTACTAATCTATTCATCAACACAATAGTCAGCTCATCTGTCAAATTTGCTTTGTCTGCAAACAGGTCATTATTTTAACTTGTGGATTTTGTTACATATTGATGTTTTGTTGATCTTATTTTTTTTTTAGTTGAATTGCTCAGAAAAAAAAGTTCCCAAATAATTCTGAAATTATTTTCAACACAAATGACAGCCTAGGCATCAAAATTGACACTTGCACATACTGACGCTATGTGGCGGGTTAAAATATTGACCAAGTTCACAATGACAATGTTGGTCAGCATAGTGTGGATCCTAAAGTAACAATCCACAATTCAATTTTTCCTGAAAGCATCAGGTTGGTATATGACTTTTTATGAATTCAATCGATGTATAAAGAAAAAAAATATGTAAAATCGAAAAATAGAAATTGTCGAAAATAAGTACATCCTTTACGAATACATACTCGTATATCGTCGTCTTTTAAAAGTCTAAGTTCATTTTTAACGAAAGAAAGTCAGCTTCTTTTTCTCGTCGTGTTTTCAAGTTGACGATGCATAAGATGTAGATTTGTGAGTTTGAAGAATTCTGTTAATCCCCTCAATAACGGATAAAACGAGACTGGACATTCTTATCCCTAATGACTTTACATTTTTAATCAATTATTCCGAAATGTAGGTTTGCTGAATTCGTCATTAATAATAGCAATAGCTTTTCTCATACCTGTTTACATGCATACATACATACATAAATATCGCACGTGTTGTATAAATTATTTAGTTTCCCTTCAATCAATAGTATTTTGACATTGAAAGTCGAAAGACTGCTTGTGTTCACGTCATCATTTTGTTTAGTTGTGTGTGATATTTTACTTTTTGTTTTGTTTGTTTGTGAATTTTATACCGGTTTTAATATATTTTAACCTGCAGTACTTTTGTTTGTCAAATTCTTTGGTAAGTTAAACAAATTACAACATTAAAAACAAAAACTATTTTTGTTAGACTATATCGGACTCTAAGTATTTAAAAGAAAAAAAGAACATTAGTTTGTCAAAAAATACATTTTAACAAGGGATTTCTTAGCGATGAAAATGTATTGGAAAGATTTAAACTGAATTTTAAAGAAGACTGAGGAATCGAATGAAATTTGGTCGAGCAAAACTTCATCGTTTTCTAATAATCTTTAAAATACCGAGTATACAATATCTAAAAAAATATTCATGTCGATTACAGAATTCGCAGAATCTTACTCCCGGTGAGTTGTCTCGATTCGTTGACCTTTCGTATCCGCTGTAAAACTGAATTATGAAATTTGCCGGATGAACTACATTGTCGATTCCTAAAATTACCTTATCATTTATGAACTTTCCTATCGACACTGTCAGCTACAGACATTTAGTCAACCTGCTTAGGCTTTGATAATAGTATCGCTATCGATCAACGAAATCAAGCATCGTTATGAGTGGTTAGTTAGTACTTGGGTGGAGGACGGTGTGCGCTCTCTCTCTTTTTTTTTTTTATAGATTTCTGGCTTTCCGGTTGCGTTGTTAGTTGTCTGTTTTCCATTAAAATTTGTTAAACAAACACTTTAACATTCAGTATGATAAGCTTTTGACTTACATTTTTGTGCTTTCCATTGTTTATTTTCGTTTTTTTCGTTTTTTTTTCGTTTAATCAAAAACTCACTTCAGATTCGTCTCGAAATTGGTGCGAATGCAATATGATAGAAATTGTATGGAGTGCGAATGGATCACTAATACCATATACAATATGTCGGTGGTACAAGGTTTGTTACCGACATTCGTTCCACTTTCATTCGTCGGATTCAGTAATAGCAAAAGTTTGGAAATTAATTGAAACTGTCACTTTAGCTCACTCGCCGAATTCTGTAATAGGGTTGATTAATTGACGCAATTTCGAGCTCAGATTCGGGCCAAGTACCTAAAAAAAACCTCAGCCTCCGCATTTTTTTTTATAAAAAAAATTACATTACTATTTAAATAAATGCATTTGTTTCAAAAATTAAATTTTATTATTTCGAAAAAATTTCAGTACCAGTACCCAGCCTACTATCACAATATCTTAGCTTGATCTTGGATATAAAATTCGTTTGATTTAAATAGGATAGGATGAATAGGATTTAATTATTTTTTATAACAATTTCTTATACAATTTTAATCAAATGAAAAATATTTTGAAGTTTTTATTTTTATGAAGTTAAAGCTTAAATAACTTTTGTCTTTCATATCTTGCAAACAACTGATTAGATAGTATCAAAATTGAAAATATATTAAAACTTAATTCCACATATAGTTCCCATGACAGGAATTGCTCTAATATCCCAACACAGAATTCATAAACGTTTTTTGATCAAGTAATGTCACACAATAGAGGGCGGATACTGAAATAAAACATTAATGTTTAATTTGCCCTCACTCTTCCCTAAATATAAGGTTTCTGACATAGTTAAATAAAAAACGAAATAAAAATTTTTGACATTCACTTCCAAATTTAACATTCAACCACTTGGCCAGTTTCTTAAGCGGCCCATACACATAAAACATATTGTACAACATGTTGAGACTTCAAGCAATGTTTTACGTGTAAAGCTAGGTTGTAACATCGAATTTTAGCAATTTAAAACATTTGTCTAGAAATGATTTTAAAAGTTGTTTCATGTGTATTGCAATTTTTTTCACAAATTGTCAGTATTTTCTTGAAATAGATTTTGTTTGAATGGCTGTGAGGCCATGGATCTCATACCATTTTTTATATAACATCCATAATATTTTGGAAAATTAAAAGTGCAAAATGTCTGCGGTCATAGATGCATACGTAGTTATAGCAATATTTTGCTCAAAATTGTGTTCTTATTGCTCATGTGTTCATCATTAATTTACAATCTGATTTTCACATTTATTTCTATATATTTTGACTATTGCGACCAGTAAATAATTTTTGTTTTAACTTTTGGTTCCATGTGTATACAAAATAAATTAGAGGCCAAGACGGCTCATAGCGAGCCTAAACCTGGTGACTTACATCTCTCAACCATTTCTGTGTGCGTGCAAACATTCACATTAAAACTGGAACACAACGTTGTTCAAGTAGCTGCCTCACCTGGCTTCACAGTAGCTCATTTCGTCACTACAAAGCCTACAAAGCAGATAAACCTAAATCTTTGTGAAGAATTCTCCTCAGGTTAGTGCGTGAAATGTTGAGCTTTTGAGACCAATAGCTAGTTGATGTTCGTGAATTAAGTCTCACACTCTCGGCTAAGGCAGTAACATTCTCGTCTGTGCGCACCGTACGGAGACCATGAGTGTTGTCCATTAGTATACCAGTCTCACGAATTTTTTGCACAAACTAGTGTACAGTAGGCACTGCGTGGGCTTCATTTCGGCTGAAACTTCTTTTCAAAAAACGCACTATTTGGGCTACACAGCACTCACTTTGAAAATAAGATTTCAATAGTTCCCAAAGTTGTTCAAGCGTAATTCGTTCCGCAGAGGTATGATACTTACTTTCTGTCAAGATTTCGAGCAGGAAACAGCTTTCAGTGTGTAAATAACCTACTGTTTAAAAAAAAACCATTAGATCGCTTACCCTTTATGTCAAACGTAAGTTTGAGGTCTTAAAACATGTTGAAAAACTTGTGGTATGTGTATGTGTATGGGTCACTTTAACACACATGGTTTTATCTAGGTCCTAGTAACCGACTTCCCTAAAATACCCTTACATTTAATTCGCCGCTTCTAATCTCAATCAAAAACTTTTAATTTCTATTGTGCGTAGCAACTAAACAGTTTCTGATTTTTTCGAAAAAATATGTGAAGATTAGATTCAAGGCAGCACAATTCGGAAATAATGAAATTAGCAATTCTTATTACAGAGAATTTTAGTCAAACTGGTTCATCGACCCTATACTTACATATAGTAACTTTTTTTGTTTCAGTTGTTTATTGTCTTAAGGAACATTGTCTTGACCAGAAACAATTAACAGCATTTTTGACCTCTAAACACTTTCGTACCTATTTATTCATTAATTACTTTTTACAAATTTAACCTGAAAAATAAAAAAAAAACACTTTCTGGGTTTTGTAGGTGCCTTGATGATCTAAATCTACTCTTTACTTAAATGATTTCCAGGTTTTTCGTCATGTGCAAAATGATCCTCAATCTAAGTCACTTAGCTCCCCGTTATGAAACTTTCTTACTACGTACACCTATACATATACAGGTTAGGTCATCAGTGACAGCTGTTTCCCGCTCGAAATTTTGACAGATACCTCCGCGGAACAAAATAAGTCGCTTTACGGTTGAACAACGTTGGGAAATGTTGTTTTTTAACCTTAACCTTAAAAACATTCTATGTATTTTCTATGGGGCTAAGATCGAGACTTTGCGCCGGCCATGTCAAAACCTCTATGAATTCATTGGTAAGCCAGTTCTTTAAGATTTTTGTTGCATGTCTTGTGTCATTTTCATGCATACAAATCCAGTTGACTGAAACGTAAATGGTTTCATATTGTTTCTCAAGATGTTGAGATATGAAAATGTATCCATCCTACCGTCTATTCTTACCACCCAAAACCATCAGGCTGCTTCCACCGTGCTTGAAAGTATACCTTGAATTTAAGGCTTGACATTTAAGGTGATGCACAGATTTTTATCCGTCAGGTCCGATTCGTTTTATCTTAGTTTCACCTGTCCATAAATCTCTCTTCGAAAATTTAACATATCTCCTTAGTTGGATTTTGGCGAAATTCAATCGAGCCTTTATGTTCTTCCTAGAAAGCAACTGTTTTTTCCAGCTAATGCGTCCGAATATTTGAGCATCATTAGTCGCCTTCTTAAGAAGTCTATTCGAATTGTTTATGTTAAATTCTTCGTTGGTTTCGGTCAGGATGTTTCGAGACCTTGCTCTTTCTCACGCGTGGAAATATTTCGGGGAGGGGGCCTTCGAATTGTATATTTTATCTTTAACTGAGGGTCAGTTTTTCCTTGAACATTTCAATAATTGCGAAATTTGAGTTGGATTCTTTCCTTGTTTATTAAGATCAAAGATTAAACTCCCTTTTTCTAAGGTACAATGTTTGTTTGGGCCCATATTTTGTACCAACCTTCGTTAAATTTGCAAAACAATTAAAATAAACAAGTTTTGTGCGTAACTAATGAAAATTTATACTTATTCTATATTTTACAGCTTTCAATTTTATTTTAAATCTTTGTATGGGGATGTTTTCCCAGGCAGTTTGTACTTATCAAGTAGCGAGTCAAAATTGTAACATTTTGTTCCATCAATCCTCTGATCTACAATTTTTCATAGATTCTCTGTGGGGTTGATATCAAGGGATTGTGCTGGCCACTTCATAGCCGTAATATTACCTTCATTAAGCCAATCCTTCACCAACTTAGCGGTATGTTTTGGATCGTTGTCATGTTGCAAGATCCATCGCAACGGCATATTCTCCCCCGCATACGGAAACATGACATTTTGAAAACTTTCCTGAAACATGAAACGATCCATTATACCACTTATCTTAAAAGAGTTGGCCGGATCACTTGACTGGAAAAGCATCACCAGACAATAATGTTCCCCCACCGTGCTTGACAGTTGCCTTGGTGAATCGATAATTGAGGTGTTTACTTTTCGAGCTTCGTAGCGTACGAAACCGCCCGATCCTTTTAAATTAAATTTCAATTCATCTTAGAATAGAACCGTCTTCTATTTTTCCCTAGTCCAGCACGACGAGCCGTCCAGCCGCTATCAACCGCTCTTCGCTGGATCGTTCTGCAAGAGATTTATAAGTCTAGTTCTTTTTTTTTTTTTTTTAGAGGTAATATTAATATAAGGATCCTTTTTTATCAACCTCATTATTCATTTATCGCTATGCGACGTGGTTTTTCGAGGTCTAGTACGATTGTGCACTGTTTGAACACTACCCGAGCACGAAATCGAGCTATTATCCGATAAATAACCGTATAATGGCTTATACCATATTTATTGCCAATAAATGTAATTGATTCACCGCTTTGAAAGTCGGACACTATTTTTTCTATTAATTTATTGGAATATTTATTCCGCGCCATTTTGACAATTTTTATTTAAATTTTAAATTGTGCATTAGCTTTGACCGTTAGCACCATCAAAGATCCGGGACAAACTTTTTTTGTTTTGCTTAGATCATGCTTGACAAAATAACAAGTGAAGGTAGTAGCATTTAGGAAGTAAGCGGTAAAATTTGATAACTGTAAACAGAAATAGGGTATACCTACCTACCTACATGTGCTTTAGTTTTGTCCAGCTACTTTTTAATGAGTTTTTAACTATTATTATTTTTTAGAAATACCTACCTACCTATGTTAAGATTTAATATCAAATTAAAAGCTGTAAAATATAAAATAATACCTAATATGCTGTGATTAAGAAATTTAAAAAAATATAAAAGTACCTATCACGAGTGTTTTCACTTTTTATTCATGTTTCCAATGTGATATTTTTTAGTGCTTTAGTTTTGTCCAGCACTGTAAGTGATAACGGTTTAAATTAGATTTTTATTTGTCGTTTCAATTGTTACCAAAAAACATTTAGGCACCATATAGGTACCTAGGTATAACGGAAATGTTTGTTCCATTGGATTCCATTTTTCGGTCCATGGCTGTAGGCATTATGTAGATAGGCACCTATGTATGTTGAATTACCCACATGATTTACCAATATTTCCAATAACACTGCTCACAATGCTGTTTTTGCATGGATATTTTAATTAAAATAGGTGAGCCAAACCTACCTGTTATACCTACCTATGTATGCATACCTACTTGGAATTTTTCTTATGACTTATTGAAGAAAACAAAACTTCCCTCTCGCTCCTTGCAGCACAACAAACCCACGTTGAACCCTTGGGGGCACCAAATTTCATTTAAATCCATTATTAATTCTCAGCTGTGCTAGGTAGGTACTAAATATCTATCTACCTACAAACCTAAGTAAAGTAACATGCCAATGCTATATACATTTGTAAGATAGATAGATATAGGGTAACCAGATATGCTTAGATGAAACTAGTACTGGAGTTTCAAAAACCCGGACTTTCCCGGACAAATGAGGATTGAAAAAAGAGTACAAAACAAGGACAGAATAAACACATTTATATTGTAAGAGGAAACAAAAAATTGTATTAACATTTAAATAAAAATAAATATTTAGTTTAAAAATCACATTTTTAAGTTATCATCAAGCTTCTTCAAAATAGATTTAATTTTAAGTGGAACAAAATCGTTATCGATTCGCTCGTAAATATTATTGACAATATTTTGTAAAATTTCAACGGTTTCAATAATAGAAATGTCTTGTTTTTCAAGTTTTTGAATATTGACGTTGAATGTTGACATGAGAGAATGAACCAAAAATAAATACGCCTCGCTTAAGTCGTCTTTAAAAAATGTTTGCAATATTTTAGGCGGATGCCCGTACATAAGTATAAGAAAGGCTTATATTCATTTTCAAGAAATTCAGAAAAATCTCGAAGTCTCTCCGTTCTGACTGTGTAGATAGAGAAATAGTTGTATATTTTTACAATTATGATATCGGCGTCAACTGGTAAAGTATCACATCCATGGTAGATCGCATTGACTAATGTGGTGGACATCCTATACCTATCATGTTTTGGTTGACTAAAGATTTTAACTTCGAATAGACATTGTTCGAACCTTTCCTTTGTCTTCCACCAAAATTGGTATTGCAATAATTGTCAGCGCAAAATCCACTTACTTTTGATAATAAGTTATTTTGTGTAAAAGCTTTAACAATAAGTTGGGCAGTTGTTCTATAATTTCTTTTCTCATATATTGGATCTGTTTGTTCACTTAATTTTAATGGGCCTCTGTTCATTTTTGAATAACCATTTAATTATAAGTAGCATAAAAGTAAATAGATACACAATGGGTAAAAGGAGTACAATCCCGGACAATTATCAAAAACTATCCCGGACCTCCCCCACACAGTGAAAAAAGAGTACATGTCCGGGAAAATACGGACGGATGGCAACCCTAGATAGATAGAAACATGTGAGTAATAGATACATACATATAGCATTAGGTTCCTAGATACCTACATACCTACTTCAATTCAGACCAGGAGCAGCAGGAACTTTTGTGCATCTCTCTATTCCCAGAACAACCATTTAAGGAGTTATGCTTCGTGTTGGTCTAAAAGGTATCTACCTACCTACTACTATGACCATAATTTGGGCAACTACACCCCCAAGGGGTCTAATTTTAAAAATAAAACCTACATAGTACATATGTATGTACATACTATGTACCTACCTACACATTATAAAAACAAAAACATTTTTTTTATAAATTGCATGCATTGTAATTAGGTAGGTACCTTAATACCTCTGCATGCATGTGTGTTGTGTGTGACACCCTAATAAAAATTTGTTATGAAAGAATAAAGATAATTGAATGAATAATAATGCCAGCCAACAGTACAAATTAAAATATAAAAAAAAAAGCAAAAAGTAATTTAATCCATGCATAAAAACAACTCGCATAGTCTGCCTCAGAGCCTCAGCTGGTGTATCTGTATGAATGGATGTTGTGTTGGAGTTCATTAATTTTCCTTATAACAAAACTTTTTAGCTATGTAGTAGGTATATACGTTATTCTTAAATGTGGCAACGTTGCTAGAAAATAAATACAATTTAACAAAAAAGAATGAAAAAAAAAAATCTGACTTCACCCGGGGGAATTATTTATATACTGCGAAATTGGTATGTGTTTGTGTATACAAATCATATTGAGTATAGATGAGAAAGAACGATAATAGCAAGTGTGGTGAATTTCGAAAAGATTTCCCCTCCAAACGGGATATTAGATTTGTGTTTGTGTGTTGAGTCGTTGTCATTCTTCGTTGCAGAGGCGGCCATCATTAATTTCACACACATTCGCATATTCTTTAATTCAATTCAATGAACAAGAAAGAGATGGTTAGATGTTAGGGAATTGTGTTGACTCTTTTCAATTTTATTCGGCCATCTTGAAAATTATTAAAGTTGTCTCATTCTAGTTTCTGCAGGAAAATAAAGCAAAACGCACTTCAAACTTGCCGAAGATGGTGAGATGATGATTAACTGTCGTCTCGTTCTTGTAATTCTGCGAATCGGTTTACAATGTTACGCTCTTCTTTGCGGTTCATGAAAATGTACTGCAGTTTATCTCATCTCACTCATATTTATTATTGTTATTTTCATTTTGTTTTTGTTTACTAGCGATTTCGGTTGAGTGGACAGTGTGGTGTGGACGTGTGGAGTTCGTTCAGGAGGAATCATAGAAAGAGAATCAGCAGACAGACACAGCGGACGGTGTCGTGTAAACGAAATTAAAGCAAAATACATATCACAACTTCCTGGCAATTGATGGATTTGGATTATTATTAGGTGAACATTTCAGCTGTTTCGTGTGGCTGTTAATCACACAACAAATTAAGTGATGTGAAACAAAATTCTAGTTAGTTCCGAGAAGAGTTGAGTTGAGATATTCCCGCCAAATTGGAGAAAACAAAAATAGAAAGTGCCACATTGTTTTTTTTTTCAATCACATTGTTTATCTGATATTGCTATAGCTGATTCTTTTTGTTTACAATGAAGTCTTAGTTTCGATTGAAATTTTCATGTAACTATACTTTTTTTTTATTTTTTAGAGGATTCCGGAAACAGTTCACCCACAGGGTGAGGGTGATATCAAGGCAAGGATAATGTATCTTTAATGACAATTCATTTAATTTGTTTATTACCTGCAGTTTCATTAGTAGCATCAATTTCTTGGTTTCGTCTTGACATGTTGGTGAATATATACCTATTCTTTTATCTGCTATGTTTATACATCTTTTCGGCAGACATCAGTCATTAAAAGTATTTTACGACGATAATGGATAACGTTGAGTTGAAAAATATCAATTATGGGGAAATCGCACCAGAATGTTGGAGTACGTCTTCAATCTCGTTTATTCCATTTGTCGTTGTTTGCATTCTTGCAATTCAGAAGGTTTCGCCACCTCTTCGGCGTGTATAGGTACAAACCTTATAAAAATCCCATAAAAAACAGGTGCAACCGGCAAAATCTAGATCTTACTTACAATCATATATTTTAATGTTGTCCAAGCAGTCCAAACATATTAGAGATTAAACATTCACAAAACAAGAGCCGTTTATATCTAGTGATTTTTTAAGAGCTATCAGAAATTAAAAAAACAACACCTAGGTACAGTTCAGAAAAATGCATGAAATCTTTATTTGAATTGACAGTACGGTCGATATAATTTAATGTTTGGAGACTATTTCATCCAAATGTTGGCCGCGGCTGCGCCTCAAATGGTCCATCCGCTTAGTCCACTTTTGGCATAGTCTTTCTAGCATTTCAGCCGGTATCTCACGAATAAATGCTTCAATGTTGGCTTCCAGTGCGTCAATCGAAGCGGACTTGTCGCTATAGACATGAGCCTTAACATAGCCCCACAAAAAATAGTTTAGAGGCGTTAAATCGCACGATCTAGGCGGCCAATTGACCGGCCTCAAACGTGAAATAAACTGTTCAAGGAACTCTCAATTGGTAAATTGTTACGCGTGTTGCAAGGCATGTGGCACCGTCTTGTTGAAACCACATGTCATGCAAGTCAAGCTTTTCCATTTTGCGCAAAAAAAAAGTTTGATATCATTGCACGGTAGCGCTAACCATTCACAGTAACGTTGCGATTCGCATCATCTGTG
This sequence comes from Chrysotoxum bicinctum, assembly GCA_911387755.1. Classification (NCBI taxonomy): domain Eukaryota; kingdom Metazoa; phylum Arthropoda; class Insecta; order Diptera; family Syrphidae; genus Chrysotoxum; species Chrysotoxum bicinctum. Next base: position 81,414,885 of record OU426989.1, on the reverse strand, counting down.
AAGAAATACGGCCCAATGATTCCGCCAACCCATAATCCGCAAACAGTGACTTTTTCAGGATGCATTAGTAGCTCTTGCAATGCTACTGCCTGCTCTTCATTCCAAATACGGCAGCTTTGCGTGTTCACGTATTCATTCAACCAGAAATGAGCTTCGTCGTTGAACACAATTTTTTGAAAAAAAGGGGATCTTGGGCCAACTTTTCAAGAGCCCATTCACCAAAAATTCGGCGTTGTGCTAGGTCGTTCGCCTTCAATTCTTGCACCAGCTGTATTTTGAAAGGCTTCACACCTAAATCCTTCCGCAAAATTTTTCACGTAGTGGAGTAACAGAGGCCCAATTGCTGCGAACGGCGCCGAATCGATAATTCATGGTCATCACTTACACTGGCCGATACAGCTGCGATATTTTCCTCAGTTCGCACTCTACGTAAGCCTGTTGGTGGTTTAATGTCCAACAATGTAATAGCCCGAATAGCCGCCAAAGTAGGTCAATTAAACTGACCATAAAATGCAAGAAGCGCGCGATGAACTTTGTTAACAGAGCACGCATTTTGATAATAAAATTCAATAATAAAATTCAATAAGACGATTCATGGTAAAATTATAGACCAACCAAACTGAAGATGTGACACAAAACTCGAAACGTGCGTGAGCCAATTTCCCAAAAAGAAAATAGCAATAAATATCTCCCTTTATATAGCCAGATTGGCTGCAAATTGCATTCCAGCCAGCTTACTTTCAGTAATAAAAATGTGCCAAGAGTTCCTCATTGATCCAATTTCCTGCGCTAAGTTACACAGGATCACAGTTTTTTTCGTGACATCGTGCAACTTGATTCGAAAAGTTGTTATCACCATTTTACAACAATTATAGTACTGAACTTAAACAGACTTAAAATGTATAGTATCTTGGTATCAAATTTTGTTGATTTCTACTTATGTGGGCTAAGTGACATATTTAGAATAGATCAAAGTTCAAATTTAATTTTCGATCCTGAAGTCATCTGAATTTGAATTTTGATATCTTTATTCGGTGTATCATCTCAACTTCTGTTTGGGACAACTCGCAAATGTTCGAAAACCATTTGCAGGTGACTTACAAGATTTAGGTATATCTCAATTCAAAGTGCGATTTTCCTCAAATTTACGAACACATCAACTATTTGCAATGTTAACCTAATACCTATATTACAAATTCGGTCAATAGTTTTACATATTCTATAAAAATTCTCCCATTGCCGTCCATTGTTTGTATTTTTTCACTTGCTCAATACACTATAGGTTTTGTTTTCGTATACAAGATTCTATTTAAACGAATCTAAAAATGCAATTTATGTATGGATGTATGTAAGAGTATATCCGGTAGAGAATTCTTTATTTTTAATAAAAGCTTTGATTTTTCATTGTAAACTTTCTACTAAATTTTCATAATGTAGCTTTGGAATTGCACAACAATCATTCTCAATTTCTTGCTTCAATTCTGATAGGTAGTTTTTTTTTTTGGTTTGTATGCTTCAATGTGATGTTCTAAATCGTTGCATACATTTTCAATATGTTCAAGATGAGGAGATCATGCAGGCCATTGATTCTATTGACCCCCTAGCTACTCTTCATTAGCTTTGAAGTGTTCTTAGGATCATAATAGTGCATGAAAGTCTATTATGTCATATGGTTTACAAGAATACTTTATCGGGCAGATCCAATGTATCAATTTTAATCATGGGACCAACGCCGTGCCAGTAAGAATCTCCCAAGACCTTATTCCAACACCGTGTTTGACCGTTTAAGCAGTGAACCCTGGGGTTGTGTGGACGCCGTAAAAATGTCTAATGGCCAGATCCAAATAGGTCTAAAGTTTTTCCAAAAATCAAATGGTGAGATTTGGCAAACATAACATTGCCCTCAATTTTTTGAAATTGGTTATTTTCTGTGCGCAAGGCACAACCGAACATTTTTTCATTCAAACGTTAGTTGCGTTCGAAGAATTCATTATGCACAGCTTGCGAATTGACTGTTCGTAGCAATGGGATTGGAATTCGTGACGAGAAATTTTTTTTTTTCAAATTTCTCTTATTTTAGCAATTAAAAGCAAAATTTAGTATCTTTTCATTCATTCAATTAGTTTTCTACCATTTTGTCTAGGTTTTGTGAAGAATTTAGGCACATTAATGCATTTGTTCTCTTATTCGTCGGTCTCATGAGAAGAGTCCTTTAGGGTTCTTGAAATATTAATGTCATAACTTGTCCTTAATTGACATCGAATGGCACTTGAGTTCTTAAAGGGATCCATGGTTGATAATCGGAAAATAATTGTCTTCCTTCTTATGGCGTTATTGGTAAAATAAATAATTTTTTTTTGGCAAATTTTGCATTCCATTGGGCAAAGTAAGTAAGTAAGTAATTCATTTATTTACTTACATTCAGTTGTTAACAATTTTATACAATAATTTGAATTTATAAGGTATGGCCGACAGCCAGGTTGAAAAATTTCTAAACGTTTCTAATAATTGTAGTTTTGATTATGAACAATATTAAAAGAAATACTTAAGATTCAGGATCAGGAGTATTCTGTCATCAAAAATCTATTATTGTAAATCTCTTTCAAAAATTTGCTTAACCTTTTCCAGTCCTATTCGTTTATGATGTAGATAGTTTCTTGTAAAGTAAGAGTATTTTTTTTTTCCGAAAAATGAACGTCTTTGCAGATTGAATATTGGACATATACTGATAAAATGGAACCAATCTTCTTTTGGTTTCAAGTTACATAACGTACAAAATTGTTCAAAACTACCATTGTAAGGGCTGCCGTTTAATCTCAGAACCGGACATCTTGCCTTAAAGATTAATGATATTTCTTCATAAGTAAGTGAATCTTGGAAATAGTTTCTGTCAAGACTGTAATTTAGGAGACGGAATATTATTTTACTGTTAGACTCTCGTGTTTTCTCCATTAATCTAATGTTGGGTTCAGTTTTAAGCCTTGATATTTAATCTCTTTTGTTGTTTCTAGAGCAGTCTCATTGTAGATCCATCTTCTTCCATTGTGAGCGTTTGAAGTTCGTGCAAAGACTATTATTTTGGATTTTTCGGCGTTGATAGTTAGTTCCCATCTCCTACAGTAGGTCGATAATTGGGCAAAGTTGTTGAGAGTTGTACTCGTAAGTTAATAGGTCCTGGATCTCTTTTTCTGTTACACTACCAAATTTATTTTATTTATTTACTGGGCAAAACAAAATATATTTTTTTTGAATCTAAATTCTTCGGAAAATTTATCATTTCATGTACTAATTCCAAAACATCTTTCAGCTCTCAGCTTGCAAATGTGGTTTTAGATTTGTTTAATTTATTTCAATTTTGAAGAAAATTATTTGTAATTATTATTAGCAGCTTTAAATAATTCTCTTCTTAATGTAGATAAATAACGACGAACTTTTTTGAAATAATGACACCACAAACAGAAATTTATACGAATACAACGACAAAAAAAAAATCAATTTGAAATCACATTCCATTCGCCTCGAAAAAAAATAATCTTTAAATAGAAATTTGAATTTAACAATGGAAAGCAGAATAAGTTGTCTTGCTTGTGCTGCTAGCTTGTTAGATATTATTAACTACTCATTAAACAAAAATTTCAAACAATTTTAAATCATTGGAGTCCGAGGAATAAAAACAGTTTATCCTGGTTTATGGCTGATCCGGTAGTTTCATGTCTTATAAATTTTAAGAAATATTCGTGCGTAATCCATAAAGGCATCTGTTTTGAATTCAGTTCAATAGAAAGCTTTTTTTTCCAAACTTGAATAAGCATTACAGAAAAGAGTTCAGTTTCGTTAAGTTTGAACCTTGGTACAATTGAGCAGTTATTTAATTTTAAAGTCTTTCTCTTCCAAGAACCTTAGGGTTAAGCTCATAAGATACGCTACCATTTATTGTTTTTACCCATTGCACCTTATATCTTAATTACAGTCAAATTGCCTTTTCACACATATTTATATATTAATTCAAATAAATAAATTTACAAACAAATCTAATAAATATCTTGTTTTTTGTGATGTTCTGATTTTACAGGCCGGTCGATACACCGCAATCATATGCGAAGGGTGGTATTGGACCGCCACCCCCGCAACAACAACCCCAATCACGATCGGCAACTAGTCCGCTCTCACCTCCGCGCCCAGGACCGGGCGCCACAGCCAACACCTATCCTAAATTCGCGGACGTTAATGCAGTGCGCGAGGCACCTCACCGTTACATACAGCAAAGCTCGTACAGTATTGGTCCGGTTGCACAATACCGCGAGAGCCCATACACTCGAATACCTCAAATGCCGCCAGCCCAAGTCCAAGACTTTCATCGTGCAGCAGCGGCGGCAGCAGCAGTCGCGTCTTCACCTGTTGTCGTTTCGAGCAGCAACAGCATACCAACCCTTGTATCTGGCGTACCCACCGCCAGTACGATGGACGGAACGGTGCAATACTCGCACGCTTCATCCGGTCAGTTACTTGCGAGTGTGGGTGTAGCCGGAGGAGGCAGTGGTGGTGGACCAGTTGGGGCTGGAGGTATGCTAGCCGTTGGACGTCAACGCATACCTGGTGTAATGCTTTCGCATTCACAGTCGCCATCTGTACAATATGCGACAAGTGATTACATTGTGCATGCGCGGCAACAACAGCAGCAAAACCAGCAAGCACCGCCTGATCCAGGGGGACAACCTTATAAGAAGATGAGACTCAGCGACTCCAATCACCTGCCACCCGTTGTTTCAAGTATGAATGCTGCCGGTCAACAAAGCATGCCTACGCAACCACATCCGCACTCGCAACACCATCAACAACATCAGCAACAACATCCGCCAACGCAAGCCCCAACGCAGCAACAGCAATCGCTCCCCCAACAGTCGCAGCACCTTTCGCAACAATCATCCCAACAACAGTCCCAGCTGCAGTTACAGCAGCAGCAGCAACAGCAACAGCAAACACCCACTTCATCCCTCATAGTCAATCGCAGCTCACATTTAGTACAGTCGCATTCGCAACAACCTACGGTTCCCCTTCCACCAACAAGCATGAACAGCAGCCTTCTCAACAGCGGCCACCAATCGGCGATTATCAATATTCCAGCGACACAACAACTGAAGATCGAGACCCGAGAACCACAGCGACCCCCGCAGACGACTGAAGCCTACCATCCCCAAGTAGAGGCGATCTCCCCCACACTGCCAAATGAAATCGTCGAAGAGCGTCGTACAGCCAAGGAAGACTTGTTGATGCAAATCCAAAAGGTCGATCAAGAGATCGTTAACGCCGAAAACACCCTGGCGAGTCTAACCAAGAAGGCAGAGTTGCTGCAGGAAGCCTCTAGTAAACCCAAAAAGGCGGAAGAAGAGAAACTCCTGCAACCTAAGCGACGCCATCAAAGTTTGGCTCAAAAGATTTACGATGAGAATCGCAAGATCGCTGCCGCCCAACATTCCATTTTGAGTTCGCTAGGTCCACCCGTTGAGCTGCCACTGTATAATCAACCATGCGATGTGGAGGCCTGTGCGGAAATCATCAAACGCCACCAAGCGACGATAAAGTCGCGTTTGTTGGAGCATTTAAAAAAGGTAAAGCACGACCGATACATCTACAACACTGGACTTGTAGAAAAATACGCCCAAGCGTCTCAAGAATGGCTTAAGCGGGTCGAAAAGTCTGAGTCGAGCGCTAAGCGAAAAGCTCGGGAAGCAAAAAACCGTGAATTCTTTGAGAAAGTATTTACGGAGCTGCGCAAGCAACGCGAAGACAAGGAGCGCTTTAATCGCGTCGGCTCACGGATAAAATCCGAAGCCGATCTGGAAGAGATTATGGATGGACTGCAGGAGCAGGCCTTGGAGGACAAGAAAATGCGATCCTATGCTGTGATACCACCACTGATGTATGACGCCAAAAAGCGGCGTGCAATCTACCACAATGAGAATGGCGCTCTGTCGGACATGGTGGCTGACTACAAAGATCGCCAGAATGTCAACGTCTGGACCGCTGGCGAGAAAGAAATTTTCAAAGAAAAATTTCTCCAACATCCGAAAAACTTCGGAGCTATTGCTGCGAGCTTGGACCGAAAATCTGCGCAGGATTGTGTTCGCTACTACTACCTCAGTAAGAAGACCGAAAACTACAAGCAGTTGCTGCGAAAATCCCGACAGCGAACGCGAAGCTCTAGAAACCCTCAGAAATCGCAACAAGCTCAGTCCCAATGCATCATCGATTCACTGACGACTGGGGTCACGACTCGTCTGCAGCGTGAACAACAACAAAAGACTGGTGGACGTGATCGTTCTTCTGCTTCACATTTGTCGTCGCATAGTTCGTCATCGTCTTCAAACACTTCGACGGCGACGACGACGATACCGACGACAACATCAGCGTCCACTACGACAGTTTCTTCATCTATAGCCTCTAATAGTTCCACTACAACAACTGCGAGTAGTTCGGCGGGCGCTTCTGTAACATCTTCAAAAACTTCTGGTTCCTCGACAACGCCTACGACAACATCAACAACTGCGTTGCCCTCTTCATCCAGCAAGTCGACAAGTGATTCATCTGCACCTGCAGCAACAACAACAACAACAACAGCAGCATCTGTGACAACATCATCAATCACTACTACGTCTGTCACAAGTACCAGCAGCTCCAACTCATTGGTGACAACCTCGTGTACAATAACCTTAACAACGGCAGTTGCGGAACCATCAACCACCACTACCACGACAACCAGTGCATCCGAAACTTCGGATTCTATTTCGAAAACAACCAGCGTGGACCGGAAGTCACCTTCAACTACAAACACATCGGTTTTGAACTCAACTACCGGAAAAGATGGAAAGTCCGAAACTACTGGCAATAGCTTATCGAGTACTGAAACCAATGGTCCGAAGACATCAACCCCTGTGGATGTCATTGGTGAGAAATCAGGTTCCACCACGAGTTCCACAGAATCCAAGGGTGTCGAAGACAAGACTGGTTCTGTGTCATCGAATATGCCGACGACTATTGAAAAGGATGTGTCTCAGCCACCCAAACCAGTCACACCCAATGCACCTGGAAATGGCAACTCCAAATCTCCTTTCGATGGTAGTGGAATGTTAGTACAACAAAACAACAGTAGTGCATCGATGAATTCAAGCACACATGCTGCTGGAGCACCAAATGGCATCAAAAGCTCATACGCTGCTGTGTATGCTTCTTCCATTAATGCAGGAAATGAAGTTAAATCATCGGCAGTGATAGGAGGAGGGACTGCAACTGACAAGGACACCGTTGCTTCGTTGAAAATGACAGAAAGTGGTCTCATTCTACCAGGACAGAAAACAAAGGCTACCGATGCTGATGGTGGCAGTGATAATAACTCTGATGTTAGGTAAGTTAGTCAAAATTATTTAAATTTTCAATTCTTTTCATCCCAACATTCATAACAGCTCATGGGGTGGTGGTGCACGCGTAGCTTTTATTTGTTTTTCCTGCAAGGTACTATTGGCTGAAATTCTACTTACCATGCTAATGAGAAGCTAACACTGATACTCTTATCACATGGTCTAGTGCATTTGTTTCGCGAATATTCAATATTCAGATGTTGGCAGGCAAATTATGGCAAATAATGATCTTGTTTGGGTGTTTGTCGAGTAGACAGAAGCGATATTGGGGTGGTTTAGAGAAAATTACTATATTTTAAAAGAGTATCTATACATACACTCTACATAACTGGATTATGTTCTTATTTTATTTGTTATTTTATCTCTTGGAAAATACTTAAAGCTTTTATCCCAAATTCTATGAATATGAATATTTTTCTTCACAAAATCTTATTTATTGTGGAACACACAAACAAAAATAGAAAATGAGATTTGGTAGGTGTGAGGAAGAAGGAAAGTAGTTAATATGAAATGGGTTCAGGTTGAAGGAAAGGATAATGCAATCATGTCTTTTCTTCCTTGATGTACGGCCCAAGCTTTTGTTTCTTTTTCAGCCGGTCGGTTCGTATGAAAGAAATCATTTACGTATGTAAGTCAGTGTCTGGCTGGATTTGGGGAATGATAAAACTTGTTCCAGATTCATAAACAACTTTCTCCCACGCTATATTAACAAGCATGGAAGCCAGACTATGCAGATATTTGTTTTGATTTTTTATATGATAGAGAGTTCAACTTTCTCACACATATTGACGAGACTTGTGAAACAATGGCCTAAAGAATTCTGTGACACCTACTTGACCCGATCTCTATACGTAACCTTTGTTCGCTCTTCCTTCTTAAATACACCTTATCAACAAATTCATATATTCGAAATCGACAGCATTCAACGTCGTTTTCTTTGTTTCGCCCTTCGTGGTTTGTCTTGGAATAATTCTTTGATTCTACCTCCGTATCGAGACCGACTTCTATTAATTTACTTAAATACGCTGGAAGAACGAAGAGCAATAAGTGACATTATCTTCCTTGATCGAATTCTTTCAGGATCTGTTGACTGCACAACTTTCTACAATTAGATCTATTTCAGCACTAATTCTAATTAATCCTCGTCATTTCTATCTACCCACCCACCCTACCTCTTAAGGCTCCAACGAACCTATTACTCGCATGCTTCCAAGGATTAGTTGTAACATAAATTATTTCGACTTCCATTCCATGCACACAGGAATGGTTGAGATTTGCAAGTCACTAGGTCCCGATTCTCTTCGAGCTATTGCACCACCAAATTTATTTATTTAATTGTTTCGACTTCAACCTCAGTTCACCCCGCCTGAAACTCGGTCTAAACCATCCTTCAAATTCACTCCAATCCCAAATTTATATAATAAGAGCTATATTTAAGTAAGATTTAGAATTAGCTTGTACTAAGCCTAAGGAATAAAGTATTGCCCTCACCAAAATTTTAAAAAAAAGATTATAAATTTTAAAAAAATTACCCAGGGTAGTTGCTACTCCATACTTGCTTCACCATAGTTGCTACTCCATGTATAATCGAATCTTTTACTTACAATTTACTATGCTCTTGTAAATTCCCGACTTAAGTATGGGTTTACCTGCTGTGGAAGTGCATTTATAAGCAACATACAACCATTCATAACTGCACAAAAAAAGGTACTAATAATAATGATTTTCAAACCAATATGGGAGCCATCGCTGCCATTGTTCAAAAATCTAGACATTTTACCAATTCATTATTTATATACATATGTTTAAGATCTTTTAATGAGGAGGACACGCAGGATTGAAACCCACTCCTTGCGAAACTCAACATCAGTTGTAATTCCTAGAGTAAGGACGGAACACTATATACATTTTGTTATTATAATCAATCCTATGTCAACTTTTGTATGTCAACACTTGATTCTATATATCATATCATTCTTAATTTTGTGAAACATTGTAACCTAATAATAATAAAATCCATTCAATAGTCTGCGAGTAAGAAGCCAGTTATAGCTATCATTGAAATGCATCATTGAAAATTTTCATTTCGATTTTTAAGACAACTAAAGAAACTGCAATGGATTTAATTGGTACCAAAATAAAGCTAATGAGTAGTAGAATTTTTTTACTCTATAAAATATAGAATTCTGATTTAAAATTTGATAAAACCAATTTTATTATTTCACTGATAGAAATCAATTTCAATGAATTACGATTCTCTTTCTATTTTCAAATGTCAGTTTTGCTTTCAATGATCAACTCTAACCTCAAACACATAGAATTGGTTGTTATCAGTCACTGACAGGGTCTTTTACTGAAACCAATTTTTCAATGATTGCTATAACTGGCTTGTCAAAAAAATGAAGTCAGTATTTCACTGATTTGTTCCAATGATGCATTTTAATGATAGCTATAACTGGCTCCTAAGAATTTCATAATGTTGCTTTTTTTTTTTTAAAAAGAATCGAAAGGATCTAGAGTTTTCTGTCGAATCTGAACGGCAAATATGGGAAACACTTCATCATGACAAAATATATTCTTAGAGGATTTTGTCAATTCCTCCGTAAATCGGGTGGACCTCGGACTCGGGATATCCAAATGTAACAAAATAACCATTTTGATAGAGAAACAATTTTTAAATAGTGTGATACAACATCTGGTCATTAAACAGCTTTAATTCTATTTCTTAACCGAGGGCAACAGTAAATAAATGACTTCCATAAATAAAGATATGTAGATACATCGATCTGTTGATTAAAGAAATAAACTTTGAAATGTCGCTCTGCCCTCTCATATACAAGTTTGTAGACCCGTTTGTTTAGGAGTTGTTAATGCAAAAGTTAATTTGGAGGTTTCTTTCTTCACATTTGTGTAGGGTATATACTTCAGTTAGTAAAATTCTAGAGTTTTATTCATCGGTGCTGAAAGTCCGAAAAATGTCTGCACACATTCTTTGAGCTGTTCTCCATACATCAGTATATCATGGTACCTATTTTTTTTGAGAGTATAACCCACCGATCACTTTTTCTTTGAATTCCCACTTAAAATAGAATTGTCTCTCAACTGATGGAAACAAGAAACTTGCAGGGAAACCCTAGTTTTGACCAAACTGTCTGCACTTCTATGAATTTGTTTTATCGAATTGAAATTTTTTTTTGTTTTACCACTACCGTTATTAATATTTTTATTAAATTTCTATTCTAGTGAGCCGAAAAAGAAACACCTTGACTTGGATACTCCTTCGATTCCTGCCAACTTAACAAATGACACTGCAAAACCAGTAACGTTGAACGATAACATTTCAACTGAAAATAAAGGTAAGTGTACAAAGTATTTTCATATTCTTTGATTTTTCTGCTAAAGCCCTCTTTTAAGTGAAATTGTTAAATAAAATCCATCGAATTAATATTCCTTTTTTGTGTATGGTATAAAAATAATAATACACATATATCTGTGAGTAAATTTTTTTTAAATCTCTGCATCATTATTTAATTAATTTAATGAAATTGTCACTGTGAGGCATTCTTCATTTATTCATATTCTCTCGTTCGGTTTCCTTTTTTTCTTTTTGTTGAATGTTTTTTTTTTTGTATCCTCCTTGTTTTTAAGTATACGGGAAAAGGAGATAGAATTTTAAATTAACTTTATTGACAATTCGAGAATGAATTCAAATTAAAATTAAAAAGGACGAGCGGCTATTCATCAAAATGTAATAAAATGTTCTTACATACACCACCAGGGATGGATGATGTGCTGCACAGAAAACACTTAACGCACTGGTTCATTTCCGTTATTTTATATATTTTTTTTTTGGTTTTGTTTTATTGACGAGGACTTTCTTCCTTTATTTTCATTATTTTTTTTTGTACTTTACTTTGGTGTTTACCCACCGCAATGCTTGGTTCTTTTTACCAATCAACCATCAAACCAGAGAAATAAAAAGCCGGGGAAAATAGAATACAAAAAAAAATCTCGCCAGTTAAAAATATTTTAATTAACTGCCCAGCTCCGTTGAGCATGAAATCACGAAATTCACTCAGAAAGAAAGGGCCTAGCAGGAGCAGAAGCAGGCCAGAGCTGAAGGTGAAGGTGGAAGTGATAGAGGTGGAGAAGGAAAAATTGAATGAAGGGATGTGGTTGATGGATCGTTGGCGAAGAGGTCCTTGCATTTTTATTTGATTTAAGGATATTTTAAAATTCCATAAAATATCCATATGAAGTTTGGCAGGGGGAGGCTGGGTATGAATTGAGATTGACTAGAGTTGGTTTGGCATTTCGGTTGCTCGTTTCGGTAGATTGCAACTACTTTATTCCCCAAACAGGACGATTGGACACAGTTCTCTCGTATGAATATAGAATGAGAAAAAAATAATAATAAAATGTTAAACCGTCCTTCTCTCCATTGGCGACCACCAAAATTAAACGCGCAGTTAAAAGAACCAATGAGAGAAATAATAAAAATAAAATGCACGACTGGGTCGCACGAACTTGCTCCTATGTAATAGACTAGGAATTTTAAAAACGAATGTTATTAGAGAAAACTGTTCATAAGGATAAAATGAATTTTTTTTAATTCTTTAAGTAGTAAGAGATAAAAACAGAATGATATGCAAATATGAATTTATGCAGGAACAAAAATTATAAGTCTTTGTAGTGGTTCCTTAAAAAAATAAGCTTTTATGTACAAAATTTTTAAAACATTTTTAAGAAAAAATTTTGGTACGCCAACCTTAAGTTTTTATTATTGTACGAATAAAAGTCTAATTTCCAAAAAAAATACTAGGCCGTTCTTGAGATATCGAATTTTTCAAAAAAAAAAAATTACTTTTTTTTCTAAAAATTGAAAAAATATTTTTTCTTAAGTTTTTAAATGCAATGTTTTTTAAACTTTTAAGGAGCTTTCTTATAAAAAAAAATTCATTAAAATCCGTTAAGTCGATAATGAGAAATTCAAAATTCGAAAAAATCGTTCTATGATAGGTACAGTCAGTAATATCTAGATTTAAAAATTTTTTTTATTAAATTATAAATTGTAAAGATTAATCAAAAGAAAAAAAATTTTAGCAAAATTCTCGGAACCGTTTTCGAGAAAAATGCGATTTTCGAAAACCATTTTTTAAAATTTGTATGGAAGGTACCGTTAGTTTTAAATAAAACAAAATTTTTTTTCTCAAATCTTGTAGACTATATTAAGAAACTTTTATTTGCCAAGTTTGAAAAAAATCGAGCATGGGGTTTTCGAAATATTGAGATTCCAAAAAAAAATTTTGAATTTTTTTTTTAAAAATCCAAAAAAATAAAAATTGAAAATTTGAATATGTAATAATATTTAAACTTTGGAGGAGCTTTGGCATAAAAAAAATTATTAAAATCGGCTGTACCGTTTTCGAGAAAATCAAAAACAAAAAAAATGGACCCAGGGGAGCTACCGAAAATAACAATTTTTTGTAAAATTTTTTTCAACCATTAGCTAGTTTTTACCAAATGAAATTTTTGGAATTATTTTTAAAAAATTCTGTGGGACAGTTTTTGAGAAAAAAAAATATTTATAAAATTTCGAAAAAAAATCGTATGGCAGGTACCGTTATTTTTGGTCTTAAAAAAAAATAGAAAAAAACGTCCGGGGGTAAAAAATTAGAACCCATATCTACCAAGTTTGAAGAAAATCGGCCGAGCCGTTTAGGCTGTAGTCGAACCGACAGACAGACAGACAGACAGACAGACAGACAGACAGAAAGACAGACAGACAGACAGACAGACAGAATTGCGAGACCCACTTTTTTGGTCTTCGCTATCATCGTAATGTCAACTTTGATCAAAATCTCGAGTTCGATTTTTTTTACGAATGCATAACTTGCCTTATAGTACCTATAAGTCGCAAGTAAAAATATGTGCCTTCAGTGGTACATATCCTTCAGTCCCTTCGAGGGCAATTTGTAGTTAAAAATATATAAAATTAATGAGTGACAGAACAGGAAGTATAAATGCCTATAAAATACGAAACGCACGCCAAGTAAAGGATTTCATTTTCCTGGCCCTATGATATGGAAAAAAGTTAATTAAATTCCATTTTTTAAATATTCATACAAACAAATTGTCAATTAATTAAAAATGTTATATATGTGTATGTATGTATGTGAGGCTATGCATTTCTGCTGTAGGACGATGTCAGATAAACGGAGGGGATAGTGTAGTCGAAAAACGTGGGGATTTATCCTACTAATATGAAATTCTCTTTTTCGGAACATTTGAGTTCTTATGTATATTTTTTAACGCGCTTGTTAATTTTGCTGTGCTGGTTTTTTGATGTGACACAGTTTGTCGTTAATTGAAATAAAGATTTTATAAATGTATGCTTTGATTCAGAGAGTAATGACTTTTGTTTTGTTGACAATGCAATGACAGCTAAAATAGTTTCTGACTTACGGACCATACTCGTAAAAGTAACTGATGATTGTAACCTTAAGATTGGAACTCCCATACAACAAAAGTCCAACTTTGGAGACAAGGATCTTGAGTCTTAACTAGATATTTCTAATTTTTTTGTCTTAGAACTCAGGTCATGTATGATCTTTTCCATTATTTTACAATTCGATTTTCTTTTTCAGATTAAGAATTTTTCAATTTGTTTTATATACAATTTGGCTTAAAAATAACTTATTACCAAAATGAAATCATGTTGGCTCAACAACAGGGGCCCAATGTTCTTCATTTGGCTTTACATAGTGCTATTTGCTTACAATATCATATTATTGTTTTCTTAATCTTATTCATGATTTTTTAATATTAACAGTACAATAATTTTTGATGAGTGGGCGTTTTATCCCCTGTAGTACTGATTGTTGTTCTTCTCGAAAAAGGGTGCGTTGTTGTTATGAATGATTTCTTCAAATTAATCGTCAGCGATGGCTCGAGTGTATAGATACATGTCACTAGGCTCTAGTTCTTGCTGGAGGAGTTGTTGCAATTCTATGTTGGGATGATCTTCTAGGTTAATGATGATTTTTCCGGAGAGCTGCAGCGAATACTTATCCAGTGGTATTAACTTTGCTTCTTCGTACAGCTTTCTTGTTGGTATATATTTTTTACAATTCGAACTGCTTTCTCGTCCAAGAGGATTGACGATAATGTAGTTATCGACTCATCAAATCCCTCTGCCAGTGAACAGTTGAAGCTGGGATAGATAAAGAAGCTAGCAGTCGAGCGCTGCCCCGTTATCATCTGTCGTCGATAATTTTTGTATTTTAAAATTAATGATCCGCGATAATTCTTTTATCGTTAAGCATGTACATACATACATATATGAGAAATGTTAATTAAAATAAAATTTTGGCTTTGCAGACCGTGGGCGCCTTTGGATTGGCCTTACATTCTCATACATTCCTATATACGAGTTATGATTTTGAAGGAATTGAGAAACTTTAAAATTTTTCCTGAATTCCAACAACTTAGATAAAAGAGAGCTATTCATAAAATACTCTTAGAGTATTTTACTAGTTACTAGCAAGAGGCAGTAACAAAACAAGTGCGTTCCTCTACGTGTCGACTTTAATTTTCTACATTTCAACGTAGAATATAAAGACGCAATTAAAGGGTATATTATAATAAAATATAAATTATTTGACAGCAGATAACTTCAATAAAATCATAAAATTGATAAATGTGTTCTCTTTTGTCTTTTTACGTTTCTAATTTACGCTTGGTTTGTTTTGTGGATCACGTTTCTTATTTAGGTTTTATAATCTAAGTTGTTTTATTAAACAAATTTCGCTCTTTTTTGTTTATTTTGAAATATTGCTAGAGTTAATGAAGAAAAATCAGTAGCGAAAGCAAACTGTGCAAAAAAAATTTGGCGGTATCACTGACAGATTGCCAATATAGTTGAATTGCGTTGAAGCGTATCGCAATTCCCTGCAAGTGTTAGCTGGCTCGATGACACTTTCTACTCATCATAATCCCTTCAAGAAATAATTTTACCAAAGGCATTTCTTGTTTAAAGTCTTCTTTTTTAAATTAAAACCTATAAATAACCAATATACATTATATTTTTATAAAAAAATTTAGCGCCTGATTATTTGATAAATTTTTCAATGGAGAATTTCTGGTTTATAAAAATTTGATGAGCATCAACATTTTTGACAACTGTAATATCAAGTTTATCAATAGATACATATATTCATAATATATCTTAAATCTAAGATAATTTAAAGTTCATCAAAAATGTTGATAATCTATCACAATAATACCGATTCATTAATTTGGTTGATACATATCAAATATCGTGTTGATATTTGATATCCATAATTAAGCTGAATTTCAACAATATCGATAGTAGGTTCGTATTCGTTCAACTTTACCCAGGGTAGAACCAGGTTTTCTTGACAACCGTGAGAGTTGACAAAAAAAACTAGGGTGTTCGGTTTTCAAAAAAATGTTTTAGTTTTAAAAATAAAGAAAAATAATAAATAATTTTAATTTCAAATATAAAGAATAACTTGCAACATGCGAATCGACAAACGGCAACAAAAAAATAGATATAAAATCTCATGTGACTTTTGATAGTTTGGTCGTTACCTTAACTCGCCACAGCTAAATACCTAGTTCTACTTTAAGGCGAGTTCAGAGCGACTCCAGGTCTGCAAAAACACAGAATTTACTAACCATGGTTCAGAGTTCAGGTTTTTCAAAAAACGATTTAGGTCGACCCCAGGGTGACTTCAGAGTTCAGAGCTCAGCTAACAAACCTAGTGTTAACAATCACGCAGATAATATCAACAATAAATGGTGTCATTATTCAACATTTATTTGTATACATGGGCACTTTGTAGATAGGTATAATAATATACAGTTAATCAAAAAAAAAAATAAAATATGAACAAAAACATGTGAGGAAAAACCTTTAAGTTGCGCTGACTCCAACAAAACCAACAAAACAAGTATTCAGCTGTTCACACGATGAGCAGTAAATGTCTAATAGGACAATAACGTAAAATAAAAATGCTAGGTGATATGTAGGGTAATTATTGAACATTTTTGAATCTGAATGTTTGGGATCAAACATATATATTTTACAGAAGTGTACTCGGTTATGTCTTTTATTACTAGTTCTATGGACAAAATGTCAAAAAATTGACACTTCAAAAAATGTTATTAACTGTCGTATTCCTACTCTGGCTCTGAGCAGAGTCTGACAGCCTTATTATAGCTATCAACTCTATCAACTAGATACTTGATACATATCAACAAATTGATTGAGTTGGTATTGTGACTATCAACTATCAATATTTTTTATCGACTTTGAATTTTATTAGATTTTATCATTACTGTGAATAATTCTTTTGATAGACATGGTACCTATTACGGATATCAACAAAATAGATACACATCAATTTTCTTATCAACCACAAATTCTTGATTGAAACGTAAACATACAAATTTATTCGGGATTTTTAAAAGCGAACAAAGTATAATGAATTTTTTATAAGAACAACTTTTATTTTCGCACAAAGAATTAACTTTTTTGTGGCCGACAAAAAACATATAAATATTTCAAATGCGAAGCGTCGAACAAATAAACAAAACTCATTCACAATGAACTTTTTGATAAGTAGATATGTATTCAAAATTGGTCTAAAATTACTAGTTGATACCCATATACCAAATTATCAACTAATTGATAGAAATTATCGACTATCAAGTTGATACTCATAATAGGGCTGTGAGCGAACAGAGTAAATATAAAACACTTAAGTACGAACTGTCATGTGATTAATTTAGCTTCTGCGACTACCTTCATCCGCCATCTGAATTGTTGGGTTAGTTTTACTTCCCAAGTGTCAAAACTGACGTAGTCACCATATCACTTCTTCTGATCTTTTATTTTTGTCGAAAATCATAGAAAAATAAACAAATTCGATATTCTGAACAATCCGAGCTTAAAAAAGAAGCAAACATTTTTCACAATTCAGGTTCTGCTCTACATTGTCAACCCAGGCCTCTCGCTGGACAGTCCAACTCCAAGGGGAACTACATTAAATGTTAATGCTTGAAAAAAAGTAGACCGCAGTACTGTCATTGAGGCTTTTATAAAATTTATTTTAAACATTTTCTAAGATTGCATAATTTCCATGTTTTGTTTAAAAAAAAAGCAATAGTTTTTTTTATTATTTAAATTCTATTTGCATATGTATATCGCTTAACTTTTCTGTCACTTGCTGAAAATACGATTGAACATTTTTAGTTTTTCAACTCTTCAGTGTAGATCTTACTTTCGAAGCTATTTGGGAGTCAGTATTTGAACGAATTTTGCTAGTTTTTAGAAAGACACTGTTTTATGGTTCATGGATTTTTTCAGCGGTAATTTCCATAATTGTTTAAAAAAAATGGACAATTATTTCAATTGTTTAAGGCTTTGTTTAATTTTGGCTTTTGTGCTTATTTTTAAAGGCCTTTGTTATGTTAGGATTATGTTTGTTAAAAACATTATGGAAACATTTTTGTCAAAATATAAAAAATTATTTATTTTAATAAATTATATGAAAAAGTTGGATTGATGTGATTGTTAGTTTCGCCAAGTCATTAAATTCTGTTTATGAAAAGAACCAACACTACACTCCTTTAGTCGAATAGTCAGAAAGAAACAATTCTTATTCGAATTTCATTTCGAAAAACAATATCTCCGCTTAAGTCCGTCACAAGAAAACACTGTTATATACCTCAATAGAACTCGAAACATTAGTCATACACAAATTTAAGTTTTGAATAATGTAGTTAATAGTAAAGTTATTTTATTTATAAAACAAAATATATTCATCAATTTCTACACAAATAAATTTAAAAATTCAATTGTTTTCTAAAAACGCTATCATTTTTCCTAATGTTCACTTTTTCCTGGCTCAGTACTTTGAGAGTTTTCTTCATTTGCATGACACATTTTTCGATGTTTATGTACAAAATAATAACTTGGAAACTTGCTGCCGCACGTCTTGCATGGATAATATTGAACGTTCATGTCCAACGGACGTACTTCTCGTCGTTGCAAATCGGTTGGAGACACTTCCAACACCACAGGAATTGATTTTTCATCCTTTTCAACGTCCAAGCACACGGGTGCTGCTGCTGCTGTTGCTGCTGTTGCTGCTGCTCCTGCCACTGCGATTGCAATAGGACCCGATGAAATCGATGAAGATGATTTATTACTACTGGCACAGTCTAGCGAAAGAGGATTCAAATGCCTCTTGGCATGCTTCTGATAGCAGTATTGTGACTTGAAAGTATGCTTGCAATATACGCAATTGTAGATCTCTCCAGTTTTGGAATTGGAGCAGTTTCCGGAGCCACCACCTTTAGCACTTAAATCTTCGCTGTTCTCGGACTCTTCCGATTGCATTTGCCGCTGGCTAATTGTCTTGGCCATTTGCTGATGAAATGAGAACGATACACTTTGTTGAGTGCGTTCTTGAGCGGGGGCGAATTGTAAAACATCGGGCTTATGGCCGTAAGCGTCGTTGAGCACACGCCGAAAACGAATCGGTCCATCACAGCTTGCCACATCGATTATGGTTTTATTTTCGACTTCGCTTTGAACGGATACTGCTTCCTTGGCTATAAGTGGTGTTGGTTGTTGTGAAGTTGTTTTACTGCCACGATGCTTGTCACTGGATCGCTTTGATTTATGCTGACGTTTAGGGGCTGCTGATGTGTACGATGTCGACGGAGGTGAAGAGCGTTTGGAGAGGGAGTCTTCCCGTTCGCTGGGTGTTGGTGGAGTAGGTCTAGGCGATGCTACAGCAATTGATTGTGTATCACTTTCAGATAGTTCATCTACGGTCGGTTGCAAAACTGGTCCGGGCACAAATGGTTGCTGTAGGCTCTTGAACGGTGTACCCGTGATTGGCAGGGATACATGCTGCATTGGTGGAGCAATAAATCCCAAATTCGGAGCAGACGCTTTGCTGGCAATTGGACGAATGATTTTGTTGTTATTTGTTGTACTTCCTAAAAAATGTCCATTACTCAGATATCCTTCAGATTGAGCGCGCGACAAAAAAGCCCTTTAAAGATATAAGTTTAAGAAAACCACACGGAATCTGGCCGAAATGTATAGTGAAATTTTAATTTACCTGCAAATCTCTAGTGCCCGCGGCATGTGCAAGACATGAGTGGCCAAAAGAACACCAAAAATATTATCCACATTCAAATCTAAGTACCCGGTGTACATGTAAGTCAAAAGCGGAGCAAATTGGTCCGCAGTCACATTGGTTAAGAATAGAACCATATCTTGAGAAGTTCCTCCTCCACCACCAGCACTTTCGTCCAAACGTATTGCCGAACGTAAATATCCACTATGCATGCTCAATATAATACTATGTGCAACAAATCGCACACCAGGCGAAGGTCCAACTTCCAGGACAATATCCGGAGGTGTGGATGCCAATGTAGGAGGCGGAAGTTGTGGCATCGAAGCCGTAGAGTTAGTCGATGAACTTGTTAGCCAATTAGTGAACATAGTTTTTTATTCCAATGAAAACACGGCAATCACGGCAATCAACTGTACTACCGTTATAATAACTCAATTAAAACTGAAGTCCTGTTCACTTGTCTGTCAGTTTTTATACGATAAAAAAGAGGCATTCAATTCAGACGTGAGAGGTGGTAGTTTGGGATGGTAGAAGGAGCATCTCATGCTCGTTTCACGAGTGGTGCTGTCGGCAGGATATGCCTCTGTTCCATCTTCATAAATTGTGTGTAAGGACTCGTTCTACTCTCCAATTTTTTGAGAGAGATTCTGCGCGTCCAAGGTTGTTTTTTTTTTTTTGGTATTTCACGTGCTTTGCGATTCTCAATTCTGCATTTGAATTCTGATGGAGGAACGGTTTGTTTACCTTTCTGTGGTTCCATGTTTTTTTGTATTTATTTTGATTTTTTTTTTTTGAAAACTCCCCTTGATTCATTTTGTTTGAGGTTTATTTGTATTTCTTCTTTCAATTGATATAATTTAATTTGATTTCTTTTGGTTTTTGGTTAAACTTGCTGTTGAAAGCGGGTGCTCTTTTGGGAATTTTTGAAGCGTGTGTACTTGTTGTTATAATCGATGTTATGATTTTTAAATGTTTATTTATAGTTTAAATATGTGTGTGTTAGGTGAACAACGCTAGAGAGTCTCAATTAAGTTTATCTTCTTTTATTTTTTTTTAACGGCTGAATTAGAAAAAGAGAATTGAGTTTTGAATGAAGATAAATAATAATACATAGTTTTAACTATGGGCCTGGAAGTTCAAAGTCTTTTGAATGCATTTTTGTTAGATACATATAAAACGTAATAAATATAAAATATGTATCAGCATTCTCGTAGGTCATCGAATAACCTACGAAATGGTAAACAAAATAAAAACTCCTATGAAAAAAAAAAAAAAAAAAAAACAATTTACTTTAACCCTAAATATCGTTATAGATAAACACTATTGCAATAAATCTAATATATCTTTTATTAAGTTTGTATTGAAAATTCATTTTGTGAGAAAAGATTTGCGATTGTTGTACATGCAGTGACCGAAACGAACAGATCAAATAGCGTAGTTCAAACATTAGAAGCTAGAGGAAAATGATACGGTAGGGAGAAGAACTAAAAAATTGAATTCTGTGTCATGAGTATTGTGAACTGTAAAAAAATTCATTCCGTCTTTTTTTGTTCGTAGTCGTAGTCCTCCAATATTCCGATATAAAAATGTTGTATGTTTGGGTTCCTAAATATTTAAAAAATATGGGCATGTTGGTACAAATATTGCAACGAAGAACATAGCTTGGTAATACAATAGGTTTGTTCGTTGAGCCCTGAAGTCACCCTAGGCTGGCCACAAATCGTTTTTTGAAAAACCTGAAATCACCCTGGTGAATAAATTCTGTGTTTTTTGAGACCTGGGTCACCCTGAACTCGCCCTGAAGTAGATCTAGGTATTTTGCTGGGGTGAGTTCAGATAACGATCAAACTGTCAAAAGTCATATGAGATTTCATATGTGTATTTCTTTCGTTGTCGTTTGGCGACTCGCATGTTGCATGTTATTGCTTGTGTTTGTAATTAAACGTTTGTTGTACTTATCAGATCAAACATTCAGCAACAACGCAAAATTGTTTTCGTTCATTTATAAAACTAATTTATAACAAATTTAAAGATTTATCAGAGCTCAAAATTATTTTGTCTTGCTTTTAGTTGCCAACAAAACAGTTGACAGCCTGTGGGTGTTTTTTAAAAACCAAAAACCCCAGTTTTTGTTGACAACTCTGAGGGTTGTCAAGAAAACCTGAGTCAACCCTGGGTAAAGTTCAACGAACGAACCTAATGATTATGTGCCGTTTAGATACCACAACTCTTTTGAATTGTAGATTTAAGATAAGTATTTGTGGACATACTCCCTAGTGGATAATTTTGCACGATGAGTTCAGTCTTTGCCAAGCTAGCAACGTAATTTTTTTTTCTAGTTTAAAAACGCATAAGATCTACGGTCTGATCTTCGAGATGGAAATTTAACTTTAAAATCCCGAAGACTGACTAGTTGGACACAATGGAGTGCTGCTACTGGAACTAGAAATACAGCTAGAATAGATGTCAAAAAGTATCTTACGTGGTTTTTTTTCACACAATGCTGCTGTACAGATTTCTTACATTTGTATCAGCTTAAATCTTAGATTTTAATCTTTTGCGAATTTATGATAGAAAGTCCTTATATGAAGAACTGAAGAGAGTTTGAAGCTAACTTCAACCTCATGTCAACCTGTTTTGACTATTTGGATTTTGAAACGTCAAAAGTGCTGCACGTAAAAGATTAAAGTTGGCCAAATCTTGCAGAACTGTCTGCATCTGCGTTGCGTTTGTTATAATTTTTTTTTTTTATAAATTTTTCTATGGGTGTATTATATGATATAATTTTAAAGGAATTTCGTAGGCAAGTGTAAACGAACCTTTTTTCGTAGACCAATTTCACAGTTTTCTGGGAGCTCATATCAACACTTGCCACAATTGCTCTGGTTTTTGCAATGTCGTGAAAATTTAATTCTTACCTGGTCACCATAACTTTACTCTTTCGAATGCTCAACTAATCCACCTCAAACCCAATTTACATCATTTATTTGCTAGTTCTTTCTTCTTTTCTATCCAGAATTTCTTTTGCATTAATTTAGAAAAAATAATGAAATCAAAATAAAATAAAATTAAATGAAGAAAAAAAAAAAAACAATGACTGGGAAAACATTAAAGAAAATGAACAAATTTCATTTGGTGACTTATTTTTCATTTAATTCAATAAATGGCATTCGAATGCAAACAGAATCCTCAAGCAATCTTTTCCCTTTTCCAATTCCCATTGATTCATCTTTCTATTTTCATTATTTTTTCTTTTCTTTTTTTTTCATAATTTTGATTTGGCAAAGTTGATATTCTTGGAAGAGGAAGAAGAAGTCCTCATCCTCAACTTCTAGGTTCGGCCTCAGTCTTTAGATATTGAACTAATGGAAATTTGTAGAATCAAAAAAATGTATATATATATATGTATGAACATAAAAAGAAAAGCAATTGAAAGTGCACCGCACTCTTTGCAGATCTTTTTTTTTCCAGTTCTAAAACATTTGTCTCATCAATAAGATGCAATATTATTTTTCCTTTGCAATAAAGAATTAATATGTATACAACAAAAAGATCGAAATCCCAAAGCGCAATCATCCAGTTTTTCACTTTGAAATATTAATAAATTTATAGATAGGTAAAAAGTTATTTTGTATTTAAAGATGATGGTTGTCGGAGGGTGGGGTTGGTAGGAATACAATTTAAAACAAAAATTAATTGAAATGGAGACTTATTTTCTCCAAAGATACTCGTATTAAAAAATCAACATGTTGTCATTTAAATATTATTCAATATCTTCATGTGAGGGTGACTTTTTGAATACGTTTTCTGTGATTATTCTCAGAAAAAAAAAAAACGAAAAACAAGGGGCTAAAATATCAAATTTTAATACGGTTTTATGCAAAAATACTTTTGTATTTTTTCGAGGATCTTGGTTTGATATATTTTTTTATATACAGAAACATTTTTGTTAAAATAACAATAAAGATTTGTGTGCATAAAAGGCGCCCGATTGTGGTTGTCGATTGACTGATCTATGAACGACCTTTTGATGTGTAGGCGGTAGGGTTAACCCAAAACGTGGGTCTAACGTATGCGTTCCGTGTAGCTTGTTACGGCAACACGTTTCATGTATGTAGCTCGTTACGGTTACACATTCCGTGTAGCACTATACCTTATAGAAGATTGCATTTAAGACTCTGTTTACATTGGGAATATTTCGTACTTACGAGTACTACATACATTAGAGGCGCTTTAATAGAGTTGTGGTGTTAATCGATTGAAATCTGCAAAAATTAATTTTCAGGGTTGAAAAATTTTGTTCTTAATTTAGGCTTCGGAAAATGTATTTTCAGAGTAATCGGTTTACATTTACAAAGAAATATCCTCGATACGTCAAAATTTATTTTGTCCCTTATCTGCCAAATTATATAATGCCGAATTTCGAATTAGATGTTCTATATTCATCAAAATATAGATTTGTCCCCTTCTGTCAAGCCATGAACTGGATGATGACTATGATGCCAATGGATTAAAAAAAATTTTGTTTTTTCCGCTTATATGCATTAACTTTGACATTTGCATTACAAGATGGGAATGATGTGAATCGGTTTATAAGTCTCTGACAGAGAGAGTGAGATAAAGTACAGAAACGTCAAAAAAGTAAGTGTGTGTGTGTCTATAGCTGAAAAAAGACATCTTTCGTCTTTTTGACATTTTTGGTGTGAGGTGAAGAAGTGTATTGGAATGAAACTACGTTTCCACATTCCTCACTCAAACTGTCAAAAAGGTTCCAAGAGTCAAATTAACGTATCATATTTTCATGCACTTTTAGGGTAGTTCAAATTATCAAATATGTTTGACAAGCACAGCATGTTTGGCTTGATTTTGTTAATGTTAACGCGTCTTGTCAAGCTTGCTGGATGGATTTGAAAATGTTTTGATATTTTGGCTGCATGACAAAAGCATATTTGAGAATGTGAACGCTTGTCAAGCCTGAAGCTATCGAATTGTGCACATCGTAAAATAATATATCAAAATGTGTTTTATAAGCAATAGCGGTAATTCAGGTTGATTTAACTATGTAGATTAATATAAGCTTTCTGCAGACTTGGAATATAAAAATCAAGTAAATTTACTCATCTAAAATTTTATCTTACTCTGAGTTTGTTCGCTATGGTCAAACTTCTAATGAGGACTGATGTTTGACAGTATGTTTGATGAATGTGAATGCTTATGTTTTTCATCCATCAAATATTCATCATGCCATGCTTGTCAAAACAGATTTGGGAATGTGAATGTCCCTATTAATGCTCCGAGCACATAGTTGTTTATTTTGTATCAGATAACATCTCTGTTTGAAAAAAGGTGGAAAAATATAATGCAGAGTTCGGTGATTCGTTCTTTTTCTAACAATATTAACCTTTTGAAATAAATAATGTTTGTTCCTTTATTTTGAAACTTAGTGATTTTCTGTGCATTTGACTGAGAATTTCAGTCCAAAGTTCTTATAAAAAAAAGGTTGTGTGTACTGACGTACGCGCGGCAGAAGTAAAACTTTTTTCCCTCAGCCTCCATAAGATTCTACCCTTCAAGCGTACAAACATTTTGTATTCTAAAAGCATGTCGCTGCTAGCGTGTCCTTTTGACATGTCACTGACAGCTGCATAGAAAATTTTCTACCCTCAACGCCGGAAAAGAAGTTTTACTTCAAAAAAGATTATTCTAAAATGCACAGAAAATGTTTTCAATATTTAGAAAACCTGTTGAATTTAGGATTGCATTATTATGTATGTTAATTAGGTACGTTCGATGGCAAAAATTCGACCGTGAGTCCCGGCACTAATTTATTTATACTTTGTAAATATTTTTTTTTACAAAAACTATTCATAGACATATCTTAATATAGAAATAAAATAGAAATAAAATAAAAATAGAATAAAAATAGAATGAAAATCGTGGAAGTCATAACACCTATATGTATGTATGTATGAGCACTCATACATTTTGTCTACTGTAGCTTGATAATTTATTGATTAATGAGCCTTTTAATTTTATTACCGCTCGATACGATTGATCTCTAAATTTAAGCAATTAAAACTCGCTTCTAGACCAAAGATATTAATTTTAATTAACTTATAAGTCAATCGGATTCATCAAGTTATTTGATCGGTTCCTGGAAATTGAAATTTGAGAAGATTAATCGCTATCGTGTGTACGTGAAAAAGCCCCATAAACAAAACATAATTTCCAACAAAATTTGACATAGTCTTTTTGAAATGTTATATTATTGATAAGAAGCCAGCCATATCACCACAACTGGCTACCACCTTTCCAATCACTTAAAATGAAATAAACAAATTAATAATTATTTTCCAATTTCTCGTTCAACCATCATTGACGATTCTGAACACAGAACAGGACAAATGGCATTTAAAACTAATACGCCATCAAAAACTTGATTCGTCCACGCGATAGCCCTCTTGCTGTTGGATCTACTCTAGTAGCTTAGAAAGGTAGTAGATATGTCTGTGCATTTACTCTTTCCACTCTGCGAAGTATGTTCATATCATATACATATGTATGTATATTGTAGTATCTCTTTCTCAGTGTGAGAGTAATTGTTTTAAGTTCAACTAATCCCTTCACACAAAACAACATTTTGAATCGGCTTTTCCGCCAATTTCATTTCTGTAAGCCTTGCTACCAAAACAACCTTCCTCTACTCTCCCATCTAACTATTTCGGCATCCATAAAAGGATGTAATGGACAAAACCTTTATGTGGTACTCCAACCCTCCTTTTAGTATATCATAGATCTGAGTGACATGCCAGGATGGACAAAACAAAGTGTTCCAGCGCTTCATCGTCGTACGAATTTTGCTGAATTGTTCAAATCCTCTAGGGAGATGATATGAGAGTCTGGACATTACTCTTTCTACAGCTCGGCAAAATCTGTCCAACCACCAATGCCATGTGACGGGGGCAAATGGGTGTTGTAAATGGCATAGTATATCCATCAGTTGGCATAAAATTTCGAAAATTAGAATTTTCAAAAGCAAAATGGGAGCGAGGATGGATGGACATCGGGGACATGTCAAACGAGCGGAACTGCCAGAATGAGGAGCACCTTATTTACCCTTACAGCCGAGTTATTTATGTTGACCGTCAATTATATTTTAATTGTCATAAGAGGTCGTTGTTAACGTGTATGTAAACATGGAGCACACCGCTCGTTCCTCCAATCAACTTTATGGGTTAAAAATTGGCTGAAGTGGAACGACACCATGTCGCTGCATATTTATGCCACACTTTTCGCTGATGTCAACTGAATTTGAATGTTTGTTCGACACAAACAGTGGGGCAAAATTCAATAGAAATTGACAGTAGCATCTTTTAAAAATAGGAACTATAGGTTGTTAGGTATCTTAGCTTGTGATGCTGTAGATGTCGACAAAGATTATAAATGTCGCTATAAGATTATAAATGTCATTATACTTAAGTTGAGTGTCATTTAAAGAATTAAAATCATTCAGTCAAGTTATGTAATACGATGTTAAAACTATTTTAATATGATCTAGGTTAAAATGACGATTTCGGAAGGCGATTTTACCATCATTTACCATTTAACCATTCATAACCATTTTACCATTAAGTTAAAATTGTATAATGCCTTTTTTATCTTTTTAACGTATGAAATATTGACATTCAGAAATTTCAAAAAAAGTATGTTTGGTTAGTTTTTTGCAAGAACTATCAGTTTTTTGGCACTAACTAACAGTTTCTTGTACAAACTGTCAGTTTCTTACACAAACTGTCAGTTTCTTACACGAACTGTCAGTTTCTTACACAAACTGTCAGTTTCTTACACAAACTGTCAGTTTCTTACACAAACTGTCAGTTTCTTACACAAACTGTCAGTTTCTTACACAAACTGTCAGTTTCTTACACAAACTGTCAGTTTCTTACACAAACTGTCAAGTTCTTACACAAACTGTCAGTTTCTTACACAAACTGTCAGTTTCTTACACAAACTGTCAGTTTCTTACACGAACTGTCAGTTTTTTGCACAATAACGACATAAGTGCAATTTTCCTAAATGTTAAGGAATCACGTTTAAAGTTTTCTTGTTTATCAAAATACAATACGTTCCACCTTTTGTGTCAAACAAAATAGTGGTCTCTTTTGGGCAATAGCAAAGATACAATCACGTCGATTTTACCACCTATAAAACTTGACATTTAGGTAATTATGCCGTTCTTAACTCAATTTCAGAAAAAATTGCACTTACGTCGATATTGCACCGTAAGTGCGATATGTAGATACAAAATTTTTTGAAATTAAAAAAATTAACGAATTACTGTTTTGTAAGTAAAATCATACTAATACCTTAACACTTGGTTGAGTTATTATTTTGTATTCGTTCTTAAAGTGTCTTTCACTTGAAATATATTAAAAAGCTTTTGAACTTGTACTTCGCATTTCTTTATCAATTGCCCGTTACAATTATTATAAAACAAATACTGACAAAATCATAAATTGTGAATTGGTTTTTGCACCAAATTGTCAGGGAATTCGTGGCAATTATCGAAAAGTTCTTGACTATTCATTGTTAGGACAGTTTTTTGTGATCCCAAAACTTGAAAATTTTCAAAAATTATTTCACCAGTTGAGGAAAGTGAAATCTCACAAAAGTTTGTCCATTCATCAATTTTTTTTTCAATCTTCGCTTTATTTGGCAAAAGTGCTTCCACTGTTTTGGAATGATATGGTAATTATTATAAAATTTTTTGGCAATATTGTCATATTTCGATTTGTTAATGAATAAGTAAAAATAAAATTTATTTTCGGATCTGATATTTATTCTATTCGGCTAAGTAACATTTATACATATTTATGTATTTCATATTGAAAGGCTTGTCTAAAAATAGTTTTTAATTTGGAATTATAAAATGTAAATTGTAATGATATAAATATGATGTATGTATATTTAAACAATTTTGCCATTGTTTATAGAGGATGTTGATGAGTTTTATTTTATTTTTAATTAAATGTAGCTGTTGTATTGATTTTTGTGAAATACATTCGGTTTAAAAGTAAATCGAAGGACTTGAACGGTTGAATTGGTGGGGGGGGGGAATTAGTTCGGCTAGTCCTAAACCCTTTCACGAGTACCGAATGCACTCATCTCGATTTTGTTAATTAATTTATATCAAACATTGAGTCTACTGATCCGAACAATGTAAATATTTTATATGAAGGGAGTTATGTGTTTTTAGTATGATGCATTGCTGCAGAGATTGACTACCCCATTACTTCTCCGCCATCCCCCATTTCACCTGGTCAACCATTCAACCACCGAGCATCCTTCGACAAAAATGATTATGATGAATTTTTGATTTGCAGCAACATAATATATCTATATACATTTGTTTTTTTTTTTTTTTTAATTTTATTATTTTGACTGGATTTCGTTTTATCCTGGAAATAAATCCAATGTAATACTACAAGCAGCATAACATAACATACATACATATATACAATACACCCATCATAGCCATCATCGTCAACTGTCGTTTCAGTGTGCAAATATATTTAATTGAATTTTTTAATTAATAAAATACTCGATATATTGTTGGTGAAGAGAAATCATGGGCTGTGAATTGCAAGTCGTTGTTTTTTCTTTCTATTTTTGTATCTACATGTATTTATTATTTTAACATTTTATACAGATGAAGCAATTTTTATAAAATATTCATTTTGAATATACCTTTATATTAAATACATATATCTACCTATATATTTTTTATAAATCCACATACATATATAGGTAGATATGTATATACATACATCTTTACACAGAAACCAGAACACTCTTCTGTAATGGGGTATTCAACTGTATAACAATCGGGATAAATTTATAGGGCAGTTAAAAAAATTGGCATAGGGAAAATGAACTGTTAGTGACAAACCAAACCACAAGATGTATGTAAATTTGTTAAACGGATAGTTGGCTTTTAACTTTTAAAGTCATACACAAAACAAACAGGCCAAATTTTGATTGCACTGCATTTTAAAACGAGCCAAACAGCTTTATTCTTATGTTCTATGTTTCTACTGAAACCTAACCTTAATTTAGTTGAAAAAATGTGTAGTTTTTCCACCACACAAAAAATTATGCATTTTTCCATTTGAGCACATTCGAGAACGAAATTTCAAAATTGCACCCATACTAGAAGTGAAACAGTTTTGTTTGACGCTTTAATCTGTAAAGGGCTTCATGAGAGCGACAAACGAATAAAAAAACAAATGGGATTTAAAACATATACATATAAGCCTTCACAAAAACTTTACAAAAGGGTACAAATCTAGTTTAATTCAATGTTAATATATTAAAAATTGCGTTGTAATTGTTAAAACGAGAGAAATTTGAGAAAATAAATTGGTCGTCGCGAATTGCAATATGATTGCTACGAACTGTCAAACACTTTTCGCGTTCCACATACCATCCACATTGTAACGAGTGAATTGTTCGCGCACGAGTAACCTCAAAATCATTATAAGTTGTCTAAGTAAACGCCATTCGCGACGTATAAAAAATGCATGTGAACGAAATGTCAAAATGGGCAGATGTTCATTCGTCGGTCATTTGCCGCTCTCATGTGAATAGTCCCTAAACGCAGAGGTTATTGTTTGGGTATCTTCCAAAATGCAAAATTTCAAAAATCGAACAAAAAAATAAAAGCAAATAAAAGCCTTTCGACACCGAGCCGAGTTTTCGCCAAAAAATCGGTTTTCGTAGAAAACCTGCATCGAAAACATAAGTTTTCCCATACATTTTTGTGAACTACAAGTTTTCGTTTTTGATAAGTTTTTGATAAAACCTCTCGAAAACCAGTTGAAATTCAGAGATGATGTAAACAAACACACCTAATGAAAAATTCAAAGCTCAATTTAAATGAAATGAAAACATTCAAATACCAATCAGGCATACAAAAAACATCTGGCAGCTACTGAGAAGAAAAATTTACAGTTTTAGTTGACAGTAAGTGTCAAAATAATTTAAATGACAAGCGAAAACTTGTAAATATTCGGTGTGAACATTTTTTGAGGTTTCGAAAACTTTTAGCCGAAAACCGGGTTTTCGGTTTGGTGTGGAAAGGCTATTACTGTCAGTTTCTTTAGCTCTGTTTGTTCACTTTATCGGGAAACATGTATAAATTGTAATAAACCAACGTTTTTACGATATTTCATCGGAACTTAGGAGAATTTGAAATTACGTCAATAGAAGTGCAATTTCGAAGATGACTTCGAAAAAACGTACATTATATAAATTGTCAAAAATTTGTATCAAACGAAGACAATTTAGTCGGTTTTCGAAAAATTGGATATGCATTATTTACACTATTTCGATGTTTTAAAGTATTGCTCCTACTATAAAGATTTAACAAGACAGGAGATATTATTCATTTCATCCCGGCCTTAAAATTCATCAATAACCATCCTAAAAATAATGGCTATGACTTTCTGTTTTAGAATTAATTAATCCTGGCGTCATTTAAAATTATGTTCTTCGCATTCCGTGCGTTAGTTTTGAAAAATTGGTTTTAGTATGAGATCCTGTCAGTGGCTGCTAACAACCAATTCTAGGTATTTGAGGTTGAAGTTGATCATTGAAAGCAAAACTGACATTTGAGAATAGAAAGAGAATCGAACACATTCAGCAGAACGATTGTGGTCCAAGTTAAAGAAACGAAAATCAGCTGTTCATTGAAATTGATTTCTTTCAGTGAAATAACATGTAGTTTAAATCAGAATTTTGTATTTTATAGAGAAAATTCTACTGCTCATTAGCTTCACTTTGGTACCAATTAAAGCCATTATATGTAGTTTGTTTAATCGTCTTAAAAATGAAAATGAAAATTTTCAATGATGCATTTCGATAATGATAGCCTTAACTGGCCTCTAAAACAGATTATTAGGCCTATTTGGCGTGATCTTTTATTTTCCTATTCTGTTATTCTGCTATGAATTTCCGTACAAAAGTTTGAGCTGTCAAAAAAATTTATGAATTATAATTTTGTAATTCGGCAAAATCTGCTGATTAATCTGTTATAAAAACTGTCAAATGTTCGAACACAGAAAAAAAATTTACAAATCGCATTTTTTGTATTCAGCATGCCAAAATCTGTTAAAAATTATAAAAGAATAAAAGACAAACTTCTGTGATTTTTATTTAAATAAAACAAACAATTTAAGGTAACTCGAAATTTTTATTATTGTTTGGAAGTATACATAAATGTATGAAATTTGATTTCGTTCCTATGCCCACCACGGGCACGTTCGCAGCGGTCGATTCGTTAAACCCAATTTTCGATGACTTAGCTATTTTGACAGAAACAACTCGGAGCGCTCAAAGCACGCTTGGTTCAGAGGATGTTCAGAACATGCTCGGATTCTTTTCAGAGCACTTTTCTGAACTAAAAAAGAAAAACGTCTATTGGCTCTGAACTCCTCCAATGACGCCGGCCTATTGGCATATATCAATTAAAATGAAGTTTTAATAAATCATACGATCACGACTTAGGCGGCCATTTCACACGACAATTTCTGGATATAACACGTTCATCGGATTGAATTATTTAAAAATCTATTGTTACAACCGCTGTCTGACGTGTTGCGAGGGCTTGTTAAAATCACATATCATTAATGTCTAGTCCATGCAATTAATCAAAGAAGAAATATCGTTGCAATATTTCCTCAGAAAAAAAAACGGTGCAATGATACCACCTGCATAAAAGTCTTACCATAGAGCTATTTTGTGTGGATGAAGTGGTGTTTTTGGAAAACATTATGTTTTACCTGACCAATAAGTCATATTCTGTTTGTTGACGAAGCGGTTAACTCAAAAATCCACTTACGCAGATTACGACCAAAAATTATCTTTAGCGCTCATAAATTTAATTTATTTTAATTGTTTGTAAAAATTATTCATTCGTGAACTTCACCATTATGAAAAACTTGTTCGTATTAAATATTTTGACATTGACAGTTTAGTCATTGGTTTAAGGGTGCGTTTTCAGGTTAAGTTCAAAGTTGCCAAATCGCAATTTGGAAAATTCTTATTTCGTCTTGATTTTATCTCTCTAGATGTAGCATCAATCTACACTAAAATCTTGCCTCATTCCCTCTCCACGCCTCCTAAAACAAAACATTCTTCCATTATAAATATATGTATGTATGTCTATGGATTTTTTCTCCATTCGTATGATATAAAAAACAGCATTTTTGAAATGTTTTTTCCATGTACCACATGTTAAGAACCACATGGTCGAAAACAAGTTAGACGAAATACCTTCTGGTCCTAGTTTATAGTTTTTTGAGTGCCGAATGTTGGATCAGCTTAATGACGTGTTAATACACGTACATTTTGTCCTGGAATGTCGTCTATATTATATATGTACATATGCATTTATCAACCAAAACCATAATATTCGTCAAAAAAAAATAATTTTACTGAAAAATTCAATTCGACCTCATTGAGGTCTAACAATTTATTGACATGATTACTATTTCCCAACTCATTTTCAAATAAAAATTTGCTTTTCATTAACGTTCTTCTGCTATAGAATTAAAACGTCAACAATACAATTAATATAATCAAATTATGACAATCTTGACATTCATTACCGCTGTGAGAGTCCTTTCAATTGCTTTACTGGCGGTATTTATTCAAAAGTCAATCAAAGCATAAGAATCAAAGAACTAGCACAACCGCATTCAAAGAGAAAAATAGATGAAAAAAGGAATAATTGTATTCAACATTCAGTCAGCGTATTTACACATCACAACAATTTATTAATATTTAACTATGAAATTAGCTAATTAACTCCTACGGGGAGCAATCCCATTCCTCGAATAATATTACTTCTTACCTACCTAACCTCAAACCTAATCATATACATACATACATACATAAATATATATGTAAACATTACTACAAGACAACAGCAAAAAAAGATTGAAGCTTTCAAGAAGGTAGGTAGCATGAAAAAAGAGTTTGCCTCTCTGTTAGTGGCTGGAGCTACTTTGGCAACAAGTGGTCGGTAGCGGTAGGTAAGTAAATGGTAAAAATTTAACCCTTTTTAGATATTCCAGAGTTGTTTGGGGGGCCACAGCTTAACAAGCAAACCTAAAAGATATTTGCACTCATGGGAGAACAGCGGCCATTACCGCACCACCACTCAAATTTTGCTCACAAAACCCTTTCTCCGTTTGGATGACATGGAACGCAGCAATGCAGGGCATATACTCGAAGTAATTTTAAAAATTCACCAAACGGCATTTTTAATAATTCTATTTGCCAAATTAAACCTTGCCACTGTCTCTCTCTCTCTACAAAGAGGAGTTACCTTTAACTGTTGTTTTTTTGGGTGGCAATCTACGCTCTCCAACAATAAAAAGAAATTAAAAACAATTTACCTTATGAAAGAGAAATGGATGCAAAATCCCTCAAACGAAATTGGCGAAATGTAAACAAGAAAAATAGAAAGGAGCAGAAATTAAAAAAAAAAAAACATTCAAGTCGCATAGACTTGTTGGCAAATGTTAAAAATTAAATTAACTAATAACAAACTTGATCTAGCATTGGAATCAGATTCCGACTAGGCATCAACCGCTGCAGGGTTTAAATATGTAGTTACAAGATGGCGCAAAATTAATCACCTCTTATAATTTTTACAAATGGCGATGTACGCCAATCATATTTGACATTTGTGAACTAGACACCTGCAGTATACAAACACAGTCCGCAAGAGTGTGGAATAATTTTGTCAATTTTTTGACAATTAATCTGTCGGTGGTTTTATTGCAGCGTGAATTTCGATGTCGATTTCTTAATCGTGTGGCGCCAACTGGGCAAACATTCCGGCGCTTAGCTACTTGACTCGAACAGATTGGAACCACAAGAGACCATGCCGGGCGTGGCCGCCACCGGTCAATTCGTTCGCGCGAGTATATTATCGCGGCTGTGGCTGCCGGTGTCGCTGAGAACGAAAACAAATTAACCAGACGACAACGGGCCACGCAATTGTACAATTGTACATCACCAGACGGACCCTACAACGAATTTTAGTGCAAGACTTGCACATGTTCCCGTACAAAGTGCAAACAGTGCATCAGTTAATAGGTTCGTTCGTTCAACAGCCTCAGAGTTGTCAAAAAAGCTGGGGTTTTCAAAAAACACCCACGGGCTGTCAATTGTTTTGTTGGCAACTAAAAGGAAGAAACAAATAATTCTTTGCTTTGATAAAACTTTTAATTTGTTATAAATTAGGTTTAAAAATGAACAATACCAATTTTGCGTTATTGCTGAATATTTCATCTTATGCGTTTAACAAACATTAAATTGCAAACCCACGCAATAACATGCAACATGCGAATCGACAAACGACAACAAAAGAAATAGATATGAAATCTCATGTGACTTTTGACAGTTTGGTCGTTACCTGACCCGCCTAGATCTACTTCAGGGCGAGTTCAGGGCGATCCCAGGTCTCAAAAAACACAGAATTCACTAGGGTGATTTCAGGTTTTTCAAAAAATGATTTAGGGCGACCCCAGGGTGACTTCAGGGCTCAACGAACAAACCTAATTCTTGCTGACCGTCCGCTTGTGAAGAACTGTCAAAACATCCTCAATCTTAACAACTAAGAGGACGATTTTGTGTCGAAAATCATCACCTGACCTGACCATATTTTTCACTAACAGAAAAAATTGTCAATGTCCAAATAGAGAATTCCATCACTCAAAATCATTTGTTTTATTTAGTAAAAAAGTAATTCAAAAACAAAATTGGATGATTCATTTTGCGCCACCTTGTTGTACAAGAACGTATGCCCTTAATGCGAGAATCGGTCAACATTTGATTCGGTCAACATTTGATTCGGTAAAAGTCGTTCGTATCAAAACGTTAGATGCGTTCAAAATCGTATCCAAAGCTATCCGGACAACAACTTCAGATAACTTAATTTCGATAATCGATTTTCGACTAGAGTCGCCTATCAATTAGCACACGACTCTCGCAATAAGATTTTTCAAAATTATTTTTCTAATTAGTATCAGCTTCAAAGTTTTAAGTTTTAACAAATCAATACCTTACCCTAATTGAATTAAATGGAAAACAAAAGTGAATCAACCCATATCACGAAGTCAAATTGATGTCGTATGGGTGGGTGGTGGAACCCTTAAACGGTGGAAGGAACACAAAAAAATATAAAGAACCCAATGATTTCCAGGCGGATAACCAAAGGAGTTTTAAGGTAAAGCTTCATACAAACATTAATATGATATGCAGACATAGGTATATTGCGTAGGACGATATAATGTGGTTGTATGGTATGCTATTTTACCCTTACCCCTCAGCTCTTCAATTTAATTTCTTTTGAGTAAAGAGTCTATTGTGTGTACTTGATGTTGGCACACAAGTTATCCCTTTTTCATTCGCGGCATCCAGCATCAGCAGCATGCCGGCAAAGCAAACGGAATAGCAGTGGTAGCTGAGGCTTAACGTAAAAAAATAAGGCTGGATCTATTTCAGGTCTCAAAGAGCAAATAGAGCAGAGTAAATTAAGGAAGAACAGAAGAACAAAAAAAAATAAACTACAAACAGGACCAAAGGAAAATTAATATAAGTGGTTTATTAAAATTTAAAACGTTTACATTATAAGTTCCGTTTTCTTTGTTCATTTTTTCTTTTGTTATTCTTTTATATTATTCATATCGTCCTATGGACAGTTAATTAACTTAACGTTTAGCTTTGGGTCAAATTTTGGAATGGCATTAACTGATAGCGAATGTTTTGTTTGTGTTAAATTAACATGCATACCTGGTTAAGGAAGTATACTTCTGACTAGGTCAAAATCTTTTTAAACCTTGGATCCTAACAAAATATAAACAGAATGTGTAGAGAAGACCTTGTCATCTTGACATAAAGGAGAGTGCATTGGACTGTCATATGGCTGCCAACTGAAAAAAGAAGAAAAAAAGTTTTTTTCCGGGATAGTGCCTCTTGCGAGTAGGTAGCGAATTCTTCAAGAGTATTATATCTTGTGATGAAAAGTGCTTCTAATCTTAGCCGCTCGGACTTAGTTGAAAATTTGGGGTCATTTAGTGCATAGTAACCACTCTAGTTGTAGACATAAATAGTTTAAGAAGCAAATCAAACGGTCTCTAAAAATTGAAAACATAAAATTGTGATAGATCAGGCTTCAGTTCATCCCGAAAGCGTTTGCTTTACACAAGACAAATGCAAAAACATGAATTCAAAGGGCCTCAGAGATAAAATGTATGACACATAGGTTTTACCTAACCGTTCTTACATCGAATCCGTAAAAATCCATAGACCAATATTAAAAACCTATAGGTTTATAAGTGCTATCTTTTTAGTCCACATAAAAAACATCCAATAAATGGAGGAAAACCAAAACAACTCATCTGTTAAACGATTTCAAACAAAACACAAGAATTCATGTTTGTAAACTAAAAAACTTGGAATCAAAATTTGTATTCCGAAGCAATCAGTTATGGATAAATTCATTTCGTTCATTTACTATTTACTAAACCTCATCTACAGTTACAAGAATCACAAACACCGTTTCTCTCTCTCTATCTCTCAGAAAAAAAATAACAAGACTGAAAAACTAACAAGACAAAAACTGAAAGGGAATTCCAAAAATAAAAACTTTGGTAAAGCGCTTTCGTAGCATTTCACCATGACCACCACCCCGGGAAATTCTATCCCATACCGTTTATCCATCTACATGAAGTGAAAATCATCGTTTTTCGTTATTTGCCAAAGGAATTTTGTGTCAAGTTAGCGCAATTAATCTCATGCACACGTTAATTAGCACCGTTGGGAATTGAGGCTCGTAGAAGGATTGTATTATATATGTATGTTTGTGTGTATTTAGTTGAGGAACAAGGATACTTACAATGCTGTGAATATGTTTCTGTCTTTGATAATTTTATTACAAATCAATTGTCTCGCTCGTATAAGTCATGAAAAGTGCTGGTCATCGGCAGAAAATTGTAGGTCCCCTCCATACCTGCTAACACATCCACATGAATGGCTTAGTGTTGTAACTTGTAAGTCTCTAGGTTAAGGCCCTCTAAGAGCCGTATTGGCATTTAATTGTTTTTTTTTTAACATTCCATGGAGAGTTCTTGAATTAAATTTTGTTAAATTTCATGACCTACAAAAAAACAAAATATGTATCTTAACAAATAAAGCCTAGTAGGCAGATCGAGACAAGACAAATTTTATCTCTACAATTTTAATCTCTACAAAACGTTTCCAAATCTTGTGCAAAAGTGTTAACTTGGAGAGATAAAATCTAATTTAATGTGTTTTGTAGTGTATCTCTGGAACGGGTTGTCTTACCAAAGTCCTCTTGTTCAGCACCTTTTACATAAAACCAGTTTTTATAAAAATCACTTTTGGAAATACGGTGGCTGTTAAAATTTGTCCGCAAAATAATGCTTGTATCATTCTTTTTCCTGGCAAAATTTTGTGGAGACATTTTGTACAGCAATGCACAAAAGTATGAATTTTGCGCGTGAACTGCGTACTGCTCGGAAAAATATCCAAGACAAAATTTGTCCCAGAACAAAAAATGTATGGGAGACAAAATTTTTCCCGATCTGCGTACTAGGCTTTAACTGTCAAAATTGATACATACAAGATACCCTTAATTCGTCAATGATATCTTTGGATATGATTCTTGATTTATTCTAAGAACAAAATCCTTCCACAGTATGGGTCTATCTTCAATGTTGACATAATTTTTCGGGGGTTTAAGAAAAGTTCTAATACCATATCCCAAAATATCCTTATCCTTAGGTGTCACCTTGCGGAAAAGGTAAAATTAAAAAAAATAAGAACTCAACTGATCATTTTGTAAAATATAATCTCATGAATTTTGCTCAATCGAAAATTGAGCAAACCGATCCAATCAAACATTTGTTTTTCTCACTAGTTCAAAAGCTACCTGTGAAATTTTGCTGGGCAATCCTATTAATGTTACCGAGATTGCTGAAATATCATTTTCCCAAACTTTCCTTACAAACTCGCAAATTTAAGTTGTGATAACTTTTATGGGGAATATAGAAACTACGTGGATTCGTAACGTACAGATGTATGGATGTTCATGTAGAGTTCTTACTTTAACTTAAAGTCGTTCATTACCAATAACCTTCTTTTATCTTCAATTGAAATGTGCTTAGTACAAACATTAACTTGTTATGAAGGTTTTATCAATTGAAAGCTTTTTGCGATCTCTAGTCCAAATGCGTGTCGCTCAGGCACGACAGTTGGCCTCATCAGTTAGATCCTATCGTATTCGTCCAAGACTTCTAAGACTCAATACATTAGTCGATGTTTATCAATACAAATACATTTTACAGCATGAATGTAATGTAAATTAAAATGAAAATGAAGCCCGTGGTCTGGCGGATGTATTCTATTTATTCTATTTATTTCTCTTATTTATTCTATTTATATTTCTCGTTTTTCCTTCTTTTTTTCATGAAGGTTTTAGTTTAAACTTAAACTAAACTCATTCTCACTAAAGATATCGACATCTTATAATGGGAGTTTAATTTTTGACCTTGTTAATTTAATGTTGTCAAATTTATAAATGCAATCAAAATGTATTGTATTTCTAAGGCCCAAATTTTCAGTGCGAGGTTAAAGTTAATATAGAAATAGAAGTTAACTCAAATTTAAAACTAAATCTCGCAATGAGAAACTTTGGTTCCAAAAACTGCATCCAGAAAGCTAAGAGAATATTCAATACAAAGAAAAAAAAAACACATTTTCCACAGGACTGTATTGTTTGACGTTGAAGCTTTCTCTTGGTTTCGCTCTTCATCGCCATTACCGCAACCATCAGTGAGTGAGTAATAATATTACAAATTTTGCGAATGTGAATTTGAGGTACATCTCCTTCTGGTTATACTCTTTGGCTGGATTTATTATTTCTGCGGAGTAATTCCTTAATCAAACAGATAGGAGGATGGATGAATGGTTGCATGTTTTAAATGACGAAGAAGGATTAACGAGTGTAAATTGGGGTTTTAATTAGGCTAAGATGGAAATAATTATGAACAAACAAACTGCATGCTTAATTTAGCCTAAAATACAGAGATGAAATTATAAGCTAAGTAGTTTGAGTTTGATATTTAGTTTGCATAAGCATTTTATAGATATTTCCCTTTAATAAATCCTTTTGGGTTTATCTTTTATCATGGTTTCAGTAACTAAGCATATTTGACACCCTTGACAAAGACATTAACTTGTCTTTTTTTAACACTAATTGAGAATAAAGTTCCTAATCCCTTTATCTATTGTCATGATGCAGCCCTTCAATTAACCCAATGAAAAATAATTGTAGACTTTATATTAACTCCATATCCAAAGAGTTCTCTAACCCCCTACTTAAGATAATGCCACAAAGAAAACCAAATTGCAAATATAAATCCCTGGTATTTCTGCCCTAGTTGATTTTGTTTCATATCATGGTGTATCTTCTTCGTGTTTGCCATCATTATTTGAATATCATTAAAATTTCAGAAAAGCATCCTAGAAGATAAGGTGACATTTACTTAAAAAAATTACCTCAGTGAATCGTGTCCTTGCAGAGGTGCACTGTC
Organism: Chrysotoxum bicinctum; assembly: GCA_911387755.1. Classification (NCBI taxonomy): domain Eukaryota; kingdom Metazoa; phylum Arthropoda; class Insecta; order Diptera; family Syrphidae; genus Chrysotoxum; species Chrysotoxum bicinctum. The sequence goes on along the minus strand of OU426989.1, from coordinate 81,374,604 downwards.
TTTCTTTGTCTCATGAGGAAAAGATTTCTTGTTTAAATATAATTTGTTGAGTGATTTCAAGTGGTTACGCTTCTTTAAGCATTACACAAAGTACATACCTACATAATTACTAATTTTTCTTCTTGTCTTTTTTTTTTGTATTCCAACAGAAAAACTAAATCCTTGTTTTGTTTGCAAAGCTGAAGCGTGTCCTCGCACTCGTCCGTTGAAGAAGGGACGTGGACAACAATATGGCATCCCAGATGATACTATTCCGGCTGGAGCTAGAGTGTGCAATTCATGTCAGTGCAAATCAGTGCGCAATCGTCATCCCAACTGCCCTCTGCCTACATGTCCAAATTCAAAAGATCGTGCGAAACGACTCCATAATATACCGCCACGCTTGTTTGAACTGGCTTCGGATATTCGTGATCCTATTATAAAGGAATTTCAAATTCCAAGTAATGCGAGTCGTTGTTGTTCAGCTTGTTTGATGAGAATTAGGCGAAAATTGGACCCACATGTGAACTTAACAGATGAAGAGCGGCGAACGGATGGCGATGAGTCGGACTTGAGTACATCGTCTTGCGACGAACGAGACGGTGGAAGTGATACAGCGTCAGTAGATAGTCCTGAAAATCATAGTCGACATGGAAGTGTTCTGCAAAAAGACCAATTAAAACAGAAATCTGTAGATGTATCGAGTGCAACTATTGCGCTGAGTAAAATGGACGATAGACTGTTGCCGCCACAGCAAGCTCCAAAGAAGCAAAAAACATCTGAAGAGTATGATAGCTCAGCGACGGAAACAGCCGATGAGGAAAACGAGAATTCTCCGGCGAATCGCCAGAGTCCCAAAGTGATATCAAGTTCCGCAGGATCGGCAAATGGTGCAATGGTTCCACCAGCTTCTGGCAATGGCCAACAACAACCAAATGGTCCCCCACGCCCTGGTGAACAATCAATGAATGTCCAAGATTTTGTGTATAGTGTGATTGAAAGATCTTTAAAAACTGTCGGTCAACCGACTTCACAACTAAAAAATTCCATCAATTCGCAACATATAAAGACCAACAATGGCCCTCAACAGCAGCAACAACAACAACAGCAACAACAACAGCAGCAACAACAGCAACAGCAGCAACAACAGCAACAACAACAGCAACAACACCAACAACAGCATCATCAACAGCAACAACAACAACAGCAGCAACAACAACAGCAGCAACAACAGCAGCAACAACAACATCAGCAGCAGCAACAACAAAGTGGAGGGACTAATAGCAATGATGTTACCTTTGTGCGGGAGTTTCGCAGTGACGGCTCAATAGTCAAGCAACAACAATCGCTTCAACAACAACAACAATCGCAACACCAGCAGCAACAACAACAGCATCAACAACAACTGCAGCATATGACGCAGTCTTCTTTGCAACCTCCAACAACATCGATTCCAACAACAACGAATCTTCAACAGTCTCCCGCATCAGCAGTCGCGAATTCGCGACAATCAGTTTCTACGGGGGAAAACCTTGCAACTTTATCAGTTGTAAACTCACATATGCATATGTCACCACAAATCATAAGCCATCCTCATGGCATTGCCGCTACAATAACGCCTGTTAAAGTGCCCCAACCCCAGTCACATGATCTGAGGGACAAAGACGAGATTATCTATAGTGTTCAACAGCGGTCAAGCGAGCCAGAGCCACAGACACTTGATCTCTCCATTAAGAAACCATCGAGAGATTCAGGTCCCTCACCTCAGCAACACCAACAACAGCTTCAACAACAGCAGCACCAGCTACATCAACAACAGCATCAGCAGCAACAACACCACCAGCAACAACAGCACCAGCAGCAACAACAACAACAACACCAGCAGCAGCAACAACAACAACAACAACAACAACAGCAACATCAACAGCAACCCCCTCAGCAATTGCACCTTCCAAAACATGTTGTTGGTAACAATTCCACATCGATATATCGCGCTGGCTGCGATGCTTCTTCGGCTCCTTCGTCATATTTGGCTTATCATCATGCAAGCGCAGCAGATCTAGGTAGATCGACTAATAAATCATCAGCAGCATCTTCGCTTTATGTGTCCCAAGTACCTGTACCGATATCAATATCGCAGCAGCCGCCCTCAGCGGTCGCTAGACAACAGCAGCTGCCACCGCCCAGCCACGGACAACTGCAGCAGTCTGGTCCTCTGCCAGGAAAGAACAAAATGCCTCCAAAATTGTCTCCCCAAATCCATCATCCAGGCCACCCACACCAGCAATCACCGAGTCCAAGTCAACTCGTATCTGTTGCCGCAGGTCCCAAAGGGTCTATTACGCATGGAACACCAATGAACAATGCTCAGCAACAGATAATTGTGCAAGGAAGTGCTGCATCTACACTCAGTCCAAAATTCGAGGGAATTCTTCGACAGACACCTCCTTCAAGTAGTAATGAAAGCAACAAATTGGGCTCCATCACCCAAGGTACACCAATACATCTACCATCGCATCATCTACAGGACAGCAACAAGCGGGTGTTTGAATACTATAAAACTAGTCGTCAAAGTCCAGCGCAACAAGTTGTTGGAAGCGCGGGTAGTCAGCAGCAGCAACAACAGCCAATGCCGCCCCATTCACAACAGTCTAGCCCAAAGGCGCCAAACTTTGTGAATTCACCTTATGCCAGGCCGGTATCTTACTCTACGATGGAACAGCCACAGCCGGTGTTAAGTACGAGACAAATAGTAATGCATGACTACATAACTTCGCAGCAGATGCAGGGACAACAAAGGAATGTGTCGCGAAGCGACAAGGAATCTCCGTCGCCGCGAAATAGTGCCTTGGGTGGATCGCCTGCGTTGATTTATTACGATAAGGAACGTGGTCGACCCACAGAATATGGGTCAAGTCGGGCCTCACCAGCTGATCATGCAAACAGGTTAGTTATTTTTGATACATTTTTTTATTTGGTCAAAAACTGATTTTATTTATTTGCATTTAGTACTCCAAGTCCACATCGAACACCGCCACCACAACGACAAGGTGTCATTCAACGTCATAATACTGGCTCCAAGCCACCATCACCAGCGGCCCCGCCAAATCGAATGCATGCCATGCCGCACAATTATCCTCCAGGTAAGTTTAGATATAGTAGTATCCCTGGCATAATGGTTAGTGAGTTAGAGGGTCGTTCGTTCGCTCGTTCCCAGCCGCTTACTCTAGCAAGGAAGTGACAAATCCTCCTATAAAGTAACTCTTATAGCGAAAAGTGGTTCTCATCTTAACCAAGCCACTATACTCTGTTCAACAAAAATTATAATTGCAGAGCTTATGGGTGAGCCTCTTATGGTGACTGTATGCACATTTACGACATTAGAATTAAAATTAATTTCCAGAATTGTTAGGCGGAGTGATGATGCAAGCCGTATCACCTCACTCGAATCTTAATGGATCCATTGTGCTTCCCAGAGTGTGGGTAATGTAGGATTGGGAAGGGTAAGAGGAAGGATTTAGTAGAAGTCTTAGGTATGGGGTGCTTACTTAAACCTTGAAGACGTCGTACAGTTCTTCAAAAAAGTAAAGTATTCTCTGAGGGCATCTTTTCTTATTCTGGCTAAGTGGGGGCATTCACAAAGGAAGTGAGATGAGTCCTCTTCCACCTCTTCGTCCTGACACCCTCTGCATAAGTCAGATGTGCTGATGCCCATTCTGCTAATGTGGTTTCCAATTGAGTTGTGACCCGTAAGAATTCCAATACAGAGAGACAATTGAGGTCTGCTACGCTTCAGTAAATACTCTAAATTGTTAGTGATATTCTCCAGATAAATGTCGCAAATTTAACCATGACCAATCTCACTATTTTCCGAAAGCATTACGATGAACGAAAATATGTTCTTTATTAGTTGGTCAATGAGATATTCTTCTTCCTTCGGCTTTTTTGGTCACTGGAAATGGCAATGAAACAAAGTTACATTGATTTGTTCCCAACGTTTCGACAGGGATTGCTGTCCTCTTCAGGGGATGTTAAAATAAGATTAACATTAATATTTTGTAATAAACAAAAAACAAAAAGATGAATATAAATTAGTATTTATAAATAAATAGACAATCAAAAGAAAGAAAAAAGCACTTCTGTTGCTGAAGTATTGTCGTTATTTGGCGTTTTTGGAGGAAGCTTGCTTTTTTCTTTCTTTTGATTGTCTATTTACTCGTATTTATAAATACTAATTTATATTCATCTTTTTGTTTTTTGTTTATTACAAAATATTAATGTTAATCTTATTTTAACATCCCCTGAAGAGGACAGCAATCCCTGTCGAAACGTTGGGAACGAATCAATGTAACTTTGTTTCATTGCCATTTCCAGTGACCAAAAAAGCCGAAGGAAGAGGAATATCTCATCCACCAACTAATAATAATATCCCATTTGGTCAAATCAATCAATCATAAGAAAATATGTTCATTGAAACAGAGTTACCAGTGTGTATGGGCTTTAATAACAAGCAGGTTTATGACACCGGAGTATACATACATAGGTTCAGGTTCTCCACGAGGTGTTGTGCCTTTAATTTTTTTTAAGTTTAAGTTTCATTGTTATTTTGTTTAAAACTTATTTTTATTTTTGTTCTCACTAAAGCTGGTCACGAAGCCTTTTCATCTTTCGTCGATGTTGCAGTTCAGCAACCACAGTTGCCTGTCCCGCAAAAGGACGAAAAACGACAGATGTCGGAGCATCAACCACCACCCCCTCCGCACCATGACATCCGTTACCATCAGCAACAAATAGCTCGTGATCATGTTGCAATGCAAATACAGCAGCAGCAACAACAACAACAACAACACCACCAACAGCAACAACACTTTCGTCAACAGCAACAGCATATCGCTGATATGCATCGCCGCATGGAACAATGCAACCGCGATCGTATGCAAGTGATGGAGCGTGACATGCAAAAACGACAAGAACAAAGAGAACAACGAGAACAACGTGAACAACGTGAACGGATAGAGCGTCAAAATCAAGAACGTCTTCAGGCCGAACGCGATCGCATCGAAAGAGAGCGCGGGGAACGCGAACGTGAAAGAGAACGTAGAGATCGTGAACGGGAGCGAATTGACGAGCAAGAACGAGAAGGTCGTCGCTTGGAGAATGCTAGAATATATGCAGCTAATGCCCCACCACCACCAGGAGGTCCACAGCACTATATGAGAGCCGATGGACCCCCTAGAGCAATACCCGACCGAGAACGAGATCCGTAAGTACACATAAAAACTTTTTTTTCATTTTTATATTCATTCATTATTTTGGGAATTTGGTGCTTTGTTGTTGTTCATTTGCACTTGTTTAAACTTTTGTAACACTTAATTCGAAACTCATCGCTAATCAATTAACTAATCATCATGATTTCTCTCCCTGCTCTTTCTCTCTCATTATTTGCGTGATCTATCCCGATCAACAAAAAAAAAACAAAACCTGTTACTAACTATAGCTATCATAGGCCGCATACGGGACGCTCCCAAGATAGTACTTTATCAGCAGCGTGCCTGATCGATGCGATTATCAAACACTCGATAAGCCAGGGGGCCTCAGAACCACCACCGGCTAATATGGCTCGAGAACCTTCACGAACATCATTTGTAAGTTTTTAATTAAAATTATTTCCTCGAAGGTCTACAAAATTTATTTTTATTTTGCAGTATAACCCTCGTGATATTCCTCAACACCATCATGCAGCGATTGCGGCTGCAGAAAATAATGGCAAAGCGAATTCGCCCAATGTGATCAATATCGATTTAGATTCCGGTGAACAACAACAACAGCAACAACAACATCAACAACAGCAACAACAGCAGCAACAACAGCAGCAGCAACAGCAGCAACAACAGCAGCAACAACAGCAGCAGCAGCAGCAACAACAACAACAACAACAACAGCAGCAACAACAGCAACAACAACAACAACAGCAGCAGCAGCAACAACAACAACAACAACAGCAGCAACAACGAGTAGGAGTAAGTGGTCCAACGAGCAATCGTCAGCCTCCTCCGCCTCAAGTGCTGACTAAGAACATTACTTTTGGGGAGTTGACCGAATCGATAATAGCAAAGGATTATGGCCCAAACCCAATGCATTTACGTCCCTTCATGTACATGCAGGATCCACAAGCTATTGTGACACCTGATCGCTGGAAATACAATCGGCGTATGCAACAGAAAGAAGCGGAAGCAGCTGCCGCTGCTGCCGAACGGAGTAAAACCAGCTCCTCGTCGAGCTCCTCTGGAAGTGGACGATCAACAACTCCCGACGAACGACAGATTATTCGGATGGCTCAGCCGCCACTAAGTCCTCGAAAATTCATGCATGAAATAATGCCACATGAAGGCCATTATTACATGGCAGCTGCTGCGGCACATGATAGACGAATGCAAGGTGGAGGAATTGTCGGCGGCAGCCTTAATCATCAGTTCGACACGATGAAATACGTTAAGAATCGCATTGTCGAAGCAATGCGTACTACTGAAGATGGAAGTCGTCCTGAAGATTTGCATGCTGCAGCGGTGGCAGCTGCCGCCGCTTTCCATGTCAATGATCTTCGACAGGCAGCAGCCAGCGGTAGTGCTCACAAGGATCAAGATGGTCTTATGGGTGGTAAGCAAACATCGAACTATGAAGACAGTCGACGAAGTGGAAACGGTCCCACACAAAACAATGACTCCCACCATCCATCTGCGTATCCTCAACCTCCAGTGACTACATTTGCAACCACAACATATACCTACCCATTCAATGCGCTTAATGTTCACGGTCCGCCCCCAAGCTCCGCTGGACTTCCAAAACACCATTCGAACACAATCGGCGACCCAGGTGTAGCCGGTCATAGTATGGGTGGTGTTAGCGGCCACAGCGGCAATCTTCACCAACAATCTTCACAACAGTCATCATCCGAACCCAAACCGTTGCTTTCAGCACAATACGAGGCGCTTAGCGACGAAGAATAGTAGGTCAAGTATATAACTATCAAACTTTAAAGCAAAATCACAAATTATATTTTATTAGACTTTTTTGTTTATCTTATTTAAAAATTACATTCAATTCGATCTAAGTAGAACAAAAACAATTGTACAAAAGAGACGGTAAATTATTTTTATAAAAATAACAAACAAATTATAATTATTAATTATTCGGGAATTTGGAATTTACTTTGGGGAAAGAGAAAGAAAGCTCTGCGCAGATATATTTATTTAATTTTTGACGACGATAAATTCTTTTCTTTTGATAATCCTTTTTGTTCAAGCTCACGATCCACAAATAGTTGTGTTTAGAAAAAAAAAAATGAAATATAATTATCAGAAATAAAAAAAACCCTCGAGGATTGCTAAAGAACGCGAACGACGAACAAACAAAAACGGGAAAAGGTATATTGTGAGTTGAGATGTACCTGGAGTTTGTATTTAGATTTTTGTGGTTTATATCTTTTTGTGAAATGCATTTGATACAGGACCTTTTTTTTAAGTTTATTTCCTACCTTATATTTTCGCATGATATTTTATTTCCAGCATGAAATGTACCGACAAACTTGAAACTTCTTTCAATACTGTTACTCAAAAAGTCAATGTATTTCGACGGTTTGGTAATAAAATTGATTTCCTAATGCTCGCGTAAGATAACTTTCGTAAGCAAGTATAATTTCAATTTTGAGCAACATTAATTAGATTTTTGAATTGAATTTCTTCTAAATCATAAAACAAAACGCTTTAAAAGCAAGACGTCATTCTTAAGAATGTATAATACATATAATGCACTCAATGTAATTTATATGATTTCTCTAAATATTTATTTATTACTTTTGTTTTTCACTGAAAATTTTATCAATTACGCATTCGATGTAATATTTTAAACTATTTTCTAAGTATTCTTATATTCTATTAAGTACATTAATACTCAAATTTTTCTTCAGTTTCAATTCTACTTAATATGAGTTAAAATAAGCAATTAAGAATACACATTTGACCATTATTGCATAAACAAAATTACGTACTAAAAAGTAAAGTCTTATCCTTTCCAAAAATCTGGAAATCTGAATGCCTTTCACTAAGCTTTATACAATCGAGCAAGCCCAAATTTTTTGAATCGGTAGGTTGCAACCAAATTATATTTTACTGACTTTTATTCAAATAAATTCTCTGTTTCATGGTCTTTTTTGGAATTAAAATAAAAAAACATTTTTTAATGTTCGATTTATAGAAATATCGAATACAAATATTCTTATTATTTATTTTTAAAAGTAATATTTACAAGGAACTTAAACATTTCATTTAAGTACCAATCTAACGTCATCATCGATCAATGAAACCTGCCTCATCAAATATTGATAACAGTTCAATGATAAGTTCTTTTTAAGTATGATGGAATCTATTTCTGGCATTCAGTTATTCCAAATATTGAATGACACAAATTTCTATAATAGGTCTTTTCTGATTAAGCACATGAATTCATTTCTGGCGTTGAACTCATGCCTAAGATTATGATATCAATTTCTCTATTATCTCGCGTAAAATGTTGTCGTATTGTGTAAAGTTTCTAACCTGTCGAGAACTATTCTATTCCGCAAATTGTATTCGTCAAATCAACAATCAGACACTATGTACAAACATAACTCAAAAGGGGAATCAATTGATTTGATCTGCAGAAATAAATATAATTCCAATATTATAGTTATCTGGGAATATATAGGAAAGATTTGTATCATAAAACACAAATATCTGAAGAAACTCTACTTGTCCAGCTCACAATTGAAAATAAAAATACCGCCCTAAACTTTTCTCCGAATCAAAACTTAACAGTTACTCTTTAAACATTAAAAGAAAAAAGTTAGAACAAAGCAAAGAATAACCTACCACACACACAAATATATAAATAAATACAAATCAATGTAAAATATAATAAATACAATAAACAACAAAAAATAACCGTAGATGGCGTACGTTTGTATAAAAAGTAAAATATTCATTACGAAAAATAAGCAAAAGATTATATTTAACGCATAAGTGAAAAATTAAAAAAAAAAAAGTAAAAAAAAACAAACAAAAAAAAAAATACCATGCATTAACGATATAATATTGTACTACTTATACTACTAGTTTATTTTGTTTTAGTTATTTATTAGTTAAACAACAAAAACAAAACTTTAAGAGAAAAAAAAAATAAAGTAATTTTTGTGCACATGTATAATAAAAAAAAACAATAATTAATTATTAAACAAAAATGAAAGCAACAACAGACTTCTAATTTCTAAATAAACTAGGATACGTATGCATATATACACTTAATGTAATGAAGCAAAACAAAATATATAAATATATATATATCTATAAATAATTTGTATAGCTATGTGAAGATAAAGGAAAGAAGAAATAAATATCTCTTTATAAATATTAAGTTATATATAGTTTTCTCTTTTTTATATAAATACGTATCTTTACTTATATAAAAAATAAAACAAAAATAAAAACAGAAATAAAAGTAATTTTTATAAGTGATCAGTTTAGTTATTAAATTTAAAAAAAGCTAAATCTGTAAAAATTAGTTATAACAATTTGATTTCTTTTTTTTTGTTTTCATTACTGATAATATTGTTTGTAGATTTTTTATTTTATTTAAACGTTTTTTTTTTTTTATAATGCTATACACAAAATAATTTGCTAATCATAGTTGGCACGTATATTTACACGTACACAACACATAAACGATTGTAGTTATCAAATTAAATAAAAAAAAAACAAATAAACCATTTTATGTTTCAATGTTAAGTTTAAATATTATTTTTTTTTTATTAAGTTGACATAAATAGTTTGATTAATTTTGTCCTTGCATATATTCATATATTTATAATATGATTAGTTCTTTTCGTTTTTTTTACTTTACACATAAACAATAAAATTTAACAAGTAATTTGTAACTTTTTTTTAAATCGATATAAAACATTATAACAGAACGCAAAAAAAGGAAGTATAAATATAACAAAAAAAAACAGCAACTGCAGAATATATTACCAATTTACGCTATAAGTATTGCAGTAAATATATATATAAATATTATATAAATACATTTTTTTTGTTTTTGAATTTAGTTAAGTTAGGATGTAATTAGGAATTTTTATTAAAATGAGAACATAAATGGAAAAATGAGAAACAAAAATTAATTAAATAAAATTAATAATTAATTCTTTATTTTTTAATTATTTTTAACGATAAATACAAAATAATACAAAAAATATGAAATCTGCAAAATGAAAGAAATTATTAGAAAATAAATGAAAAGGAAAAAATTAAAAAAAAATCTTGTGTTTAGTTATCTGTATTGAATTTTACTTTCAGGTTCAGAAGTAACTTGCCTCTAAATACCGCTGAAATGTATCGTGAAAGGAGCCCTACATGACGTGTGATTCTTATCATTTCCTCATTTTCCCTTATTGATGATTTCTTTTTTTTTAATGGTTTCCAGATTTCAGCCATCGGGTTGCTCTTGAAAATTTATAAACATATATGTCTTTGTATGCATACATTATTAATTTTTATTTTCAGCTATTTTCGAAACGCTATTGATATATCGTTTTTTGTTTAATGTAATAAGATCCTTGGGATAAGTGTACAATGTTTTAAAAGTAACTTTTTTTATGCGACTTATGGAAGGGCATGGAAAGAATATGAACTCTATCCTTATGTTCATGGTTTTCTTAAAACCGTCAAAAATGTATTTGCAGAATATTCTTAAACGCAAACTGACAAAGTCTTCTGTTCGAAAACGCAAATACAAATTTTACTGCACTAGCATTGTGTTCGATAATGCAGTTTGCTAAAGTCACATGTTCGAAAACATCATTTGCGGTGAAGCTGTGCATTTAAAAAAAAATCGAGGTGACGAAAGAGACCGACATGGTGATTTGCCTTATATGCTGTCGGAGGTTAATTATTCAGCCCTATCTCGAATTTCATCGTAATCGGGAATTTGTTACGAATCCCGGAACAAAATATCACAGAATCCATCGTAGTGGAAAATCTCATACAAATTGCTGTTACGAACGGATTTGATGAAAGCTTTTTGTCGGGATTCGTAAAAGTTCCGACTACGATGGAATTTGTGATAGGGCTGATTAATACTTCCGATCTTATGAAATTATCCAGCCCTATCACGAATTCAATCGTAATCGGAAACTTTTACGAATCCCGAAAAAAGCTATCACCAAATCCGTTCGTAATGGCAATTTGTATGAGATTTTCCACTACGATGGATTTTGTGATAGCTTTTTTCGGGATTCGTAACAAGTTTCCGATTACGATAGAATTCGTGATAGGGCTGATTAATTAACTTCTATAGATTCTTCAGTAAAAAAGATGTCAAACTAATTGGTCTAAATGACTTTCGAGTTGTTGTATCCTTTTTTCCAATTTTTGGAATATAGACGACTTTAGCTCTTCTCCCTAGTGCAATACTACTACGAAGTTTGTTAATAAAATAAATACACTGCTGTTCTGATTTTCGTTCGAATACCGAAACGTACCGTTTTCGAATTTTCGCAGTTCTGTATTGCGTATTGTTTGAAATTTTACGGATTGAAGGGTTTTCTACGAAATGAACGGATCTGCAGTCGTTTGATTTTTGATTTGACGTTTTTATTTCTGTTAACTTTTTGTTGGCGGATTGTAGATTCGATTGATGAATAAATGTTAGTTATTATTGTTTTGTTAATTAAAAATCTTATGTTATTGAACAATAATAAATAGGTGGAAGCATACCGCACAACATCAATTTTAAGTTTTTTGTAAACTTTAAATCTAACTAATCATTTATCTCAGAGTTTAAATAAATAGCTTTTGGCAATAAAAATGCTGCTTTTCTCTTAAAGGTTGCACAATTTTACCATCTACCATCCAAATAATTCCAGGAAATCCAATACTGTCAAAAACATTTCGCTTGGTCCTTTGTATTTCGACTTCGGACATTTAAATTTTTATCCATTTAGGTCACAGGTGCTCTTCTGCTAGGTTCAGAAACTCCTTTAAAATTTTGCTAAAAGACGACGTTCCCATAGCAACATGGAAATTGTTCCCAACTCCTCGTTGATATCCACCTTCAGCAAGAAACCTTAAGCATGCGGATAATTTTACTATTGGAGTAAGTGATCGGCCAGTGTCCCAAAGATTTTACAACTCATCTAAGATGTATGTAAATGATTCCTTATTCAGTCAGAAAGCTTGAATGAATTTTAAAGGAATTAAGGCACAGCATGACTTTTTAATTCTACCTTCGCGTTGCAAGGAGAGCATTGCGCCTTGCCACATTTCAAGTAAAACCCAATCAGATACATCCATCTTCTAAATCAAATACACAAATCTAATAAACATCCCGTTTACACTTTTTTAAGACAATGTATTAACTTACCGTTTAAAACCTTATACGAAAGAAGTAAATCTCTCTTCTCTCTTAGGTCCTCGGACTTGTTAGAAACCTGTAGAAACATGAAAATCAAAAGTTGTTTGACAGGTCATGAGAACGAGCACAGCTGATTTCGAAAATGCCTTTTTGATTTCAAGTTGCCTGCACACACATTGAATCCGGTCGAAAGTCAGAACAACCTTTTTTAATCCGTAACTATTCAATTTTCGTTTTCGTTTCACAATTCGGTCGAAAATCAGAACAGCCGGGATAATAAGGAAAATACCGTCTACACCTGGGGGTCAATTCTCTATCTGTGAAACTGTGAAGTGATAAGTTTTTTCACAACTTCACACACTATCCGATTCGCAATTTATGAAAAAAATTAATAAAATGTCAAAATATTTTCAAATAATAGAGAATTGACCCCCTGGTGATTTAAAAGATTGAAAGGTACTGATTGACCATTCAATTCTGTGTGTTTGAGCAGATTATTTAAGCTATCTTTCAGTCTTCTCGACTTGGCCTGAGAGATATTCTTGGAAGGCCGCCTAAGGGTACAAACAGAGTGGAGCGGAGAGCAAAGCTGCGAAATTCATCAGAGCGAAGAGCAAAGAGCTCGAGCAGCGAGCAAGGATGATGACTAGCCAGAGTGAGGAGCAAAGAGCAAGAGCAAAGTAGAAGAAAACAAACAAGAGATTATTCTTTTTCATTCAAATATTTGTATTTTTCAAATAAAAATGGATTCTAATAATTTGAATCTGTACTTTATTGAAAACCCATTTTTAAGCAAATGATATTTTCTGAAACGCGGAAACAGAAAATCATGTTAAGTTTCAAGCATATTAACGAATGGCCATGAAAATATTCGGTTATTTACTTGACAAAATTCAAAACAAGCTTACGAAGAAGTGGACAGATTACGTAGCAAACCCGATTTTAGTCAATAAAACATCTTGCAGTAACTTTAAATACAAAAAACAGTTCAAAATTTCACCACTTCTAGTTAAAAATCGCAGCGATGAGAGCGGAGAAATCAAACATGTTTGAAATCGCCGCTTTGCTCTCTTGACGGCTCTTTGCTCTATCTTCGAAATACACTGCACTCTGTGTGCTGCCCTTTCAATGCACGTGTTTGATTTCTCCGCTTTACTCTTTGCTCGCTGCTTTTGCTCACTCGCTGCTCCACTCTGTTTGTACACTAAGTCTGAAGTGCCGAACGTCAAGTCTAAAATTTCTTTCCTATTTATATTCGCTACGGAAAATGCATCTAGATTTGTCTCTAAAAAGAAATCTAAAAGGTATGCCTTAGATTAGTATCTGTGCTACCCCTTGTTGTAGGGTGAGCGCTTGCATCACATCCCAACATCAACTGTAGTCTTTTCCTGTAGCAATAGTCCAATAGTTCTATTATTTCCACCGGTGGGTGTGTTAGCATCATCACCAGCGAAATATACTGCTGCACTGTAAGGTGTATTCTTTCCATGTCAATTTGGGCCTGTATAGGCACAAGGTCCTGCGTCATAAATTCTGAAAGACAAATTTATATGATCTTATTTGTATGCATGGTCGGGTATCCCATAAAAGTTTAGATTTCTTACTTGTTAGGCCTCTTATTTGAGTCTCTTAAATCCAGGGTTCTTGGCACAGCCCTAGCACTAGCCCTATCAACTGTCAATCTACGCCCCATGACAGCTGTGTAGATTTGAATTAGCTAGCCTGGTGCTGATCCCGCGTCCGGTCATTTTAAAATTAGGAAGTGTGTGCCATTGCCACCCCCCATCTGCAAGTCAATGGTCTTCCTTTTCTTCTGTTTGAAGTGCATCTTTTTTTTCTTCTCACATTGGATAGAGATCCATGCCCTCCGAATTTCCATTCGTTCGACCTAAGTGGATTGGTTGGATTATGGGATAAGGAGTGTCGGTTTTAAGGTTTGGTGTATAGGTTCTGAGGCCACTACGGGTTCTGGAGTGGATTGTTATTGTTAGCCCGCTACTGAAACGAAGGCACTCTGCTCAGCCTTATGCGAGGACGTATCGACCATCTTTTGCCATGCAAAAGTTTTACATATCTAAGTCGTTTGGGCTCGGCGTTCTTTCAAAGTCGTAAATCACTAGTCTTAGTTCCGCGCGATCTGTCCCATTTATTTTCTTCAATTGATTTAAAGAAAATAATAATAATTCTTAATTTTTTAGCGGTTCTCGTTTTATAACAATACGCTTGAATATAGAAATAATGAAGGGCGGGAATGCTTTCGGCCTTATAATATATTATATAAGTCAAGATTTGCGTGCTCTGATTTGGACTTCCATCACTTAGTGGAGCATGGGTTTGTTAATATTTCTTTACAAATTTGAAATTATTTTGTTATTTTGGCAACAGTTTTTTCGTCCCGATTAAATACACCTACTAAAATGATTCATGCCAAAATAAGGTATTGACACCAGCCCCTGTCCGCAGTTCAAACTATGCTTCAGGCTGTTTCCGGTAGCCATATAGATAATATTGTCACTAATCAAGTGGATGGAATTTCTCATTCCCATTTAAGTACAGTTTAGTTGAAAACACAAAATTAACTTCCATGAACTCGAGGTAGATAAAAACGTGTATAATACTTACTTACATTTCTGTTATTAGTTCAGGGTTCAGTAACCTATACAAAAAAATGTGCCATGTAAATCAAACGCGAATAACTTGTCGTAGACCCATATCAGATATGCCCTTAAAGCTTTATATATCAGATTGAATCTCGCATTTGAAACAAGAATATGTTCCTACCTACGCAGAAATGATTTCTATGGAGTATTAATCAAAAAAAATAATCCGGCCTTATTGAAGGTGATCCATTTATTGAGATGACTTCAAGAAAGAAAAACGATTTAAAAATAACAAGGTTAGAGGAATATTCAATCATGGAGACAAAACGGAGCTCTCATGCATACTAGCATTTATTTTATGAACTGTCCAACACAACTTTATTGCGCGGTTCAAAAGGTAGTTTCTAATCCAACGAAAAAGAGATTCATTAATACCAAATGCACGCATTTTCGATAAGAGAGCTTGATGCTTGAAATATTTATTTATTTATTTACATAACTAAATTGCTAGCTTTACAAAAAATTTCTTACAAAGGTGTATATTAAGATTCTTAAACAATTTCATGGAAAAATGTTGGTTTAAATTGACATGAATTAATTATTGTTTTATCAAACAAATTGTTATATTTAATATTGTAAATATTAAATAGTTTAAACATTTTATTTAATGGAGAAATTTTTCATAATTGGTACGATAGTTTGAAATAAGTATACTTTCCGGTATGTTCCTCAAAGTTCTTTGAGGGATATTAAAATTAATACGAGACAGAAGTTGCAAGCAGTCTATGTTGCCGTTGTAATTTTACAATGAAAACGAAACATAAATAGTGTAATATTTTTGCTAGGTTCGTTAAATAGAACTTATTACTGTTTTAAGTATTTCTTCTTTATTTACACTTTCCAAATCAAAACAATAAATCTCAATTTATAAACAACTCAAATACTTTTATTCAAATTTAAATCACACTTGTTTAATAACACAATCCAATAAGCAATACTTTTGCACACTTTCATAATACAAAATCAACTGTGTTGTGCTCGCCGCGTCGCCGCGAGCACTCCCTTATATACTCATGTTAGTTGTTCTCGAAAATTCGCGAAGCTTCTCGTCTTGGAATGTACTAGATGGCTAGAATAAGGGGAAATACATTTGACATTGGAAAAGAGCTTTTTGTTTCTTCCATAAATTTGATATGCAATTTTCCAACAGATGGCGCTGTAGTAGTATAAAGCTCTGTTCACAACAATAGGAACGTATTTTCTCGAGACTAGGTAAATCAATAAGTCTAAGCCTGTTGTTATAAGGTGGAAGATCATAAGGATTATCCCAACCAAGTCCCCTGAGGGCAAACCTAATGAATCTTTTTTGCACCTGTTCTAGTCTATTTTTATATCATTCGTAATGAGGTGACCAAACCTGATAAGCGTATTCTAGAATGGGTCGAACAAAAGATATAAAAAGCTGCTTTGTCACGAAAGGGTCGGAAAATTGTTTCGACTCTCTTTTTATCCAACCAAAATTGAATTAGCTTTATTTGAAATGGAATTTATATAATGTTGAATGAATTCGAGTTTGCTCTTATACTGTCTCCAAAACGATGTAAGGATTTGTGGCACTGTTGGGTGAGATATACCATCACATGAACAGTGGACCTATAGCTACGAAAGCCATTGCTGGTAATTGACTGAGAAGCTTTCGTTTTTCAAGATATTTCTTAATCTGATAACTTATCAGCGTTTCCATGACCTTGGAAAGAGGGGATGTACATTAGTGCAATCCGACAATTGTTAGAGGGGGAACAAAATTTGCTTTTTTAGGGACAGGCTACCGAAATGCTGTTTTTCATCCACTCGTAAAAAGAGACCCTTAGGTTGCGCGTACAGTGGTGCGACAAAGCGATGCGATACGAGAAGCGATGCGACAAGCGATTCGAGATGCGAGAATTAGATGCGAGATAGTGCGCACAGTAGAAGCGATATTTTCTGCAGTTATGTTGTTAATCCCTTTATAATTATTGCCACCAAAATTGTAAAAAGTTGCACCACACAATAAAAGCACTGAAATAACAAAATTTTACTCTTTTAATTTTTTTTTGAAACCTCAAAACAAACAATATGAGCTTTCTCGCACGAACTCGCTTGAAAAAGTGGTCAGAACAGTTTGTGTGCGAGATGATTGCGATAGGCATGCGAGAAACTCGCAACACTCGCATCAAATATCGCTCCACTGTGCGCACGTGTATAAGAATCAATGTAAATATTTTTCTCGCACGCAAACGCTTCTCGCATCGCATCGCTTTGTCGCACTACTGTACGCGTAGCCTTAGAGTAAAACAGACGGAAAAGCTTACGCAATGTTTTGCCAACGTTGAAGAACACTTCTTCAGAATAATAGAGGGGTACTATCCGGGCCAGCGGATTTGTTTATAACTAGATCTTTCAGTACTCTTGCAACTGTACGAGTGCAAAAAAGGAGATTTGTCCCATAAAATCATTTACGCTCTAAATTACAGGAGGAGTCATGACACTTTGTTGCAGAAAACTCATTGAATTCGAGCGTAGAAATCGAAAATGAAGTAGTACTTCGTTCATTTTTAACAAATGACCAATATTTTTTACTAACTTTGGGACATTGTAGTTTTTGTTGCCTAAATTGTTGGCCATGCAAAAATTTGGTTAGTGAAATATGATTATTACAGGTCTTTCTATCTTGCTTGAACTTGTTCCCCTTTTAAATCAGTAGGGTTGGATTTTTGAACTTACTTCTCTGACAGCTCTTACAGCTCGAATCAAACCATGAAATTCTCTTTCGGTTTGATAGATTTTGCCCTATTCAAGTTAAGCTTTCTCTTTCCGAAAAAAAAAAAATAAATTTAAATTAATCACATACATACATACATACATATGTACTGGAGTCAACGTCACTATCGAGGAAGTGATCAGTTGAAGCTCTTTCTTGTCATGGTGATTTGTTTCTGGTGCCTAAAGAATGAAAATAAGAAAATTTACAAATCAAAAACATGTCCGTCCAATTTGTAAAATCCTTTAGATTTTAATTTATAATAATGACTTTATCATTACACAATTTATTAACGCTATATGGTGAAGAATCATAAATACATAAGTAACTATAAACATGTGTATATTTAAGGACTTACGATATAACGGTAATATATACACTGAAAATAAATTCCTGTGTAATATTGATTGACATTGTGAGTGTAAGCAAAATGTTTGTTGTATCTACAAAAAATCTATTTTGTAAATATTCATAAAGTTTTTTTGATTTTTTTTGTCAATTTAATAGCAAATGAAAACATTTTTGTAATAATGAAAAATACTTTTCTTGAGGTAAAACTATTTTCTTAGGGATTTACATATTTTCAAACAAAAAATTCTACGAATATTTTTTTGATCATGACAAAACTTTTTTTTGTTTTCAATAAGACTAGTAGGATCATCGAATCAAAGGTCTAATCAAAAGCCTTCTGAGTGGTCTCGTTATCGAAATATGTCCATCCAAAGTGATTTTATGGTTTTTTTGAGCCCCGACTACATAATAATGACTGGTTGGTGCTATTTCCGAAACCAAGCCTTGGTTTCCAAAATCCCCCGTTATATTTTCCGCAGCTATCCTTAGGTGGAAACCAGAAGCTTCTGTGAGGTCTGGTTCTCGAAATATTTCTAACCAAAGTGATTTTAGTGATTTTTTGAGAATTTTGAAAAAATCATGGACTAACCACTTGTCTCAAAATATCACCAAATTTTCAAAGTTCCCCAAATGCATCGGAACATACATCGAATGAAAGGTCTATTCAATTCCTAGATACACATCCAAACTAAAAGCTTCTGAGTGGTCTGGTTATCGAAATATGCCAGTCCAAAGTGACTTAATGGATTTTCGAGCCCCAATTACATAAATAATACTTACTTACTTAATATACATACTTAATAATATATTTGGTTTGCGCAACCAAGCCTTGTAAGAGGTCCGAATTTTCAAAATCCCCGGTTATATTTTCCACAGCTATCCACAGGTGGAAACCAGAAGCTAGTTATAGGTAGCTATGAACGAAAATTTTGTTGCAGTCAAATATTAAAAAAATTGAGGGAAAATTTAAATGTATCCATTATAAAAAGCATTTTGTTGGTATAAATGAAAAATTTTAATTGCATACCTTTGCCTACTTTGTCATATTGACAAATATAAGATAAATCAGGGGTGCCAGCACGTAACTTGTTACAATCGAGCATTGTCGATCGTAGGTCAACTCGAAACAAATTATTTTTGGCAGCACGTAATTTGAGACGAGTTTCTTTGTGACTTCCATTTAAAAATATTATTGTGAAACGTCAAATTGGTATTCTTCTGATATTTTTTGATTCGGAAAGTGAAGATGAGGAAGTACTTAATGCTAAAATCATGTATGTACCTCGGCCCGTGCCTTTTTAGTGAAGTTTTTTACTTTTTAGTATATTTTATATTAGATATGTAGCTTGTAAGAAAATTTGTTTTTCCTGCCTTGGGTACTTTTAAGCATTCCTATGGCTAAATCATGGTGAAAAGTCATAAACGTTTCCGAAACATCCGTCTGTTTCTTATTTATTGACATTTTTTTGTTTTTCCATGCTATTTCTTAAAAAAATCACTGCCAACGATAACTTTTTTCTGTCGAGTGAAAAATTTTGTTTCAAATCTCATTTTCAAGTATGTGTGCTGCCAAATCTGACGATACAATCGAGGACACTCGATTGAACCAAAATAGGTGCTGCCGAGGCTCGATTGTATCGATTTAACTCGATTGTACCAAGTTACGTGCTGGCACCCCAGTAAAGTGCTTCGGGAAAAGAACAAAAAACCTTGTCAAATTGAAAGAAACCATTTTTATAAAATTACAAGATTCTACGATGTCGGGAAGTACTCTATAATTTTGATGATCTGTCGGTCAGTCAGTTACGGTTTTTGTGATTTTTGAGGCCTTATATCTCAGGAACCGCTTATGTTAGAAAATTTAAATTTGGTGAGGCGCCTGTGCCTGACTAGCTTAGCAAATATTCGGAATTTTAAGTTTCTGACTTCATTGGTACTGAAGATAGGGAGGGGTCAAAAATCACCTGAGTTTGTTCCTGTAAAAAGGGTGTAGTGCCAGAACTTGGCCTGGCACTACCGTGCCCTTTGATTCTGGCAGTTTGGTTTTTTTTTGCATACTTTTGGGTCCCAAACTTTTCGAATATGAAATTAAACCCAAATAAAACATTGCACCAAACCAAAAATTAAAAATGCCCCGTAGAGTTGATTTTATGCATAAGAGCAAATATAGTTTTTTTTTTTAATGTAGCTTATACAACAATTTATTGATCAACAGTACCGGCTATGTGGGTTCAAAGGATTTTAGCTCCCTCTTTAAGGCTTCGGTACCGCTCACGCTACTCCGTTGCTCCGTTTAGGGTATGCTCAATCACCAGACAGACGACTACCTCTACAGTTTTGTTTGCAAACAATTCCTTAGGTGGCGGAACAACGGAGCGATACACAAAACCCAAAGAGGTAGTTAGGATCCTGAGGAGTCGCATAGCGGGCTACCCAAGGTAGGTGGTACTGTTGCCTTAGAAAACTGACACCTCCCTGACTACTGAAAACACCCTAAACAAAATTTATCCATTAATACACAAATTTATTTTGGGTCTATTTTTCATTTATTTGAGTTGATATTTCCATTTTTAAATAGGGATCAAAAATTGCTCCAATTTTTTGGGCAATTTTCTTATTTTATTAATTTTAAAAGAATGGGGCCATTTTTCATAAGGAAATATCAATCCAAACTTAAAAATGAAGCAATGTCCCAAAGTATCAAAAATCATCCCAAACCACCAAAATTAAAAAAAAAAACTTTTTTTGTTTTGTGACTACATTGTTTTGGACCTATTTTTTATTTTAACGTCTAGTTTTTTTTCGTTTTTGAGGCTTTTTCCATTTATTTCGGACAATAGGCGATATTTCCATTTTCAAATTGGGAATATTTTTCATTCTAAAAAAGCGCCATTTTTGATTTTTGGTTTTGGGCTATTTTCTATTGGTAAAATATTTGGCAAGAGTACGATAACATAGGCGCCAAGAAATTATAACGGTTTTTTGTAGAACAGTTCAATACAAGCATTTTTTTACTACGGGAGGGGGGGGTCTATCTCCCCCCGTTTGGGGGGAGGGGCAATTTTATAAAAAAGGTACTAAAATGGAAACAAATATATTAAAAAATAACGGTAATACTTACAACTAAGTATTATACCTTTTTTTTAAAGCCAATACTCTGATCTATTACTTTTTAAATCAAGTAGAATCTATGCACAGTTTTTCAAAAAACGAGTTTTAAACTCAAATTTTGGTGAAAAAAAAACATAAAAAAAAAGTTTAAAGTTTAATTTTTCAAAACTGCAAAGTTATATATTATTATTTTTCCTAAAATTCGTTGCTCTAATTTATTCTTATTCAAAAACTGAAAACTAGATGATTTTATGTCATCTAGTTTTTGAGAAAATTGAAAATAACTAAAACTACTTTTTTATGGGATATTTGCTTTTTTTGCTTGCTTACGCATTACGGCGCACAGTGGGGCAAAATGGCGAAAAGATGGCATTAAATCAACCAACAGGTCTAGAAACTTGAAATTTGGCACAAATACTACTGATACCAATGTTAATACATGGCTAGGGTTACCACCCATACAAATTTCATTAGTTTACGAAACTACTCAAAAACGGCTCAAACGATTTAAATGAAACTCTGCGTGTATTGCATCCTTCGTGATTGTAATACAACTACATTTATAAAAAAAATTAAAAAAAAATTATAGGGTTACCATTTCAGGATATTTTGTGTTACTAATTTTTGTTTGCTAAACTTAGTATCCTTTCTTCAATAGAAATAAATTCTTTGCTTTTCAGCTACATGTACACTTTTAAAAATTCAGTTTTAATAGGTCTACAATATCTATTTCAGCTTGGACGTGAATTTTTGTATATTATTTTAACACCAGAAACTAAGCGAAGTGAAACAAGGCAAGTAAGAAAAACAGTCGATTCTACCTGGTTCAATTCATAAAATGCTTGCTTATTTGAATAGTGACCAAAACTCCTATCAAAGTCCCATTTAGAGTACAAGCATACATTTATCAATTCTTAGTGAAGTGAATTAATCTCGTCTTTTTGGAGAATAATTAAGCCTTTAACTGTTAAGTTTAACAAACTTTGTAAACTTGTACTCACAGAAATTTTCGAAACAATGATATATGTTCAGGATCGGGATAGCAATTTTTTTAACACTACTGAACTATTTTATACGAAGGAAATACAAGAAGTTTTTGATCTGATAATTTCATATTGAAATTTAGATAAGCCTGCCTCGAAAATTAACGCAAAAGCTTCTTCACCATTCATCGAAGTAGGCTAAATGGACTCTCTTAAAGCTTTCCTACACTGTTTGACTTTTCTAGGACTTTGGGGTACTTCGTGAATTAGTTTTGCAGCTACCGACTGCCCACATGTTCTCAAACTAATTTCAGATGCATATGCCAATTCAGAAAGAATGTATGTCATTTCAAAAGTTACCCAAGTATTGAGTTTGCCTTACAATTTCTTCCTTTAAAAAATCCATCTGGCTATTAAATCCTTGGCAACTTGACTTCTTCTTTATATTAAAAAGATCTTGCCTGGTTATTGGTAGTATTTTTGATTTTGTTGGGCGTAAGAAATGTCAAAAATACAATAATATTGACGAAAAATATCTTTTTCTAGAAAGTGACGTCACCAACAAAAATGTACACAACACACAGGGGAGCAGATTGGAGCAAGAAAATTTTGCACATTCTGAAAGGAGAATGTAATGTAATGACATATAAAACTTATTGGCACCTTACGGCGAACACAACTAAACGTCTAAGGATTTCAGAGAAATGCAAAAAAACAAGCAATTTTTTAACTTTTTTTTATATTCAACTACGAATTAAAATAAAAAGAATTTATTTTTTATAAAAAGAAAAAACATACAAAAATGCTCCTGAGCTTACTGATTCTATTGCAATTTAATTTAATTTGATACACGCAATAAATAATAAACTGTACACAATTTACTTAACCAACTCGAAATGACAAAAAGAGGTCTGCGATCGACTCAAAACGTGAACTTACTCTTCATTTGAGATGATCTGCAGAAGATTACGTGATTCAAATAAACTTTCTCTCTCTCATTTCTAATTCTCTATCATATTTGGAAGAGAAATAGAACGGTTATTTAAGACAAAGCTCAACTTCATAGTTTGATTAAATGCCAGCTTTTTTACGTTTTGCCCCATTGTGCGGCGTATAATCAGTGAGATATGTATGCAACCCCCCTGCCTGGGCACACTATAGGATTTGGGGTAGGTGCGAGGTTGGGTGTATGCGTGTATGCAAGGTTTCTTTTGCATTTACAGAATCTGGATTTAAAGAAACTTTGAATTTACCCTATGGTCTATATCCAATGTCTACTAAATATATGTATGTACGTAGCTCAAAGTTGCACATTTAAAATGTTCAGACATGAAAATTTAATACATTATGAAAAATTCACATTACCTAGGTACTACTGTACGAATGCAGAAAATTTATATAATTTCTTAATTAATATGTATGTCTATTGTTTGTGTCTAACATTTTTAATGCTAATGTGGCACAGGTTATTGTTTACCAAGGTCATTCGTTATTCAACCTTTGTAAAAGTGAAATATTTTTTTCTTTGAATAAAGAATGGCGACTAAGCATCCACTACTTCATCCTTAATTAAATAACTTTTCAATATTTCAAAAAAAAATATTTCAAAAGCATCGCGTTCTTAGAAAAAATTGGTCTAATTCCAACTAAAGCGTCAACTCCCCTCAACTCCAAGTTAAAAAGGTGGACAAAATTTTAAGAATACAATATTATTATTATTATTTATTCATCAACCAGAGCATATTATACTCTTACAGACTAAGATACATAAATAAATATATAGTTACAAATTTGTAGGTGGGTATATAAAATTCAAATTATACTAAATGATTTACATAGTTAATCTTTTATTTTAATAAATAACGTTACTTAAATTTTACTTAAAACTAATGATTTAAAAGTTTCTCTGGTGCAATCCATATAAAAGTTAATCTCAGAGCAATAAACCCATCTATCGGCACATTTTTCCATGGGCCTCAATATTGGCTAGAGATTCGGGAGGTGCTTGCTATAATTTTTTTTTTGGGGTCAAAATGCCTGTAAACACGGTTTTAATACATTGAACATTGAAAAATTGACTTGACTATTTTTAAGTAACACCTGACTTACTCACAAACTGACTGAATGAGACGCGAGATGCCATGCAATTCTGCCTCCTCTGGTGCATTCTTGGTAACCCTAAATGATTTGCTGTACTTTACCTACAAATGAACCACATTAACATTAATCCTCAAAATGAAATCACCGTAGTTAAATACAAAAAATCAAAAATTTCATAAAAAGTAGTTTTAGTAATTTTCGATTTTCTCAAAAACTAGAAGGGACAAAACCATTCGGTTTTTTGTGTTCGATTCAGAATTAATAGTAGCATTGACCACAAAAAGCCAATTAAGCACTTCATTTTACAATTTTGAAAAAAAATTGGTCTAAACTTTTTTTTTCATTTTTTTTAACAAAATTTTGAGTTTGCATGCTAATTTTTCAAAAACTATTGACATAAATAATTTAATTTAAATTTACGATTATAGAACAGACTTCTGGCTTTCAAAACCGGTATAGTATTTTACTGTAAGAGTTGCCGTTGTTTTTTAATATTTCTTTTTTTCAATTTAAGTCATTTTTTCTAAAATCGCCCCTACCTCCTAAACGGGGCGAGATAGACCCCCCCTCCCATAGTAAAAAACGCTTGTATTTAACCCTTCTACAAAAATCCGTTATCAATTTTTGGCGCCTAAGTTATCGTACTCTCCCCAAATATTTCATGTGGCCACCCATATTATTGAGAGCAAAACAAAGAATATTTTCCTTTTTTCTAACAGCTACACTGATTCGGATATTTTTAAATGCGTGACTTTTGTCCAAATACGTCTATACATAAATCCATTCCGAAAATGCAAAATTACTTTACCAGAGTACTTATCTTATTAATTCTGAGCCACAAGTCAAACTAGGTCAAAAGTTAAATACAAAATATACCCTAGCCATAATATCTACAATATGTTTTCATTTCAGAAAACCGCCAAGCCCCTAGCACATGTTGCAAAGCTCACCACCAACCACCCAACTAAATGCTTCCGGTTTAACACCCACTACTTACATGATACAAAAACAGCATGTAAACATAATGCATCTTATAACAGAATACCAGAATCTTTGTTTACATTTCTCCCCTCACGTACATAAATAACGAGATGCCGATCCGACACGTATAATTGAGATAAGCTTTCTGCAAATGTGGTACTTTTACTCTCATCTGAAAGCTTATTATTTCCTTCGGCTCTCTGTTATCATTCATTCAAAACAGTGATTGTGAGCTTTTTGACCGTGAAGTCGAATGGTACACTGATTCAAACAATAATAATTATTTTTTACTCTGTGCTGTACTCTGCTTAGTGCTTAGGGTTCAGCTTACCCAGGCCCGTCGACAGTGTTTTACTTTTTACTTGCGACTTATAGGTACTATAAGGCAAGTTATGCATTCGTAAAATAAATCGAACTCGAGATTTTGATCAAAGTTGACATTAAGATGATAGCGAAGACGAAAAAAGTGGGTCTCGTAATATTGTCTGTCTGTCTGTTTGTCTGCCTATTCGACTACCGCCTAAACGGCTTGGCCGATTTTCGTTAAGCTTGATATACGTTGTTTTAAATTTTTTCCCCCCACACGTTTTTTTATTTTTTTTTAAGACCAAAAATAACTGTGCCTGCCATACGAATTTTTTTTCGAATTTTTATAAATATTTTTTTTTCTCAAAAACTGTCCCACAGATTTAAAAAAAAATCAAAAATTTTTATTTAGTTAAAGCTACGTAATGGTTGAAAATTTTTTTTCAAAAAATGGTTATTTTTGGTACCTTCCTTGGAACCAATTTTTTTTTTGTTTTTGATTTTCTCAAAAACGGTACGACCGATTTTGATCACTTTTTTCTCATATTAAGGCTCCCCAGCAGTTTCAATATTACTGTGTATTCAAATTTTCGAAAAAAAATTGTTTGGATTTTTAAAAAAAAATTTCAAACTTTTTTTTTGAAAACTCAATATTTCCAAAACCACACGCTCGATTTTTTTAAAACTTGATAAATAAAAGTTTCTTAATATAACTACAAGATATGAGAACAAAAATTTATTTTCTCTAAAAAAATAACTAAAAATAAATGTTAAAAAATGGTTTTCGAAAATCGTATTTTTCTCGAAAACGGTTCCGAGAATTTTGCTAAAATTTTTTTCTTTCGATTAATTCTTAAGATCTATAATTTAATAAAAAAAATGTTGAAAACAAGATATTCAGACTTATCGAGGTATCCGTTCGGAGAAAATTTTTTTCCGATTTGTTCGAAATCGAAGAATTTTCTACCGAGGTATCCTATCCGATAGACATATCGGATAATCTTCCGATAAAATGTGACGCTCACGCTCATCAACGCATTGCGATTAAGTACATTCAGCAAAGAACTTTTGACAGTTGTGCGTTAAATTTCTTTGAAAATTCTTCGACAGAAAATAGTTGCGGATTATTTGAAGAAAAGTGGAATAGCATGAATGAGATTGTATGCTTCATTTATGTTTGTTCTGAAGTGGATACCTCGAACGAAATCTAAGTTCCGATCGGAACGGAATATCGTTTCGGAACTTCTTCCGAACGGATATCTCGATAGGGTTGATTACTGACTGTACCTACCATATAACGATTTTTTCGAATTTTGAATTTCTCATTATCGGCATAACGGATTTTAATGAAATTTTTTATGAAGAAGTTCTTAAAAAATTAAAAAAAAACATTGCATTTCAAAACTTAAAGAAAAATATTTTTTCAATTTTTGGAAAAAAAGTAATTTTTTTAGAAAATTCGGTATCTCAAAAACGGCTTAGTATTTTTCTTGGAAATTTAATTCTCATTCGTACAAACTTAAAGTTGGCGTACCAAAATTTTTTCTGAAAAATATTTTACAAATTTTGTACATAAAATCTTATTTTTTTAAGGAACCAATAAAACGACTTAAAATTTTTGTTCTTCTATAGGTATAAATTCATATTTGCAGAGCATTCTGTTTTTATCTCTTACTACTAAAAGAGTTTAAAAAAAATCATTTGATCCTTATGAACAGTTTTCTTTAATAACATTCGTTTTTAAAATTCCTAATCTAATATATAGGAGCAAGTTTGTGCGACCCAGTCGTCATTTTATTTTTTATTGAGTAAAAAAGTAATTCAAAACCAAAAATTGGATGATTTATTTGCGCCCATTTGTACATATGTATATAAGGAAATATGTATGTAATTTCAAAATATTATTAAAATTTTCAAAAAACTATATTATATAACAATATTATTTTGAATTCCAGCGAACCTGTCAACAAAAATTTGAACTCGAGTCGGCAGAGTCGTTAAGTGATTCATTTTTTTTTACCAAAATGCAGACGATACCTAGTAGTACACAGAATTTCTTTTTTAATCGAAATCGCTAGGACCGTTTTTGAGATAAGCATATAAACTTTTTCATAACGGCTGTATGCCAGTTACCGTTTATTTCTGAAATTAAAGAAATTTTAATTGATTTATCTATTTAACTTTTCGGAGATTTAACGATTTTATATCTTTTATAAATAAATAACATAATTCCAGGAGGGTCTTCTGCCCCTTAAAGCCCCCAACTGCTTTTTGCTACGTCTCTGAGCCTACCTATGTGCAGTGAACAATGATTTAAGTTGACGTTGTTGCTTGTAATTCAACATGAATGCTCAATGCTCATAAGGGTGAAAACTGAAAATGAAAACCAAACGGTTTGCTGCTAAATGAATGACGCTAACTATGGCAGTCTCACGTTATTGGACCACGAATATGGTCGTGCAGAAGGCATATACTCGTGATTCTCTTGCATCGTAAAGAAACTCTAGGATATTATTTGTCGTTGCCAAAAAAAAAAATAAATCCAACAGGAGAACAAAAGTATATCAAACTTTTGTTTGACCTTGCGTATCTGTTTGAATATTTTTACATTTTGTGGTTTGTGTCAACAAAGAGATACTCGTATAGTACTTGCTTGTGGGAGTGAAGTTTATTACCTACCATTTTATAAATATCCGGGAATCTAAAGTTTTAAGGCGCATAATAATTAAAAAAGTGTGCAGTTGGAATTCTGCCAAACAAAATTTTGCTCATTTTAACAGTTGAATTTATCTGCAATTAAACAAAGTAAGTACCATATCTCTGCCCCTCTTCATAAGTGTCCTTTTCTTAAAGTTAAATTATTTTCGTGTTTATTGAGTCTTTAATTAAAAAATACATTTTCAACGCAAAACTTAGTTAGAACAATTAAACCACTTAACTAATTATTATATCATTGTGTTTTGTTTGTGGTTTATGTGTTTCCAGATTAGTCGGGTGTCCTTTTTAGCATTTTTGAGGGTTGACAAAAAATGTGCATTACATAATTTACTAGGAGTTTTTGTGTTGAATTTGAGCGGTAGTGTTCTTTAATGAAAAATTGTTATCTTCAAAAATTCTAAGTTGATTTAATTAGTAACGAAAAACTCCTTGTCGTGACTTTTTATTCACTTCAACATTTTATGACTCGAAATAAAAAAAAATATATTTAATATTTTTAGAGTAAAAGAAACTTCTGACAATTATTTTACGATAAATCTTACAATAGACTGTTGAAAAAGAGCGAATGTGGCGTAGAAACAAAAAAGAAATATTTTTTGGGAAAGAAAGTTTTGAAAAAAGTGAGAATCAAGAAGAACAATGCTTTATATTGAATACGGGAGGAAACACGAAAAATATGATTCGAATTAGCACTGTGCTAAGTCCCTTGATATCGTATCCATATGGATTTGTTGTTTTTTTAATTCTTTCGATGGGATGTTCATATATGGGGCAGTTCTAAAAATAACGATAAATGGATGATTCTCTGCGAACGTTGTGGTTTATTAGCTCCAGATTGCAATGTTTGTAATTTAATTAAAAAATATCTGATCAAATTCTAGGGGGATTTAATATGTAAATGGCATTTCAATATATTAAAATCGTTAAAATTTGATTTATATTCCACTTGGTCAGGCCCGTGGCATTTTTGTTTTCAATTTAAGAAAAAAACTACTTTGTATACAAATGCGCAATAAAATCAACATTTTCATATGTTTAATAAATATATGTAATTTATAAAAAATAAAAATGAATTGCCACATGTATGAATTTTCATCACTTCGGAGCTCGACATTATATGGCTGATATTTTTATCGTGTTCGTAAATTGTCCGGGAAACGATTTGTATCAAAGAAAAGAAAGTCATCTAAATCATAAACGTTAGTAAATTTAGAAACTGTTAAAAATAAGGCATTTACGAAATTCAGAAAATCAAATTGTGAAGTTGCTACAAAAGCTTTCTGTCAGTTCCGTATGATATGATTTTCTGAACAAATATTTACACAAACAATATGTATTAAACACCCAATTTCGTATTTCTTGTGATCCGAAAACCTTTTGGACTTTTTTATATAGTAAAAACGAGCTGTTGCTCTTCAGGAGAATATGGAGTTTAATGGTCAAAGATCAAATGATTTACAGAATTCATGTGAACTTTGTTCGCAATTTTTTGAATCCGTTTATGTTGACCATTCCGCATTAAATATTTCTCAATCCGAAAGGAGTTCCATCAGTAATGCTAATATTTCAACACTTAATTTTTTTTGAATCAGACATTCTAGATGGTATTTCAAAATTAAAATCTAGCTTGAATCCTGGTAATGATGGAATTCCATCTTTTGTTTTGAAGCAATGTCACCGCTTCTAATTATTTTTAATAAATCGCTTTCTATTGTCCTCTTCTTGAATTAGTAAAAGTTTTATGTGTAAGCCCGATTCACAAAGCAAGTCCAAAAAATTGGTAGAAAATTATCGTGCGATCTCTAAAACATCTGCAATCCCTAAATTATTTGAGCTTGTAGTTAAAAATCATTTGTATTTTAATTTAAAAGAACATATTTGTTATGAACAGCATGGATTTATGGCAGAGGGAAATCCACCTCAACAAATCTCATGCTTTACTATAGATATATTATCGACTCTTTTAAATCGGGATTCATCCGGATTTCCTCAAAGCATTTGATAGACACTATATGTCACAAAATCCTCTTAGCTTTTTGATATTCACAGATTCTTTCTAAAATAGATATCCAGCTATCTTAATGACAGAACTCAATATGTGAAACTAGGGAATTTCGTTTTATATCAAAAAAGTTACGTCTGGAGTTCCTCAAGGTAGTCACCTTGGACCACTTCTTTTCAACATTTTTGTAAATAATATCCCATTTCTTCTTAAGACTGCCTCGTGTTTGATGTATGCTGACGACATTCAAATTTTTCTGTGTATCAAAAATATGATTGGCAATGAAAATCTTCAAAATGATTTCAATAATTTGGCTGCTTTGTGCGAAAGAAATATTCTTCCCTTGAATATCAAAAAAATTTAATGTTTTTACAGCACATCGAATTTTAGTACCAATGGTATACGACTATCAAATATTTAACAAGATTCTTGATCGCAAATCTGAGATTCGTGATCTTGGAGCCATTTTCACAAGATTTGTAGTCAGTCAACTGAAGTGGAGAATAGATACTCTTTCATATGCTTAAAGATGTGCCTTAATTGGACTTGATTCCTTTCAAAAATAACATTCTATTTAGTGTCTATTGTTCGTTTATTATATCGTATATAATGTCCACAGATTGTTACCTACTTTGAAATCTACACATGTGGTCATTAAAATAGGTACTGCCATTTTTTAAACTAAAATCGTTGTGCGTTTTACCTTTTTTTTATAAGTGGCAACACTTTTTTTGATGGAAATATAAGAATTGCCGTTATTAAATTTTGTTAATCTACACATGTGGTTTAAATCTACACATGTGGCCATTAAAATAGGTACTGCCATTTTTTAAACTAAAATCGTTGTGCGTTTTACCTTTTTTTTATAAGTGGCAACACTTTTTTTGATGGAAATATAAGAATTGCCGTTATTAAATTTTGTTAATCTACACATGTGGTTTAAATCTACACATGTAGCCATTAAAATAGGTACTGCCATTTTTTAAACTAAAATCGTTGTGCGTTTTACCTTTTTTTTATAAGTGGCAACACTTTTTTTGGTGGAAATATAAGAATTGCCGTTATTAAATTTTGTTAATGTTGCATTGACAACATAACCAACACATTCGAATAAAAATTTATGAAACTTAACCACTGTTGCATTTTTTATTTGATCCAAAAGAGTTCCTATTTTAATGACCACATGTGTATATATTCCAGAAAGATATTTTTTGCGTCTATGTCATTTCTTTTTTAATAACTAAAGACTCTATGCAATTATGGTAGTAAAGAATCATTTTCGAAATGCATTAAACTTTTCAATGTGATATGTAATGAACTTGATCTCTCAATAAACAGATTGGAGGTTAAAATTAAGTAAACTAAATATTATTTCTTAGAATTAAGGTATAATTAAGTTTAGATTTAAGTTTATGAAAAACTTATAGTAAATTGTTAGTAATCTATAAGATTTATATCGGTAAATAAACAAATACATTTTTGGAAAATCGAAAATTTGGATGGCATTTTTGAATGAAAATATTAATAAAAAAATGTGACATTTATTTTGACAGTTCTCTGTCACATGTTTTCTTAACAACAAAAAAAGTTGAGATTTAATTTGGCAGCAATGTCACATTGTTCTCATTACAAG
Source organism: Chrysotoxum bicinctum (assembly GCA_911387755.1). NCBI lineage: Eukaryota > Metazoa > Arthropoda > Insecta > Diptera > Syrphidae > Chrysotoxum > Chrysotoxum bicinctum. The sequence continues at coordinate 81,342,599 of OU426989.1, read as the reverse complement.
TTTCTCATTGAATACTGAATATTTTAACTTCGGAACAATGATCTGATCACTGTTCTTAAAATATTTCAACGCTTTGAGGTATGGTCACGAAATTGCTCGATTATGTCATGCGACCGGAAAGGTCAAATTGCTACCATTTCCAAATGACATCATTTGGGACGAATATTATTGGAGAACGAAGTTTTAATCCAACTGTTATACAATGTGTCCAGTTTCCTATTCGCCTTGCATTCGCAAGGGCGATTAATAAATAGGAAGGTTAATCGGTGGATGTTTGGGGGATATACCTTGAATCGCAGTTGTTTTCTCATGGCCAGTTGTACTTGGCTTGTCATGCTCAAAAGTCGATTAACCATCGGTGCTAATAGTTTTCTCTCGCAACGAAAAGACAAAAAAAAAATTGTTCATCATCTAGCTTTGCTTATTTATCAAACTGAAAACACTAGTTTTGTTTGCATACCTGAATGTCCAATATAAAAGAAATATGATTCCTGAATCCATATTGTTTAAAACCTTGCAAGACAACCTGCGGAATATATTCGTGTTTTTTTTTTTGGCATTTTGTGGCATCAGCCGCAGCATGTTTTTTATATTTCACATTAGTATACGAGTACTACTGAATACCTGCCAGAATCATTTGATTAGAATAAATCTTGCAATTGCAAATATTAAATATGCAACTTGCATATTTAAATCTGGTATTAATGAAATATTAATTAATGCGCTCGTCTTAATTCATTTCCTTATTTTTATCGTCTAGCATAATGGTTTTACGATAATAATCAAAATCACATAATAAAGGTATGATTTCAATCTAAATACGATATTTTTTAAAATGATATTTCTTTCTATTATATACGATTGTGGATTTATTAATTGATACATTGAAAATTATTGATATATGTACATTATGTATGTAATTTTAAAACTATATTCACCCTTATTGCCTAAGTTCACCTATCAACCGATTGGCGGTTGATAGAATTTATCAATTGAACTAAAAATCGGTATTGTGAAAATGAATTGATAAAATATTGTGCTATTGTGAATGCCTCTGACAGATTTTCGTTTTTTTTTAGGAACGTGCAAAAAATATCAATCATCAGAAAATCAATAAAATTAAAGACAAAATTATTTTGACCAAAAAAAAGGTCACGTAAAAGGAAATAAATTAAAAACAATAAATATTTTTGTGATATATTTTGAATCAATATTTTTGTGATAGTTTATTTGGTCAAAAGTTTGGTTTTCGAGTAATGATATGCGAACTTCCTGAAGTTTTTCCTTACTAGGAGTTTTTTTCTTCTGTTGCTCATCAACAGGAACCAGGTCAAGCTGATCAGTATATTGTTCGTGTGCAGCGTTTTCAGTTGACTTATCATTTTCACTGGAGGTGGTAACTTTTCTAAAACAAACTTTTCTAAATTGAAGCATGTATTGAATCCTAATTACGAATAACTTACAACCATTGACGTATAATAAGTCAATGCTTACAACAGCTTCTTCTGAATTACTGAGGCCTGCTTGGGCCATCACCAGTGGCTGTGCCTTCTTTTTTGTTTTTTGTTTTCTGTTTTCTTCTTTTTTATTTTTCATTTAAGATTAATAATTACTCTCTGCCACTTTTCTGAGATTCGTTCTGGAGGCCCTAGGCTATTTAGATCTACAGAAAATTTTTCCCAGTTTGTATTTGCTGCAGATTTAGAACAAAATCCCTTGGCGAGTTCCACGTTCTCTTCCATCAACTGGACCAATCTGCATAACTGCTTTTTGTTACTTAATTTTGCATTCGTATCGGAGAGGGTTCTATGTATATCCATTTCTGACTTTTTCATACTTACTTTTATGTTTTAAAAAATAACCGTTACAGTTTTTGACTTCTTGTCTTCAAATTACAACAAAAATATTTTCAAAAAATGTATATAAAAATTCAAACATCATATTTCTCAAGGAGAAAGTAAAGAAATTATTTTTTAAACCTGAAAATTCGTTTTCTGGGGAATAATTTTTTTTTTTGGGTATGGGGCATTTAAGTACAAGTTAAGTTCAATTATTAATTGATAGTTGATCTTCGCATTAAGGGTCATTAATAAAAAGTTTATCAACTTATTATTGATACTAAAATAAATGTTGTTTCAACTCATAACTGTCAGCATCATTCACAATGATCAAAAGTTTTATCAATTGAACTATGGGATATTCAATTTTCAATTTTTGGTAGATATCAATAGTTAATTAACAAACGTAATATGGGTACGTGTAATTGCGAGATTATGAAAAGGAGAATTAATTTATAAGATTGAGTTTTTCGATATTTAAGAAAAATCGTTATTCGAGATTTTGGTTTGCGGAATATCATCTCAAAATTACCCAAAAGTGGATTACCTTGGGTTTTGAATTTCTTTAAACTATTTTAAGAACTAAGTTTTAAGCATTTGTATAATTTTGTAAGAAAGAATATTTTTTGAATATTATTGAATTGAAAGCAGAGGTGCTAGCAGTGTATTCAGTACAATCGACTAGAGGCAGTTTCATACTCGTATTTGGTTCAATGTAATCGAAAGCATTTGGATGATCTTAATAACGAACTGTCTAACCTCGATGGTATCTATCAAGTTAAATACGTGCCAGAGCCACAGATTTTATAAAATAGATTTTCGAAAAAAACGGATCCTTTTTCTTAAATTTATTTTTGAAAAATACTAGGTTTTTGAAAAAAATGCCATTGTCCTTCGATTTTTTAATTATTTGCAAAACTTTACAGGGTCAAAGAAGAAAATGCTGTACATATTTACTATTCAGTCGTGCTTCTTACCGAAATGAACTGTACCACATTGGGCCATCAAACACACTTAAGCTAAGTATATAGACGCAGTGCCGCCGCTGGGTGTTCGTGCGCCCTTGTGCCAGAACCTTGAATTGCCGCCCCATGTCTCGGGTACACGGGGGTATTTACGTTGTATAAGTGAAAGTTTTATTTACTACCCATTTCGCAGTTGAAAAATTTAAGCAAACGTGCATTGTTGTTGTCGCGTTCCGAGCTACTCCAAATTCTTATACAATGAACGTATAGTCATTATAGCATACACATATGTACAGTTTTTGCATCCTTTTAAGTTTATTTACTATTTTTACTTGAGACTCATAGGTAGATACTATAAGGCAAGTTATGCATTCGTAAAAAAATCGAACTCGAGATTTTGATCACAGTTGACATTACGATGATAGCGAAGACGAAAAAAGTGGGTCACGAAATTTTGTCTCCACACGTTTATTTTTCTTTTTTATAAGACCAAAAATAACTGTACCTGAAATAAGAATTTTTTTCGAAATTTAAAAAAAAGCAATGTCCAACAGATTTATACAAAACTCAAAAAATTTAAAGAATCGGTAAAACCGATTTTGATAATTTGTTTTATGCTAAAGCGCCCCAAAATTTAAAATATTCCTGTGAATTAAAATTTTCAAAACTTTTTTTTTGGATTTCATTTTTTTTTTTGAAACTCAATATTTCGAGAACACCATGCTTGATTTTTTTTTGAAACTTGATAAATAAAAGTTTTCGAAAATCGTGTTTTTCTCGAAAACTTCTCCGAGAATTTTGATAAATGTTTACGTTCTATAAATTAAACAAAAAAAAATGGAAATCAATATATTACTGACTGTACCGAACATAGAACCATTTTAAAGATTTTTTAATTTCTCATTACCGGCTGAACGGATTTTAATGATTTTTTTTTTTTTTTGAAAATTCGATGTCTCTTCGTAAAGTAATAATTTTTTTTTTTAAATTTGTATGTAAAAGATTATTTGACTTATAACTTATAACTTTGTTATAAATTTTGTTCTTGCATAAACTAATATTTGCTTGCATCACATGGCATCCTGTTCTTAGCTCCAGCTACCACTAAAAGTGTTGTTTTAGTCATTAAATAAATGAACTTTTTATTTATGAACAGTTTTTCTCTAATAGCATTAATTTTTGGAATTCTTAGTCTTTTACATACATAAGAGCTAGTTCGTGCGACCTAGTCGTGCATTTTATTTTAAGAGGAAACAAAAAATATGGCAATTGCGAATAATTTTCTTCAACAAAATCATTTTCATATAAAATGCAAATATTCGAGTTCCTAGCACAGTTTTTAATGTATGTATGTCAAATCAATCCTTTGGTAAAAAACAATAGTTTATACTCGTAGAAGGAAGACAAAGTAGTTTTTGATATTTTTAAAAGTTTTTGTTTTCACTTTCTTTTTGAAACACTTAATCATTTACTTCGGATCTGGAAGTATTATATGTATGTATATAATTCCTTGACATCTTAGGTAGGCTTTGATGAAATTTGACATTTTGTGGCTTGTATGGGAATTATATTTTGATATAAAATATAGTCTGAACTCTGAATGTCGATTGAAAGCTTAAATTCGAACAACCATTGAAACGTTAAATTTCTGGGTTATTCTGATTTTGTTCAATCCGTTGACGTTTAAGTTATTTATCAATTCAGTGCCAAAATTAATAATTAATTAAAAACTATTCGTAAACCCTTATTTACAAAGAAACATAAATATTTAGAGACACAAAAAATTTTTTTTTTACCTTTTTTTTTTTTTTTGTTTTGGTTTCCGTTGTAAAGATGGTTTATTTACATTTTGCATCGGTAAAATAAGGAATGTTTTAAATCACCTTTTGATAATTTTGTTCTTGTTGCCAACTTAGATTTAAGATATTTAGCTATATCATTGCAATCAGAATATTGATACCCATTCATAGAAAAATACGAGTAATTAGTAAAATTAATGTTTTCGAGACACTGTTTTCGTTTTATTTTATGGGAAATACATGGGCTGTAAATCTAAAAAAAATCAAAATCCTTTTCGAGTTTATAAGTCTGAGATGAAGGTTGCGTGCAAAGCTATTTCCCAAGTGTCAATCTATGGCGACATGGCGTTAAGCAGTTTAGACAATGACTGCAATCGAAGAAGTTATTTGGTGTGAGAGGCGACAGTCACAAACAAAATATGAATAAATATTTGTGGTAGATTGTGTGCGGGAACTACGTAGTGAACGGTCAAATGTAAACAAGTTCCAAAAGCTTAAGGAATACTTCTGGAGTATGCTGTATAGGTTGAGTTAGATCTATCTCTTAATTTTCCGCCCCTAGACGTTGGCGCCCTTGTGCGCCGCACATTTCGCACATATGGTAGCGGCGGCCCTGTATAGACGATTGTAAGATTTTATAATTTTGTCAGATCTGTCAATGTCTGACATTGAGATGACAATAGTCAACTAACTTACAATGCTTATATGTCAATTCACACGGCTAGCAGATGTTGGCCCAAAGTTTGACAATTTCATTGTCAAATTGACTATTTTTTCTCACAACGTTATCAGGTTAAAAACATTGGCGCAAAATTTTAGTTGAATTAGTACGATGTTAAAACTGTTATAGTATGAAACTAAGTTAAAACAACAATTTTACATATTTTCACCGAATAAAGCATCATACATAGTACTTACTTTATTTTTTTTAGTATCGTGCAAACTTCACATGACTCTTTAACATTTACAAACGTCAAAAAAGGTCAGTTTACTTTGTTTTTTTTTTTTTGACTGAACTGTCATTGTTTAGTAGTAGTACCCCTTTTGTAGTACCCCTTGGCATAATGGTTAGTGCGTTGGACTGTCATGCGGAAGGTCTCGAGTTCGATTCTCAGCCGCTGCAAGAAAGTTTTTTTCAGGGGTGTACTGCCTCTTGCGAGGAATTGACAAATTCTCCAAGAGTATCTCTTGTCATAAAAAGTGCTGCTCATTAGCCGTTCGGAATCGGCAGAAAATTGAAAATTGTAGGTCCCCTCCGTTCCTGGTAACACGCACCCAGGAATGGTTGAGATTTGTAAGTCACTAGGTCCTGGTTCACTCCGAGCTGTTGCACCACAAATTTTATTTATTTATTTATGTCATTGTTTAGGCGTGTTCAGAAGCAATTTATTTATTAAGAAAATTGCTTTAGTACGATACTAGATAGAAAATGTTTAAAATTAAGAACGAGTTAGTAAATTACTTTAGTACTACTTAAGTAGTGTCATACTAATACTAATAGACGGCTGACAAATGTTTTTTTTTATTTAAAATTGGTCGATACGTTGGCAGGTATTGTCAGAGAAATAAATTTTGTGTTCGTCAATAGAGAGAAGTGTAAAGCGTGTGGGTATTTTATATCCCATAAACTATATCGTTTCTCGATTTTCATTTTTATTATTTTTTTTTTCGTTTTTTTTTTTTTAATTTTACTAAAAAAAACAAGAAATCAATTTGAAAGTAAAAGCATAATTTAATTTTCAACTGATCAATAAAGAAATTGTCAGCAATTGTCTGATTCTATTGTACTATTAACAACGATATCTGACAATTTTCAAGGAGTCTGACAATGTGTAAATGCCAAACAATAATAAAAATTGAACGTTTAAACGTGTTCAGACCACTGTTAAATTCATTGTCAGTTGTCCTTCCGAAAATGACCTGAAAATGACGTTTCCGACAATATTGTCAGACAAATTATAAGTTCACAGGACATATTTTTTGTTGACAATATTGCAAGATCTGACAATCGCCTTTACTTTTCTTTACTATACAAATGATTTTCCCAAACTTATTGAATAGCGATGTGGGCACAATCGTTACGTCGGCAAAACAACATATAAGGTTAGCCGCGCACTGGCAACTGTGATCGAAATCAAATAGTTTAATCACCAGTTGATTGAGTACCGCGCACTTGTAACTCTTTACTCACGCTCACACTCTTTTCTCCCTTGCGCTTATAGAAAACAGCTCAACTGTTGCGAATTAACTTTAGGCAATCGTTTAGTTTGTGTCAAAACACTAACTTTTAAGTTGCGCGAATCGAGTTGCTCTAAGTGCGCGGTGTCCCATATAAGCCCATATGTTTCATTTTAGCAACTAAACAGTTTCGAAACTAAAAATTGAATGTGCGCGCCTGACCTAATGGTCGCATTTCTGTCAAACTGTTGTTATAATCACTGTAAATTTTATTTCTCACTTAATTAAAAAAAGCAGAATTTAGAAAAGCAGTGTTTAGAAAAAGAGTTTTCTTAAATTTAGATCTCCAGTGAAAGAATTTTACATTGTAAGTCTTTTGGCGGCGCTTGGGACGTTTTTTTTACAAGTTCAGAACTTTTGACAACTAATTATTTACATTGGGGAGTGATTCCATTAGTTGTTTGTTGTAGTACCTATTATTATTTAATTTAATGATAAAGGGCTTTTAATCTTAGCCGTTCAGTTTCGACATTCCTGCCGACTAACAACACATACACAGGATGCGAAAATTGTGAATGTAAGTCTTACTATGCTTAGTAAATAGATGAATTCGTCGAAGGAATTTATACTATTTTGCTTAGAATAATAATAATAGGCAAATAAATTCATGGCATGAATATCAACAAATTGTTACAGAGGACACTGGAACAACACTGCCATATCCAAAATCTGCCAATATTGGCCCACAGTATTTTGTCGTAATAGTTCGAAAAGTACTTCCGGTAAAGCTGGAATAAAATTTGCTTCTTGCATATCAATTCATTATTATTTTTTAAATTCATATCAACTTTCAAATCATTGGCCCAAAGTTTTGTGCAGCCTAGTGTTAAAGTATTAGTATGATACTTCTTAGCTTTACTTCAAATCAAAAAATTCGGATCCATGCCCGATCATTTTCATTTTCAGTTTCATTGCTGATTTTGTTGCATAACGTTCTTATTACGTATTTTTTTTTTCTGTATGTAATAAGAAGACAGAAACTTCTGTTAAAACTTCGGTAAAATAAGTAGAGATCTTGGCCGCATCACCAAGCACAAAAAGTACATTGTTAAACATTCATATACAAATACTATACAGTTATCAAAGAGCTGATAGTTATTATTTCAGCGAAAAATCTTAGCATTTTCACACCTCGTCTATTAATAGGCTCTAAGTTAATATTTGACATTGCAATATATCCACGGCACGAATATGTGCTAACAAGTTTTTAAGGTAGGTACTTTTAGCTGACTAAAAATAAATAAGCAATACTATTCTAACCTCACTGCCTTCAAATATTTATGCAAACATTTTTTTTTTATTGTAAGAAGAATATTGTTGGTTGAAGATTAATGCTAAGTTAAAGCTCAGGATTTTTAAGTGTATATAGTGGTCTTCAGTTTGCAATATTTTTGTTGATCTTTCAAATCGTTTAAGTACTCGTATATGTTAACAAAGTTCAAAGACTTAATACAAAAATGTGCAAACTAATGATAACGAAACACAAATAAACACTAGATCAAGAGATATGTTTAAACATATATATACCTATGCACTACCAGTGGCGCATCTAGGGAATGTAAACGGGGGGGCCACCCCGGGTATCCGAAGTTAGGGACGGAAAAATCATCTTCGTTGTAGATTGGAAGTTGTAAATAAATTATAAAATTTTGATTATACCGAAGGGACGGCAAATTATTTTTTTGTTCCGGGCGTCAAATATCCTAGCTACGCTATTGTACACTGCCGCTCATCTGAATAGGTACAATATACTTTGAATGTTTTTTTTTTATAATTCACACGCGTTGAAGGGTATGTTAAGACCCTTATAATTGAATGTCTTATAATGTCAAACACAGAACGGGCGATGGGGAAATTAGGGGGGAGAGAAAGGAGGTGTGGATGAACATTGGTTTTCAATGTTTGCAAATTGAAATGGCAAGGGAAAACCGTGCCGGGTAAGTTATTCCATAATCGTGTTGTGCGACTAAAAAACGAATCTTTATATATAGGGTGAACTAATAAAGGCGAAGAATGCAACTGGCTACTACGAATGTACATTGCTTGTGAAAGAAGCGATAAAACAAGGAAATACATGAAACATTCCGACGGTTTTCTATAGATGGGAATGCATCCATGATAGCTCTGTTTCCTATCAGTTTTAACACTCTGTTTTGAATTCTGTCCAATAAGTGGAGAGAAGTTTGTGCAGCACCTGCCCAAAGATGTGAGTTATACTCGAATTTTGGAAATATAAACGCCTAATAAATTGTAGTTAGATCAGAAGGGGTGACAAATTTCTTGCATCGATATAGAAATCCAAAGATTTTAGCAGCGTCAAGAATGTGGTCATTCCAACAAAGATAGTTGTTGACCCACATGCCGAGTACTGTGACCTTTTCGCTTTCTTCTATGCAAGTACCTTTCAAGGACAATAACATTGTACATTTGGCTTCAACGAGAATAGAGAGCAATGAGTTTTCGAAACATTAAACTCCATTTTTTATATTTTTTATACCCATATAATAACAATGATGTAAAGATCAGAGTTTAATGAACTTTAAGAAGGAGTATGTAAAGCTGAGTGTAGATTCGTTTTTAGGCGTTTTCTTTTTTTTAGTTCCAAGCAGAGCCTGACTTTTAAAAAGATAAATTCTTTTTTAATTCGTAGTGTTCAGAGCTTTGAATATGTTTCTTTTTTCAATCTGACCATTTTCTGAGTGTGTTTCCAGTACCCATTTGACAGATGGAAATTTAAATTTAAAAAAAATAGTGACAGCGAAATGTTCAGGTATGTTTCAAAACCAACTCAGAGCGCTAAGAGCACGCTAGTTTCAGAGGATGTTTACTATATGTTCGACATGCTCGGACTCTGTTTAGTTATTCTGAACTAAACAAAAAGTAAAACGCCAAATGAAGTGAATTAGAAGTTTCAGACAAGAGTTGATTTATAAAAGAGAGTGGGAGGCAAAAAGGAGCCTTGGGGAATACCAGCATTGAAATTCAGACTTGAAACCGTCCAACACAACATATACATGGTGGGCCATCTAGTGTTTTTTTTTTCTAAATAATAGGTTATTTTGATACTGACAGCTGCTTCCCGTTCCAAATATTAACAGAAAGTCAGTTTCATACCTCCGCGGAACGAAATGAGTCACTTTACGCTTGAACTTATTTCTAAAGTGAGTGCTGTATAACCCAAACAGTCCGTTTTTTGAAAAGAAGTTTGAAAGAAATGAAGCACCAACCACGTCTGTTCTACGTAAAATTGTGCAAAAAGTTCGTGAGACATCAACTCGCCATCGATCTGAACAGCTCAACATTTCACGCACTGGCCTAAGGAGAATTTTGCACAAAGATCTCGGATTATTCGCTTACAAGGTCCAATTGACTCAGCAATTGAAGGCGCATGACCATCCGCTTCGTTATCGCTTGAACGATATTGTGTTCCATAATAAATGGGAATATTTGCTCTTACTAATAAAGTTATAATACATGCACTTTTTAATATTGCATTTTTTAAAAAGAAACTTGTATTTGGCCCACTTCTTATTGAACGATCCAGCACGTAGTTTCTAATCCAAAGAATAAGGGTTTCATTGACAGCAAATGAATTTTCGATAAGAAAGCCTTATTGTAAAATCTTTTATGTACTATAAGAGTCGATGATAGGGAGGCTTTTTTAAATTACTACTTTGACACTACTTTCAGCTTCGACTCATAGTGTCTACGGAGATTTTCCAGCTATCAACGAAAATACAAGAAAATCTAGCGATTGAAGGCAATATACTTACACCACAGCCCACAGACCATTCGTTCGCTGATTGTTGCATTTAAGAAATGTTTTCTGTTTTATTTTTTTTTGTTTAGATTCATAGCTAAAAAGCTTAATTAGCCTCTAGCTTAAAAATAACCTTTAAAGTTTAATATCACTTTATCTCAGACCTACCATCACTCTACACAACACCTTTATCCGCTATATTACTTTGAGGCTAAGTCTTATAATGTACCTACTTACCTACAAGTTGCTTTTTTATTGCTTCAATCTTTCATATCCTCATTCATGGTCAATGAACTTAATTGCTTTCAAATCACAATTCTAATTAAACTTGACGTAAAATATTTGTCGCCACAGCTGAATCTAGGTAGGTACGAGTATTGCTCCAATTTAATTCCTGCCACGACGATTCATTTTTATGACTAAAATTTTTGTAAATCTCTTTTTTTTATTGTCACACGACTAACAGAACGTGATCTATAAATTTGAAATTTAATAAAGCCACGACGATAAGACATAATTTTCACACCATGTTTTTTTTTTAAATTATTATTTAAGACATTTTCTTTGGCTTAGTTTAAAGGCAAACAAATACATATGTATATCAGGTTATTGAACGAAGTAACTGCTTTCGGATGTAAAATTGCTAGCAGATTAGCACTGAAAGAAAGGTTAAGGTCGAATGTTGGTTTTAAACTGGTAGTTGTTGTTTATGTTTGATTTTTTTTATATCTTTGTTATTGAAAAAATCATTTAGTTGACAAATTGAATTTGACCCTCAATCGAATAAATGATATCTTAAGTTCATCAGCACGCATTTGACAGTGATCTTATAGTGCATGCGTTTTAAAGCGATCATTTTATTGCATACATATTTTGATATTTTGTCCAAAGGTTTAAAACTTTAATTTTCATTAAATTTATGCCAAGTATGGAAGAAATCCTTCCATGTGATTTGAAGCAGAACAGAGACGTACGCTGACTACTTTCTGTGATCTCGAAATTTTGACAGGTCGAAGTGGAATAAAAGTGTGCTCAAGGCACTCACGCCAAGACGATAGTGGAAGTACTCGTATGCTCTAGAAAGAACCAACCTCGGAATTTTTAGTATCAGTAAGGCTGAACTACCCGGTTTTTCACCATAGATGGGCTTATCTGACATATTAAGAGATGAGGTCAAAAAGGATTTTCAGTACTTGCCAGGTTGCTGAAAAAGATATAATGGCGGATGAATCCGTTTTGGGCCAAATGCAGCTCGCATATGCTCATAGTTGGTTACTGGCATCGGGCTGTGTTTAAGGCATATGGCCCTATTTTTCTGACTCATGAAAGGATAAAACATTCCACATCTCTGAATTTAACAGTATGTCCGAAGTTAGACTCAAGGGTACACTGATGGGTTTCACAGAAGCGCGAGTATTACGTTTTAATTGTTTAAGGGGTCGAATGCAAACGGCTATTTCACTAGAACACTGTTTATAAATACAACGGTAATATAATGAAAGACAAGAAACATTGCGACAGTGCTCGAAAAATTCGAATGTTTCTGTTTTAGTTTTATCACATATTATTTTTAAAACTCTTTTCTGGATTCCATCCGAGAGAATCTAATGAGTTACTGAAGCACCTGCCCAAAACTGTAAAACTGATTCAAGTGTTCCAATGGGTTATAGCTGTTCCGGACTTTGTAACGTGTAAATGATTTTGGGAAGAAGATGCGCTTCTTTAATCTCTTTCTTAAGTATGTAATATGCAGGGCAAGTGCTAACAACAGGGGCCCCATAATTAACAAATCTCTCTAACAAATAGAGTATGCCGTTTGTAATAGTCCTTTACGGTGATTAAAGATCACATGAAGCTTGTTGGTCTTGAAACAAATGTGGACAAGAACATGCTGTCAACAAACAAACATACATAAATGTGAACTGGCTATGACAAATCGTCACTATTGATAACTTCGAAATAGTTAAAGAGTGCATTTACCTCTCAGTTAATAATAATTCCATGAACAACTACTTGAAGACTAAAAAACATTTGCTACTTCAATTTGACGAAACAAACGGGCTTCGAACTCCTCACCAGTCCTGCTTTACGGTGCCGAGTGTTGAACTATAAACAGAAAGGGAGAGCTGATACTAGGTTCCTTCAAAGATATTAGATGCGAGTGTAATCTAGAAAGCCAAAACTTATCAACTATATTGCTTCGGCCACATTGAGCGAATGCACAAGTCTACAGTCAAAAGAGTATTCGATTAACGGTCTTTAGGTTCGTGACGAATAGGAAGACCGAACATCCGATTTCAAAGCCAATCCATTACGCATGCCGGAGCCCTTGGTTTTGATGAATGGAAGCAGCTTACTTGGGATGGTCGAGAATGGAAATTTTAAGCCAAAATCCGTCGGGTTTACCGAATTCCAACTGTTTTATGTTATTTTGTTAGGTCTATATTCCTCCTAATATAATAAATGGGAAAAACTCAACTCACATAAAATAAATTTCTCATTTCCAAATCTTTGGACTTATCCCCATAATTTACATATTTTTCTTTATTTCAGATGTCGTCTAAACAACTTCTAACTCTGCTGTCAATGATTTTACTGCTATCAGGGACGATACGTTTGGCGTGCAGTTCAGCAGTTTTAATAGCTGATCTTACAATGTCCGTCATGATTGAACTTTCTTCGAGGCATCCATTTTGCAGAATGCATACTGACAGGTAAAGAAATATTCACCCCTATTATGGTTGTCAATCATCAATTGATAATTGATAAATATTAAAATTCGATATTTTATAACCCAATTAAAAAAATTTTTGGTCATCGATAATGATGCTAAGCGTTGTGAACAGAAATAAAATTGACTAATATTGTCAGATAGTTGATAATTTCTTAAATAAAATTGAGTTTAAAAGTACCAAATTTCAATATTTATCAAATATCAATTGATAATTGACAACCACAATAGGGGTGATTATATTTATATTTTGTGTTGATATATTATTTTTAAGATGAATTGTTTGAAAAAAAAAATTAAACAGAGGTGATATTCAACGAATGCTATTACAATCTGATCAACGGCGCATTCGACAAGTACCAAGAGAATCAGTTTTGGAACTGGAACATGTTTGTAAGGATGCCGGTTCTTATGGAAGCACATTTCGTGGAGGTCTCGGCTTTATCTACCCAGGAACCAAATGGTGTGGACCAGGTATTGGAATATTTAATACTTTTATAGTAAATCTTATTGTTACTTGCAAATGTTTGTTGACATAACTGTTTAACCCTGGGGCCCTATTTTTTAAAACGATTATCGTTGAAATGCGATTATTTTTAACGAGAATCGTTTAATTTTAACGATGCTCGTTAGTTATTACGACTGCCATATACCTATCGTTTAACTTTCGTTTTATCGTTTCTTGATTTATAATTCTTTTTAAATTTATTTATGTCAATTGCTGACATTTTCCTAATAGTCGAGAAGTTGGTTGCGCTTCAAAAAAAAAATGTTTTTTTTTTCTGTTAAGCTTGGCAACATCTTTTGTACGCCTTTTTCGTTTTACTTAACGCCGCACCTCCATAATATTTATTTCTGACATTATGTCAGACACTATATCTGAAGTTTATATTTCTTTAACACCGTGGACAAATTATGTCGTGATTATTCATTCTTCGCCATGATCTCACCAAGTAAACCACGTCGTTTGATTTTAGCGATAAACGCATTGGAAAAGCTGGAAGAGACAAAACGGGAAGAATACAAAAGGAAGCACAGGTTTTGGGTCAATCCATTTTTGAGCAAAAGAGATTTGCACGACCTTGAAGAACATTTGCTCCAAGACATAATTGAGTAGTCCCACTAGCATGGAAGGTCTCTGAATGCCATAATTAATTTAAAAATATTAATCAAAATACTATCTTCAATGTTTAATTCTTTTAATGTTAATTTTGGCCTGCAAACAACCAAACAACATTGTATGTATGTACTTCAACAGACAGTAAATGGTAGAAAAATAAGTGTCAAATTACATCTTGGCTTAATTTATACCTATACGAAGTGAAAACATAACATGAGTTTGTCAATGAAATGAAGGAATGTTACGTGAAAATGTGGGAATTTGTGTCAAGACTCGACGTCTTGTGAGAAATTTGTGTCTAGTGAAGTTGGGGTGTCACGAAACGTCAAAATTTATATCTGCATTTATTTCTTCTACGAAGACAAGAAATAAATAGAAAAAATTATGTCTAATACTACGTTTTCACCAAAGGTAAATCCGGGATTTAAGTGGATTTACCATAAATCTCCTTTAAATCACGTAGATTTACCATACGTAGCATCATTCTTTCTTCACTCTTTTATTAAAGTTTAATTCATCGAATACCTATTTTACTTTTTTAGTATGGTGCTAACTTTATATGGCTCTTTGACATTTACAAACGTTCATAAAAGTCTGTTTGCTCAGTTTTTTTCACGAACTGCCATTACTTTAGGTATGTTTAGAAGCTATTATTTAAAACAAAAAATAGCCTTAGCACGATACTAGTTAGAAAATGTTTGCAATTAAAAAAGAATCAGTAATCTACGTAAAAGTTAACAAATTGTTGAGTAGTATCATACTAATACTTTAATACTACATAAGTTGTTTAAAATTTTGCGCCAATCTAACTTTTGATTTTGTTACTTGACTTATCAATTTCATCGACATTTGAATTCTTTAAGGATGCCCAGGGGCTATTTTCATATTTTACAATATATATTTATACGAAATAGAGTTAGACAATGCGACCCGGAATTTTCGCAGTAAATTTAAGTTGTTTGAAAACGTTCTTCCTTCGTAAACATCAACATTATGAAAATGTTGTTGTACCGAATATTTTGACATTGACAAATTGGTCATTGGTTTAATGGTGCGTTCACAGTAAAAGTTTAAAGTTGCCAAATCCCAATTGAAAAACCCTTTTCAAACCAAAAATATAAAATGAAATACAAGCAAGCGGCGGCGCAGCGTATTTAATTTAAGTTTTTCTTCTAATAGGAACAGCTGCTGTTGATTATAATGACTTGGGGTCACATGCTGAAGAAGATCGTTGCTGTCGCGATCATGATTTATGCCCAAACGTGCTAAATGCTGGTGAATGCAGACGTGGACTGTGCAATACTGGATCTTTTACTAGATCTCATTGTGATTGCGACGCCCGCCTAAGGCGATGTCTTCAGGGTTTGAATACAGGTAAACATTTACATATATTATTTTTTTTTTGTAAATATATAAATATTAATACTTTCTTTCTAGAAACCGCCAATACTTTGGGAGCAATATTCTACAATGTCGTTCAGGTGACCTGCTTTCAAGAGCGTAGTCCTTGCTCATCTCATCAAAGGTTTGAACAAAGTTGTCCAATTGATTTGCGCCCATCTGATTTCTTTGTACCAGCTGATTCGGGAAATCTCATTTCACGCATCATTCAAAAACAATATCCTCAACAACGTTTTCCATTATTCGGATTCGATCAACGATCATTAAATGTGGAACAAAAATCAAGTCCTTCAGATTTTGATACGATTACAACTCGTTTAGGGGTTAAGTTAGCATCAGTTGGTTTAGTTGCATTTAATATATTTAAAGAATTGAAGAGAAACTGGCCACAAATTTTGAACGTTGATCAAAATAATAACCATGACCAATATTTTTACACTCAAAACGAAGTCAATGCTCATTTTCCCCAAAGCAGTTCCCAAAATAGATTTTAGAGAAAATAATTAGTTTAGGTTAAGCGGTAGTAAAAAAAAACAATATTTTTCTATTTCAAATGTGATATTACCAAATACTCGTAAAATAAGGTTCTGAAGTTTTTTAATACATATAAAATAATGAGACTGACGGACATAAATAATTGAGACAAATAACCGAATAAATTTTAGTTCGATATAATCCCTTAGGCTCGTATTCACCGAGCGCTCCTAAACGGCTCTTAACTTGAAATATCTGTGGGGTATTCACCAACCACTCGCAAGTGTTTTTCGAAGTTCGAAAATGAGAGCCAAACTCTCTTGTTCAGGCATACCCAAACTGTGAAATGTTGTGGAATGTTGGTCTTGACAGCAAATGGATACTGTTCTACTTGGCATTGCTCACATGGATTCGAGTCAAATGCGTGCGTGGCACACGCACAATAGGGTGTGTCACTTTTGTATGGTCGCAAAAAAGTACTCTTATTTTTAAATGTAATAGTGATCAAAAGTTGTATTAGGGTCTGAGGTTTAAGAACATGTAAAAAAAAAATAAGATTTTGTTCGTCTTTGGCTCGCTCAAATCGGTTGAAGTTGAAAAAAAAAATTTAATTTACAGTAAAATTTTTTTTTTTTTTTACGTATCTATACTAAAAAAAAAAAACTAAACAAAATACAGAAAGAATTTTCGTCTTTACAAAAAGATATACCACGACATTGTAGGTGGTTCCGTTGATTTTTAAGAATTTTTTTTTGTAAAAAAAAGCAAAACGATTTTACATAAAAAAATTATTTTTCTTCCTTCTTTTATTATTTCATAACTTCTTTATCAAGTGTTCAATTTAAGCAAATATAAGCTTAAAAGTGTTTCCTTGCAATTATCTTTGACTTGGAAGCCTAAAAATATTTTATATAATTTTTTTGTATCCACACGGTGCAATTTAAAACAACACCATATTTCAAAAATCTCGAAAAATCAAAATTTCTTGGATTTCATCCTATTTTTGAGCGAGCCAAAGATATTAATTAAAATGAAAATTGTAAACGCAGGATTTAATTTTGATAAGCAATGCAACTTTTAGGCCGGTATTCACCGAGCGCTCATAACTTAAGAAGCTCATAAACGTATTCACCAAGCAATATTAGTGAAGATCTACGAGCGCTCTTAAAAGTTAGGAGTGGTCCCGACCACTCCTAACTTACGAGCGCTCTCTTCGAAAATTTGTTCGCTTGTGCGTGTGCCGATAACGATACCATGTCGAAACGATTAAATATTTCTATAAAAGAAACAATAGGGTAAAGTCGGGTAATGTGGACCACTCGGCTAATATGGACCACCAGCTTTTCTCGCCTTACACAAATGCAATCGAGGAGACGATTGTTTGCGATTGTGCGGGACCTGCTTAAACTTAACTCAGTAGTTTGAGTAGTCAGGAGTAGCGCGTTACGAAGTTGTTCGGATTAAAAGAAAATCCAAGGCATTGATTATTTTTATTTCGTAGGTGTTTCTCCTTTTTTCTATAGTTTAAAATATAGTTTGTTCTCCTTTTATTTTTAAAATATAAGAAGTCAATATTTGTTTTAAGGTTTTTATTTTTAAAACTATTGTAAAGAGTCTCATTTTGTTGTAAAATTGCTTTTTTTCCAAACATTATGTTGCGGGTAATATGGACCACCGGAGAAAAGGAGTATATGGACTAGTGGTCCACATTACCCGCTATTTCAATATAAGAAGTTTCGGGTCTGGATGAGGATGAATGATCGACTGTTGATGATTTTGATATATGTGAATTGCTTGGCAAGGCTTATGTCAGAGCCCAAACTGGATAAATAGCCGTCAGTGGATTGAAAACCAGGTGGTCCATATTACCCTCCACTTTTTTACTTGCGATATAGGTACTATAGGGCAAGTTCTGCATTTGGAAAAAAAATCGAACTCGAGATTTTGATCAAAGTTGACATTACGATGATAGCGAAGACGAAAAAAGTGGGTCTGACAATTCCGCCTGTCTGTCTGTATGTCTGTACCTCGAACTACAGCCTAAACTACCAGACGTATTTTCTTCAAACTCGGTAGTTAAGGGTCTTCGGTGATTCCCTAGAGGAAAAATTGAAATTTTTTTTTTAGCTCCAAAACTAAGGGTACCCCCCATACACCCGTAATGCAAAATCTTATTTATCTCGAAAACGGCTCTAACGATTTTGATAAAAAAAATTAGGTGTGATATTATGGACATGGACTATATTTTGGTGAAAAAACAATTTGGGGGGAAATGTTATTAGGGGTACTTGTCTTAGAACGGTTTTTTTGATTTTCGAATATCTCACCAACGGCTCTAACGATTTTAACCAAAATTTTTATGCAGGAGCTGCTTTGCATTTTAAAAAACACAAACTAAAAATTTTTTCGAAAAAATAGTTTTTGGATTTTTAAAAAAATAATACAATTTTTTTTTTGAAAATTCAATATCTTGAAAACCGATACAAGATTAAATTTTTAAATTACGTTATAAAATGTATTTAATTAAATACTAACAATTTGCATATCAATTTTTTTTATAAAAATTTTAAGGAAAAATTAGTACACAAAAAACATGTTTCAGTGTGTCTGTATGTCTGTACCTCTCACTACAGCCTAAACCCTTGGACCTATTTCTTTCAATCTCGGTAGTTAAGGGTCTTCGGTGATTCCCTAGAGGAAAAATTGAAATTTTTTTTTTAGCTCCAAAACTAAGGGTACCCCCCATACGCCAGTAATGCAAAATCTTATTTATCTCGAAAACGGCTCTAACGATTTTGATAAAAAAAATTAGGTGTGATATTATGGACATCGACTATATTTTGGTGAAAAAAAAATTTGGGGGGAAATGTTATTAGGGGTACCTGTCATAGAACGGTTTTTTTAATTTTCGAATTTCTCACCAACGGCTCTAACGATTTTGACCAAAATTTTTATGCAGGAGCTGCTTTGCATTTAAAAAAATATAAACTAAAAATTTTTTCGAAAAAATTGTTTTTGGATTTTTAAAAAAATAATACAATTTTTTTTTTGAAAATTCAATATCTTGAAAACCGATACACGATTAAATTTTTAAATTACGTTTTAAAATGTATTTTATTAAATCATATAATAAAACGGCAAACATGTTTTTTGTGGTACACTTTTCTCCAAAAGTATTTAACCGATTTCGATAAATTTTATATGGTTGGAAAGCCACAGTTACGGTGATGTGCAGAATATACTTCAGACACGCATTTACACACTGTGGGTCATTTTTGTTTTTGCACTGTCGAACACTTTGCATATTACATAAAATAAAATTTAATTTAATAAATTTGCTTGAAAACACTGCCAATAATTTAATAATAAATAATAAATGAATTGGCACTCGAATTTCGAGAGCTGGGTCGGCTAGTACTAATTATTTGCATATCAATTTTTTTTATAAAAATTTTAAGGAAAATTTAGTACACAAAAAACATGTTTCAGTGTGTCTGTATGTCTGTACCTCTCACTACAGCCTATACCCTTGGACCTATTTCTTTCAATCTCGGTAGTTAAGGGTCTTCGGTGATTCCCTAGAGGAGAAATTGAAATTTTTTTTTAGCTCCAAAACTAAGGGTACCCCCCATACACCCGTAATGCAAAATCTTATTTATCTCGAAAACGGCTCTAACGATTTTGATAAAAAAAATTAAGTGTGATATTATGGACATGGACTACATTTTGGTCACAAAAAATTTTGGGTCAAAATGTTATTAGGGGTACCTGCCATAGACCCGTTTTTTTGATTTTCGACTTTCTCATTAACGGCTCTAAGGATTTTAACCCAAAATTTTTAGCAGGAGTCTCCTTAAGTTTAAAATAATATTGTATATAAAAATATTCGAAAAAATATTTATTGGGTTTTAAAAAAAAAAAAAAATTTTTTTAAATCAATATCTTCAAAACCTATGAACGATTATTTTTTGAAATTATTTCCTAAAACTAATATTATTAAATACTTAAAATTCGCATCCCACATTTTTTTCTTGAAAAATTTTAGAGAAATTTCTTATATAAAAAATTTATTTAATAATAAAACGATTTTTAAGGTTTATTTGCATAAATTCATACTTTTCCGGAAACCAGACGGCAATTTTATGCATTTGAACATTATTATCTCATTAAATCCATGTTTTATATTTATAAAATGTATCTTAAATTCCAAAGTACTTTTACATAAGAGCAAGTTCGTGCGATCCAGTCGTGCATTTTATTTTTGTTACGTTTTAGAGTTACTTAACTTTTTGTTTTTTGTTATTTTTTTATTAAGTGAATTTATTTTTTTGTTGATACTTTTTTAATCAGAATTAACTGATGTATTTTTTTTTAAATATCTTTAAAAAAACTTACACCGTTTGTGTTTTATTAACAAAAATATGATTGGTGGTCCATATTACTCGACTTTACTCTAATTATCACTTTATAAATTTTATCGGTTATTGGTCATTTTTGATGCAAATAATCTCGTATATATCACTTTTTCTTGCTCAGAAGTCGGTATCATATCGTGTGAATGTGAACCAAACCCCCCTATTATGGAGAACAACTCAACTATAGTTTGGTTGTAATTCTTAGAATTGGTATTATCGATCACAGCCAGTTGACTGTCAAAGCACAACCAGTTGTCATTTAGCAGACAACTAAACAAAATGCCCGAATTTTCAGTTGTCTCTTTGTATTAAGTAAGTAAGTTGAGTTGTGCTTCGGTTGTAATAAGCTTCAAAATCAAACAACTGGTTCGAAGCAGTTGTGTAGAACATTTTAATGAAAGAATCTGCATTCGTATTAAAAATATGGACACAAACAATAAGTTAAACAACAATTTTAATAAAAATAGAATGTAATGAGTGTATTTTAGCTTGAAAGCTACATGGCCATCAAACGACTTGTTGCTCTATGTTAGTTGAGTATTTATCCATTTTCCACAAAAGAGTTCCTCAATCACATCTACCACTTTTTTAATACAACAGACACTATCGATTGAGTCAGTCCTAAATTAAAATCATTGCCACAACACTTTTGGTTACTTCCTTCGTTCATGAAACGAAGAGCAGTAGCAAGTTTAACAATTGGTGGAATCGCTGAGGAACGTTGTGGTTGTTTTAGGAAAACTTTATTTCGAACCAAACAAACACATACTTTAGGAATAGAAGTGTACATAAATTTATAAAATATACGGATATCCTTTTTTATTTTGGCTACATTAAAGAAATTCTCATCTTCAAAATCACCGAAAAACAAATCGAAAGAGATGGAAACATCATACAATTTCTTATTCTTGCTTTTGTATTTCATGTTGAGCAGCTGGTTTTGACAGAAAATCGATTCACTTGCATAATACGAAAAATTTGTTTGGTTGCCTAAGAGTTGAGTTATGTTGATGACAACTCAACTAAGTTGAGTTGTAATCCATAATAGGCGCATATGTTCCTTGGGCTAATGCTGTTTCTCTTTCGACGCACAGTTGTCTAAAATCATAAAAAGTTGACCATAACTAAAAAATATCAATATAGGTATAATATCAAAAGAGGTATAAGTTCAAAATATTTTATGCACCTTAACTCCCAAAAATGACAGACTTCCTGTTGTGACATCTATTATTTTCGCTGGATTCACGATTCCTTTGACCCGGAGAGTCACTTAACTCTCTGGGTAATACTGTTGAGTGTTGACGGATATCTTTAGTCCTTCTCCGCTTTGTTCGGTCACTCAACTTTTGAAATGAAAATCCAGAGAAGAGGCAACCAGTGTTTCAATTCGTCTTCGTCATTCTCACTTAAACGACATTTTTTGGACGCATTATTTTAATAACAAACACTTTTAACTATTTACATATTTATTTATAGACCCTTAGCTCCTTTTTCTTTATTGATAATTAATTTAAGTTTTTTTTTTTTATTTCTAAAAATTATACAAAAACCACTTACGAGGTCCTTTAACCGTCATATTTGTTATTTACCGTAAGAATAATCAAACAAAGGAATTCTTTCTTAGCTCTATAATAATATTTTTTAATTAAAAACAGTTTACTTTTTAAAAATTAATTATTTGTACCGTTGTTGTATGTATTAATAATAGCCGTGTTTTATTATCGTCAATGTTTCATATAGATTAGCCCTTGAAATTAAAACGATATGGATCATAGTGACACCAGTGGTATACGCCCATCTATTTTATCCTTATTTTTGTTGATTTTCAATTATTTCTTGTCTTTTTTCTTTATTCTATAGTTTATACTAACTTACCATAACAAGCCATTTACGCGCCAAAGTAAGAACTAATTTTAGGATCTTTGAAATAAAGATAGAGCGCAGGATCCCAAGTTGTTTTTTTAATACATGTTAAAAATTAATCCAGATCTGGATCCATATAGATCCGTAGATAATAAAACACACCTAATAATTACTTTTATTGAAGTACTTACATAATGTTTTCACGAGAAAAATCAATTTTATTTCTTTCAAAATGGACATTTTATTAAAAAACAACATACTTATAAAAAATACCTTTTTTATGTTGCCAATTATTTGCAAAATTATCTCAAATTTTAAAATAAAATTGTGTAAGCTTACAATGAAGTTTCACAACTTTGAAAACTTTGCGTTCGATTCTGAAATAAATGTGTTACATTGGCAAAATAAATCATTTTTGATTTGGACCTAGTGACTTACAACTATCAACTTTTAATGTGTGCGTGTTACCAGGAATGGAGACCTACAATTTGAAGTCACTGTAATGGTTTGTATAGTGAATATTCTATGTAATAATCGGCTTTGGGAATAAGCTAGCAGGGTCGCCATGTTATGGTTCGTTTAATGAATAATCTACCTAAACTACCAAGCTACGTGAGATATTATAAAGACTTCCCCAAGCCGAATATGAATGTTGGCTAAAGAGCCGATCTGATATTTTCCCGAGGCTAAAAAAAATATGGCTAAGGAGCCGATTATGTCTTGTTTTAACTCTCGAATCGAATGTGAATTTATTCAATCAAATTTACGCTATTTATACAAAATAGTTTACTTACACACTAAGAACTTAAGCCTATACACATTGTCACTTAAACATACATACAATTTTATGTTCTAAAGAAATCGGGCAGCTTACTTGCTATGTCATCAAATTAATAGCCAATATGCATGCCCCTTCCACAATGCACAAATGTATCCTAATACATCCAGTCAAAGTCACTATATCACATGCAGTGCATTGAACCGTAGTAAGTAGGAAGATACATTTGACCAGAGTAAAAGTAATCCGAAACGCCAGTGGCATTGAAAATACTATTAGGTAATACTATGTATTCGAGTGCATTTGAAAAATAGGTTGGCTATTGTGCAAGATGTGAGATAAAAATAACGGATTTCAATGAAATTTTTTATAGAGAAGCTTCTAAAAAGTTTGAAAAATATCATTTTTTTTTTGGAAAATTCGATATCTCAAAATCAAATTTGTATATAAAAGCTTATTTTTTTAAAAAAACCACTACAACGACTTATACTTTTTGTTCTTGCATAAATTCATATTTGCATAGCATTCTGTTTTAATCTCTTACTACTGAAAGAATTTAAAAAAAAATAGAGTTTATCCTTATGAATATTTTTCTTTAATAACATTCGTTTTTAAAATTTCTAGTCTATTACATAGGAGCAAGTACGTGCATTTTATTTTTTTAAATTTTAGTCTTTACGCATTCCTACAGTTATGTAATGGAAATACTGAAAATGAGAGCGATATTTCTATAATGTATAATTATTTTGAGTAATATTTAAGCCAAAGATTTTTTGACCTTTGTTATAATACCCAACAGAAAATTAATTTAAATTTTAAACAAAATACTCATTTTATAATTTCATTTCACACACTATGTTTTGCTTATCTATAAAATCGTATACATATGCCTGCCATACGTTTTGTTTTTTTTATTTTTCATTTGACTTTGTTTATTTCAGTTTTATTTATTTTTATTTGTTTAAATTTATGTTTAAGATTGTATACACATAATAAAATATATATGTACATATGTATTCATTATTGTTAACAATTTTGTGTTTGTTAAATTTGAATAAAACCAATTTTTTTTATTGTTTATTTTTTTATTTTTTTATTGTTCGTTAAAGTTAATTTGTAAAATGTAAACCTTTGTAAAAAAAAGACAGCCAAGAGAGTTTTCTATTTTATTTCAGAGCTGGATACAATAAGACAACTTCTGACGAGATATGCGCTCAATGGCAATATCAGCCAACGGAAAAATATGTCCCTAGTGCTCCGGGAAGGACCTAAGGCGATCAGGTAAACCCCGATGAAAGATAACGATGACTGGTTTATAAAAACAATAATTGATGTGGTTTCAAATGGACTTTAAAGTCAAGGATAAACAATATTTTAATCATGTATGAATTTGGGCAATTAAGTAATTTAAATAAAATAACATTATAATTATTCAAATGTTCTCCCAAATAACTTACAAGCAATAATATTATGTAATGAGTAGATATTTAAGTAGAAATCCATTAGTAAATAAAATACAAGCAAACAAAACATATGTGGCTTTTTAATGGCATTGTTCATATTGTGATTTTATTAAAGCCTTTAATGTTGCTTCGCAATAATCGGAGACGTTATTATTTATTTATTGAAGTGTACGACATACAATTCGCTTAAGAAAAATGAATTAATATAATTGAGATTTAATTTAAAAACAATTTACAATTGAAATGTTTTAAAGATATTGAAGAAAATTCAAAATTAGTGTTTCGAATCGAATTCTAGAAAAAAAAAACATCCAAGTTTTCATAATAAATATTAAATAATTTACAGCAATGAGAAAATGGTTCACGCCATAATTAGTAGTATGAGGTACTTCAAAAATATATAAATATAAATATACGATACTAAATCAGCACAATCGATATCATTACAGAGAAAATTACGAATTAACAAAACACTATACATTCTACGTCTCGACTCAAGAGTTTTCATTCCGAGCAAAATATGTACATCTGCTTTGATAATTTGAATCGGTAATACTAGATAAATGAAATTCCTTCAATGCAAATAAAAGAAAGTTTTTTCGAACAGACAATAAATTATAATCGACTGACGATATTCGTACAACCGGCATGATTTCCTCTTCGTTTAAAAAATCAGTTATTTTCCCTATTCATAAGAAAGGTTATAAGGTTATCTAAACAAAGACGAAAATCTCATTTATGAACGTTATTGCCAAAATATCTTGTGGGTGGATAATAACATCATTCTAACAAACTTCCAAGCGCGATTCAGGAAAAACTACAATCAGCGTTCGCCCTTGTGAACAGAAGTACATTTATGTAGGTTAGGTTAGGTTAGGTTAAAGTGGCTGTCATTAAAGCGTCTGACACACTTAGACCATTAGAGGTCCATTGTGATACCACGATCTAATAGGGAACAAAAAAGTTTCCTACTAGTTAAAACCATTTGGAGCTTCTGATGAAGCGAAGGAGACTTTTAATGTCTTTATTTATGAGATCGCTTGGTTCATTATAGAAATATTCTCCTAGATGAAGTTTGCGTCTGTAAGAGAGAGCAGGGCATGTACAAAGAAGGTGTGGGATTGTCTCCTCTTCCTCCTCGTCCAAGCAACTCCTGCAAAAATCGTT
The DNA here is from genome assembly GCA_911387755.1 of Chrysotoxum bicinctum. Classification (NCBI taxonomy): domain Eukaryota; kingdom Metazoa; phylum Arthropoda; class Insecta; order Diptera; family Syrphidae; genus Chrysotoxum; species Chrysotoxum bicinctum. Next base: position 81,316,587 of record OU426989.1, on the reverse strand, counting down.
TGATAGCACACCGAGTCGTGCGGCGTGTCTACCTATGAGACAGTGTCCAGTTATGACACCTATGACGGAGCTGATCTGAGATCTACTGAGGGACAAAAGACATTTTGACCGTTTCGGATCCAGTTTAGGCCAGATTTGTTTGGTCGCCATACAAGTGGTAGTATTAAGCCATCTTGTGTTTGATTGTTCCAGAGCGATTCGTTTCAGCATAAGTTTACTTGTAGCTATGGGCATACCTATCAGTGGCGTGGCGTGAATAATTTTAAATGGGAACCCGTTATAAAATTTTGTCACCTGTAAAAATGAAAAAAAATCTTAGAACCTTAAAAGCAACATTTCTAGTAGGGATATGGTATCTACAAATGCATTCTACATTGACTTGGCAAAAAATGTGTAGCTATATTTTTTATACTTCAAGACATTAATATTTCAATCAACAATGAGCTTGAAACATAATAAAAAGGTCCTCCTTTTAGACACCACCCCCTTCGTCGGACATAACTGCGGCACCTTCCTAGGAATGTTCTATTAACTTTTCCTTGCAATCATATGTGTCAAGAATATAAAATATATTGTTGAAAATCAAGCAATCTATTACTTATCAATATTAAGTTTTCATTGAAAATATTTTTTATTCCTATTCTAAGCTTTGAACGAATAACATCGTTTTATAATTTAGCTGTAATAAATTTTTATTCAGAAAAACAAAAGGTCTTTAAACTCAATAGGTTATGGACAACTCATCTGCATTAAGACTCGCCCTAACGTCAGAAAATACAAGATATCATTCTTGTGTTCCATTCTCTGACAAGAACCGAAATATGGCACTCAGTTGTCCCCTATGACTCAAATCTGATGTTTCGTCGATCATAATTGACACGAACCGAGCTTCTATGATTTCTGTTTTAATTTCAGATTTAATAACAGCCGCGATACTATGTATCAAGTCGTTTTGAATATCGTTGCCCTATAACACTACTCTAAATAGGATTCCATTAAAGTGTCATAGGTACTCGTACTTATATGTTGATTTCCTTTACACATAAGAAATCAATTTCTGTGTGAAGATTTTGATCCCTCGCCAGATTTTGCGTTCCTTTACGCCCAACAAAAATTTATTTTTCTGACAGGGATCAAAATCTTTAAATCCATATTTAAAGAGGGACTTACATGTATACATGAAACACGCACACCAAACAAAAAATTTCGATCTGGAATCGAAATCCCTGGCGTGTAAGCGAAAAAAGGATAAAATATAAACTATTAACTATCTTTACTAAAATTATTTGGTTTCTCCGAAAGGTAATCTGTTAAACAGCAATCTACATTTATTGAAGACATTTCCAAGACAAAATCTTAAACTGCACTAAAATTAAGAAACTAAATTATTTTATCACTATAGTGGGTAATAAAAGGAATTAAGTCTTCACTTTAACATCTAACTTTTCACTATTTTTAATTAAGTTCAAATTGGCTTTTCAAAACACTAGATTTATTTGAAGTTATTGAACCTGTGCAACACAGCCTTTTATTGAATGCCAATTGAATCTAAATTTATATTCCTATTAAAAAAAAAGCAAAAAATGCATTTTATTTGTCTAGAGTAGCGATATGCTAAATTTACACCGCTGACAAATTGCCATATATTCTATGTACCATGATTTCTTTCATAATTCAAAATTATCACAGTAAATTTGCAAAAACATCAATGGTGCATTTTACATAAGCATGCAAATCATCATCAAATTCAAAATCAAGAATCAACAATACCCACATGCCATATTTATATTTACATACATATATGACATATTTTAAGGAAAAAAAACAAATAAGTCGAAGAACACCGTCTTATTTCTTACACAAGTTTTTTCAACCGAGCACCTGAACTCCTGCAATGTATTATCTTCCTACTGAAATGCAATGCTAATTGCTAAAGGGAGAATAGAATACAAATAATTCCAACTCCTACTGGTATACATCGAAAATTTTATAAGACGGAATGTAGCGTCTTATTTTTTGGATATAAAAGCGGATGTTGAACAAAGAGGATCCGAAACACAATGCTTGGGGAAGAAAGGGATATAAAACAAATAAATAAGACGGTGATTGAAAAGTTTACGTCGAAGTATTTTTGTGACTCTGTTGATTAATGTTGGTTGTGGATTGTGGAATGTGTTTGGATAAAGTAAAGTATAAGATACAAACGAGAGGCAGAAAGGATAACTTAAACTTATTCGGTGTTTATTTGGTAGATTGTGTTATTTGTGGATTTTCTAAAAGGGAAGACGATAGGAATCGTGTTATATGGACGCCACGCCACTGATACCTATATTTGCCTTTTCGGGCAAGATAGGCATTTCCGTTCCAATTCTGGCGAGTTCGTCGGCTTTGCAATTCCCCGGAATGTCCCTGTGACCCGGCACCCAGAATAGGTGAATGTTAAACTGTTTGGCCATCTCCATTAGAGACGAACGACAGTCTTGGGCTGTAATGGAGTTTACAGAGACTGATGCGAGGGATTTCAAAGCAGCCTGACTGTCTGAGAAGATACGGATATCCGTGTTAGATACCACGTTTTCTTTAAGCCAGGACAATACTTCCTTTATCGCCAGAATTTCCGCTTGGAATACGCTACAATGGTTTGGTAGGCGGAAGGAGAGACTAAGGTTTAGTCCATCTGAGTACACTCCACCACCCACTCCGTTTTCAGTCTTCGATCCATCTGTAAAAAAGTTTACTGATCTATTATCTGTCAAAGCCCCTTCCTCCCAAGCTGACCTTGAGGGAATGGTGACTTCAAAGTTTTTATCGAAGACCAAAAAGGGAGTGATGTAGTCAGAGTGACTTGGTAGAGTTCCGAATAAATTCAGAATGGTGGTATGGCCAATAGAGTTATTGGTCCATTGAGAGATGGCTTTGAGACGTATGGCTGTGCTCGCGGCCATTTGTTTGCTGTAAATATCTAGGGGTGTCAGGTTGAGTAGTGTGTCTAGTGCAGCGGAAGGTGTCGAGCGGAGAGCTCCGCTGATGCACATGCACGCTGAACGTTGAACTCTGCTTAGTTTATCGCGATTAATCGCTTTATCTAAGGCCGTCCACCATACGGTCACCCCGTGAGTATCGGTCTGATGACCGCAGTGTATAGCCAGTGAGTAATTTGTGGAGACAAGCCCCACTTGTTCCCTACGGCTTTTTTACAAGAAAAGAGAGCTACCGTGGCTTTCCTTACTCTTTCGTGTATATTAGGTTTCCAACTTAACTTTTTGTCTAAAATAAGACCCAGGTATTTAGCTTGGTCTGAGAAAGTGAGTGGAACACCTTTAATCGATGGAGGGTCTAGTTGAGGAATTTTGTATTTCCTTGTGAAGAAGACTAGTTCAGTCTTGTGGGGGTTGACACCTAAACCACATTGATCTGTCCATTTTAGTAGCTTGTTGAGAGCGGTTTGTATAAGTTCTGTTAAAACTTGAGGGTGCTTTCCTGATACGGCAATGGCAATATCGTCAGCGTATGCAATCACTTTGAATCCCTCTTCTTCAAGGTCTATTAGCAGATCATTAACTACCATGTTCCATAGAAGTGGGGATAGGACTCCACCTTGTGGGGTTCCTCTACTGACTGACCTTCTTGTAGTAAAGCTACCTAGTTCCGCATTTATAATTCTGCTTTTCAGCATGAATTTTATAAGGTTACCAAGTGAGCTATCCACATTGAGATTCTGCAGTGTCTTCGCTATTGCGGCGCTGTCGACATTGTTGAAGGCGCCTTCTATATCTAGGAATGCAACTAGAGTGTATTCTTTGTGATCTAGGGAGTATTCGATTGCGCGTACCAAGGTATGTAGCGCAGTTTCTACTGATTTTCCCTTGCAGTAAGCGTGTTGTGCCGTAGAAAAAAGGTTTGGTTTTATAGCACTACGCAGATGAATGTCAATCAATCGTTCCAGTGTCTTAAGAAGAAATGACGATAGACTGATAGGTCTTAGGTCCTTGGGCGTAACGTGGGAGCATTTACCAGCTTTGGGTATAAAGACTACTTTGACTTCTCTCCATATAAGGGGAATATGGACCAGGTTTAGACAACTGTTCATTATTATCTCTAATGTGGGTAAGATAATGTCCAAAGCAACTTGCAGTTCGGCTGGTATTATGCCGTCTGGTCCTGCCGATTTGTATGGATCGAAGCTGTTAATTGCCCATTTTAGTTTGTCCCTTGTTATTAACCCTTGGATCTTTATACCTTTGTTATCCTACTCTAGTGAGTCAATGTTGCAAATGTTTTGCGAGCTACCTGGGAAATGAGTGTCAAGTAGCAAATTGAGTGATTCTTCACATGAATTTGTCCAGGAGCCATTTGACATTTTCAAAGAGCTTGGCATGACTGGATTTGTTGAGAGGATTTTCCTCAATCTGGATGCTTCAGAAGTATCTTCTATTTTATTGCAGAAGTTCCTCCATGAAGATCTTTTGCTTGTCCTCAATTGTTTTTTATAAATCTTTAAGGATTCTTTATATAAGTCCCAATCTGAGGATTCTTTTGTGTATTTAGCTCGATTGAAGAGTTTTCTGCAACTTTTCCTGAGCGGTTCTAATCCCGAATTCCACCAATAAGGTTTCTTTTTTCCTCTAACTTGCAGAAGAGGACAAGAAATATTCATTGCATTGTTCAGGGTTAGTGTCAGATCCTTGACTTTGTTATCTAGATCTGAGGTGTTGTAGGGGATATCTAAAGATTAGGCTGTAAGCGATCTTTTCAGAATATCTCTATACGTTTGCCAGTTTGTTTTCCTATTTTATTTATTTTATTTTTAGTTTATTTATTTAGTTTATTTCATTCAATGTACGCCTATACACATTAAGAATATACTTCTTATAAACTAGTGTTAAGCTAATAATAAATCATAATACTCTGAAGAAAACTACTATTATTATCATTTAAATTCAAACAAAGTTATTAATTTTAAATTAATTTACATTAAATGGAAAAAGGAAATTAAAAAAAAAAGTTACTAATAAAAAGAAGAGATAATTATATAATTATATACACTTTTTACAATTTTTAAAGAGAAAAAAATACAATACATCTCTATTGAAAAGAAAGAAAAGGAAAAAATAGAAAATAGAAAATAATAAAAAGAAAAACAGAATTAATTTTTAAAATGCGTATGTAGATCTCTACGAAACTGTGTTTCGCCGCTCACTCTCCTTAAATGCCTAGGAAGGGAGTTCCACAATCGGGTGGCATTGACAAAAAACTGTCGCCTTGATGCCAGACAAGAGAAGCGGGGTTGAATTAGTTGTTGAGATCTGTTAGAGGAACCAAACTGTAATCTGTTGAAAAGACTGCAGAGTTGCTGTGAACTAATAACGTTGAACAGTAATATAAGGGTACGAAAACGCATAAGATGATCAAGGGACATATCATAAAGTTTCTTTGAGATATTCGACACATGATCAAATCTTCTCAACCCAAATACATATCGCACGGTATTGTTGAATGCGACATTAAGCTTTCTTCTGCTGATGGCGTCACAGTTACTAAATATCTCGCACCCGTATGTCAGTATTGGTAAAACAAGCGTCTTAGCCAAAAGCATACGTGTTTTCAGGGGCGTGTAATATTGCAAGGGCCATAATCTTCGGAGAACACCATAGACTTTACCGACTGCAGAGTTTATATGGACATCCCAACTTAGAGTTCTATTAAATAACAGACCAAGGTTTCTTGCGGTTGATACATAAGAAATGTTCGCGTTGTTTAAATATAAGTTGGGAAAGTAATCGAGGTTCAAAACTTTTCTACTAATCACAATGCATTTGGATTTTAGCGGATTTAAGAACAAACCATTATTCAAAGACCAGTGGGAAATTTTTTCTAGGTCATCATTTATTCTGTATGCGCAATCTTCTATAAGTCCCAGGGAACAACTCTTGTATAATTGTACATCGTCAGCATACATTTGAATGGAGGAACTTGAAATCTTAGTGGGCAGCTCATTTATATATAAAGAAAAAAGAAGAGGTCCTAAGATTGAACCCTGAGGGACTCCTCTAGTGGTCGGAAGGAAACTTGAAATATTATTACCAACTGAAACAGCTTGTCTTCTATCCCGAAGATACGAAGACAACAAAAGAACTGCGGAGGGTGAAAAACCATAAAGAGATGAGAGTTTGAAACAGAGATTAGAGTGGTCCACAGTATCAAAGGCCTTAGAAAAATCAAGCAGTACAAGGAACGTGACATGGTCTTCATCCAAAGCATGTCTGATATCTTCAACGATATTAATAATAGCAGTAGGTTAGGTTAGGTTAAAGTGGCTGTCATTAAAGCGTCTGACACACTTAGACCATTAGAGGTCCATTGTGATACCACGATCTAATAGGGAACAAAAAAGTTTCCTACTAGTTAAAACCATTTGGAGCTTCTGATGAAGCGAAGGAGACTTTTAATGTCTTTATTTTTGAGATAGCAGTAGTACAACTATGTTTTTGGCGGAAACCAGACTGCTTAGATGAAAGAATGTTTTTTTCGCTAAGGTATGCATTAAGCTGTTTTTGCACCACTCTCTCGAAAACTTTTGACAAAAAAGGGAGCACAGAAATAGGTCGAAATTCATTTCCACCTGCATTTTTCGGGATTGGTAAAATTTTGGCTAGCTTCCATTGGGATGGAAATAAACCCGTTGTTAAAATGGTATTAAAAGTGTGCGTTATATAGGGCAAAATCACCGGTAATATTGACTTAACAAAGATAGGATGAATTCCATCAATCCCAACAGCATTGGATTTAACTGACAAAACACTTTCCACTATGTCAGTACTATCCACACAAGTAAATTCAAAGCGATCATCTGCAGAATATTCATTTAAAGGCCCGGGTAAGTTTAAGGAACTACTGGAAAGAGCTGGAAACGGTAACGTAACAAAGTCATGATTTAACGAATCGACATTAATATTCATTTCCCAATTCACATTTTCTTTCCCTAAACCGATTTGCTTCAAGTTTTTCCATAGTTGACGACTATTCATTGAGGGATCTAAGTTTCTACTGTAAAGTTGAATTTTGGCAGATCTTATTTTGCTAACCACTTGATTACGCAAACTGCGATACATATTGTGATGGACATCTAATCTATAACGGTTCCAAATATTATACGCCCGATCGCGTTGAAGAATCAGGTTTCTAATTTCAGAACTAAACCAAGGACGTTGACCAAGTTTAATAGTTCTGGTTCTAAGCGGGACATATCTATTAAACAAACTAACTATATTGTTATTAAGAAAGTCAATTTGCTCATCCGGGGAGAGTAGAAAGTAAATCTGTTCCCAGTTAACACTCTGAGTGCTTAGCTCTAAGCCAGGATAATCAATATGTCTGAAGTCTCTGTATTCATACGAGCTAGGTGGGGTTTTAATCTTAAAGTTAAAAGTCATGTAAATTAGATCATGTCTTGAGAAAGCTGCAGCAGACAACTGGGGCCCTACTCTGTATTTCGTTCCGTAAGTAAAAATTTCCGAATTCGTATATTTGGTACTCTCTATTTCTAAAGCGGATTGAAATCTACTACTTTCGAAATGACAATTCCGAAAGTGGAATTTTCGTACCTGGCAATACATTTTCGAATGTCAAAAGCATTCTAATACGGAAAATTTGTTTCTACAACAATTGTGATAACGGAAGTAACAAGAAACGCTTTAAAATGTAAGTTGTTTTTTAGAAAATATTAGTTATAATAAAATTTAATCAAATAAATTTAATTACAGGGAATCTTCGAGCAGAAATGTACACACCAAACAAAAACAATTTGAGATGTTGGTGGAGTTCATGTGTTCTCATCCCGATTTGGCCAAGGGACATTTAAAAACCCCCGACGCAAAGCAAACATCCAACAACTTGTGGCAGAGACTTGCATCAGAGTTGAATGCGGAAGGACCACCAATGCGGGATGTAGTCGGCTGGAAAAAGGTAAGTTTAAATGCAAAAACTATCCTTAAAAAAGATAAATAAAAAATATTTCTAGGTATGGGCAGATCATAAAGCCTATATAAAGGCAAAATTGAGAAGGAACAAGATGAGCCTTTCTGGGACAGGTGGTGGACCTTCCAAACACTGCTCCTTCACTCCTTTAGAGGAGCTGGCAATAAATTTATTAAACATGGACGAGTCCGTAAGCGGAATACCATCAGCTCGTGTTTTCGGCGTCCACACGGACAATATTGAAAAAGATCCCGCTGAATCAAACGGACCAGTCAACAGCGATGAAAACATAGAGCATATTCCAGCACCTGAAGGACGCAGAGCAGCAACGCAGTCTAAGCTTAAAAATAGGGAAAATCTGTTACAAACCCAGGTTGAAAATCAAATTGATTATCAAAAAAAATCATATAGAATGTTCAAAGATATGAACGAAAATTTAGCAATAATCGCAAAATATGAAAAAAAGAATTACTATTTGAAAGAAAAAAAGTACAAATTGGCTAAAGAACAATTTGAGTACAAAAAAAAAAATGACTGTGAAAAAAACAAGCTAAAAATATCCAAGCTTGAATTAAAAAGAGAAATATTGCAATTTCAAAGGAATGCAATATAAAAAATAATTAGGTGATATATAGATCTAAGATTTTTTGAGTTACATTGTTTCCTTTTAAGTTTTTTTTTTTGAGTTACCTAAATTATTGTTTCCTTTTAAGTTTTTTGTTGTTGTTAAAATTAGATCTAAGATTTTGAGTTACATTGTTTCCTTTTAAGTTTTTTTTTTTTTCTGAGTTACCTGAATTATTGTTTCCTTTTAAGTTTTTTTGAGTTCCTGAACTATTATTTCCTTTTAAGTTTTTTGTTAGTCACCTGAAAAGACTGAATAGTATTTAAATAAAAGAAATATTTTTTTTTATTTTTAAGTTACTTTTATTTTTAATTTTGAATAAAATATATATTTAATAATAACTATATTTTTAAATTATTTGTTTTTAATTGTTTTGTAAGTTATTTTTTATTTGCTCCCGAATTCTCTTAGCAATGTTTAAGTAGGCAGCATTGTCTACTTCATGTTGCTGTTCAATGGCATCTGACACTGCTTGATAGTGATCCGAAGGTAGTTCATCTGAGGGCAAGGCCATATTGTGTTCCAAACATATATTATGCAGTGCGCAACAAACATTCATTATTTGCACAACTTTTTCTGGAGCATAGTGGAGTTCTCTTGCTGCTAAAAGGCATCGAAATCTTCCTTTTAGTACGCCGAATACTCTTTCAATTAAACATCTAGCTTTAGAGAACTTTTCATTGAAGTAGGACTCAGCGCTATTTTCTGGAGCTCTTCGAAATGGGGTCATTATCCATGGCTCCAAAGGGTATCCAGAGTCACCTTAAATACGCAAGAATAATAATTACATAATTCTATTTTGAACATTCATAATACTTACCGAGAATCCAAGATGATTTATCTCCGCTTTCATATTGTTGAATTAAATATTCACGTTCATACGAGAGACTCCATACATGTGAGTCATGTGCTGCACCACCGTACTTTGCATTTACTGCCTGTATGAACATTTCATGGTCACATATCTATAATTTAAAAGAGTACTAAATTGTTGTAAGAAAGTATGAAGATTATAATTTTTCCTTACCACCATTGCATTAATACTATGCTTTAATTTTCTATTGAAGTACAAGTGCTCATTCCTTTTCGGCCTTATCATTTGAATGTGTGTTCCGTCTACCACACCAATAACTCCCGGAATACCCGACTTCGAAAAGAAATATTGTTTAGCTTCGCGTCGTCTCATTTCAGTCATTTTAAAATTTATGTGTTTTGGACACAGTATTTTTTCTATTGCACTGCAGACTTCTGCAATAGTACTTGATGTTGTTTGTTGTGCCATGCCAATGGAATAGTCGTGTCCTATTTGGTGCTGATAGCCTCCTTGCCCTAAAAACTTTAAAGTTGCACCTAGCTTCAAGATGGCTGGAACTGCAGTTGATCTTAAAGGAGCAGCGAGTTCATCTTGTATTGCATTTAAAACATACAAAAAAGCGTTTTTCGACAGGCGAAAATTCTGTACGAAACTAAAATAATAAACAAAAGTTAAATATTGAAATTAATCTTTGCCACCAATGAAATTTTACCTTTTATCACACATTTCCATAATATTTGATTTGTCCCGTATAATTTTTCGTTCAATCCGTTCTTCATTATTTTCTTCATCCATCCAAAGAGCAACCGAATCCATTTTCTTTTGTTTTATGTTAAATTATTACTTTTAAAACCACAATTTGTTTTTATCCGCCTTGTTTTTAATTTGTTTTGATTTCTCAGTTTGACAGATCTCGTGAGAAGTAATTCGACACTCGAAAAAAACTAATCCGTAAAAGGGAATAGTATTAAGTACTATTTTTTCCGTTCCGAATGTTTTACAGAGTACAAAATCAAAAGCGGAACGAAAAGCACTTTCGAATAGGATTGACTTTCGAAACGAAATACAGAGTAGGGCCCCTGGTCATATAGAATAAGATCATTCACATCACTTATAAAGAAAACATCTAGAAGAGTTTGTGAATCTCTGGAAAAATGAGTAGGAATGGTAGTGTTAACTGGAGTCAGATTTAAAGTTCTCAAACCCTCGATGAGAATAGTCTGGTTTAAGAGGTTACTGTTTAAATCTCCACATAAAATAATCTTGGATGGGCCCAAAGTAATAGTAATAATAGTAATAATTACGAAAAACTGGTCGTGTGGTAGGTACATCATTTAAACTGAATTGGATGTATCTATGGTCTGAGAATGAGTGTTCCTCTGATACTTTCCAATTCGTTATCATTTGATATATAGTGTCAGAGACAAGAGTGATGTCTAGCACTTCTTGTCGGTTTCTGGTAACAAAGGTAGGTTCATTACCGATGTTACTGACTACAAGGTTAGTACTAAGAATATAATCAAAAAGAGACTCACCTCTATCATTTATTGTATAAACTCTCCCAACTCGTAATCTCTACAAAATCTTTAAATGTATTAAAAAATATGTATAATGGTACAGAAGCTGCGGTTTGGGATGGATCCATGTTCTCATAATGATTCGATACTGACACTGGTGTTAAAGAAGGATGCCTTCTGAGTGATTTGCTGTTTGCGTTGTTTATTAAAATTGGCATATATCTTCCCGGTGTTGGATTCGGATCGCTAATAGTACAATCAATGTTCTTTTGTATGCAGACGATCTTGTGATTTTTTCAGTCACCAGAAAATTTGCAGTTCATGATAAACCGGTTGTCAACATACTGCAACACATGAGGACTTACAATAAATGCAGAAAAATCCAAAATCATGGTTTTCACAAGATCTTCTCACAGTTTGATTAGAGACAGTAGGTTTTTTAATGGTCATCGCATTGAGTGCACTAAAGGAGTCACTATTTAGGACTTGCAAAGTGTGACTGCACCTTAAAGGAAGCCTTCTATTTTACTGGTAGTACTTTTTGGATTAATTGCTTTATACTAATACACAACTTATTATATACATATGTAAATTCATTGCATGCAGTTAAAAACGATCAATAGTATGTTATTATTAAACGCTGCTTTAAAGAAATGTCAAAGTCAAACAACAAACAACTACTTAACTATACAGAGGAGAAGTAATTGAATAAAGGCAGAATTACAGGACGCGGGGACATAATTTCCTTTCTTAAAAGGAAGTCAACGTTTAAAAAAAAAAAAAAAAACAAGTTATGTTTTCGCACTCCATACTTGAATTCTCAAAGAATGCATCTAAAAAATTTACTGCGATCATAGCCTATGAACGAATCCCTTTACTTTTTTACTGCTACTTTAGTTTTCATATGTTGAAATGGTAATTCTTAATCAGAACATAATTTTATTATAGTTGAATAAAAGTTAGATTTTGTTTATAATTTGAATTTATTTCTACCTTAAATTGTCCACGAAAGTTTTTTTAATTAAATAAAGTAAAAATTGACTTAATAAAAAACATCGGCAATACTTCCAAAACTATGCTCCATACTTTTTTATTTCAATTTTAAATCAAGTTGTTTTAAATTGATAGTTTCTGAAAAATTAATTTTAACTTCAAAAAATTGTTTAAATTAATTTTTCTTCAAGATTCTACGTTATCAATATTTAATTAAACACTATCAACTAGATCCTTAAATGTGGTCATTCTTTGAGAAAATTGATTTCGTTATGACTAACAAATCGCGCGTCGAACGAAATCTGGAAATCTTTTATAAAAGCTAAGCACTTCCTTCATTTAGAGCGGTGATTATCGATCGGTAATAAAGCTCTTAAGGAATATTCACATGAGAGCGACCAACGACCGACGAGTCGTTGAATGGCGTTTACTTAGACAACTGTCTTAGTTTCCTTCGAAATTTAAAAAGTGTTTTGAGGTTAGTCGCGCGCGAACAATTGATTCGTTGCAGATTGGATGGTGTGGGAACGCGAAAAGCAAAATTTATCGTATGTAAAGAAATAAATGACACACAAAACGAATTTAACATAACACTCCACGGTTCCGAAGCACAACGAAATGAAAGTAAAAAAACCAGACGCTTTCAACAAATACACTTAATATACAATACCTTTCAAATGCATACAAAATTATGTGTATGCGGCGATAAAATTAAAAGTACGGCCACATGTTTCTTCCGATACGAATCGCAAGAAAAACCAAATATGGTATCTACAACACGCTTACCTTGCTGGTTTTTGATGATACTTCTTAGAATGCTGGAAGGGTCGCTCTTTACATTGTTGCGAAAACACAACTGTTAGCATCTGATAGAACATTTTCAGATATCTTTAATTTTCGATGTTTCTACAAAAGTCGTATGGATTAACTGGCGACACTCGCAATAAGGCCCTCTTTTCAGGATTGGTTACCTTTATTGCAACTGGTGACTATTAATATTCTGTTGTGCCAATAACAATTTGAATTTAATCAGACAATTCATAATTTTGTTAGTTTATTTTATCAATCGATCTTTGTGGGTTAAGACTATTTAACCAATGATTTGCTAGCACTATGTTTTCATGTTTGAAATTTTTGAGTTTGTCGATAGTTATTAAGACACTTCGATTTTTTTAAAATAATATATGTTTCTGTTTTTGGAGATTTTATCGAATTCCAGAAGGTTTAGATTTAAAGCTATAACAATCACAGATGTGTTCTTAATAAAAACTTAAGTAAAGTTTTCCCACCAATACACAATGCATACACAAATCTATAAATTTAGTAAAACAAATTTTTGTATTAATTTCAGAAACTCTTAGATCACCTCCGTTTATTCTGTTTTTATTTCTTCATCTTTAATAATATTGGCTGTATTTAAAAAATAATAGTTTAATTCAATCTTATCATTAAAAATTAAATGTATAAATAGAATTTGAAATAAAAAGAAAAAGGTGTACAAAAAAAAAAAAAAACAAAAAATAAAAAACAAACAATTCTGGCAATGCTCAGAAGCTTCGTTTCGGTACTTTAAAAACATTTTCTTGTTTTCTTTCAAGTTATGTATAACCACTTATTATTATACTAGAGATATTACAACACAAAAATAAATAAACAATTTATTTACCCAGACCAATTTTCTTCGCGTCAACTTCATAAATGAGCAATCGCCACATCTTGACAACAAAGACTTCTGCTTCTTCGTCCAGAACCTGAAAAAAATAAAACAACAAAATAATAATAAAAACAACAATACTTATGTATTAACACAAAATATACCATTTGAACATCATCTAAAATACTTTGAGGTGAACTTCCAGCTAGGACTTTGGAACAAATGAAATCAACGAGGGTTGGTTCGGGTTCGCCAATGTACTCGATTATCTTCTTGTTAATCCACGGCCGAATTTTTTTCTCCATAAGGTTGTTGTCGATTTCATTGCGATCTAGCTTATAGTTAAAAAGGTCAATCTTTTGCGTGGGTATTCTATCGATAATGCTTTTAATGTGACGCCGTTTTTCCTCCTGAAGTTTGGTTGAGTTGTCTTCTTTGTTATTGCTGCCACCTCCGCTATTGCTCTCGTGTTTGTCTCCGCGCTTCTTCGAGTTTGATTTGGAGTGATTTTGTCCAGAGTGGTGGGTTGCACTTGATGCGTTGGTTGCATGTGATCCACGATTTTGAGATTGCGCATTTGGAAATTGATTTTCATCATAATCTGTTGGTATACACGGGTGAAATGAAAAAAAAAAGCGATTATCATTTTTTAGAACAATCAAAACAATATTTCACTTGCAGAAATATCTTAAGTTAAGTTAGGAAGGATGATGTAGATTCCGTTTATATTGCCTAAATAAAGAGGCATATTTTTGTTGAGCTCGCTAATGTGCAAATTAACAAATTAAGTCAACTTTTTACGTACAAACTCCTACCAAGAACAAATTAACAGCATATTAGTCTTTTTGTAACTACATACATACATATTTATATGCAACATTTCAGAATGTGCACAGTAAAAATCTCAATAGGAATGACTTAATTATAATTCACAAGTAGATAGTCCTTCAAAATTTTGAATCTTTTAGATTTTCGAACTTTCATAGTTATGTCCCCAATGTATACTTATTTCATATGCATAACTTATAAACGAATTCCCGTAATACTTGTAGATGCCTTAACCACCTTTTTGTAAGAAAAAAATAATTAAAATAATCCATCCAACCGTTGGGCTCTAAATCAATATATCGATAGTTGGGTGCACTGCACATAAACATCCTCGCAAACACTTTTTCGTTATGTAAAGTTTGATTTATATCTCGGATTTTCGTTCACACGCAACCAATACTTACCGTCTAGAGATTATAAAAATAGATACAAATTAAACTTACCTAGCGGAACTAACTTCCTCTTTTTCGGATTGCTAGCATCATCGTTGTCTTCTTCGTTGTTGAAAACATCCGAAGTAACCTCGATTTTTTTCTTCTTAGCATTAACTCCTAAATTGAGACTTATAAGTGGAGCGGAAATAGGAGGAGTACCAGGAGTTGTTACATTGTTATGACTGTTAACAGGACTGAAACCATGACTGGACGATACCATGGATCCTCGAGAATCCTCATCTTGGAAATGATTTGATACGCTATCTCTCGACTCTGATTCTTGTCTTACTTGTGGCAATGGATGATTTGTATTGGCTTCACGATTTGAAGTTAATGTTTCGTCATTTGAGTCAGAATCAATAGGTTCTGTATGCATGACTGCTGCTGCCATCGCTGCCTCGTGTGCTTCCTTCTCTTGTATGTATTTCTCCTTTGCGGCTGCAAGTTTTTCCTTCTCCTTTAGGCGTTTGGTTTTTTCAATTTCACGCTCTCTCTCTTTTTCTAGTTCACGCTCCTTGCGTTGCTGTGCTTCTAAATTAACGTCAATTAGAATTTGAGGCTTGTATAGATTCTCACGTTCCTTCTTCGCTCGTTCAAACTCTTGTGTTGGATTCTCATATTCTCCGCTAAATATTTTGTTCTTAAGCTCTTCAAGTTCCTCTTGTTCTCTATTCCGATCTTTAGCGTCGAGATCAGCTTCTCGGACACGTTCAGCAAGTCTTCTTTGAAGTTCACGGCCTCTGTTTAAAAAATGATTATAATTATGATATTATCAAATTTATTCTTAGTTAGTAATTAATTTAAATTTACTTGTAGTACTTAGGATCGTCTCTGTCGTCGTCATAGTCCTCGACAAATTCCTTTAACCGTTTTGCTTCTTTTTCTCTTTCGTCAAGCTTCAGACTTTCTTTTAGTTTTGCCTAGGATTAAAAACCAACACAACTACTGTAAGAATTATCATTTAATAATAACTATTTGCATTTTAACCTTTTCGTATTCTTTTATTTTCCGTCGTTCTCTTTGTTCCCAATTTTGCAGTCTTTCTTGGTAAGCAGCTTCCTTCTCACGCGCTTTTTTCTCCAACTTTTTACGCTCCCGCATTTCCTCTTCAATTTCCTTTTCACGCTGGATATCTCGTACATTTTTTACGATTTTTTCCTCCCTCTCTCTATTTATTTGGACATTCATACAAATAACAAAAATGTTTACTCAGAGATTTAGTATGTGTAAATATCTACATGTAACAAAGTTTTTTAATTGTTTTGAAAAAAAGAGATTTCTACCGATGGTCCCCATAAAGGTAAAAACGTGTGCAACGAAACAAAACACGAAGATTTGCTAATTGTTATATATAACTAGAAAACGAAGTAGGCGAAAAACAGGATACGGTATACGTTCAGAAGTAACTCAAACACGGAATAAGCCACTTTCCTAGATAACTGTCTAACAGAGGTTAAGAGATGCTGGATTATATTTGATCGAGTTGCTATTGCACCAAATTTGTTTGATATTCCTGGACACATCCCCTATTGAAGGTTTGGTTCATATAGTTATGCCTTATGTTTTTTTAGGAATATTATTTTTTTTTGTCAATTTTGATTTTTGTTTGGAAATAAATTTATTTTTGAAAGATGTTAGAAATAAACGGTTCTTAAATTCGCATTCTTGGTTTAGCCTCGTTCTTCTTTTTTAAAGAAAGTGTCTGATTAAACCACATAGATGTACAACAAAGTGAATAAAAAATTGAGACCAAATTAGTTTGATCAAAAAAGTGATATCAACTTAGAGGTACATTTCGAAAAGAGAATTGTAAATTTGTAATCCATATTTTTCAGATATTGCTTACAAACCGGCCCATATTACACATATTACTTGTGACATTTGTTGTAAGATCTAATACATAATTAAATGACGATTTGATTTCGATAGTCTCACTTTCGGAAACGTCTTTCGGGTTGCGTGACCTTGATTGCAGCATCCTTATCAGAAACATTGTTTTTAGCCCAATCATTGTTTTCTTGTTCGATAACTCATATTCTTTAAACAAACTATTCAATCAATCAAATTTACGCTTTGTTGTATGCAACAATGACCCTATGAGATGACAGAATGCATAAACACCTTGAAGTAACAGATAATTGTTGACAAGTAGGTGGAACTGCAACGATAATTAGGTTTTGTCTTCAAATGTTAAAATTAAATGATAAGATACGAAAACCATTCTTCAAAGCGACGCTGTGATATTTTCAATAGTCAAAATAAATAAAATTAATAACAATATGATTTAAAATAGAGATTTAAATTATAAATATTAAAAGAAAACTTAATATAATTGCTCACCTATCTCTCTCGCGTTCCCGCTCTCTGTCTCGTTCACGTTCTCTTTCCCTTTCACGCTCTCTTTCTCTGTCACGTTCGCGTTCTCTTTCTCTTTCCCGCTCCCTTTCACGCTCACGTTCACGTTCGCGCTCACGTTCCTTTTCTCGTTCTTTTTCACGTTCTCTTTCGCGTTCCCGCTCTCTATCTTTGTTCTCCCTTTCACGATCTCTCTCACGATCTTTTGAACGGGACTTGCTTCTCTTTCGCTTATCCTTTGAGTCACGATCTTTTTCTTTCTTAGAAGGTGATACCTCTATAGTTTTGTCCTTTTTTTCTTTTTTAACAACTTCTTTTTCATTTGCGTCCCAATCCTTTTCGCTATCCTTTTCCGAATCCTTATGATCCCGTTCTTTTTCATCATTTCGTTTCCTGCGATCTTTTTCCTTCTCTTTGCGATGATCATCGGCCTCTGCTTTCTTACGAAATTTACCGATCTCACTGCTTATCAAGTTTCTTTTGTCATCTTCCAGATTAGCATCTTGTAGAGTTTTGCTCAGCTTGAGATCGGGGTTGTCTTGCCTTCCTGTAAAGTTGTTCTTAGAATTTATATTCAAATAGTCTCGTTGGTCGTATTTACCATCATTAACGGGTGGAAGTTCGTGTTTATGTTCTTCCATAATACGACCCATCAGGCTCAGAGCGTAAGCGTCTTCATCCTTTTCAATTTCTATTTTTTTGCCGCCTAACTTTAACTCCTCCTCCTTATAATTATCCAATAACAGTTTATTTTTTGCATCAACTTTTGCCACTAGCTTTTTACCATCAAATTCCATTTCGCTAAGCAGCCGAACAGCACGCATTCCAGCAGTTGGACCGCTATAAGTAGAAAAGAAATCATTTAAATAATGAAATTATTACGATAAATTCTTGTAGTAAACAATTTAACTCAACTTAAGTTTTATTTCTAAAATTAAAAAAAATGGATGTTATTAGAGAAAAATGTTCATAAGCATATATCAACGAGCCATCAGCATGCGAATGGATGATAGCAATATATACCGACCGTTCCAAGGTGGAAAGTAGTGTTTTTGCAGCTAGCTTATCCAGACTTCCTTAGTACAGCAGTGTCCTTCAAGCTGAGGACACTTCTTCAACCGACTTGGAGGAAATCTCTAACATTCCGAGCAAACACATATTGAAAATTCCTAAGCTCTATCAACCAGCCGAACACGAGACTGGAAATCGCCTCCAACCAGTCAAACACACATAAAAAGGATCATAGACGACAATGAAAGAACGAACGAAAACGACTGAACGATGCACGTGTTTTTTGCAGGAGCAGCAACAATCGGAGAATGGGCACTTCGCCTATACATCAGCGATTGCCACTGCTCCGGTGAACACGAGTGTCAGTGAGTTGATGCGGCCATCTCTTCCTAAGGTCGGTAAAATCTCTTGGGGAAAGGAACAGCCCCTTCGACTTAATCAGTAATACTGACCAAACAACCGCACATATACACCAAACACTGACCTATCAAACTCATTTACCAGACGTTGCATGGAGCCACATGCTCCTAAGGGCCTGGTGGAGGGATGATTTTTCATGTGGGGATAAAGGAAAGGATCACGCCCTTAAAAAGTGTCTACCTCTGCTCAACCAGGTGATTACGTATTGACAGACATTTCTTCAATGACTTAGAAGTACCCACTGAAAGTTCAGGCTTGCTGAAACTCATTAACACCCTTAACGGTTTGGGGGTGGCCGTGGCGCGATGGATGTGTGCTCGCCTGTCAACCTCATGATGACAGGTTCGATCCCTGCCGTCGTCTATGTCGCTTTAATTCCATTAAAAACCTTCTAAAAATTGTCATCAATGGGTTGCTGGTTTACTCATTACATGTTGTTCAGGCATAACACTAACAACATGTAATTGAGTTAAACTAGTATGCCCAACAAGGATGAACACGAATAAAATAATGTGAATTATAAGCGACATAGAAATAAGACACGGCATTTCTCCGCTTTAGCTCAGCCGCCATCCCTGGAGATAAAAATATCTGAGACAACCACCATCAGTCTCAGAACATCGTGCCACACATCTTTCCTATCCTTCTTTCTCTTCATTAACTTCACGCCCGCGCTGTGTTGAAACATTTAAAGGGTAATCATAATCCCTTGAGCGCGGGTAGATTATATAAAAAAAAAAAACCCTTAACGGTCTTGAAAGACATAGCATTATCATAGGTTTCAATTCATGGGAGTCACAAACCCTAGGTTATCACAACGGATCTACGTTGATCTAATTGTGATAGCAACAATATCAACTGTCAGTCCATTAAACTAGCCTAACCTAATCATAAAATAGTAGTTGCAGCTAAAAACAGAATACCACGTAATTTCTTAATTAAATATTAAATTATGAAAGAACAAAAAGTTTAACAAATAAGGTAAACATCTAGAAAAGAATTTGATTTAAAAACGATGCAACATATTACGTCACACCCCCAAAGCATCTTAATCGAAAATTTCAGCCAAATTAAGTATTTAAAAAATAATTATATGGTATTGTAATGTAATCCGTAAATAATTCAATATTTTTACTAAGAATTTTGAATAATTGGTGAAAAATCCATAAGATTATGAATAAAAGTGTCACACCCCCGACGATGGAAATATCTTATGATATATGTTTTTAAGACTAGAATAACTACACCTGATCTAATTAACAAAAACCAAGACATTCTGACAACCAATGTCATTTCCCTTTATATTAGCACATACAATTTAATATATTGTTGAAAGCCCTTCATTTTTTTAAACTGCATGAATTTGATTCGACATAGAGTCTATCAACTTTTTGCACTTTTGTTTTTACTAACATCAATCTTCCAGAGGTTCTTAATAGGATTAATATCCGGTGATTGAGAAGGTCACTCCTTAACATCCATTTTATTTCTTTGAAACCAGAGCTCTGTTGATTTTGCAGTGTGCTTAGGGTGGCTATCCTGTTGGAAACGCCATTTAAGGGCGTATTCTCATCGGCCCTCGGCAGCATAACAGTCTGCAGTATGTCCACATACGACTCTTTTGTCATTATACTATTTATAAGAAATGTTGGACCAAATATTATGCTGCCACCTCCAAGCCTGTCGGTTATTTTGTGTATCGGATTGTAGGCCTCACACTTTGGGCGGCGGACAAACCGTTTACCATCTATTTCGAATACATTTATTTTCGTTTCCTCGCTCCAAGAATTTTGAATAATTGGTGAAAAATCCATAAGATTATGAATAAAATTGTCAAGTATATTCTTGCACTGTTTCTTGACATTAAGGGGATCGTCGTTTATATGGTATGGTTTGGGAAAAAGATTCTGCTTTTGGATATGTATTTTTTTTAGCAATAGGAACTTTTTTGAAGATCTAGCGTGAAGATTATCATCCTTTAGGATACAACGAACAGTTCTGGCACTGACTTGCGTTTCTTTTTTTCGCAGCAGATCTTTTGAGGACAATGAAGGATGCACTTTAGCTTTTCTCACCAACATGACTGTCTCTTATAGTTATTTTAGATGGGCGCCCGCTAGTTTCTTTAGTTTTTCTTGAATTTTTGCATTCTCGCAGAGCGTTCAACGACTGTTGCTATTTTTCTAACTGATTCTCGGCTGTTATGGATGCATGCAATTGCTTTACGTCTGTATTCCATGCAGTGTTTCGCTAATTTAGGGTAAAATCTCACCAAAATTTTGACTTTTTCAATCAACAAGCATAAATGTTTATAATATGTTGCTATTTTTTTGATGTTTGAACTTGGTGCAGAATAATTTAAATATATTTTGTTTACTCAAAAGATCTTACTTTCAATAGATTGACAATATAACAACTGTTAATGTAATGTAGGCGATTTTCAACATATTCACCTAACTTAACAACATACAGTATTACTTAAATGTAAGGCGTGTTGCTATTATTTTGGCCAATGGTTAAGAGGTGTAAGTCACTAGGGTTATAGGTTTAGGTAGAAGCTGTTATAGAGTCTAATTTATTTATTTTGTTGTTCATTCTATTTGCACCTACAAAATAAACATCTAGTTTAGGGGATCAACTAAAATCTTAATAAATACAGTAAATCCACCATTGACATTCCCATATATGTAATTATAGGTTTATAAGACTGATATAAGAATAATAATGTTTATAAAGCCCTGATATATGCTACATAAATACATTTATACATAGCAATCCATTTTTTGGTATTTGACTAAAAATTGATTATAACAATGAAAGTGCTTTTGTACTAAATGACATATAATTGTCTTCAATTTATTGTAAAAAGTCACTTGGTAAAATTTGATGGGTTTAAATCTATAAAAAAAAGTTGTGATTTTCGAACAAATGTATCGATAAAAATGCTAATTTAAAGCATTAAAATAACAAATTTGTTAAATGTCAGAAATAATTCGAAGAAATGGAGAATATTCTGTTTTTACAGAGGGACAATCAACAAAATCGGAAATTTTACTTTTTTTTTATAATTTACATGCACTGAAGGGATTATGACTACCCTTAAAATGTTTTAGCACAGTGCGAGCGTTTTAGGAAAGTGGGAGAGGATTTAAGAGGAGATACCGATGCACATTGGTTTTGAATGTCTGAACATTACAACCTAAGGGAAACACAGAGTCGGGTAAAGCTTAGTAACTTTTGACAATACCCTAGCGATGCGCACTATTTTTTTAAGGTTTGAGTTTATACATTACTTTTTTCAAAAACATACATTCCTGTACTCGAGTAGTACCTAATTTTGTTATAATTACTGACACAACCCTAAACGCACCCAGTTTTAATTTAGCGATTATAGCATAATTTTTCATAGTAACGCCTTTTTTTAACGTCTTGCCTTTATGCTAAATTTCCGCAGGAAAATTGTTTGGTTCTAGTGGTTTATAATCTTGCAATGGTGACATCGTTTAACATGGAAAAAGGTCTTTATTTTTTGGTCCTGGTTACAACTTGAAATTACTCGTTATTTTGTATATCGTACACCGAAAATTCTTCGGGCATGCTAATTGAGTACGTGACCACAACGTGAAATCTTCGAAAGCCATCAAAGCTGTGCAGGCTCAAATCACACGAAAACCACTTGGAAAAATCAAACAAATGTATCACTTGAAATGACTAATCCTCACATCATCATTAAAAATTGTGAGCTCAGGGCATATAAACAACACCCTAGGCACGTCCTCACCTTTAAATGTAAGCTAAGATCAAAAAAGCTCTGTTATGGCTGTAAGCGAAGAAAGCTCATAGACAAATTTTGTTCACTAACGCAAGAATCTTCATCGTGGAAAGATGTTTCAATAAACATACTTGTAAGATTCGGGCATTATCAGAACTCATTTCGAAGGTTAAAAGAGGTAACATTCCGTAAATAAAATGACGCGATGGAGTAAGCTATATTGCGGCGTTTTCCACCTTCATTTATGTCAGAAAGTCAAAACTTCCTCGAAAATTTATGATAAACTGGAAGACGTTGTAAGGCTTCAACCACTCAATAATGGCTCAAAAACATTCTTCTGGACTTAATATTAATGACTATTCGCAATGCAGACCTCAAACTAATGGATTTCAATGTGTCGTTGATCTAATCAACACCGGAATATTTAGTCATTGAAGCGGCCCTTGTTGTTGCAGTGAAAAATTTTCCAATGAAGTACTTGCTACGAACGATGATCGGTCAGATCATCTCAGTTTTTACATTAATGATGTCTTCAATGAGATGTAACCATTTAGTTGAGTAATATAAAAAGGACTTTATAAACATTAGTGAGTTTTCATTTAAAGTACATTTTAATTGCATCAGTATTTATGACTAACTTGATTTAAGAATAAAATATAAGCAGGTTTCTAGTTTAAGTTTCAATGCTATAATACAGCAAATGGAGGAAATACATTTTACTCCTTATGTAAAAATTTTTTTTGTACCTATCGGTTGTGCCAACAAGTATTTTTTTAATAATTCACACGCGCTTATATGTTAAACAAAGTAAAAACATGGGTCTTGAATGTTTGCAAATTGAAATGACAGGGAAAAACCGTGCCGGGTAAATTACTCCATCATTGTGTTGTGCGACTAAAAAACGAATCTCTATATTCAATGCTTAACCACTTTAGTAGTGCAGCAGTCGCACTACAGCTGAATTTAAGTATATTGTGTAGTTTTCTGAAGAAAATTTTGGCGACAGATATTTAGTGTACAACATTGAGAAATAACTTGACTACCTCGAACACAATTAAAGACAAATCACGAAGTATGAACAAATTTTAAACTGGGAACTTTTAAATTTATTTATCCTGTGACTGCAAATTTTACGCTATCACTATTTATTCCCAAAAAGGCCTAACGAATTACTTTTATTTCTTTTATGGGGGATGAAGATAAATATTAAAATCAATTTGGAATTTTACTACTAGAAACAGAATTGAACTGAGCATGAAAATAAATTCAGCTATCTCAAATCTGAAATGCAAATAAGACGACTTAAGCCTTTAATTCGATGCAATGATACTTACTCGTATTCACAAAACCCGAATGTTGAAACCCTCTTCCAGTTGACCACTTGGCCGCATGCACTAAGGATTCTTTTAATTAATATCTCAGGAACCCGTTCACTTATGTTGCCTGCAAAATTAAATCACCAATCATTTTTTGAATTTAATAAATTAAGATTTTTTATTAACAAAAGAAAATTTAAACTTACCCACAAACACGGTGATTATAGGTCCTTTGAACTGGGTCTGAGCATGGGGGTCTGGATTGATCCTTGAATAGACGGTTGGCTGGGAACTTATGGTAGCAGCATTTCTAAACGATGGTCTAGTTGGCGGAGGTGGTGTTGTTAAAGGAGGCATGATCTTTAAGAGAAATGCAATTTAAGAGTTTCAATAAACCGAAAACAATCAAGTGCAACAAGTTGCTTTAATTTATGACTTAATTGGCTAAATTAAGAACTTCGGGGAGTTATGTTCCCTTCTGAGTTGTTAACAATATCAAAACTCACGGATTATTTTTTATTTATCACGCCAACCAACAAAACAACACACTAAGGTGTCAAATATCCTTCGGGCTACAAATACAACACTTACGGTTCTCTAGATCTAGATCCGTTTACATAGAAACAAAAATAAAAATAAATTCAAAACTTACCCAACTCTAGGATTTCACATTAAAAGAACACAATACAATTAATTTCTAGTCTGGCTTTTCAGATGATTTGGACCTTTTGTAGTAAGGATTACTTTTAGTATTTTTTTGTCTCTTATGATTATCACAACAAAAACTTTAGTTTAAATTTTTTTAAGAAACAAAAGTATAAAATCTAAGAAAACCTACGTGTGTGCCCATGGATGACATTCCAGGCGGTGGAATCGGCGGCGGTGGCATAAAAGACGGCATGGTTGTAACCATCGGGGGACGCGGTGGATACGACATCGCTGCCAATGATGAGACTTCTTTCCAAAGGGGCCTTTATTCTCCTTGCTGTGCCACGAACAGGTTCTTATCCAAAGGATGCCTGGATGGTTTAAAAAAGAAATGTAACATGAGTAAAAGTTTGCCGAGGTGCACCGAATACGGTGGAAGATTTTTACGTTTTTTATGAAATACAACACACTCGTTGTAGATAAATTTGAACAATATGTTTTACAATTAAATAATTGTAATAAATTTAGCGATTTTTTGTTGATACTATTCTAGTTTTAAACGATAGTTCTTTTTTCAGTTTAAACACTCCTAGAAGTTTTCACGTTTGTCGCCATTTTTTCCTATCTCTCACTCGCTCGTTTTTTTTTCTTTCTAAAATGCCTTCTGACAGCAACGACGAAACGACATCTATACAAAAATAGGAGAACTACAGCAGGTGTGTTTGGTAAGATATTTTTTGTAGACTGCTTTTAAACGCTGCAATACAACTTTGCGATTTTTATGCTCGTTAGCTAGGGAGATATGTATGGCGGGAAGTCGAAGTTGGACAGGTTGGTAAAACTGCTGAGGTTGGTTTTATTTCTGGGATTGGTGAAATTGCATTGATATTAGGTGTGTTTTATTATCTATGGATCTATGTGGATCGGGATCTGGATTAATTTTTAACATGTATTACAAAAACAATTTTGGATCCTGTTCTCTATTTGGATCTATTTCAAAGATTTAAAAACTAGTTCATACGCTGACCAGTAGATGGCTTTTTATGGTAAGGGAGTGTAAAATACATCGTAAAGAAAAAGGACAAGAAACTTTTGAAAATCAATAGACATTTTGAAATTTTAGCATTTTAATTGTATTTATTCACCGATTTTCCTTAAAAACAACATTTGTGTTTTGGAATGGTAACGTTAGATGAACAATCAAATACTTTAATAAAAAAATGTACAGGTACAGCTACAGGCTAATTCCTCGTCTATTGGCTTCAGAACTTTCATGCGAGTTGACAGTGTGTTATTACAAAAGTTATGTGTTTATTGCAACGTACTAGTATATTTCTATGTCCGCGCAGGTACATTTAATTATATGTATCACAAAATAGCAAACTCATTTTAGCCAATCGTTTAGTTTGTGTGAAAAACACAAACTTTTTAGTTGCTATGTGCGCGGCATGTCATATAACCCCATATGTTTCATTTTAGCAACCAAACAGTTGCGAAACTAAAAATTGAATGTGCGCGCTTGGGGTTATACCACTCCTAGATACATATTTTCTACAACAAAAAATTAATTATTATAGTTTTTTACTTGGGTATATAAATATACATATTTATTAAAACTAATAGGGATTATTGATTAATTTTTATTGAATTTCAATTTGATTATGTTGTCGAATTATATTTTTCAGTTCCTGAAATTGGTCAAATATAATCAAAGAGAAAACATAAAAACTCAAAAGCAACTTGCTTGGCAAGTGGCATGTGCCATAGCAATACATAAATACACTAAAAGGAATTTGACAGATATTGTTTGCATCCGTAACTATAGCTTGAAAGTTATTAGGTGTGTTTTTTTCGCAAGTCCATATAGAATTGTAAAAAAACACGACATCGGGATTTAGGAGCTTTTTTCCACAAAGCTGGAAGCCACTGTGTACGCTATGACATTTGTCAGCTGTATTGACGACTAGCATCAACCAGCATCCAAAAACGTCACTTTTGACGTCTCTGAGCAAATTATCGATAACATATAGATAATACTATTTTGGCATCACCATTTTTATCGGGTCTTAGATTAACTCTCGAAAATTATCTGGTCTTAGCTAACTCTGTATAGATTTAAGTAGTTGTTGCATTTGCATGTAAAGCGCTTATTCCCGATGTCGTTTTTTTATACAATTCTATATGGACTTGCAAAAAAAAAAAACACGCCTTTTGTCACAGCTGATTATGATAGCAAATTTTAGTTATTTTTGATAAAAGATTTCGTTTTTGAATTCATAGCAGACTTTTATAAAAGTTCGAAACTCTGAATATCAATCATAAAAGATCTTTTAAGGTGGAAACATTTTGCAATTTATAGCAAAATAACAGATGTGGCAGAATAGGCTTAAAATGGATTTACATGTTTCTGCATCTGCAAAATGCACAAAAGTAGAGAGAGGCAAATGTATATCGAAACCCGAAAGTGAGAAAGAGAATACACAGGGGAGTAACTCTTTTTTACCATTCTTCCTCCAAGTAATGGTAATCGGTATAGGTATAATCAAATGCAAAATAAATTATACGAAACAATGCAATGAAAATTGAACTTATCTCCGTTCTCTTCCATTTCAATTTATTTTTTTTTTCATATCATGCGCCCGTCAAAAATAAAATATAGAAAAATGTGAAAATGTCGCAAATTTACAAAATGCAGACGAAGTTGCTTTAATAAAGATGAACATATTCGTCTTTACTATAATCTTGACATCTGCATTTCTCGAATTTCCTATAATGCAGATATGAAGTTGTTCTCCATTTTGCTCTTTTCTCTCTATCAAACAAATATGAATTCTGTATTTGGTATCCGTTTTTTTTTTGCAGAAATCAAATGCAGTTACATGTAAATCCACCATTAATTGTCTGTTCGATTACTTTGCAGAAGGATCCTAATATGTAAATCCATCATTAAAAGAAAATTATTCAAGCCTGAATTCGTTCATATTCATTTATTTTACTGAATGTATCGTCATCCATTATTTGACATTACAAACTCAACGAAGAATATATCAAAAAACCCACCTTCGATATGTTGCTTCTATGCTTCTCTCTGTGTGCTGTTCTTCTCGACTTTTTTCCATCTCGAGAACTCGAAAGGAGTGATGTCTACCAAAGACGAAAATCCCCTTGTTTTTGATAATTTTGCACGGTCACCGCAATAATTTGTTTTCTTTTTTATTTCCTAACATAGTTGCTTGTTTCCACTAAATATCATTTCACCAAAATCGCCATTCATAAGAAAAACGAATCTCATAAAATCTATGAATAGATAAGAATATAAAAGACCTTCGTGTAAGAAGAAAAAAAAAAAACAAAAAAAATTTGTTTGCAAACTCAGAGCCATGTTTGTATCATCGCCAAAAAATGGGTACAATTGCTTCGGTGCTACAATGGACATGTACAAATTGTAACATAATCAATCCAACTGAGTGTTTGAAATGTGTAAAATGCGGTAATGTCCGAAGAATTCTATCATCAACGACAACGACGACAACATCGTCGGCAAATCATCTTCATCATCATCCACCAAAACATCCATTGTCTGGAAAGTCTGCGTCGGCTGGATCATGCAATGCGAGTGATCCTGCTGGTGGCGGAACATCCCACTCTTCAAGTGGTGAATGCCCCCAAGGAGGCTCTTGTCAAATTCGTTCTGCCATTGCCACCAACACCGAAAACCAGCAGCAACAACAACAAATAGCTTCCTCCAACACCACACTACCGGGATATGTTGAAATCAGTTCTCATGGGTAGGTTGCTATATACACTTCTTTGTTTCCTTTGATTTCCTTTCGTTTTTTTTTTGTATTTCTTTATTCTTGTGTGGTGCTTTATGCAGCCCCAAATCAGAAGCAGCAGCGAAAAATCGATTCACAAAAATGACAACTGCTGTTTATTTTAATATTGATTTATTCAAATCGCGCACATAAAACTGTCAGCAGCAGCTCTGTTCTTTTTGGTAGCAGCAGAAGCAGAAGCAGAAGACGAGCTCTGCTCTGCTTTTCTTTTGTGTTGGATTTTTGGTTTTGTTGTTAAAAAAGAAAGGAATGTGTTTGGTTTAGTTTCTTATAAATCGAAATCGGTCCTGGACAATATTTAGGTAAAGTGATAATCTTCTTCATAAAAATCTTAAACAAATTAATTGTTTTGAGCCACAAGGAATAGTGTGTCCTTTCATGTTGCAACAAAACATAAAAAAAAATGAACAACCATCGACCCTGAAGAGATCCCTCAGATTTGTGTATTCTAGATACATTCGGGTTTCGTGGATTATGACTTTGTGGTGAAGAAAAAATGATAACAAAATTAAAAATCATATAATTGAATCGGTGTCAAAGTAACCAAACAAGACAAAAATGTACGAAAAAAAAAAATGCAATAAACATTGATATTTTTGTTGTTGTTGCTAAGGAGGTCACTTTCAGCTTTTGGTGTAAAAAAATATGGGTTAGAAATTCAATTACCTACACTTTGTATGGATATTATCTCTCTTGTTTGTCCTCTCTGTTTCAAGGTGGTTAAAATTGTGGTTGTTGTGTTACTATAGAGTAAGCAAATTAAAAAATACCTTTGTATTTATATCCAGTTCAAAGGAATTATGTAAAAAAAATAAAGTAGATATTCTAAATACATACTTTAAGTTTAATTAAAAATTTGTTTAGATATTTCATTTTGGTATTGGTGTGTTACACAAAATACAAATAATTATTTTCACTTCATTGATCATCTTGAGCGATTTCTTGGAAGGCTTACGATTTTCTATTCTCTTTTTTTGTTGACTAAACTTTAAAACTTCTTTATTATTGATATTTGATATAGGTTAAACAATCTATACATACATAATATTGTATGTAATATAATGTACATATATTTATAAGAAACCTACTAACCGATTAAGCTGAAATTTTCAGACAATTTGTGAGGTTTAGTCAAAGCAGTTTCAAAAAGAAAGAAAAAAACGAATTAATATAAATTTTTGAAGCCTAGCTTAGGCAATTTCTATGTTAAAAACTGTAATACACTTGTACGCTGTACACTACTTGTTAACAGGTTTTTCTATACCTTCAACTGTTTACATAGATGTGGATCTATCATGGTCTATCGTATTCTATAGGTAGCTCTTTCATTTTTTTTTTCTTAAAATCTTTCTAGCTGGATACATTGTAGGGTTTACATTGGTTTTATGTTTTCCGACATTGTACTCTTGGCTGTTAATGATTCTTCTTTCGCTAAATATGACCTTTAATAAATTTATGAGAGAAATTGGTTAATACAATAAAGCTATAATATTGAAAATGCTTTTATTGTTTTTCAAAATATTCTTCAATCAAAGATCAAAACACTAGTTGTCAAAACATGTTGATCAACACAGTTCTTGAGTTAATATGTGTCGAAAATCTTACATATTCTTAGCACGAAAAGGATTTTTTCAAGTCACTATAAACAAAATAATTAGCGCTTGAAAAAAAGCACCAATACGTACCCTAACAAATTTTAAACAAAACAATTCCGGTTTTCATGTAGCCTTATTGGCGTTACCACGTCTCAAAACTTAAAAAGCTAAACTTAATAGAGAATATAAAGAGAATAGGTAAGAAAAGAACATTTTGGGGGTTGAAATTATTGCATCAATGCAAAAATTTTACAGTTGGTGACAAATGAAAACGCATTTATGTGTTTTTGGTCATTTTGTCCATTTTCGAAAGCTTAAAAGATTTTGGTTAAACTTTTTACTTCTAATTTCCAAAATAAAAGCGTTTGTATTTTCGTTGCAAAAAATAAGCGTTTTTTTTAACTGTCATTGTAACAAATTAATTCTGTCAACTTCATAGTTTTGTTGTTGTTTTTTTTAGTTAAAATATGTTTTAAGGGTTCTTAGAGAAAACTTAAACCGATGAGAACAAAAAGTTATGATTGCTCGAGTATATTGCGAAAGCTTGAAATACGTTTTTATTTTTATTCAAGTCGATCTTTTTAAGCCTGAATGATGCTTATTATTTAACTAAGTTATTTTATATTCCAACACATTTAGAACTTTTTGATCAACTATTAATAAATAAGAGAATACATTTTTAAGGCAAGAATGTGGAAATTATGCTGGTTATAAATTATCGGTTAATGATCAAAAACAAACTTATATCTAACTATTACACTACTATGCAGCTACCATAAAAAGTCATTAATTCAAGGATATGCCTTGATAACCAACCAGTTACTGTTTACCAGTAGCCTGTTCATAAGAAAAATCCGATTACATAACAATTATCTATACAAACAATATTTTAAACTAAAATTAAAGACCAACTACAACATTTAAAAAATAGTTTAGATGGCATTAATGGTTTTCGTTATTTTCCGCGTATTAGTTGAAATGACTCCTTAGCAAAGAAATTCAAGTATATTTTGTTAGACGTTGTCTCAGTAAGGCATTTAACAAAATCTCACATGAGCTTATTCAATTCAAACTGTCCACCCTTGAGCTTGAACCTATCTTCTTAAGATGGATTTCTTCTTACCTGAAAACCCGTAACTACGGGTCTTATTTTTTAATCTTAATTCTCTGAAGAGTTCTTAACTACTTGAGGGGTCCCACAAGGCAGCCACTTGGGATATTTATTTTTACTATTCACGATATTGAAATGCTCATTAAACATTCACATATTTCATTCTACGCCGACGATACAAAGTTTTTCAAGACCATTTGTTCTATACATAATGCCACTCTTCTACAACTTGATCTCAACAGTTTCTCTGTCTGGTGCCTGAAAAATTGACTAGAGCAAAATATATCCAAAGCGTCGTTTCCTACGTTTCGCACTTCGTGGTCTGTCTTGGAATAACCCTTTTATTTTACCTCCGTATCTCTTCATTCATCGATTACTTTCAGGGTCTGTTGACTGTACAACTCTCTACAATTCCATTCTTTCAACACTGATTCCCGTTCTTCTATCTGCTTACCCACCGTATCTCTTATGGCTCCAACGAACATATTACTGGCATGCTTCGTAGGATTAATTGTAACATTAGCTGTGTTTTATTTTCCCCCAGATCTGATCCAGATTGTATCTTCATTCAAAATTACATGTATAACAAAAACAACACAAGACCCGGTTTTGTTTGTATTTGTTTTACATATTATTTTTAAAACAAAATCCCATCCGGATCAGATCTGGGGGAAAATAAAACACAGCTATTAACTGTTTCGACTCAGTTCACCCTGCCTGAAACTCCGTCTTAATCATCTTTCCAATTCACTCCAATCCTAGATTTAAGAGCTATATTTAAGTTAGATTAAGAAGAAGCTTATATTAAGCCTAATAAATGGGGGTATTGCCCCCACCAAAAATTAAAACAAAAAATTGAACATACTTATGTATTTTTCTTTTTTTCTTCAAGTGCTTTTTCTACAACATTCGTATTTATATGCACTTCGTCTATCGTGGAATGTTTATTTCTAAATCCAAACTGCTGGTTCGGGATGAGTCTTGTTTCTTCTATTATTTTGCTAAGGATTTGCAGGAGCAGTTTCTCGAAAACTTTTACCATGATTGGTATAAGCGATATAGGTCTGTAAGATGTTCTGTTGGTAGCTTACCCTGCTTAGGTATAACAATGATTACGGAAATTTTACAAAGATGTAGCTTAACACATGCGTTTATTATAAATCGGAGTGTTTTGAAGGCTATTGAAGGCATTCTTTAAAAACCTGGGCAGTTATTAGATCGTACCTTGGTGATTTTTTGTTAGATGACTCATACTGACACTTGCTTCTTACTTTGAGCTTAACAATGGGAATTCGTCGCTTCTATCAACAAAATGTAAGTCATCTGTAGCTGTATTTGCTGAGAATGGTTTAAAGACTTTCTAAAGATGTTCACCGATTATGTCAGCCTTCTGTTTCGGATTTTATTGGCGGGTTTTGACAAAAGTAAAGATCATATTGAAAATGTATTCCTGCAGTTTAATCAAAAATCTCTTCCGCTTTGCTGTGGCTCGCTTTGAACTCAAAAATTACGTGTTATTGCCTGTTACAAATCGTACAAATGTTCATTGTGTCAAAACTGTGCCTATCACCATGTAAAATGATCCTATGGGCATACCTGTTACCACGCCTTATTTGCGCTATGACTTTACGTACAAACGGTTTTAGAAATGCTTTCAAGTAGGGAGCCAGCTTATATTCTGGTTTCTTGTAAGATCCTCGTATGAGTGCTAAGTTTTGCTTTTCCCAAACGTCATTAAAATTCCTTAATAAAAGGTCTTTAAATTGTGCTGCCCAGTTTGGTCGTTGAGTGGAAAGGTGGATTCGCAAAATTTCATTATAACATTTTTTATCAAGCGGTCATCTGAGACACTTAAAAAGGGTGTCCACTAGGCGATCAACGCACAAATTTCGAATTCAACGCATTCAACTCTAATGTATGGTGCCTTCAATTCTGTTCAACCAACGGGTTGGATCTACTTGTTGGCCGTTGCTCAACGAATTGCCCAACAAGTGTACCGGTAGTGTACGAGCTCGTGTTGCTCCTTGAAAATGTTCGATCAACACGTTGAGCAACATTTTCAAGATAATGTGTTGCACATTATTTGTTCAACGCGTTGATCAACTTTTTAATTCTCTTTGGGATTTCTTCACGTAATATTGTGTTGCGTTGGTTGCAGTAAAATGTGTCTACGCGGTTGAACTATTGCGTTGCCATGAACTTGCAGTTGTTGCAACTTGCAAACTGTAGTTTATTTTGGTTTTTCGTCATGGATGGTGATAAAAAAACAGAGTGGACCACGGAATTAATTTTGCAATTGATTTCAACAATTGAGGAAAAGCCCAATATATGGGACATTAAGAGCCCCTCTTATAAAAATCGAGATGCCAGGGAATTGGATTGGTCTCTAATTTACTCGAAAATGCAATTGCCTAAATCGGAAGTAAATGACAAAAGGAGACTTGAGGCAACAATTCATTTTCTAATATTATTAATGCGGCAGCCACTTTTTTCTTAGAGGAAATCATATTCATATGGAACAAATTTAAGAATATTTTAAAGCGAAGCGTGCGTCGAAAATAAATGTATGTACCGAACTGAAGTCAAAATTATTTCAGGTTTGACGTTTGAGTTTTTTGTTTATCGTGGTGCGTTCAGCGCGTTCCCCAACGAGTAATCCTTGGTTAAGTGTACGAAGGTATCAACTCGTGCATCAACTGGTTGAGCAACCATATCAACTCGAAAAACTTTTTTTTCTGTCAAAAACGAACAAGTTTATTAACTAGTGTACGAGGTTATTCAACATTTGAGTAAGTTGGTCAACTAGGTGTACGGAGCTATTCAACACTGGAATAAGTTTTAAGAGTTGATCAACTAGGTGTGCGAGGTTAATCAACATACGGGAAAGTTGGTCAATTAGTTGCTCAACGTGAATTACGGAAGTTGCTGCACTAGTGTAAGAGGTTGTAAATTCCTTTATCCAACGAAAGAGTTGAATAAAAAGTTGAACGAAGTTGGTTGAACTTATCGCGCACATAGTGGACGACCGGCATTAAAAGCTTTATCCAGAAGTTTAATGTTTTTTTTCGCTATTTCGTATATTAATGGAATAGTTGCAGTTTCTACACGAATTATATTGTTTTGAGTCTTGTTGGCTAGGCCAAGTAATTTCTTCAAAAATATAGTTTGTACTACAATTTTATCTCCAGCTGCCATAACCCAAATTTCAACACAGTATAGTGCAGTTGATTTGATATACCAGTTTTCCATGTATGAATTCCTCATAGTTTTATCCGCTGTCGCTGCTGCTATTCTTGCTTTGATTTTAAATATATTTATGGCTTCATTCCAGGATCCAGTGCGATTTAAGTTTACACCCAGATGTTCCATAACTTTAATCCAATCTTCTTTGTATTGGAATATTTCCAGGAAAGATACATTTTTTCTCTTGGCAAAGTTCAGAATTTTTAATTTCTGCCCATTTAATTTCATATCCTTTGCCGCAAAATATTTATCCAGTGCTTGTAATTACTTTTTCAGCTGTAGTTCCGCTTTTCCAAACACAGCAATATCATCCGCATATGCTACCAGAATAACTTTCTCGATCGGTAAAATGTCCATTCCTGTGAGACCATTGCTCCTAAGGAATTCTTCAATGACATTTGTATAGAAATTAAACATTAGAGCACTTCATGAATCCCCCTGCATTACACCTTTTGTAATATTTGACTTTTCAGTTAGGCCATTCGTTGTTTTAATAGCACTTGAGACACGTTTTGAAATGTACAGATTATTATTATTATTACCACGCTAATAGCAAACATATACTATTACTAGACTTAAGAATCATTTGAAAGTGAAGGGAAATCAGCAAACAATTTAGATTAAATGTTGTGCACAACGCAAATACTTGTCTATGAAAACCATCACCAGCGGTGTAATGTATAGCTATGTTGTCTGGTTTGCTATATACTGTATGCAGGGTTTCTAAATTGGGCTATATATCGTAAATTAGGTTATCTTTTTTCTAAATTTACGACAAGAATTTGAAGAAGGTATTCTTGGAATTCAAAATATTCCTCAATGATGAACTGTAGAATGTTTATGTGACCGATAAAGAAAAATCAAGAGCTTAAATTTATGTGCAACAAAATATTAAAATTAAAATATAATTCAATATACATAATTTTCTTTCAACCGAGTTATGAAAACAATTGTGTTGCTGTTTTTGTTTTGTTTTTATGTTTTTTTTTTATAAAGATTTGTATATAATATGTTGCATATTTTCTCACATTTCCTTATAATATTTATGTGTAAGAAAAATATAAAACCAATTTTAAAAAGATAGCAAATCCTCATTGAATATTTCAGAAATGAATCTCGGCGTGTTTACAAAACCCTTTTGCGTGGTTGTCTAAGGAGGCCACAGCGACATCATCCAAATGTACCCCAAGTCAATTGCATTATCTGCGAGGATACCCGAAAATATATAAAAAATTCAATCGAACTTTTCCATCATTTCTCCAATCCAAGTCTAAATCGTCGATGGATCTGCCAGGACTGTGAGCTTGAAAATAATTCGGTGACATGGCATTGTGTAACATGTGATAGTGTAAGCTATTTAGCACCAATTTACAAGGAAACCCTAGTCTATCGCAAACAACAACATCAGCAGCAGAAACATCTGCAACAGCAATACCAGCAAAAACAAATACAACCAAATAACCAATCAACTCCCACAACAACAAATGCGCATAAACATCAAGCCTCATTCGAGGATGATTTAACAGAGAAAAATGAAAGAAAAAACAAAGCAAAACTGCTAAGACGTACCCGTAGTCTGAGTATGGACTCTGGATCGTCGTGTCGAAATTTATTAACAAAAAGCTGCCATATTTGTTTCGTTAATAATTGCAAAAACATATTCAATTTACCCGAATCCAAGGAATGCAAACATCCAACTATAACAACAACTCCAACAGCAACAATCACTGGAACAACTACAGAAGCAACTAGTATTCGTTTACCATCGATCGAATTGAATTCTGGCAGTGGTGTGGTAACAACAGAAGTACACAATCGAGATCGACCGGTTAACTACGATGAAAGAAACAACATTCGACCGGGTAACCTGTCAATGTATAGCAATCGAAAAACAAATAAATCTTTGAGCAACATTTCTGATACAGTATTCGGTGAGAAAGATAAATTTTGTTTCTCTAAAAACTTACACATGTCAATATTTAGAATTTGTAGGAAATGCACTAACAAAATACATAAACTTTTAATTTGTATCAAATGGTTTGTTAATGTTCCTATTTAAATCAATTTACTTATTTTATTTATAAATTTAAACTTATCCAATATGTCTGATCCTTAAATCAATCGTGAAGTAAATTATTATTTATTACCACCTTAAAGTGCCGTTTCCAGAGTAAGGATGGAAACATACAATTTAGTCGACGAAGTTGAAATCTTTCACCAACCAGTTCGGTCATCTAATAAGACTAGTATAAAGTTCATTTGCCTGCTGGAACAAATATTATAAAACTGTTAGTCTATAATTATTAGCGATTTTATACTACTTTTTAGTTTGTCAATGGAAACCAAATAAATTTTAGCAAATTATATTTACTACTAATTTGACCCACCCTTCTCGCTGGACCCACTGCAATTTTCTTGATTTATAAAAAGTATCATCAAACCTACGGGATGAGTTCATAACGGCAAAGATAACACTACCAGTATCGCCTTTATTAATGAATAAATCCAGTAATACTTCTGTAAAAATTTAGTATCACTTGTATTCATTATTGTATTTATAGTGTTATACTACAGCAAATTTGTATCATTCAACTTTCGACTGCAGAAAAGTATATAATTAAGCTTGTTTTTTACATAATTTACAATGTTTTATTGCCAAAAATAACCTTTTTATTAAATAATAATAAATAAATATCTACTTTGGATACTATTATTTGTAACGACATAAATCCCCGAACCCCAAAAAGTTAAGAAAAGGATATTTCTAAGGCTTACGAACCCATCTACTGCAGAGTTTTGTCTGCTAATAGAATCTACCCGAGAGATGTTTGATCATAAATATTAAATTCGTTGTTTCCATAAAATATTTAAAAGCAGAATATTAAGCCAATTAACAAAAAAAATACTTATTCTTAGCTGAATAACCAATTTTTTGCAAGTTTCCAAAGAGGAACGTAGAGGGCAACCTCCAAATTTGTCTTTTGTGGCCTGCCATAAGAGGAATTCTTCCAATGATGCTTAAGATAAGAACATTTGCAATATATTGAAATATGTGAACTACTGAATAAATTACTGGTTTTAAATCACTAACCAAGTGGAATAATCTGAAATGGTGACCTGATTATACAAATTGTGTACTAAAAACATCTTCGGGATATTCATTTATTCTAAATTGCATCCATTTGAAACATTTTGAATAAAACGTAAAATATTTTTTACCTGCTCATTTCATATTTAATTCACGAAGCTAGACATCGACTCCGAAAAGCAATCTCAATGAATTTCAATCGGTATAATGACTGTATACTTTATTGAACGCAGTTTTCACCGATGCTTGTATACTGGAATGATACTCGTTAATTTTGTGTCCATAGAAGTTTTTTTTTTAAATTAACGTTACTGTAGCACAACCGAAAATATTGTACAACTATGAATTCAGCCATTTATAAACCCGAACTGCTTGATTTGAGGGAAAACATACTTTCATATTAGTTATACAGAATATGGCAAAAGTTGGTTTCTCTGAAGGAAACGGATCTTGCGTGCTGTTTGCGTGAATTTTACACAAAGAAATAAAAAATTGTGTGACCTAAGGAGCTTTTTCAATAAGTTTTTTGTTCAACAGTCGGGGAGGAGAAGGACCGGCATTCGTATGTCAATCTGTTAATTAATATGTATGTCAATCAATTTTCAATAGTAGGTTATTAAAAGTTGCAAGCAACTCTCCAAGTTTAACACTAATTAAATTAAAAAAAAATAACTTGTTCTCTTGGTTAATATTGCGTTCAATTAATACATTTGGCTAAGACAGTACCCATTGATATTTTGATATACATTTCACACAGCGAACACGTATGTTTTGACGGCCTTCACATGTCATTTTTAAAAACAAATCAATAGGAAAGACTTGCATCTCGCAGTGTTGTCTATATTAGCATAAATATTGTCTCGTCGAACTCTGTCATTGGAACTTTGGAGCATGTAGTCAGTTTTATTGAATTCTGTATGAGCTTTTTGCTATAAAGTTCTTGCTTACAAGATCTTATCCTTCCTTAACTTTGTCAAAACATTGAGATCAATGAAAATAAGCCTTATTAATTTTGTGACAATGGCTTAAGATAATTAAACTACGATGAGCAATTAATTCAACATTCCCAAAGGGAGCAGTCAGATTTAATGGTAAGGTACAAATACCCGATATTACATTATTTCGTCCATTAAATTCCCTCAAAAAAAACCTGTCAATACGACTGGTTTCAGATTCCCTTTCGATTATAATACGTAAAAGGCGAAAACGAATCCAACGATACTAAACATCAAATTCACTAAGTAACAAGATTCGGTTTGAATTCTTCAATAATCAAGACACAGAATTTTTAGAACCGCAGCTTTTGTAAAAGATCTGGCAATACGAGTTGATAGAAAACAATATTTGCTTGCCTATCCTTTACTTTCCATACTATTAAAGTAAATAAAAAAATGTTTTAGACAACAAAAAAATATTTTTTTAAATAGATTATTATTTGTTAGCTTCATAAAAATCAAAAATCAATAAAATTGGGTGTTGGGTGTGATTAATTACAATAAATATGTTCATTTCCAAACCTTTTCATTAGCTTATTTATTTTTATAACACACCTTTCGCCAATTTAACGAACTTTTCAAAAACACATTCATGCCAAACATATTTTGTTTTAGTTTCTGCTTTAAATTAAAAAAAAAATAAACATCGTAATATGAAATAAAAATATTCATTTAGGTGAACAACCAATACAACACATTCATCAATATCCCCGCCAGTCATCATTTCCTGACTCGCAAACTAGTTCTTTCAGTAGCATTTCCAATCAGCATCTATGTGATATTTGTGGTGTTTGTAATCGCACCAATGAAAATAGTAATTTGACAATAACAACATTGTCTAGATCGTACAGCGTCAATGCAAACCGTTCTTCGACTAACCCAACGGCACATTCAACATTTCCACGCAACGGTGTATTAATTGCCGTCAAAGATTGGTCGAAGAATTTAAACGACAATAATCGACCAAGGATCACCATTGGCAGTGGGGTTCCATCCGCAAGCAAGGACGTTGATAGCACTATCTATGAAACTTTGCTAAATAGTCGCGCTGCCAATAGTTCCGAGCGTGCAAAGCATTATCATCCTATAGGACATCATATTCAGCATATGTATGAAAATAGCACAATAATTCGCCGTGCTAAGCAAAACCTTGAAAAAATAAAATTAGTAAGTTGCAATAGTAACTCATCAGCTGGTACTGGGGTTGGTGAATCGATAACTGAACCAATCTATGCTGTGGTGAATAAATTGAATAAGAACAAGAACAAAGCAAGAACTTCTCAACAACTAATGGATGAAGTTAAACAACATACTCACATGGTGGGAATATCTGACGCACAGAAACAACAACAACAACAACAGCATGGTGGACACGTGGACTCATTATATGCATCTATGAGTGAGTTTACTAGCTCCCCAGCAGCTAGAAAGCTAACCAATGTAACCAATATCAGCAACACCAACTGTAATATCAATAACAATAATAATTTTACATGTAAACTCCCTTCAATTGAGATAATGGGAAATATGAAAACGACGACAAGTCATAATAATGCAACAACAGGGACATCATCTTCAGTATCTGTAGCAGGAGCGACCGATTCAATGAATGTTGCTTTATGTGGGCAATCAATAGAATCGAGGGGCAGTGATAGAACCGATATGAATAACGAAAACGAAGAGTATTCCATCTATGCCAAGGTGTGGAAGGGTCCGAAAAAACCGAGTGAATCTAAAATGTACGTGCTTTTTGGATGTTTGAAATTAATAAGATTTTGTTTCTTATAATTTTTCGTTTTTGCATGTTCTTTAATCCAAATCAATGGTGTTATGTTTCAAAGGCTTTTGTTTTAGTTTAAGTGAGACATATTATTAGTTATTAATTTTGTTAGCATGTGAAGATAAATAATAATCACATTTTTATCCGAAATAGGATAAACTGAAACTGATGATTTACAAAACTCGTTAATAGCACGAAGATCTAGCATTGCTTGCCTACTAGATGAA
Organism: Chrysotoxum bicinctum; assembly: GCA_911387755.1. Taxonomy (NCBI): domain Eukaryota; kingdom Metazoa; phylum Arthropoda; class Insecta; order Diptera; family Syrphidae; genus Chrysotoxum; species Chrysotoxum bicinctum. The sequence goes on along the minus strand of OU426989.1, from coordinate 81,276,348 downwards.
CTATTTGTTTTAGATCACATAGACAGGAACTCGGTCACCAGACCGCGCCGTGATAGTAAAACGAACCGTAAGGCCAAGGAGTACTACTTTCAATTCAACTGTGATGAACGAACTTATCTCGAAAACGTATATTTCAATGCCTTACTTACCCTTTGGTGTAATGGTTAGTGCCTAGAACTATCACGTCGGGGTAGAGAGGATCTATTTCCAGGCTATATAACCTAAAAACAAAAAGTTTTTTCAAGGGTATGTGTCTTGAAAGGAAGTGACAAATCCTACGAGAATATTTCTTGTCATAAGAAAAAGCTTCATCTAAGCCTTTCGCATTCTTCTCTTCTCCATTCCTGCCGACGAACATGCAAACAGGAATGGTTTAGAGTTGTAAGTCACTAGGTCCCTGGTTCTACACCAGCTGATACGCCACTAGCTTTATTTAACTAATCTTTGTGCCAAGCAAATCAATGGTCTATAAAAAACGAGTGGCGAAATAGAATTTGAGAAAAATTCGTTTTATAAAAAATTTCGGAAAAAAAAGATATCTATTAATTTAAGTTTTAACAACTTTAAAATTATAATTTAAGCAAAACATTGTCATTATAATTTATTTCATTTAATAAACAAAATCCAACAAATAATTTGGTTCATTTTTTTTTCATTCGCTTTATATTCTATTATTATTTTTGTTTTATTTTAGTTTTTTTTTGCATTTAACTAACATTAAAATTTTCAGTTCTTCATCGCATTTGTCGACTAAGAGTATCCTTACGAATTCTTCAAACACTAACAACGGTAATAATTCAATAACGAATCCCCCAAGAATGTGGACATGCACAAAATGCTCATACGCCTATAACCGGATATGGGTAGAACAATGTGATATATGTGAATCAACAAGGAGTCAACCTTCGTTGACACAACCAAGTTTGATAACGGTAACAAAAATCGGCGATACAGTTGCTCCATCGATAGGTATGGATTTATTTTTTAATTATTTTTTGTCAAATATTACTAAAAAAATTCTTTTTTCAATTAAAGAGTCACGAAAGGAACTTAAATGTAGTACGAAAATGGGACAGTCCAAATCGTCTCATGCATTTGATGAAGTACCATCGATTGTAGAAGTTCCAATTGCAACATTTGAACAGGATTTAGAAGACGATTTTCAATTTATAACAGGTTTGTTTGTATGCATATTTTTCTAACGCCATATAATATTGTCTTTTACAAACTCCTTAAATCAGTTTTTTTACAAATGAAAAATAATTGAATCAGATTAGAAAATCTTAATTTTGTTACAAAAATGGTGTTAAGTCCTTTGTTACACTATTTCTCAAATTTTTGTTTTGAAAAGTTCTTTAAAATGAAACAACGATGACACTTTGATATTTTCGGTTCAAATGTTATGCACTTCTATATACAATCGTCGTAGCGACACTCGTCATACACATGTCAAACCAAAAGTACTTTAGAATTGACTTGCCAAATTCGAGTGTTCGATTCAAAGAATTTTGATACAGCTAATTGGCTGTAAGTCTGTAGAGATACTATTGTCCAACAATTGAAGCTCCTGAGATGAAGTCAAGAAAGCTTCAAAATAGGACTCATCATCTGATGGTATCAATGTACGGAAGGTTAAAATCACCAAATAATAAAATTGTGGAATCTATGCAATCAATGTCATTTAAATGGGTAATGTCTGAACAAAGCTTTGCCAAGACTAAAAACGAGTTTTAGGAACATTGTTAAGATTTGAAATATATAAATCTTTTAATTGCAGGGATATTTTGATGCGAATAAGTACCAATATTGAATGGGAATGTAATAAGACATATATTGAACATTTTTCGAACATTCTAAATTTAACTTGCCAATGTGTCGATCCTTCCTGAAAACCAAAAACTCTTGATCAAAAGGATCCGTGTCCAAAACTGTGGCGGTTACTTAAATTTCAGTCAAGTCCAGATCATAAGGAAATGCTTGAGATTTTAAATAAAAAGTAGAAGATTTACTGTGAAGCCCTATTTCATTTTGATAATAAAAGGTAAACCTACAGAGCTTTTTGTAATCTTATTATTACTTATTGTGTTTTAAATGAATTTTTGCCTAGACGAATTTGAAAATTCTTTTAATGAAGTACTAAGAGGTAATGTACGATTAGTATCAGTGTTCTTCGGGTCGGTCACAGCATTTCTGTCAAACTGTTTGTACAATAATTGTGTGGTTTACCAATACATGTATTAAACTCTCAGTAGCAACATATCTACTACATCTTTTAAATAATACAAAAATATAGTGAAAAGTATTAAATCTCGAAGATATGGGATCGATAGTTTTTTTTTTATTCTTTATCTTCTTCAAAATATTTTTTAGTGTGCTTCTGGATTACCTACTTCTAATGCTTTGACCTTTTTAACTTCCTTTGTATTTTTTTTCGAAAATGTATCTTTTTTTTCAGTCCTGTTTTTCTATTTTTCGGAGTCGCAAACTTTATTTTTATGCTGAATTATTACTCAGGTTTTTTGTTAGTCTGAAGTATTAGCACCATTCTTAGTTAAAAAATAAAGAACAGCACGTTAATGACATTTGAGGTCATTAAAACTACATAAAATGAACTTAAAATAAAATAATCTAAAGCTAATTAAAACACAGCAAGCATTTTAACTTAACTTAACCAATGGTTCACCTGCCTTACCTTGTCTCTCTGGTCCTGATTGGACACAGTCGTACTGAAGTGATGGCCTTGCGCGGCCATAAAGGAGTCGCATGTCCACAGTCCTACGGACGACTACGTGGTAGATTAGCGCAACCGCTGGTGCATGACCAGCACTATACTACCTAAGTAGAGACGTAGGACGGGTTATCTATTCGGTTTATGGGATTATTATACATTTGCCTAACTAGTCTGTGTTTTGTAGTCTGTTTTTAGTGTCTAAGAAGTGTCAAACTGTCAGCTTACTTTTTCGTTTGCTACAAAATAAACCAAACGTGTATATTAAAAAAGCATGGATTTTGAAATACATAAATGATAAACAAAATATAAAGACAATAAATACGGAATTATATTTTTTTTTTGATATGGCAGCTATTAGAGGTTCTCTAACTTGTGCTACTTTGCTGTTATATTTCTTAATTTTCAATTAATACAATTACAATATTTAAATAATAAGCATCGAAACACATCCTCACATAACAAAGAGCAATCCTTGATTGGTCTGCTTGCGATCATTGCATTTATTTTTGCAATGTCCAAATGTTGCTTGGTTGTAATTTTTTTAATTTCTAAACACAATGAAAACATTTATTGTGGATATAGGTGACGAAAAAAAAAACTGTTTTTGCAATTAAAAAAGTTGCCAAAAACCATAAAATATTAAAGTCGTGCAAGCAAGCGTTTCTTGATAACTAATTGTAGATCAGTTAGATCAAATCATGTTTTAAGTTTAATATAATTTATATTTTATTTTTTTAGGTGATTCATCTTCGCATCCAGCCCAAGAATGGACATGTAAAAAGTGTACCCTAGTTAACTCACATTTATCAATGGCATGTGTTGTCTGCGGTGGATCAAAACTTAAAAGCATCACATCAATTGAAGACATGACTTTAAGAAAAGGCGAATTTTGGTCTTGCAGCCAGTGTACTTTAAAGAATTCTTTAAATTCAAATGTTTGCATTGCTTGCAAATCTGTTCGAACAATACCCATAATATCCGGACAGCAAACTAATTTTCGACCATATACATCAACACCAGCTAACAATAGTAACAGTGGCCATCATCATCATCATCAAAATAATAAAACACACACATCACTACATAATCGGCATGTGTTGGCAACTTTAAATACCAACAACTTAGGAACGGTAACACCGTCGACGACATCACCTTCTTTAAATAGTAATAATCAAACAAATGCATTGTCGCCGCAACAACATACTTCAGGAATTTCTTCCTCGAGTCTTGTTCCGCCAACAACTAGAACATCAAGAAGCCCATCACCAAGGCATGATAGGATTTCATCAGGAGCAATTCCAAAGGTAAGCAACCATTGTCTGTTAATAATTGATTATGAATCGCCTTTTGATTTAAGAAAAAAACAAATAAAAGAGTTTCATATGATGTAGACCAACTTGAGTCACGTATTGCCTTTTTCCTTTTCTAGCGTCATAGTACTGGGGCGGTTGTTACACGACCATCTTCTTCGTCAACTTCAGTTAATGTTAATCGTCATAGTAGTAGCGGTTCCTCAACATCAATTAAAACATGGCAGTGCCCGGCGTGTACCTATGAAAATTCCTCAGCTAGCGTTGTCTGTGACATATGCTCAAGCCCACGTGGTCTCGCAAATACACTTCCAGCAGAACCAAATATCACAAGTGGGATCATAGTGGACATGAATCGCCAAGAGAGTAAATTAATGGAAAACTTGCGCCAGATCGAAGAGAGCGAAGCTCGTAACAAATGGGAAAATATTATTCAATATTGCAGAGAGAACAATGAGCTCTTCGTTGATGATTCATTTCCTCCTGCCCCGAAAAGCCTGTATTACAATCCGGCCACTGGTGGTGATGGAAATCCAGTTGTTCAATGGCGCCGACCGCATGAAATCAATTGTGATGGTGGGGCATTTCCCCCGTGGGCTGTGTTTCGAACTCCACTGCCATCGGATATATGCCAGGGAGTTCTGGGAAACTGCTGGCTTCTTAGCGCCTTAGCTGTTCTTGCTGAGCGTGAAGACCTAGTAAAGGAGGTTCTGGTGACCAAAGAAATTTGCCCCCAAGGTGCTTATCAAGTGCGGCTGTGTAAGGACGGAAAGTGGACGACGGTGTTGGTGGATGATTTATTGCCATGTGATAAAAGGGGCCATCTAGTATATTCCCAGGCAAAAAGAAAACAGCTTTGGGTGCCCCTGATCGAGAAGGCAGTGGCGAAGATTCATGGATGCTATGAAGCTTTAGTATCAGGGCGAGCTATTGAAGGTTTGGCGACACTAACAGGAGCTCCTTGCGAAAGTATTCCACTGCAACCCTCCTCCCTTCCAATGCCCAGTGAAGATGAACTTGATAAAGATCTTATTTGGGCGCAGTTGCTTAGCTCAAGATGTGTCAAGTTCCTGATGGGAGCAAGCTGTGGTGGCGGTAATATGAAAGTAGACGAAGACGAATACCAAAGAAAGGGACTACGACCGAGGCATGCATACTCGGTACTCGACGTAAAGGACATACATGGTCATCGGCTATTGAAACTTAGAAATCCGTGGGGACATTATTCTTGGCGAGGGGATTGGTCGGACGACTCGGATGTTTGGACTGACGAGCTGAGAGAAATTCTAATGCCCCATGGAGCTTCGGAGGGTGTGTTTTGGATATCATTTGAGGATCTTCTAAATTACTTTGATTGCATTGACATTTGTAAAGTTCGATCGGGTTGGAACGAAGTGCGACTACAAGTTAGTTTCTCTCATTCTTACGTTGGCCTTCTTATTTATATTTTAATAATTTTCGCCTCAGGGAACTCTTCAACCACTGTGTTCATTGTCATGTGTTCTGCTGACTGTACTAGAACCAACGGAAGCGGAATTTACACTCTTCCAAGAAGGACAACGAAACTCGGAAAAATCACAACGATCACAACTCGATTTGTGTGTAGTTATTTTCCGAACTCGTTCACCAGCAAGTCCAGAAGTTGGAAGATTGGTGGAGCATAGTAAACGGCAGGTAAACATTTTTGTATTTAATCTTTTGTTATAACAATATTACAATAATGTTTGCAATTTTGTATTACAGGTCCGTGGTTTCGTTGGCTGCCATAAAATGTTAGAACGCGATATGTATTTACTAGTTTGCTTGGCATTTAATCATTGGCACACTGGCATCGAAGATCCTCAGCAATATCCTCAATGTGTGCTAGCAATACATAGTTCTAAGCGTCTTCTAGTTGAACAAATAAATCCGCCATCACATCTGCTAGCCGATGCCATAATAAGTCTGACACTAACTAAAGGACAACGACACGAGGGCCGAGAAGGAATGACAGCTTATTACTTGACGAAGGTAAATAATTTTCGAAGAAGATAAAGATCATGCTGGTCAAAAAGTTTTCGTAGTTAATATTAAGGTCTCTCATTCCTATTTACTCGTACATACAAACGTTATGTAAAGTAATACATGTGTAATCTTTGTTTATAAATTTTTATCTCGCTTTCATGATTTTTTGGTTTTGATAAAAATATAACTTATAACATCAACTTACTTACCAACTTTATCCACCCGGGTGCTGATCGATGAAGGATATTTGCCTGAAACTTTCCATCCAATGTGATGCCGGGTCGCTGCTTTCAGTCATGCAATAACAATAAATTCCGCGAACCATCATTCACATTCTCAATTTAAGAAGGAATGAAACATCCCAAAGAAATTTTATTCGCGATAGACTCCCAATCATAAAATCCACGAATGACACTTAAGTGGAGATGGGACGAGGACACCGCACCTCCGATTTAAAGACCAATCACACACGGATGTCAGTGCTGTATAGTAGCGAGAAGGGAGCCTATTAGGCAATTACATTCACCCATATTCTGAAACTCGTATTTATGACTCGTTCGACTACAGTCGTATGTTGTTATTCCAGGAGTCGAACATTCGACTTCACTTGTACTAATATTCGGAAACGCAAAACATCGCATACGACTGTTCCTACGACTGTAATCGAATACGACTCATACGAGTTTCCGAATATGGGTGATTAATAAAATCGACGCGTTTCTGATTATTTATATAGTCAACCAAGTACCATTTTTAGAAAAAATAGAATTAATTAGTTCATGAGTAATAATTTATATTAAACAACATTACAAAATTTGATACTTCGAATACTTTTTTTCTTAACTATCCAAATTATCTTTTTATTAATTAAAATCACACAAGAAATTGTCTTGACAGAAAGTCATGTAGGGTCGTAGCGGGCGGGAATGATATCATTCTGACAAGGGATAACCGTGGGGTGGAATCGGCTATCAATTTTTTGATTGTCATTTTGACTATAGCTATCTATCATATCGATAAAGAAATATAGAGAGAGTAATTGTCAAAACGACAATCAATTAATTTATACTCTGTCTAACAAAAATTGTCAGTACAGGGAAGATAGGACGTTTGTCTCTCATTCTGGTTGCATTGCCATGCATAAGTGTGTCGCCTTTTAAAGCTCTCACAGGGATTCCGTAGTTTAAATTATAAATCGCCGCAAATGAGAATAAAAAACGCGTAGGGCTACCGTCTGCCGATTCAAAACGACTAAAAACAATATTCAATTTACCTTTTTCCACAACGCTAAGCGGTAAGATAATAGGCGCGTTTTTTTTCAAGTTGAAAAGCAATACGGCAACACTCAACTCTCTCTCTTCTTAAAATGTGTTCTCAAAAGCTTCAAATCCCAAAGCTCCTAAATAAAAACCACTGAAAAAGCTCCTTGCTTGCAATTGAGAATGATAATGGTAACTCTGTTTTGATGTAGATAAAGAGCGCACGATCGTATTGAGTGACACTTGGACTTGACACTCTTGACAGTATCTCATCAGCAGTGGGATACCACGGTCGTGTTGGGGTGTACAACTTTTTGCTAAGAATTACAACAACAATTCCTTAAGAAAAGTCAGTGGCTTGCTCTTTTTTTAGTGGCATTTTTCCTAACGCATTGTAGTGAGGGTGCATCAGGCGCCATTGTCTTAGAAAAAGCTCTCCCATAAGGCCTGTACTGACAATTTTTGTTGGACAGAGTATAGTGATCACTTTACTCTTACGCGATACGGGCCCTGTAATTTTCGTTCTACTCGTATATATTAGATGTTATTATCGAAGCATCGCATGTTGGAATACCTTTTACCTCATGATCTTATGGTCGGCTCTCATTTCTCATACATTTCAAAATACATATGTACATAAAATTAAAGTCTTATTATGAATATTACTTTTAAGAATTATGTTCTGATTTCATCTAGGGCTGGGCTGGTCTGGTTGTGATGGTCGAAAATCGGCACGAAAATAAATGGATTCACGTGAAATGTGATTGTCAGGAAAGCTACAACGTCGTTTCAACGAGAGGAGAATTGAAGACTGTCGACTCCGTGCCTCCATTGCAAAGGTAAAATTCATTTTATTTAAATTTTTATTATTGTAATAATGAAGACTGAACGATAATTTTTTCTTAAAGGCAAGTGATAATAGTCCTGACCCAACTAGAAGGAAGTGGGGGTTTTAGTATTGCCCACCGGCTAACGCATCGTTTAGCAAATTCACGTGGTCTCCACGATTGGGGTCCACCGGGTGCTACACACTGTCCCCCTATAGAGAATGTACATGGTTTGCATGCGCCTCGTTTAATAACGTGATTGATTAACAAACAATTGAACAAAAAACAAAAGGAAATTAATTGAACTAAAAAAAAAAAAACAAAATACTAGTCGCGAGGCGAAGCTACACAATACAAAGAATATTATTAAAAAGTGTTTAGAATTATTATATATTAGTGTATCCATTAAGATTAAAGTTAAATACCGATAACGTTTAAGAATTATAAAATATACTTCAATATACAAAACTAAGTTTAAGTGTTTTTTTTATTTGCATTTCTTTATTGATAAAAATATCAGAAAACAATTATTGTTATATACATAAAACTTTAAATTCATTTGAGGCTGAAACTTTGTAAAACCATTTATTCTTCTTGCATTTTTTCCATCTTTCGCTTCTTGGCTGGTGTTTCTTGTTTCTCTTCCAAATGTATTCTCTTTCCAGATGCAACTTCTTCTTTGGATGGTTGAGTGGTTACGGATCGGGTTTTGGGTTTAACATAGTTGCCATGGCCAGCGGCACGTTCAGCTTCTTCAATTGAGTAGGGTTCAACTTCCAAAGCTTTAAGACGACGTTTGTGAACCTAAAATGTGTATGAATCAAATTTTGTTAAAACCTCTTCTTGTGCACTTTTCTAAGCAAAAGCGGCATATATGTACATATTAAGGTTAAGAATACAGTAAAAACTGACGTTGATTTTTTTCTTAAAAAATCGGCAATACTAAAATTTTATCGTACTTTAATGAATATTGTCATTTAGTATTAGCCTAGAAAACGTAGAATAAAGTTATTTATTTGGGCTATCATGGAAGTTTGGGAGATTAATACGGAATCTTTATTGAGACACAATTGGGTATGATATGGAATGGTGAAGAGATATCAAAAGGATTTAAAACGCAATCGGGAGTCAGGCAGGGTTGCACATTGAGTTCGAGCATGTTTGCTTTGTTCATTAATAATATCGTAGACTTCTTACCGCCCGGCATTGAGTACGCCGGAAAGATAATCACCCCTATCACAGAGTCCCTCGTAACAAATCCCCGAAAATACGAATAAATTAACATCATAGGCCCCGAACGGAATCAAAAAACATTTTCCGAATTTCGGAGTTTCAAAATCAGTTGATTTGTGTCAAAATGTGAAAAAAGTAAATAAATTTTCGTTGTTCATCTTTTGATTTGATTTTAATTTTGTTGGTCGTTAAAAATAAATACCATTGCCGTTGCAATCTTTGTAATAAATGTAGAAAATACGCCAAGAAGACAAACACCAAAAATGAGATTCATTACGGAAGGATACCAATATTTACTTTATTTGCCCTTCAAAAAATAAAAATATAAACAAATTCACATGAAAACAATAATAAAAATTGTTTTTATATATTTTATTTACATGTCCTTTATCTTCGTTCGCTTAATTATATTTGTGTTTCGTTTTAAGTTGAGCTCCGATCAAAATATCTGTTCGTAGAAAAAACTGCCCAACTTCCTATTCATTCGGGGCTAGTGATACCATTATTCACCAACTCCGAATTTCGTAGAAGTTTTTTTTAGTACGACGGGAGCGATGATACCTTTTTTCGGGGTTCGTACTACGAATCTATTACGACGGGGCCTGTGATAAGGCTGAATCAGTCCTATAGAGGTATCCGTTCCGAGAAAATTATTTTCCGATTTGTTCGGAAACTTCTTCCGAACGGATACCTCGATAGCCTGAATAAGAGTATTGATGTTCGGGGACGACATTGTACTTTTGGCAGCCTCACCCAAATCATTGCAACTAATGATAAATTTGCATCTTTCAATACTGCCAGCCTTGGAGTCTGATGGTTAACCTGGTTGCAACTGTGCAAACGAAAAATGGCACTATAATGGTGAGACAATCGAAGTTGTCACGGAATTAAAATACCTAGGAGTTTACCAACAAATTGAATGTCTAAAGGCAGAAAGGAGAAATTGATAAAGACAAAAAGTGCAATTATTGCAACCTGGGGCCCTAGCACGTAACTTGATACGATCGAGTTAGGTCGATACAATCGAGAACAGGTAGTTCTTTCTTATGATCAGCCGATTGTTTTCGATTCGATCGAATCAAATAAAGAACTCCCGAGTAGATTACATCGACTAGACTCGACTGTATCAAGTTACGTGCTGGCACCCCTGGAATAGATGTTTCTATAACAAAAGTATCGCCCATAGGAGCAAGTTCAGGACATTCGAAGCGGTATCAGAATCAGGGGCCCTACTATGTATCTCGATTCTACAATAAAAATGTTCGAATTCGCAAAACTGCAACTCTGTAATTCTTTAAGAACGATTCAATGTGCGATAATCGAACAGCTCGAGTAGTGCCAACTGTGTTTTAGTGTACTTTACTACTTTCGCAAAATAGGGGAACCACGTATCTCGAAAGTTTATGTCAAAACAAAGCGAAATCGCAAATAATCATTCTACAACAAATGTGTTTGCGAGTGGTTCGAGTAAAGAATTATTTTGTTCAGAATGTAAGTAAACAGAATTTATAAATTAATCTTATTCAATATTATAAAGAATTAAGTAATATGTTTATGTTTTCTTCGTAGGGAATCATCAAAAATTGCAAACACGAAGGCGTCACAGTTTGAGATTCTGGTGCAGTACATGGAAAAGCATCCAGATTTGTTGAATGTGCGTTCCATCAACAACACCAATCACACCAGGAATTCGAGATTTTTCCCAAAAAATGACGTTTTGATTTCGTTTTTTCTTCCTCTGTCATTTTGAAGTTGATTAGTTGAGGACAAATTACTTTCACAATTGAAGTTATAACCTCGGCTATAATCTTCGACATAGTTTGTTGTGCAAGTCCCGCGTGCCTGTCTTTACCGATTTGGTTTTGGTAACCTCCTGTTGCCAAAAATTTTAAGGTAGCTGATACCTTGATCATGTTGGGAACAGAAGTTTGCCTTCTGCGAACACTAAGATCTGTTGAAATATTATTCAATAAATAAGTAAAGGCGTCTTTTGACAGACGGTAATTTTTAACAAAGCTGAAATAAATTTATTTTATTGGATTAAAAATGTCTTTAAATAAATATTGGATGGGTAAACCTTTTCTCGCTAAGCTCCATTATGTTGGATTTGTCTCTAATTCGCCTTCGTTCAATTTGTTCTATTCGCTCCGGATTTTCATCTGAATTAAACCAAATTGCGACACTGTCCATGTTTATTTGTTATTATTATTGTTTTCAATTTAATTGCTTCGCTATAAATTCTATTTTTTCACACCAGCCGTTTTTTTTTTTTTGTTTTTACTTTGGTTGTCAAACATAATGTGAGACTCGTTCGAAAATCGGAAATTTTGTGGGAAATAATTGGCATTACCGGCATCCGATTCTACTTTCTTAGATAGTTCTATTTGAAAGTAGAATCGGAAATGACTTTCGAATAGAACCGAAAGTAGAATCGAGTTACATAGTAGGGCCCAAGTCCCTTTTTAAGCATCTCAGACTTGGGGAACGAAAAAGTATGATACAGTTGACAAACTTCTGTGATACTTATGCAAACGAATTTTTCAACTGCCATTTACACACCCATTTATTACATTTACTATACCCAACTACGTAATCATGTTAGAAACAGGACTATCAACTCTGTTCATACCAACCTTAACCTTAAAAATGCAAGTGATTTACATACTGACTACCAAAAATAGTAGCTCTGCAAGTCACAAGGACCAAAACAAGCTGGTGTGCTGATTGGATGGATTTAGCGAGAGAATGTGGAATAGATTTAAACCTAAATAATATCGGTAATGCAGAGTTGAAAGCTTCTCTTTCTACAGTAGACTTAAAGCGGCGAAAGAAATACTTGAATGATGCAACAGGATCTACCATCAACTAAACTACAACTTGGAAGGGAGTACGAGTAATTATTTCAAAGATGATAACAGCATTGCCGAAATATCAATGATGATAAAGCTTCGGGGAAAACTTATGCAGCTGAATTTCATACCACAGAGATAATTTACCGATTATATACTCTTTGTACAACTTAGGTGAAATGGAAGATATTATCCACTTTATCGGAAGATGACCGATTCTTGAAGAAATAAGATGCTTTTGGAAGCACTTTGTGTTTATCGATGTTGACGAGCTTAAAACAAAAATATTAATCAGTTCTTATTGATTTCATCAGTTCTAATGTCTAACTCACTTCCGAAGTTATTAATGCAACTTTTTACCGAAGCTTTGTTTCACAAAGAACTGTGGCGTCGTTATTGAATACGGAGCGAGTCGTTTTCAATAAGATATCTTCTTTTCGGCTCGCCTCGATTTGTTCAATTATTAAAATACTGTGTGAATAAAATTTGTTGATATTCACTATAAATTATAATCAAAATGCATACAATTAATTATTGCAAAATGTTTATCGGAAGGTTACACTGCTATGCAGTCCTACCGAGGTATCCGATGGAGTGGAAAATTTTGCGATTTCACACGAATCGAAGAATTTTGCTTTGAGAAATTTTTCCAAATAGCGGTTTGTAACAATTTTCCGGACATTACACACGAGCAAGTACTGGCATGGCAGCTTTTTTTTTTGAGTAAAAATCTAATTCTTATGTACCTACACCTACACCTTTTTATATTTTAAAATAAGTTCCCATTATGCAGTTTATCCGCTAATAATTCAAATTCCTCTAATGCAGTTAATGGGGTGCAAGTTCAAAATTACCGCAAACTAATTTTTTGGTACACTGATATCCGCTTTGCCTTACGTTGTAAATAAAATAAATCAATTTGGTGGTGAAACAGCTGGAAGTGAACCAGGACCTAGTGACTTACGACTCTCAACTATTCCTGTGTGCGTGTTACGAGGAACGGAGGGGACCTACAATTTTTGACTGATTCCGAACTGCTTATGAGCAGTACAAGAGATATTCTCTAAGAGGATTTGTCAATTCCTCGAAACAGGCAATACACCTCTGAATTTTTTTTTTTGCAGCGGCTGAGAATCGAACTCGAGACCACACTAACCATTATGCCAAGGGGTACTATGTAAGCTTTTGTGAAAGTAAAAAACAGGAATGAATATGCAGACAACTGCTTGCCTGCTGTATGGAATAGACTCCACTGAGGAGAGGGAGATGGGGGAAATTATACAAATGGATTAATACACTTTGGTAGGTGTATCACTGTTTATGGTTTATCTAAGGCAGTACGCCAGATTGTCACATAATTTGCAAAAATCATTCAAACTACTACTTTGCACCTTAAACGGTTTCTTGAATTAGAATGGTTTATTCAATAGTTACATATAGCCACCCTTAACATTCTTACCTTCGTTCTAAAATGTGCTTGCATAGCGCGATCATCAGTAAAGTACTTCGCACAATGTACGCAATAGAATTGAGCGAAACCAGGTTTATCTAGATCTACATCTTGGTTTATAAGTTTTTCGCCTCCAGTCTGTATGTCCTTATCAATCTGTAAAATAACCAATTGTTATTTAGTAAAGACAAACAAATCTCATATTTTCTGTTTTGTTTTGCTTTTGGACAAAAATATTTATGTACCTGGTCAAGATCCCTTTTACGGTTGCGAACACGCCACCTACGCTGCAAATGGGTATCCCCATAATGCATTTTTTTTCGCTTCGATACCATACCCATGATGAATTTCTTTTTATTTTATTAAATGCGTAGAAGAGGAATTAATTTAAATATATTTGTTTTCTTGATGAAGACACACGTGTGAAATATTCAAAAGAAAAATAATCAAATAAACCCAGAAACCGAAACGTCATGCAATTGTCAAAAAGAAATCTAAGTGTTATACACAAAGGTTTCATATATTATTAGTTGAAACCATGTAGGTAATGTAGTCTAGTTTCCTTGAGGTGTTCTCAGTAGTTACATTAGTCGATTTCTTTAACATGAATTTTGTTTGTGTGTAGGGTAATGCAATGTGCTACAACAACAACAAAAAGATTGGCATAGGAAAATTGGTTACCTTTTAGCACTCGGCTATGCAGTTAGCGATAAAATCCAGAATCGCCAAAGAAAATAAAACAAGAGATTGAATTATTGCGGCAACATTTTAGACCGATCGAATTTTCGACATTCTTTGTGACCTTTTGTCGGGATTATATCAACCGATATCTGGTACCTATTTAAAATATCACTCTTATTCCGAGAAGCTGACATTTGACACATCATTTGATTTTTTTTCTCTCAGTGAAATTCTTTCAAATTACAGACAACAAAAAGAAATATATAGTGTAGCAAGTTATTTTTGATGGAGTCTTTTTACTGTAGAGGAGATTTATCATAGATACTCAAAATACGTAACATAAAATAATTAAAATAATATCGAAAAATGGTTTTGCATTTCATTTGATCACAATGTTATTCAGATTTAGGCCTCAGTTATGGCTTTCATTGAAATGCATCATTGAAACAAATCAGTGGGAATGCTATTTTATTTTTTTTTGACAAGCCACTTATAGCAATTAGCAATAATTGGAAAATTGGTTTCAGTAAAACATCCTGTCAGTGACTGGATAACAACAACTTTAGGTATTTTAGGTAAGAGTTGATCATTGAAAGCAGAACTGACATAGAAAAAGAATCGAACACATTGTGTTCCAAGTTAAATGAACGAAAATCAGCTTTTCAGCTAAAAACCCGGTTAAACCTTAGAAACCAGATAAGTTTTTCCCATACAAATTACGATAGTCGTTTTGACTAAAACGTATCAGTAAAACACCTATTCTTGTAATGGGAAGATATGTAGGTGTAGGTAAAGAGCAGAGAGAATGTTAAAGTTTGAATTGAATTTGAACTAAACCGCAATTTTCGCTTCTAGACGCTGTTGTTTTACTGTCATTTTAATTAAAACGACAATCGTAATAGGGGTGATTATCTCGTTTTTGAGGTTTATCCGAGTTTTCCGCGTTAACATGAATACCACTATTTTTTCACGAGTTGGATGCGGAAAGAGAAGAAATTAACCTGATTGTAACAATGGAAATCTTATGGGAAGATTTATATTAAAAATTAGAGAAAAATTATACACGTTAGTATTCGTTGAGACTTTATTTCAAACTCCTCTTTTCTTTATCCAGGATTTCAAATTTTAAATAACAAAATTAATAGTGCTGCCATAAGGGCGAAAGTAAAAGATTAATTTCTTGACATTAAGATGTCACTGTTACATGGATTTTTCTTTTTTTTAAATTGACTCTGTCAATTTTCGTAGTCTACTAACCATTTCGGTGGTCTTCGTTTGCGAGATGATTCGTCGCCATCATGTGTGCTCACCTTTGGATTGTTATCATTTTGTGAAGATTTGGTAGCACTGCTTGTTGAGTTTTCTTTCTCCTCTTCGTCATCTTCTTCGTTGTTTTGTATGTCAGTGTCAACTAACAGCTGATCTTCATTTCGTTTGTTGTATATTTTACTTGTCCGGTATGAACTATTCTGAAAATCTCCTGGCCAATATTATTGAGTTTTCGGATTTTAAGTACGTTTTCACCCAATATGTTTGTGATTTCATATGGATTGGGTTGTATGATGGGCAAAGTTTATTTCTTTTAATTGGATTCAGCGCCAGCACCGAATCTCCTACTTTCATGTTAAAGGCGTTTCTGTGGCCATCGATACGAATCTTGTCCTGAACCTGTGATTTGTTGAGATTTGTTAGCGCTTGTTCTCGGTCCGAATGTAGTTGAAGGAGTTGGTGACTTCTATCGGTGTTGCATTCCACTATTCCTAGAAGAACTTCGTCTCGAATTCTGAGCTCAAATCCATGTAGAAGGTAGTGTGGTGATTGCTGAAGTGAGGAGTGCTTGCTCGAGTTGATGGACAATGTAATTTCAGGGATATAAGATGACCAATGTTCGATATCCCTCTCTGATATGAATTTTCGTAAAATTGAAGAAACTGTTTGTACTTCGCGCTCTATTAGTCCATTGGATTCCGGCCAATAAGGTGGAGTTGTAAGGCTCTGTATTCCAAACTTATTCAAAAATTCTATGAACTCGTTTGAGGTGAAGCTTGTGGCATTATCGCTGATGATTCTATTGGAGGTCCGTGAATCGATATTATTTTATCTTCAATCAAAGATATAACGTGTCTGGAGCTGACATCGGGTACGCTTTTTGCAATTACATATCGAGTTGTGTGATCGATTATAATCAAAATATTTTTGTTTCCTTTAGAATCTTGTGGGAAACTGCAATGGTCCATTGATATCACATCGAAAGGTCTTTGAGGGATACTTCTTGGTTTTAATAGTCCAATCCTTTTGCTTGTTCGATGATTGAACAATTGACATGTTCAATACATAGAGAAATGAAAATTATTTCTGTTTAAGTGGAGTGATTGAATTAAATTCAATTAGAAAGTTCAAGTGACCTCAACTCCAAGGTGCGTTTCGCCCAGGTACGACAGAGTCGGTAAACATCGACCAATATTTGCGTCTTAGAAGGGTACGACAGCATCTAACTGATGAGCCCACTGTCGTACCTGGGCGAAACGCACCTTGGAGTTGAGGTCACTTGAACTTTCTAATTGAATTTAATTGACATGTTCGGCAGCTGGATACATATTGCTTGCAATCCTTTGCAGCTGATGGCCAAAAGTATCGCTTGGACAATTTTGAGAAAGTCTTTTCATGGTCCATGTGTCCACTGTTGTCGTGGCACATCTCAAGAACGCAGTTTTGCAGAGATAGTGGAATATAGATCCGGCCGAAGCCCTTATTGTTTTTGTATAGCAATATGTTGTTTTGAATAAAGTAGTTGTTCTTTATTTTCTCGTCATGTTTTGTATTTGCGTCATTATTTAAAGTTCTGATCAAGTTCTGACATTCCGGATCGTTGTTTTGAGCTGTGGAAATTTTTGTCTCGTCGTTGGATTTAAGAATTAGTTGGACTATTATGTTGTTTGGAATCCTTGACAATGCGTCAGCACATACATTGTGTTTGCCTGCTCTGTGCTTGATAGTGAAGTTATATGGTTGAAGATCTAATAACCATCTGGCAAATTTTCGGTTGAATTTACTATTTTGTAATAAGCATGCAGTTGTCCAATTGTCCGTGATTAATGTAAAATATTTTAGACCATAAAGGTAAATATGAAATTTGTCGGTTATGGCCCAATGTATAGCAAGGCTTTCTATTTGGTTTATATGGAGGTTCTTTTCCGAGTCAGCTAGTGCACGACTAGCATATGCGATAACGACTTCTCGATTGTTCTGCTTTTGTATGAGAATAGCTCCTAGTCCGGTAAGTGAGGCGTCAACTTGAACTTCAGTTGCGCAGTCGTTCATAAAGTGCGCTAGTATTGGTGGCGATTTCAATTTTAGCTTTAGAATTTCCACTGCTTCTGCTGCTTCTTTGGTCCAAACGAATGGTGTAAGGTTGTAAGCATTACGTATTGGTAGGGCGATTTTGGAAAAATCTTTAATGAATTTTCTATGATGTGATGCGAAAGCGTGAAAAGATTTGGCGTCTGTTTTAGTTTTAAATTCTTTGTTGTAACGGTCTATAGAATTGATACGATTTGGATCTGGACGTATACCTTCTGCGGAGATGCCGTATCCCAAAAAGAAGATTTCGCTTTTGAACAGTTGACATTTTTTAAGTGAAATACGTAGACCACTTTTAATCAGCTCGGTTAGCGCAACTTCGAAATTGTCCAAGGCTATGTCGATGTTCGGGGCGGATTGGCCTATGTCATCCATGTATGTAATCGTGTTCTTGGTTTTGTGGAAGGTTTGTCGCATAATGCGCTCCATTGTTTTGGGAGCGTTTGCCAATCCAAATGGCATTCTCATGAATTCAAATACTCCATCTTGTGTCACAAATGCGGTTTTGTGGATATCTGAGGGTTTTACCTTAACTGTCATAAAGGCTGTTTTTATGTCCATGACGTTAAATATTTTTGAATCAGTTTGGACCAGTTTTTCTATGACGTCATCGATATGTGGTGGTGGAAAATTGTCTTTCAACAACTTTTTGTTTAAGTGGGTGTAGTCTACGGTCAATCTACGTGGTGTACTGGGATGGTGAGGTTGGTTTACTATCACCACTGGCGATGCATATTCGGATTGTGAATCTCTGGTGATTTTGAGTTGTTTCCACTTTTCTAAAGTTTCGTTTATAAATTTCCGGTCACTCCATGAATAACGATATGGCTTTCTAAAAACTGGAATTTCATCGGTGGTGTTCAGAGAATGTTCACCTATTGTACAATGACCTAATATATCTTCGTCCGTTGAAAAAGCTTGTAAGTTGTTGCAAACTATTTGTTGAAATTTTGCGATGTGGATAGGCGAAAGGTTTGTGAAGGATGAAATTTGTTCTTCGGTTTCTTTTAGCAGGCTGGACGGAATGTTTTTGAAAATACAGGAGTTTATGTTTGGTTTAGTATTGTCTGTGTTTAATTTTTTTTGAAGTTGGATATCGCCGTTTGATTCAACAATTATGGTTAAGTTGTTAGCTTTTCTCCAATCACTGCCAAGTATGAGCGGAATAGGGGTATTGTTTACAACTGCTACAGGGCCGAACGTACAGGATATGTCACCTACAGATACAAATAGATCTATTTGACCTATTGGCTTACATTCGTTGTATATGGATGTGATGGTAGGTCCGTCATATTTCTGAATGCAATAATTTTGTGGAATTGAACGACGGTCGATAACCGACTGTTCTGCGCCACTGTCAATGAGAGTCGAAATAAGTGTTCCTTCAAACGCAGTAGCATCAACGATTGGCAAACCACGGTCGCCCCCTTTTGATTTTAAAGCACAGTTTGCTTGCTTTGAAGGAATTTTATTTGGGCAGTTGTTGATTGAATGACCTGTTTTATTGCAGATGGTACATGGTATGTGGCATTGAGAGATTGGATGCGAGTACTTTTTGCAACGTGGACATAAATAACTATTTCCTTTGAAATTATCAATGTGTAACGTAGATTTTGGAAAACTATACTGTTGGTTGGATAAAGATGGGTTATTATTGTGCTGTTGAGAATGGTTGTTTATATATGGTTGTGGTTTATTAATGGTTTTGTCGTTGGAAAAGTATTTTGAAGTATATTTTGTATCATCATCTAGAGTTTGGCCTATTTCAAAAAGTTTATCTAAAGTAGTGGGTGCTCCAATACGCATGAGTCGGCGGTCTGTGTTGTCAGTGATACCTTCTATAAGATACGATATTTGGTCTTCAATTGGAATCTTTATGTCGTTTGGGGCCTTAGTAATTATTTCTAACTTACCGCACAGATATTGAGTGATGGACTCGTTTGGATGTTGGATGCGTGCGTTGACTCGTTCGTTCCATTCTCGTAGTGTGGGCGGTTTTATGAATCGTTGCTTAAAAGCCTGGAGCCATGTCGACCATTCAATTTTGTTCTCGCCTTCAAAGTTTTGCCAGTTTTTGGCGATTCCTGTTAATTTGCTGGTACTGAATGCAAGCATTACTTCAGCGCTCCATCCATTGATTTTTGCAGCTTTTTCAATTGATTTAATGAAGTATTCACTTGCATTGCTATCTTCGCCGTTGCACCTGGCTATGGTTTGTGTCATATCGGGATTCAAAACCACATGTTGAACTTGTTTTGAAGTGTCTGACATAAATGCGCTTGTAGAAGGAAAAAGATTGGATAGCATGGTGTTGTTTTCTATAAGTATTTCAATTGCGTCATCTTTAGTTGTTGCCTTGGCCTCCAATCCTCTTTTTTTATTTCAGTCTTCAGAAATTCAAGAGTGAATTTGTTAAGGATGGAAGCGTCGGTTGTTGTTTCAATCAATTTGTCCAGAAGCGACATTTTGGTTTAATTTTTTTTTTACACGGTTTTTTGTTTATATTTTGGAAGCGTTGTTTGTTCGAGTTACCGACTGCGCCATGTAACAATGGAAATCTTATGGGAAGATTTATATTAAAAATTAGAGAAAAATTATACACGTTAGTATTCGTTGAGACTTTATTTCAAACTCCTCTTTTCTTTATCCAGGATTTCAACTTTTAAATAACAAAATTAATAGTGCTGCCATAAGGGCGAAAGTAAAAGATTAATTTCTTGACATTAAGATGTCACTGTTACACTGATAAACTAAGAAATTCTCTAAATTTTAAGAAATGGTTTAAAATTATTATACATATAGCCTTGGTATTTGAAAACTACTTTCTCATTTCGACGATTCTAACGGTTTTGAGTTTCGCAAAGGATTTTAATTTGAAACAAATATTTAAAAAAATGTTAATATAAAAACGTTTCATTTTCTTGAACATTGAAAACTTACATAATTATTTTTAGATCTGATTTTCTTAAAATATTTGTTTGAATTAAAAATGGTTTTCTGAACCACTTAGAGGACATTAATTGGAACTCATAAACATTTCAATCATCTGATTTTACATTTTCAGCTCCTATGTTCAAGTTACTTAAATATTGTTAAGTAAAATAAAGAGAAACAAAATCGTCACCGTTTAGCTTATTTTTATTTATTCAATTCAAACGGTCGTAACTTACTGCCGCTACTTTGCTTCTTCTCTTTCTATTTATACCTTACATTCGGCCATCCTTAATTGATCGTGTCCTCACGATCAAGAACCCTTGGCCCTCCAGCAGTTTCAGCTTTGACTACGCTGCCGTCACAGTCCTCATCTTCAGAAATTAAGTCGTCACCCTCGTTGCCCACAATTCCATCGCCAGGTAGCTCACACCACCGCTTCATTTTATCCGAGCTCATGACTGTATTGTATTTTCGCTGGTTCCGTTGCATACCCGGTATATCTTCTATGCCGTAGCGGTCATTAGGTAGCACACGTCTTATGATGTAAGGACCTCTATAGGCAGGTTCTAACTTACGCGATTCACCTGTTGCGACCGCTTCATTCTCCACCAACACCAAGTCACCTTCGTTGAACTTCGATGGTTTACGATGTCGTAAGTCATACGTACGCTTTTGATCAACTTGTTGTTTTGCAATATTGTGTATCGCAAGCTCTCTTTTCTTCGCTATCTCCTCTTCTGTAACCGGCTCTTCTTGCTCAAGTTCCAACAACAGCTTATTTCCTTGGATGTCTCGTGGAGTATATGAAAAAAGCAGCTGATGTGGACTAGCTTTGGTTGTGCAATGTCGTGCCGTATTCAACCCCCACTGAATCGTCCGCAGATGGTCAGCCCAGTCCTGTTCCGCGGAGTATGCGCATTTCAGTGCCGCCAGAATAGTTCTTTTCAAACGCTCAACCTGGCCATTTGCCCTAGGGGTCCTTACCGCATTTTTGATGTGCTGTATTACATTTTCCTCACAGAATTGCTCAAACGCCTTTGATGTAAAAGCTGTTCCACGGTCTGAAACAATTCGTCTTGGAACTCCAAAGTACCCAGAGATGTCGGTCAGTATGTTGAGTACACCCTTCGTATTTGCTGACTTCACAGCGCGCAGTACCGCATATTTCGTGAAGTTATCCACAACCGCTATAACATACCTGGTTCCCCCCTTCCCCTTGGTGAATGGTCCAAGATGGTCAATGTGTATTGTGTCGAATGGTATGGGTACACGGTCAGCACTATAAAGCTCCCCTTCAAGTCGGCCTCCCCTCCTCTTCGAGTAGGCACACTCAACGCAGGCCTTTATGTATTCGCGAGTGAATGCTCTCATCCTCGGAAACCAATACGTTTCTTTTGCTCTCGACAACGTCTTTTCGTCAGCAAGATGGCCAACATCGTCATGACAGAGTTTTAAGATTCGCCAACGTATTGCATGTGGCACCACCCACTTCGCAACGCCTCCCACCAGTCGAAAAAGCCGCAGCCCTTTCAATTTGTAGTCTTGCTGTAACTGTCGCTTTAGGCTAGTTGACTCGGCCAAACTTAGTTCCTTGATAATTGCCCGCAACTTGTCGTCTTGCCATTGCATAGTTGCCAGCCAATCGTCATCGCTTATATGCAAGTTTAACATAAGGTTTGTTCGTTGAGCCCTGAAGTCACCCTGGGGTCGCCCTAAATCGTTTTTTGAAAAACCTGAAGTCACCCTGGTGAGCAAATTCTGTGTTTTTTGAAACCTGGGGTCGCCCTGAACTCGCCATGAAGTAGATCTAGGTATTTTGCTGGGGCGAGTTCAGGTAACACTCAAACTGTCAAAAGTCATATGGGATTTCATATGTATTTCTTTTGTTGTCGTTTGGCGATTCGCATGTCGCATGTTATTGCTTGTATTTGCAATTAAATATTTGTTGTACTCATCGGATGAAACATTCAGCAACAACGCAAAATTGTTTTCGTTCATTTTTAAAACAAATTTATAACAAATTTAAAGTTTTATCAGATCACAAAATTATTTTGTCTTGCTTTTAGTTGTCAACAAAACAGTTGAAAGCTCTTGGGTGTTTTTTGAAAACCGAAAACCCCAGTTTTTGTTGACAACTCTGAGGGTTGTCAAGAAAACCTGGGTCAACCCTGGGTAAAGTTCAATAAACGAACCTATATACAAAGAGGCCTCTTCCATCACCCTCTCATTTTCTACTGGATGCCTACTCAACGCATCTACATAGCTAGCCCTCTTTCCTGGTTGATGCACCGTTTCAAATGAAAACTCCTGTAATTTTAACCACCATCGACCTACTCGGGGTATCATCTTTGGTTTATTTTTCGTAGCCACAATTGCTTCGCAGTCCGTGAAGACTTTGAAATCTTTGCCTAAAAGATAGAACCGAAATCGATCTAGGCTATCCACGATGGCCAACACCTCGAGTTCGTAAGAGTGATATTTTTTTTCATCATCAGAAAGTTTTCTGCTATAGAACATCACTGGACGTAGTGCTGAATCTTGCTTCCCTCTTTGGAATAGAATTCCAGCGAGCCCTACTGCTGATGCATCGGTATGTACCTCATGTTCACACTCTGGATCAAACAACACAAGCACTGGAGGGTTGCTGATGGCACCTTTCAGTTTGTTAAATGCCTCTTCCTGTTCTATTAACCATTTGAAGTCATGGTCCGCTTTCGTTAGATCCGTCAGTGGAGTTGCAACTAGCGAATAGCCTTCGACGAATTTTCGAAAGAACCCCGTAAGTCCGAGGAATTGGCGCACTTCATGAATATTGCGTGGTGTAGGAAATTCGACGATAGCTCTCGTCTTTCGCTGGCTTGGTGTAACCCCCTTTTCATTCACCTGATATCCAAGAAACTCGATGTTAGTTTAAAAAAAAACACATTTACTTACATTGAGAGTAAGTCCAAACTCTTTTAAAGCTTCCAGAAATCTTTGCAGCTTATCTAGTCCCTCTTCAACCGTCTTGCTGGCAATAATTGTGTCGTCTAAATAGACCTCCGCATCAGCCTTTCGTAGCCTTGCTTTCACGTGGTTCATACAGGCTTGAAAATGAGCTGGAGCGTTGACGAGGCCAA
This sequence comes from Chrysotoxum bicinctum, assembly GCA_911387755.1. Lineage (NCBI taxonomy): Eukaryota > Metazoa > Arthropoda > Insecta > Diptera > Syrphidae > Chrysotoxum > Chrysotoxum bicinctum. Next base: position 81,252,591 of record OU426989.1, on the reverse strand, counting down.
ACGGCATCCTATTAAACTCGTAGCACCCTTTGTCTGTCGAGAAAGCTGTGAATTTCTTGCTCTGTTCCTCCATCACAATTTGGTGGTAACCAGATGCCAAATCAAGTACGCTGAAAAATACGTTTCCGCTAAGAGATGTAAGCACTTCGTCAATCACTGGCATTGGGAACTTGCGTTTTATGGTGACCTTGTTTAGTGCCCGAAAATCGACACAAAACCTGTCTGTTCCATCTTTCTTTTTCGTAAGCACGATAGGTGAGCAATAGTCGGACGTCGACGGCCGAATCACACCTAATTTCAGTAGCTCTTTGACTTTTTCGTCCACCACTGCCCGTCGGGCGAAAGGAATTCTATACGGCTGGACGTATACTGGCACCGATGTAGAAAGATGAATCTCACACTTGCCTAGTTTTGATTCACCTAACTCTTTCGCATTTACGGCAAAGCAGGTCCGATGTAGATCCACAAGCTTCTGCAATCTCTCTTCATTCGATTTTCCAATTTCTCCCACATCCAAGTCTGCGATCGACAACCTTTCCCCTCTTGAGCCCTCATCTCTGACCATAAGAGTCTGCTGTGCCATGTCTTGTGTGACGTCCACTATCGACAACTTTTTGAACAATTTTTCCACCTTTACATGGGGTTGGTCTAGAAGTTTCCGTCCTATTATAATCGGATATGGTTGATTCTCGTCGGAAACGATTAGAACTTCGCACCATGATTTAAGCTGATCAACTGATACTTCAGCATATATGTGCCCTAACGTAACACAACCCCCACCACCGAATCCCCGCAGTTGAGTCTCAAATGGGGCGTAGTTAAGGTTTCCAGCGTCGGCCTCTGACTTTCGCTTCGTAACACAGTCGCTGCCTAGGTCGATGAAAGCCATCAGTTTATGCCCGTTCACTGTCGCTTCTTTTGAATATTCGCTCTCCTCCTCTCGTATGAGCAACTGATTCTGCCTTGTGGTTCCCTGAACAGCATTTGTATGACGTCTATTTTCCACGTGCGGTACAGGGCAGTTTCTCCTGTAATGTCCTACACCCTGGCAACGAAAACACCTAACCTCATTACCAGCTCTACCAGCCCGTCCGTCACCTCGCCTTTCTACTTCAACTTCCCTAGGCTTCTCTATTCCGTGCCGACTCTTAATTCTGACTTCTGTTATCCACCGGATTCTTTTTAGAATGTCATCAACCGATGTTGGCTTCACCGCCCGAAATGCTTCTTGACATTCGGCATCACGTATACCCTGGATTATATATCTTACTAACGTGCTTTCTTGAATGTTTCCTCGACTTGCAATTGCCTTCATCTCAAAGACGTACTCCTCAACATCCTCACCATAACCCTGTTTTCGCTCTCTCAGCCTGTCGTGTATGTCAACGTCATCGTCCCCACTAGGGAAAGTTCGACATAGCCCTGTAAAAAACTCCTCCAACGACTCGGGAGTTGTACTGCGACTCCACATTTGGGCCGCGCCCACCAGCTTTGTTGTCGCAGCCATGAGAACTAATTTCTCATCTAACCCATAAATGCGTTGAACATCTTTAACCTTCTTCTTCCATGCACTTGATGATAGTCTGAACACTGCTTTCGGGTTAAATGTCGGCACCATATCCGCAACATCTCGCACTGAATACATAACCCTGGGGCAGCACCCACCAACTACTGGAGAATCAACACTATGTTGCGCTTTCAGATCATGCCCCGAGCTTACCCTGTCTGTGTTTTTAAACTCCTCTGTATTAGTCATCTTAGCGTCAACTGCCAAGTGAGCTTTCGTGAGCTCTAAGAGCCTTTCACTTAACCGCCGCATCTCGCTACGCAACTGCAGAATTTCATTGCTTCCACTATCACCACCACCCGAAGCATCGTTCCTCGTCGCCCCCTCAAGTCCATTTTCTAGATCTATACCTTGTTTCGTAGCCTGTACTAGTCGTGCGAGCAACTCTTCTTTAAGGCCACTCTGTTCTAGGCCTCGCTTTTTGAGTTCCTCTCGAAGCTCATCCCTGGTTAGCATGCCATAATTTGCTTCTAGGTCCGCAGTAGTACTCATTGTTCTGCCGTGTTCGTAAGTGTTCCACAGTCGAGGAAAAACCAGCGAAGAAAGACAAAAATATAAAAACCTGCTGCTGCTGGCTGACCGACAAAACGAAAAGAGAAAAAAAAATCTCCGCTAGCTTAGATGATGAAAAGAACCGACTCTTCGCAAATATCAATTCAATCAAATGTAGAGGCTTAACGGATTAACCAACGGGTTGTTCGGTGGTACGATGTAGCGTGATATGCACTGTGATGCAGTAAACGAGATAAGAGAAAAAAAAACCTTGGTACAATACCGTTCTCGCGTTTGGGTTTGCTATCCACTTCTGATATGTTAAGTAAAATAAAGAGAAACAAAATCGTCACCGTTTAGCTTATTTTTATTTATTCAATTCAAACGCTCGTAACTTACTGCCGCTACTTTGCTTCTTCTCTTTCTATTTATACCTTACAATATTGCATCATTTTTAATGGTGTTAATGGCATTTACGTCTTCTTCTTTAAGGTTTATTTTATATCCTTTAAATATTCATCAATGTTGCCTTGTGTTTGCTTTTCCACCATCTTTTGGAAAACATTTTTCTTCTTTTTTTTTTTGCTTTCTGTCTCACATTTTTATCCTCAAATGTATCTTCTTCTAATGTCGGAACTTCAAATCATATTTCGTAGAGTATTTCATGAGCAGGCGTGGCAGTGGTTCATGATGAATTTAGAATCAGAGTTGCAATTTTAACTGCTGCTGAGTAATTTTCAGACTTCGCCAATGGCAAAAGAAGTGACTGCAATCTGTTTGCCAGAAGCACTATAAAACGAACACCTGTGGCGTATCCTGATTGACTGACAACTTCATTCAATGACACGAAGTCTGAGTATTGCTTCGTCAACGTCATTCAAATACTTTCGTGTAAATTTTCTTCCTTCTGTGGCCTGCACTTCTTTTTAGTGTAATACAAGTTTTTGTTTCACTTTAAATTTTGCATGAAACCAGACCTGTTGGGGAATACGAAGAAATAGTTCTGTTTCTAAATCAAACCATTCAGCTCTATGAATTGAACCGTATTATATAATATTTTATTGATAAGTGATATTTGAAAAACATATAAATTAAAAACTAAAATAAAAACTATAGAAAGGTTACTTATAAATATCAAGCAAAGTGAATTTTAAATAAAGTAATCGTACATATAAAAGGGTAAATTTCCTGTTGGCAGTGACAAGACCTAACACAAAAAATCAAATCCTCTGCCAAGGAATCCCATTCAACATTCCTACTTGCAGTTGAAGTTTTTTGCTAGGTGCTAATTTTGCTCCATGAGATCAACAAGTCTTTTCGTTTGTCGTGGATTTGTTACTTTAACTCTGAATAAATATTCTTAAAATTAAATAAAAAAAACGTTTTTCTATATGTGGACAAGCAAGGGCAAACTTTTTTGTATACTATTGACACCAATCGCAAAGCTAAATAGCCAACTATGCGTTAGGGTAAAAACTTATTATTGGATCATGAAACTTGACTCTGATAAAGAACAGAATCTCGCGTTGTTGTTGTAATGCAATTTTTTGATGATCTATGTGCATCAAATCTGTTATTGGAAAACTGTTAATAACTGATTTTTTTTTATAATTTGATAGTCCTTCAAAACATGCATGGAAATATTAAAGCAATAATATGTAATGGAAATCCGGTTTTCAAATAAAATAGGATCGCTTTTTGTTGTATTGAAGATTTCACTGCCAGCTTTGCTTTGCTGAAAAAAGAAATTTCTGTGCCTTTAATGGTTAACCAATCCCTCAGAATTAAATTATATATTAGTATAATAAATACAATTTTTTGGCTGTAATAAATACAAAAATATTTTTTATTATACATCCAAATACAACTCTTCTTCTTAAAAATAATTTCAACGTTCAAAGTTTACCATACCTGTAATCCATCCCAAAATAAACAAAATACTTAGCCAGACCAAGATCAAACTATGTTGACCACGTGTAAAAATATGTGTCTTGCCATTGGGGAATGTATTCTTTGAGTGGTTCACAAATAGTATTGGCAAATGGAATTCTTCTGCCAAATAATTCAATCAAACCATCGATTTTTCGTTTGCTTACCGAATCGTAGAACGGTGACCTTACAAAGAAGATCAGTAAGCTACAGGTTCGCCGTGAAAGTTCTAATTTCTGTTCTTTTGTCAACAAATGCTTATTTTGGTAGTATGAACGAATGCTTAAAATAAAGAGAATAGAATAATAAAAAAAAACAACACATAAGTAAGACAAATTAACACCTACCTAATTATATCTATGGCCAAAGCTATGGAATAGCTCTTCCAGCTCTTTGTACCAAAAGCTGCCGTTGACAATAAATGTATAATCGGTTTAGAAACATATAAGACTTCTGCTTTTAAAAAGTTTGAAGTATTTCTTTTTTGAGTTTCATCGTTTTGTAGCGATTGCCAATTCCTGTGATGCAATGGTGGAGCGCCCTCTACTTTTCGGATCACACGTCCAGATCGTTCTAGTTTAATTAATCCATTTTGAACATCACTTAAGCCAAGGTCTGACTGCTTTTCTTGGTGAATAGATTTTCGATTTAATTGTTTAATTGGTGGCGAGCGAATAATGCTTTCGCCATATTTAAAAAGTAACAGGTATCTCCCAACTGCTCTGTAAATCCAAACAAAAATTGACAGTTATTTTATTTTCTTTATTATCAATGCAGAAAAGTTGATAGCCCTTAAGCACTTATGTATACCTTTTGATTATATCAATACAGATATATGAAATAAGACAATTATTTCAGTTTAAATGGAGTGATTGAATTTAATTCAATTGAAAGTTCAAACAACCTCAACTCCAAAGTGCGTTTCGCCCAGATACGACAGTGCGCTCACCAGTTAAATGGTGTCGAACCCTTCTAAGACGCAATTATTGTTCGATGTATACTAGATGTTATAAGAGTCCGTAAACATCGACCAATAATTGCGTGTTAGAAGGGTACGACAGCAAATAACTGATGAGCCCACTTTGGTACCTGTGCGAAACGACACGTTGGTGTTGAGGTAGCTTAGCTTTTAATTGAACCTTTGGATTATATTTAATTATGTTTGGAAAAAAATAGTAATTTGGAAAAATTCAGCAAAAGCAGTTTTGGGTTTAAAGCCTACGCACGCGTGAGTTATATTTGAATTCGAGTTCGCACTGAAAACATCCCTTCGATTCTGGCTTTTTTTTTTTTTTTTTTTTATAATCTACCAGTGCTCAAGGGATTATGATTACCCTTTAAATGTTTCAACACAGCGCGGGCGTGAAGTTAATGAAGAGAAAGAAGGATAGGAAAGATGTGTGGCACGATGTTCTGAGACTGTTGGTGGTTGTCTCAGATATTTTTATCTCCAGGGATGGCGGCTGGGCTCGCGTATTCAAAATGTGGTTATAGCTATAAAGCTTGCAAAAGAACCATTATAAATTATTATTAATGCCAAATAGATGCATCAGAAGAATAACCTAGAATTCCGTAATTCATAAATTGAGCATAATCTTCAGTGCAATGCAGAGATTGGTAAATTTGGGATGAGCCGATATGGTTAATTAGACTATATTTTTATTACAACCTCATTCCATTTTCGAATTTTTTGTATTTTAATTAAAATAGCGAAAACCAAATTGATATTTGCCTTACCCTACCCCATTTAATTTTACTTTTCACAAAAACAGAATGGACTGACGTTGTTCTACCGTTTTCTATATCTTTTGGAAGTTAATGCTGCTTTTCGCAAACTAGTTACTTTTATAAAGAAATTCTAGAACTTAAAAAATATAAATGATTGAAGAAGTGATGAGTTTTTGAAAATTTTAAGACTAACCACAGAAGATATCTGTTTTTTTTTTTCTTATCGGCGTTATTAATTATAAACTCTTGTTTTAGATTAGATAAGAAAAGATTTATTTAAATTCCATATAAAAATTTTATCTAATAACAAAGGATAATAAAATCTTAATAATTTTGACATAACGTATTTTTGTTGTCTGTCAGATTGGCGTTTTAAATTCTTAAATAATTAAACTAAAACTAACATCAGCAAATACTTATTTTAAGATATATATGTATACATATATTTGTAGATATTTTTACTTTATATTTCAATTTATTTATAAGATGCTTTAATAATTTAGTTAAATTTAATATCACACATTTTACATCAGAAAGAGTATTTCAACAATTATTACATCGCTCATAGCAGACAATAAAAAGAGTTTGAATTAGTATCTCAGTCTATTCTGTTTTACGCAGTCTACTGCAGGTAGACTGATTACTGAAAGTATTGAACATGCCAAATGATCATCTTCCTAAGAAAGTGGCTCTACAAGCTATACGAATCAAGTCAGGATGGGTTATAGTGTATCGAGATTTAGCACAAGAGGCCAATGTAACCCTAAATATAAACAATCAGGGTACATGGAAAGCAACACTGTACCAAATAATCGTTAAAATGATAACTTCCGACAGATGTACATGGAAGATGCATCAAATTCGTTGCATAGGATGATTTATAGTAGGTTGAATCAGAATCTTAAAGAGAGACTCTACTTTCGAGATGATTTGTCCATCGAACAAATATCAAACATGTTTCGGCTCAGAGGAGAACTGCTAAGAATATTTGCGATATGTGCAATATGGCTTAACGTTAGGATGTTTTTTTATTTTGTCGGCAGGTGTTGTTTTCTTAGGGAAGCAAGAAGATAAGTATTGTTCAGCGACTTTTTAACAAAAAAACAAGCTTTGGAATTTTGGATCTTCTTAACGAAACAGATATAGAAAAAATGTTAGCATTTTGCAAAACCCCTCTAAGAATATTAGATGAATTTTTGTAGTTAACCACTTTCTGTAACTTAATTTTCGAACCATATAAGCATTTTAATTTTTTTTAATCAGGCAGACCGCAAAGCCATGCTCTATTGATTGTAATATGAATTTTGATAATCTTTTAAGAAAATAAAAAAAAAAATAATTTAAATCTAAAGAATCTAATGGATAATGGCGATAACAGCATTTTAAACATCCATTCGAATATAGAATAGAATAGAATAGAATAGAAAATGTGTTTTTATTGAACAAAATAATGTTACAATTTTTTTCACAATAGTAGCACTGGCTTTTGCCGTCAGCCCGAAAAGAAAAGAGAATTGTGTATATGTATACAAAATAATATTTCCTCATAAAATAATAAAATACAGATAAGTTTTATTTAAAAATCTTCTTCAATTATTTGTTTTCTATATTTTAGCGCTAATTTTAAATAGCTGTAGAGCTTCATCCAGTTATCCCCGTTTAGAATAGATACAATTTCCGTTTGTGTCAAACTATTTTTGCCCCAATGGTCTCTTCTTAATTGGTTTAAGATTGGGCATATACCAATAAAATGCTGGATATCCTCTCTTGCACTTAAGTTGCACAATGTGCATTCCTCACTTCTGTCGTTCCTATGGGGTGTATAATTCAAACCCAATATCCATTCGAATATACTCATACCCAAAAATATTTATGCTGAATCTTAGATTTTTATAATTATAACCATAGACAAATAATATTAAAGCGTGCAGGCAGATGAAACAAGTTTTTACTTTCCTACGCGCAGATAAGGATTAGATGTTTATTGCAAATCACGAATCGCAAATTAGAATAGAGGTTAGGGAAACCTTATACATTGAACAAGTGTTGTACATCGAGTTATGATTCAGTATTCGACTTCGCGTTCAGATAAATTAAGAAAAGGAATAGTAAAAAGCCTGCTTATAAGGAAATCTACTTACTTTATTGTTTGCATAGCGATAATAACTATCCATCTGATTTTTTCGCCAAAAATTTTTCTCGCTGATGTTTCCAGGAGCACCTCACAGTACTCCAAGGTGGTTAGAATAACCTTTACCCGGTAGGATGTTTTTTCCATTGCTTCGTTTACCCCATGAGCTTTTTCAATAATTTTGTCATTAAATAAGATAAGCAAATTGGACAGAGTATAAATTAATTCAGTACTAATTGATGATTTCGATAATCGCCCTGAAATAAAAAATATTGCAAGTTTAAATTACTGACTGCAGGAAGTGCTAAGTAAATATTAATATTTTTAATTATTATTTACCAGCAATGAAGTAAGATACCCATTTGGCCGTCGTTTCAAAATCAGTAATAACTTGCGGATTTTGAGCAACCCATAGCTTGTAGGATTCAAATAAATGTTTCATTGTATTTATATACGTTGCCATGATAAAAATAATATTTATTCTTTAGAGTGTTCTCTATTAAAAGTTAAAAATTTAATATTTGTTTTCACATGAAATTTTTTGACGACAAAATTACACAGCCATTTTTTTAGTTTTGACACTTTTAATTTCAGGAGCGAAAATTTGATACTTAAAGTAAAAGAGTAATGCCAATACTACTTTTAATTTATATAACAGTTTACTTTGATACCGACTTCCTAAGAACACGCCTTGTTGACATTAGTTTGGTTCAAATTGAACCACGACCTCTTTGTGTAGTTAAGTCGAATCGAAATCTTTATATCTTTCAAATTAAATAAGCCTTTCCAATCCATAAAAGTGTCAATAATATTTCTAGTTGTTAAACGGAAAACCTTTTTCTTTAAATGTAATACATTCTCTCTCGTCTACTGGGATGTATTTTCTTAAGTCAGTTGACAAGCCCGACAGAGCTACACAAATGTTTATTTTTGGTGTCATATAAGGCTAGGCGCGCACATTCAATTTTTAAGTTTGGTTGCTTATAGAAAACAGATGAACTATTTGGTTGAATGTCCGCGCAGGTGCATATAATTATATGTTACACAAAATAGCGAACTCATTTTAGGCAATTGTTTAGTTTGTGTCAAAACGCAAATTTTTTATTTGCTCGAACCAAACAGTTGTGCAAATAAAAATTGAATGTTCGCGCCTAACCTAAAATCTCTTTGAAAACTTGTTCCATCAATGTGAAACATCAAAATTGTAGCCGAAATCTCATACAAATTTCTATCTATTTTAGTCCAGTCTGTCAAAGTTCAAGAAAAATAAAATTGTATCATATGTCGGTAATGTAAATTTTATAATTACGCCCATCACTATAATCCATTTAATGACAGCACAAAAAATCAACAAAAAAATATTTTATTTTCTGCCACAAAAATATTGCTGTTTTCTCAAATTATATGAAATAAAAATAAACAAAAAACAGATTTTAATATATTAAAACATTTAAAAAATAAACAAATGAAAGACATTCAAACTTATCATGCACATAAAACAGGTAAATTGGGATTCAGTATGCGACATGAAAAGTGCACATTTTCAACTATCCAAACAAGCGCCATTCTTCAAGATGAAGACGCTTCCGATGAAATAAAATTCTAGCATTTGTGAAATAAAAACAAACACTCGCTGAATTATACAAATTCATTATTTTTCTAGATAATTATTCAAGGATTTAAATCCTATAAAGATCAGACTGTTGTCGAGCCATTTGACAAGAGGCACAATGTAGTCGTTGGACGAAATGGATCGGGAAAAAGTAACTTTTTCTATGGCAAGTATCTTTGTTTTTTTTTCTTGATTCTGGATTGTGTGTTTTATGGATCAAATAACTTTTTTTTTTTTTTTTTTTTTGGTTTTCCTTGCAGCAATCCAATTCGTTTTGAGTGATGAATTCACACATTTACGCCCGGAACAACGTCAAGCCCTTTTGCACGAAGGTACTGGAGCTAGGGTTATTTCCGCTTATGTGGAGATAATTTTTGATAATTCAGATAATCGTGTACCTGTAAGTATATATTTTCGTCTTTAAAAGAATTTTCATAGAAATAAGGTTTTTAATAACTTTTTTATATTTTTTTAAATAGGTTTACCTTAAGCTTTTTTAGGTACACTACTTGACTCTTATTTCAATCAATTATATTTAAGGTTAAGGTTTTGATGTTTTTTAGTGTTTCGGAAACTTTATCTAGATAGTAACTGGTAAAGTGGGTGCATACTGACATGTCCTATATTATAGAGGCATAAATCAAATAACATTAAAAAGTTCTTTCTTTACTTCCTTGAGGTGGTCAGCTACTATTGTGGTATGTGGGATTTTTGTTGTTTTATTGAACATACTATTTAAGCGGTCTAATGTCTCAAAGTAGGTTGACCACATCCCTTACTTGTGGGGTAAAAGTGCTGAAAGTATGAAAATGAAGTAACATACTCTTTACAATTTGGCTTAAAACTAATAAGATACTACGATATGTATGAAAATTTACATTAACTAACTATCTCTATACAGTGACTTAAGTTTAATTATTTTTATATAAAATGCACATGACAAAAATTTAAGAAGCCGGTCGACTTTATCGCCATCAGGGTGTTCATTCCCGGTTGTCAGTGGTGATTTTTGCAGGTTGTGGGCAGGGATGGCTTTTAGCCGCGGTGTTAGGCTGACCCAAAGTCATCGTAGAACGAGACTACTTTCTCGTTGTGCATGATTACGTTGTCATAAACAGTTGCTGGAGCTCCCAGATACTTGACGTTTTGTTTTCCCGCTATGTTAGATCCGTGAGGGTGTCTCAGAACCAGATTTCTGCAAATGGGTGCGGTGCGAGAGCTCCTACCAGTTGAAGGCCTCGTGAAACAGACAAGTTCCGATTTGGAAGTGTTGATCCGGAGGCCCCATTTCTAGTAGAATTGGAAGAGTCTGTTGATGTGGGTTTCTTCTTTACGAACTGCGATTAGTGGTGACATTTATGTGGTCTAAGTGAGCTAGTCATCAGAATACAGAAGGCTCTCGCATCCAATTGGTTGGTCGGAAGTCATCAAGTTGTAGAGGAATGGTTAAAGTTTTGACCTCAGGCGACTCCATGGTCTGTTGGTCTTCATGTTTGAGTTGCATTTATCTATTTGACGATAAATTTCCTGAAAGGAAAGAAAAGAGAATTTGTATTACTGGTGGAGGTACTTGAATAATATGAAGTTTGTGCATTCGGCCGTCTATTCATACGCTGTCGAATGCTTTCTCCACATCCAGAAACAATCCGAAGGTGATACGATGACTGTTGAGGGCTGTGGTGATATCGTGTTGGAATTTCAGCAGTGGGTGCAAGGTTGAGTGTTTTTCTATAAATTCGAATTGCATGTCGGGGATAATGGAATTTTCAATGCAGAATTTTTTCAGTCTTCGGAAGATTACTTCTTCCAGTAATTTGCTAATGTTGTTGAGAAGTGATATCGGCCTGTAGTTGGAAACTATGTTGAAAGCACTTTTCTTCGGAATTGGCACAATCTTAGCTGTTTTCCACATCTGGGGGAAGTAATAGTTGTTGATGCAGTTGCTTAAAATAATTGTGAGGAAAATCATTACTGAATGTGACAGCCTTTTCGGAATTTAGTAGGAGACACCATCTGGTACAGCAGACTTTTTTGGCTTAGAATTGCCGATGATTTCTACAACTTCCTCTAGATTGCATAAACGTGGACTATAGGTGGGCTAATTTGCTGCATTGATGTTATCAAAATTAATGTTATCCGGATTTGGGTGCAGTGTTTGCTGAACTGTTGCTTTAACTTCCTGTACGAATGCTGGGCCAGTAGGTGGGTAGTGTGTGAAGTTTCTTTCGAAATAGTCGGCGAACGCTTCCACCTTGTCTTGAGCCGAGTTAGCTTCAGTATAGTTGCTGATGATGGTTTCCGGTATTTGTGGCTGTTTTACAATTATCCTATTGATTTTGAAAGTATCAGGTACTGGCTTGATTGCTTGAGATCTTTTCTGGTATTGGATATTATTGTGGTGTTGAATGGAGTTCCGTAACATTATGTAGTCTTGCAGTAGCTCATTTCAATCTATCTGGTAGTTTCTGTTGATTTGTCTTCAGTTCACTTTGATGGATCCGCTGGAGACGGTTTTTTAGACATTGTCTGTGAGCATACAGTGTCTGAACTTACTCGGGAAGGTGCTGCATCGATTTAGGGTGACTACTGCTTTTTGGTTCCATCCCGGTTATGTACAGTGACTCTTTCTCAAAATGTAAAGACAAGAATCTTCTTTAATAGAGAGTTGTCTTTCATTAGTTAGAATTTGCTTCATGAATAGTTACTATTAGCAGGGATGTTCCTGAATTTTTGAGGCAAAGCATATAGAGAAGATTTGTGTCAATTTTTATTTTTTTATGCGAAGTGATCGTTCTAAAGTTTTTTTTTACTATCTGAGCTAAGTAGGAATTTTGAACTGGCATATGTTGCAGTCAATGATACCGCTATTAATGTCAATAAAATGACAAAAAACAGACATTCATTTTTTTAATATTTCTCGTTAATTTAATCTTAAATTTTAATTCTATACACTATAGCGAAGTAGACATCGGGTTTTCTCCTCATCCTGGAGTCTGCGATACAAGAATTATTTGAATTATAAAAAAAATAACTTAGAAATAAACAGTAAAGATTTTGAACAGAAAGCGAATTCTAGCTAATAAGTGAGTCCTGTGCTCAAAAAATTAATCTTTTAAATATTAAAAATTAAAAAAAAAAGAATTGGTCAAATTATTAATAAATGTATATCAAGATGTATTTGTTGCTACTTTACACACAAAACTCTTAATTTTAATTCAAATAGAGCCAACATTAGATTTTTGATTCAAATAACCTCTTTAATTTTAGATTGACAAAGATGAAATCTACCTACGTCGAGTTATTGGAGCTAAAAAGGATCAATATTTTCTCAATAAAAAAGTTGTCCCACGTACAGAAGTTGTTAATCTACTCGAATCAGCTGGTTTCTCAAATTCCAATCCATACTACATTGTTAAGCAAGGCAAGATCAATCAAATGGCCACAGCAGCTGATTCGTATCGTTTGAAATTACTTCGCGAAGTGGCTGGTACAAGAGTCTATGATGAACGTAAAGAAGAATCTCTCAATATTCTTGGAGATGCTGTGGGTAAAGTTGAAAAAATTACCGAATATCTTAAAACAATTGAAGATCGCTTACAAACACTCGAAGAAGAAAAAGAAGAGCTTAAAGAATATCAAAAATGGGATAAAGCTCGTCGTACATTGGAATACATAATACACGAAACTGAGCTCAAAGAAACTCGACGAGCTCTGGAAGAGTTGCAAGAACAGCGCAAGACATCTGGGGACAAACAAAAGCAGTATAATCAGGAAATTCAAAAGGCTCAAGAAAAAATCAAAAGCATTCAGAAATCCCTAAAAGATGCGAAAAAAGATGTCTCAACGACAAAAGATGATCGTTCGGTACTGCTGACGGAGCAACAGCAACTTTTGAGGGAAAAAACAAAACTCGATTTGACTATAGTTGATTTGAATGACGAAGTCCAAGGTGACAATAAGTCTAAAGAGAGGGCCGACCAAGAACTCAAACGGCTAAAGATAACAATAGCTGAGAAAGAGAAGGAACTAGAGGAAGTGAAGCCCAAGTATGAGTCGATGAAGCGAAAAGAAGAAGAATGCGCCAGGGAGTTGGCTCTGAAGGAGCAAAAAAGAAAAGAATTATATGCAAAGCAAGGGCGCGGGTCGCAGTTCACTTCGAGAAACGAACGTGATAAATGGATTCAAACTGAACTAAAGTCACTGAACAAGCAGATTAAAGATAAAATCAATCATAACACTAAGCTCCTGGATGATCTGAAGCGCGATGCTAATGCAGAAAAAGAATTGGGGAAAAAAATTGAAGAACAAACTGCAGAGGTGGAGCAACTGCGCTTGCAGATTGATGAACACAACAAGCAATACTACGAGCTGAAAAAGACTAAGGATACGTATCAGGCGACCCGGAATGAGCTATGGCGGAAGGAGACACAGATGACACAACAGCTTCAAACTCACAAAGAGGAACTTTCCAAGTCGGATCAGGCATTGCGCAGTATGGCCGGAAAACCGATTTTAAATGGCAGGGACTCTGTGCGCAAAGTATTGGATAGTTTTTTGGAACGTGGTGGCCAGTTTCCTGACACCGCCAGAGCTTACTACGGTCCCGTGATTGAGAACTTCAGTTGCGATAAGACGATCTACACAGCAGTAGAAGTTACTGCCGGAAATCGCCTTTTTCATCACATTGTCGAATCCGATCGGGTTGGAACTCAGATTCTTAAAGAAATGAATAAACTGAAGCTTCCTGGAGAAGTAACATTCATGCCTCTGAATCGACTACAAGTAAAAGTTCATGACTACCCAGACGATCCGGATTCGATTCCGATGATATCAAAACTGAAATACGATGAGCAATACGACAAAGCATTGCGTTATATCTTTGGCAAGACACTTATTTGCCGTAATTTAGAAAGGGCCACCGAACTGGCAAAGAGCACTGGACTCGATTGTGTTACCCTAGACGGAGATCAAGTGTCTTCGAAGGGTTCACTAACTGGTGGTTATTTCAATACTTCTCGGTCGCGATTGGAGATGCAAAAAAAACGTACCGAATATTCTGAAACAATCAAAACTTTTGAAGAAGAATTGGCCTCGTTGCGTAATGAGTTGAAACAAACTGAAGCCAGCATTAACAAAGTTGTAACCGAAATGCAAAGAACCGAAACAAAACAAGGAAAAGCAAAAGATGTCTTCGAAAAAGTTCAGGGTGATATTCGCCTAATGAAAGAAGAACTGTTGCGCATTGAGAAGTATCGAGCCCCAAAAGAAAGATCTGCCGCGCAATGTAGAGCCAGTCTGGAGGCTATGAACAACACTAAAGCCGGTCTTGAATCTGAGATACAACAAGAACTAATGTCGACACTATCGGCGCAAGATCAGCGTGAAGTTGATCAATTAAATGATGATATTCGTCGCTTAAATCAAGAGAACAAAGAGGCATTTACCCAGCGTATGCAATTGGAAGTAATCAAGAATAAGTTGGACAACTTACTGACGAATAATTTGTTTAGAAGACGAGATGAGTTGATACAAGCCCTGCAAGAAATATCGGTTGAGGATCGGAAAAGGAAGTTGAATAATTGTAAAAATGAGTTGGTTTCTACGGAAAAGAGGATTAAGAAAGTTAATCAGGATTTAGAGGAAATGGAAAAGAAGTAAGTTTTAAAAATAATCAAATCTTTTCTTCTTCTTCCTTAAACGTATATAATTCTGCTTTGAAAAAGTTATTTTTTGGTGCAGATTTTTCTTATATGTTAGATATTTTCGTTATGGGCCGAATGTGAGTTTCAGATAGCCAACTGTTGTAAAATAAAAATGTTGAGTAATACAATCTTGTAACAATATTAATGGCGACACTTTGTCAGTTCGCTGACTCCGAACTTTTGCCTCATAAAAAAGATTTTAGGGATTTGATTAAATTAAAAACATCCTTAAATATTTTCTTACCTTTGAAAAACATTAGACAATTTAGTCGAAACAACAACAAAAGCAGTTCTAGCTTTTCATTTCATTTTTTGATTCCATTCTGCAAACAAATCGGTTTATTTTTCGATGAAAAATTAATTTTACAAATCTAAATTTTTCGAAAGATTTACACCTCCCTGTAGTCTTTTCTGAGATTTTCTGTAAAAAAAAAACTCGACAACATTAGCATTCATTTCGAGTTTTTGACTAAGCTTCCGCATGAAAGCAATAAAGTTTTTAATGTATGTATGTTTCTTTTTTAAATCTTTCAAATCGCCATATTTTGCAGCATACTATTTACATTTATTGTTTCTTTTTAAATACAATTTTAGAGTCCAAGAAGCTGTTAAATCTCAGAAAACACTTCAAAAAGACTTGGAGATATGGACACAAAAAGAAAAAGAAGCACAAGATAAAATAGGCGAGGATTCTAAAAAGATGGAGAAATGGGCAGCCAAAGAGAATCTGCTACATCAAAAAATTGATGAATGTACGGAAAAGATTGCAAGCTTAGGAGCCCTACCACAAGTTGATCCAGCATATCAGCGAATGTCTTTAAAAAATCTATTCAAAGAACTAGAAAAAGCAAATCAGCATTTGAAAAAATACAACCACGTTAACAAAAAGGCCTTGGATCAATTTTTAAGCTTTTCCGAACAAAAAGAAAAACTCTATAAGCGCAAAGAAGAACTTGACATTGGAGATCAAAAAATTCGAGAACTCATGCAATCGCTAGAAATGGAAAAGGTCGAAGCCATTCAATTCACATTTAAACAAGTGGCACAAAATTTCACAAAAGTTTTCAAAAAACTGGTTCCCCAGGGTGCAGGTTATTTGCTTTTGAAAACGAAAGACAATGATGGAGAAGATGCTGAACAGGAAGTTGCTAATTCGGATGCATTTACTGGAATTGGTATTCGCGTATCTTTTACAGGAATTGATGCAGAAATGAGAGAAATGAATCAATTGTCCGGCGGCCAAAAGTCTCTGGTCGCTTTAGCACTTATATTTGCCATTCAAAAGTGTGATCCTGCTCCATTTTATTTATTTGATGAAATCGATCAGGTAAGGTTCAATGGTTTTTGTTGGTAATATTAATTGTTTGATTATTTTTGTTTAAGGCTCTCGATGCTCAGCATAGAAAAGCAGTTGCAGACATGATCCATGAATTGAGTGACAAAGCGCAGTTTATTACTACAACTTTTCGACCCGAATTATTAGAAAACGCACATAAGTTCTATGGTGTTCGCTTTAGAAATAAGGTCAGCCACATCGATTGCGTTACAAGAGAACAGGCGAAGGACTTTGTCGAAGACGACAATACACATGCTTAACTGTTTATTTATTATATATTTTTTTAATCTTATTTCAATAATCCTAGTTAACAATTCTGGAACGAAATAGAATTGATAATGATCAAAATAATCGTACTACTTCAAATCAACAAATATAACGAAAACACGTGACATTCGCTCTTTCCTCCAAGCTTTTTTTTTAAAGAAAAACTAAAGGGACTAATTAAAAAAAAATATTATTGGATTGTTGATCAGATTTCGGATTAAAAGTTGGTTTTAGGGAGACAGAAAGTTGTTTTATTTATTTTCAATTTTCTATCGTATAGAAACTCTAAACTAGGTATTCAAATATTAAAATTCTTTAATAAACTTGACGACATAACTTCGATCTAAATGTCGAGTAGAGAAAGATTATATATATTTTTCGTTATATAAACCTAATCGTAACTCCTTTCCATACTCGCCCCGTATAAGAAGCCATGAGAACATAAAGGCCTAATTTTTAAAAAGATGAAAAGTAATTTTTATTATTTGAAAAAAAAAAAGTTTTCTTTTCGAGGGAGTTATGGGTATGCTATTGAATCAATAGACGTGTTTTTTTTGGAAAAGTTATCCGTAGTACAGTAGGATTTTATATGAATAACAAATACAACATCCGCAGTAGGATCACTGCCGATACTCGAATAAAAGTCAAATCAGGATTTCACTTCTCCTTTTATCGGCAGTGATCCTACTGCGGAGGTTGTATTTGTTATTCGTATAAAATCCTACTGTACTACGGATAACTTTTCCAAAAAAACACGGCTAATATGTACATTCACCCCGATTACCGATGTCGTAAACGACAGCGAAATATACGACCCGACACGATCTGCATTCCATAAGTCGTTTTCAACTTTTGTCACTCGTTTTGTTGTCGTCTGTAAATGTCAAACGTCGTTGAACACTTTCCTTCTGCATTCTGTAAGACGAAAAAATACGACGACTAAGAAAAAAAACCACGATATCTCTCGTTCAGAAATTTACACACGACAGAGACATAGAAGGTCGCAAAACTGCAAGTATTCTTGTTAAATAATATATTTTATCGAATTTTTTTACGATAAATAAAACAAGTACATATTTGTCTAAATTTGTTGTACTATACTATATATTTAAATGTAATTATCAAATGAAAACCAATTCCAGACGCTCGTAGATTTGAGGAAGAAGCCGAGCAGTTAGGGGTTTTTTTTTTTAAGGGGATACAAAAAACGTCCTCCAGTAAGAGATGGAGATGCTTGGCAAAAGTTTTCAATCGCTTATTCTATAACGGCAAGCTTTCGCTATTAAACAAAAAAGAGCTACGCTTTCGAAGAAGCAGTGTGTACTCCAAGAAATAACCTTAAATTGTATCAATGAAAGTATAAACAAAGGAAGAAAAGAGGAATATAAGTCATACAAATTAAAGGAGCACACTGCTAGGAGGGACACAACACATCTTAAGATCCAAGAGGAAACACTTGTAATTTATAAACATGGGATGGAAAGAAAAGAAACTAATAAATGTAATACATTTCAACACTTATCATTTTATTTACTTATTTATTTTCTAATAATTAAAAAAAAACTGCATTTGTTCATTAATTGAACATCGAGCAATAATATTGTATATAGACCAGTGTTGGGACTTCTGCCACTTAAGTGGTATTTCTACCACTTTTTGCTGTTCATGAAAACCTACCACATAAAAATCTAATTCTACCACTTTTTGCAACTCAGATTTCACTTCTTCCAGATAATAATGTGATCTTTGAAACATAAAGAACCGAAATATTATTTCTTTTATTTTTGTATTTGAATTATTTTCAATAAATTTATTTTCAATATACGATTTGCTACATAAAAATGGCTTTTAATTTCTACCACTTTTTTGACAACCTTTCTACCACTCTTTAGCTTCTGCGAAGTCCCAACACTGATGTAGATTTTCCTTTGAATTTGACAGATGTTTGTTACTTTTTTATCGTTTTTAAATCTGTTACAAAATCATCGCGTCGAAGAAGTTATGGAATGCCATTTAAAAAACGAGACGACAGAGAAAACGAGAGACATAAAAAAACGAGACGACATAGGTAATTGGGGTGATTATCTTTTACAAAAAAAAAATCACGATTTATATTTCCGAAAAAATTGTTTTGATATTGGGGACTATCGTAAATAAAATTTCCTGGGGAGAATTCCCATTTTCGAAAAATCGCGATCGTGAATAAGTTCGAAATATTCCCGCGTAATTTATGGCTATCGTGATTTTCTTCCATTTCTGAGGGATTTTAATGTTATTGGAAACCTAATTCAAAGGTGTTTTTCGACAACAGATGTATGGTACTTCTTTTTATCAGAGGGAAAAAGTTTCGAGGGAGATTCACGTAGACGAAAAAAATTCCGTGGGAAAACAAATTTCCAGGGAGATTCCCAATAGGCCCCATTCTAAAATGTTAACATATGTACATATGTACGTGAAGAAAACCAAAATATCGATCTTTTTTACACATTGGGGTTTTGCCTTAGTAATGACATGGCAGTATTTTATAATTGATCGATCTTTGAAAAAATTATAGAGAACTTTAACCAAACTGCTCTTCGATTCTTTGTTAAAAAGTTATATGCAAAAACCGATATTTTAGACACATTCATTAAATTTTTATGCTTGTGTCCCCAAAATTGAGGTAGGCGAAAGTACTTCTTGGGAGCTACAATCAAGAACGATTTACATCCTGTATCCCATTAAGCAGGAACAATCCTTGAATTTGTAAAACTTTGTAAGAAACTTCAGTACTCTTGGCGGCCTGGTGAGCAGAGCCACATGCACATTTTTTTTTTGCAATACTCGTGAGGAAACATTTGATCACATTTATTCTAGATGTGATCCAAAGATACATCAGGTATAGATATCTTGGACGTCACCAGATAGAGGAGAGTCAACTACAATAGTACTCTATATACATATTGAAGTTTCTTAAAATGAAAAATCTGGAAAGAGCTGTAGAATGAGCCGTCTCATTTAGCTCCAGTCGGGGGCACAATAGTTTTAAAGATGGCAGTGCAAAATTATTCATTCATATTTGCGTTCTGCAAAATTTTTGTATCTTGGCTGGATTATCAATAAATTTTTAAAATGGCATATAAAGAAAATATTCAAACAAAAATCCGCCAGTGTATCACACAGGTTTGATTCCTCAGTCAGGGTTTTGAAGTTTTTCCAATAGTTTATAGGATATTTGGTAATTAAGTAAGGTCAGCCCAAACTGTCATCTAGGAAATATCCAAAACTTATTTTTAAAGCGGACGTTGGCACCAAGTCTTGCAGGGAAAAAAAGTTTAGTTAGGGAAAAACATTTTCTTGATCTTTTGAAGAGTTACTTAGAAATATTTGTTTATTTAAAAATCCTTTTAGAATTTAGGACACCATGAATTCGGAAACGGAAATGGTGTTGACTTGTTATTGGAATTATTTTGTCAGTAGTACTAATCCTTTAAATAATTAACCTACGTCCACAATTCGGTAGTTTTTGTGATATAAAAAAGGAACAAAGCTTATACAAAAATGATGCTTTGAATACAGAACTAAGAGAAGATACTGACTGAAAAGAAAGACTTCTCGTGCACCGACTTTTTTTTTTATTAAAAGTAGAGCATTTCATTTCAAGTTGTTTTTTGTATCGAACATAAAGGTAGAGACTGACTTGTTATTGAAGATCCTAATCTGCACAAAGCACAAAGGTTAACGTATAAAAAAACAACTTTCCACATAACTGCAAGATCCAAACTACATCATATGCATTTCAGTTCAAAGCTTTTATTAAGAAAAAAATTAACTGCAACCTCAGTGTGACAACACATGTCGTCCTTTTAAAATCCTCCTCATTAAAATTCTCCTTCCTTCCGGAGTGGACATTCTTGTTTCCCATCCATGGACTTTTATTCTTTTGACTTCCCTTGGCTTTGGAAAGTGGCACCTAACCTTAGTTTTTAAGATTCCTCGGTCGAAGGCATGAGCCTCCCGGCTGAAGATTAACTGTACCGAAACAGCAGCACACCTACAATATATTTAATTAGTTTTTTTTTTTTTTTAATTTTAATTAGAATTAATATTTATTTAACCTTCTCACAATATTTGGAATAAAATTCATAGTTCGCCTGAGTTAGAAAATTATCTCTATTAAACGTCAAAATAGAACCATCAATATAACAGCTGACAGAGTTTTGGAAGCTCTGGCTGGATATTGTAGTAGACTTCAAAGTGATGACACTTTGAAATTTAATTGAATTGCAAAGTCCCCTATTACACGATGTCTCACGAGACGAGGCTCACATAAGTGCGAAAAAGAAAGAAGATATGAGGAAATGAGATGCAAAAAAATATTCCCGGTGAGTACCGGGCTGATTTTTAGTAGTCTCATTTTGACGTTTCCTTTTCTCATATTCGTTTTATGTTGTGTTGTGCATTAAAAAATACGAACAACTGTCAAATTTGAGACATGAGTCTCATGAGGCATGAGTCAACGTGTAATAGCTTTTGCCTCACGGGATACAAATTTTAAAGGAAAGTCAAAAATGAGACATGTCTCATGAGGCAACGTGTAATAGGGGACAAAGCGATTGGATGTCTAATGGTGGATTTACATTTGATTTCTGCAAAAAAAAAAAGGATGCCCAATACAGAATTCATATTCATATTTATTTCGTATTAACAGGCCAACAAGTTATAGCAGTTTATAGGAAGTAAAAAAGATATACCACCTGTGTATTCTCTCCCACTTTCGGATTTCGACATACATCTGCCTCTCTCTACTTTTCTGCATTTTGCAGATGCAAAACATGTAAGTCCACTTTAAATGTTATGTTTCTACTGACGGTTTATCTTTTGTGGTATATCATTGGTAAAATAAATCAATTTAGTTTTGATTAGGATCTGTGAAAGAGTCAATTTTTGCATTCGATCCATTAACTTGAAATCGCATTGGTGAATCACAAATCTCGGCCGGTAGTTTCTCATAATATTATTAAAACTAGCCGACCCAGCTCTCGAAATTCGAGTGCCAATTTATTTATTATTTATATTATTGGCAGTGTTTTCAAGCCAATTTATTAAATTAAATTTTATTTTATGTAATATGCAAAGTGTTCGACAGTGCAAAAACAAAAATGACCCACAGTGTGTAAATGCGTGTCTCAAGTATATTCTGCACATCTCCGTAACTGTGGCTTTCCAACCATATAAAATTTATCGAAATCGGTTAAATACTTTTGGAGAAAAGTGTACCACAAAAAACATGTTTGCCGTTTTATTATATGATGATGATTACATTGCTTTTAATGTGAAAATAGGAGACGAAAAATTCGAAGTCATAACTAAATAATTTACATGTTGAATATAGCAACAACAACTAATTCTTTACGCAATACGATAATTTTAGTGAATTACCATACAAACTGTATCGCGAACTTTCACTTTGTTATCCATAGTACTATTTTTTTTTTTTTATAATTACTACGTTTATATGCAGTATCGAAAGATCGAGTTGGATTAGGGTCGGATTTTCGACCCAGGTTTCTCGTCATTTGAGTTGAGAGCTCGATTTGGAGTTGAGTTGATATGGTGTTGAGCGATTCTGAAACATTTTGTTAAGCCAACTCCTCGACCCAGGTTTTTCGTCTCATATTTCCACTCGACACCGCTGAGCGAGTGAGATCGAGTCGAACGAAGCTCATTTCAACTCAATACCCGTTTACAAAGGGTCGAAGCGAGCTTCAAGTTCGCTTCAATACCTCATATAAACGTAGTAAATGTATTAGGTAGAATTTTTTGAGGTTTCCATTGGTAAATGCAGATTTCAATCGAATTTGATTTTCTTACAGACGCATGGAATTTGATTACAAATTGATTTATTTTTGGTGTTGTATTCCTGTAATTTTATGCACGTCTCGATAAAAAAAAATCCACATTCTTTATTTACTTTCATTAGAGAAATATGACTTTGATGAATTCACCGAATTATTTAAAAATGCTTTGGTTTTTTACTAGAAATAATTTTCTTGTGTTTTGGGTATAATATTCATAATTGAAATAAACTAAACGAAATTGAAACAATAGCCGTGTTTTTTGGAAAAGTTATCCGTAGTACAGTAGGATTTTATATGAAAAACAAATACAACATCCGCAGTAGGATCACTGCCGATACTCGAATAAACGTCAAATCTTTATCCGCAGCAGGATTTCACTTCTCTTTTTATCGGCAGTGATCCTACTGCCGATGTTATCGGCAGTGATCCTACTGCGGATGTTGTTATTCATATACAATCCTACTGTACTACGGATAACTTTTTCAAAAAAACACGGCTAATATTTGCAAACTAACAGCATAAAATTGTTTTAGTATTGGTGCAGGTAGGGGTAAGACCTTACAAAAGATTTAGATTTGCAAAATTGATTTTAAATCGAAATCATTTTGTTTGTTCAAGGAAATGCAAAAATAACCAAAATTGGAATTTCGGCATACTGAAAAAATTGATTTATTTTACCAATGAAAAATCACATTGGGTTTTTATTTCAGATTGATTTTGTTGACGTTATTATGCGCAATACTTTTCTGCACGTTATTTTTTAGATTATTATTTAGATTATTTAGTGCAAAAATCCTAGAAGATGACACAACCAGACGAAATTGCACAACATACAGTGAATTTTCGTGAGTGATTTTTCGAAAATAATTTCACTTATGGCAGCCATATTTTGGGATTGTGCGCTTGGGATTCGAAATTGTAGTTTTAAGAAGAATTTTAGTAGATCTTCGCTGGTTTCAACATGACATATAAAAAATTATATGTTTCAGATGTAGTCATACTCGTAAGAACTTCCTATTTTCATTTTAAAATAAAGTCCTTCAGTTGTATTTATAAGATTTTTTTTTAGGCGGTGTGTCTAGGTTTGTTCGTTGAGCCCTGATGTCACCCTGGGGTCGCCCTAAATCGTTTTTTGAAAAACCTGTTTTTGTATATTTTAAAAACTAATTTATGACAATTTTAAAGTTTTATCGGAACACAGAATTATTTGTTTCTCGCTTTAGTTGTCAACAAAACAATTAACAGCTCTTGGGTGTTTTTTAAAAACCGAAAACCCCAGTTTTTTTGACAACTCTGAGGGTTGTCAAGAATACTTGGGTCTACCCTGGGTAAAGTTGAATGAACGAACCTCTAGTTGTTTGGTGTAACAAAAGTTCAAAATAGTAAAAAATGTATGTTTTTAAATTATTAGTGTTTCACTTTGGTCGTCCGGAAGCATTCAAAATAATTTGAAATCATTCGTTTTGGCACTGGATGAAAATTTTCTTCTGAAAAGAAGAGAAAAATCAGTTCTGGATTTGAAAAAAGAATTAAAATCAGAAGCGCATGCACACAAACGTACACTGTTAAAGTCAAAATATTGAAATATCATTTTTTATGTATGTATATAAATAATAGATGACGGATATAAGAAAGTTTAAAACGCTTAAGAATAGGTATGTTCGTTGAGCCCTGAAGTCACGTCGTGGTCGCCCTTAATCTTTTTTTGAAAATCCTGAACTTATCCTGATGAGTAAATTCTGTGTTTTTTGAGATCTGGGGTCGCCCTTAACTTTCTCTTAAGTAGATCTAATGTCGATTTCCTTTACACATGAGAAATCAATTCCGAATAAGGTCCTTTTTACGAATTAGTTTACTCAAAGTAAAAGAGCCCAGGAGAAATTCCTGAAAGATATTGAGGAATATTCCTCACAAATAAGATCAAATCTTTCAAATTAGTTGTCACTAATTACAAAAAAAAAAGTTAAATATAAAATGTCATTTAAGTGAAGTCAGAAGTCTGTCAAACGACTGATTTCGTAAGAATGTTATGTCGATTTCCTTTACACACTAGGGATTTCGATCCCTTGTCAAATTTTTTCTTTTGGTGTGCGTATTTCGTATATATGTAAATCCCTCTTCAAATATTCGAAGAATTTGATCTCTGTACAAAAAAAAAAAACGATTTTTTTGGTGTAAAAAAACGTAAAATCTGTCGAGAGATCGAAATCTTCACACAGAAATCGATTTCTCATGTGTAAAGGAAATCGACATAAGTCTCAGTTTTCATTTGAAATATGTATACTTAGCCAAAAACCAGTAAATTTGTGTTTGGATAAAAGCTATCAGTTGGTATCCTCTTTTTAATAGCTATGATCAGTTACGAAATCTTACAGCTGCATTCCTTACTACTATACCTACTAAATTTGTATCCTTAGTAGGCAGTCAGTTATACAAACAAATTTTATCTTCATATTATTTCAATTTTTTAGTTGAAGCGAATAAACAAAAAAGTTTATTTTAATCAATCAGTATAAAATAATATACCAAAAACTGACAACAATTTTGGTTGAGACATGATGCACACTTTAATAAGAAGTAAACAATCAAATATATTGCGAAATCTTTTCCAAGTCAGTAAAAATTTAAAATCTCCTGGGACGTCTAAATATTTCTTTTTTTCAGAATTTGAAAACAAATAAAAATAACTGTTCCTCAAATGCAACTTTGGAAGTTCAAGTATGTATAAAATGTATTGACAATTTCAATTTAATTTTTTTAAATTGCATAGTTTGTAGCTTAAGGTTTTATCAGGGGCTTTCAGGTAGTTGTCTCGGTTTTTGCCTTTATCATATCTTTAAAAAAAATACTGATAGCTATTATACCAATAGATATTGTCAGTCAGAATAGCTAATCTTTTTTTTTTGTTAGTATTCTATAGTTTGGAAAAAATGTTTTTATGATGAAAACCATTTTTGGAGTATTAAAACAACATTTTCTTATTTGGTATTCAAACATTCCTTAAAAAATAAGATAAATATAGTTTTGACAAGGAACTTTTTCCCAGTGACTCTTTGCCACAACTTTGACTGAAATGGAAGTCAAATGTTAAGCTAAAAGGCAATGCTCCATTGAATGTTGTTTTTTAAAATCACTTATATTGATTGCAGATGTATACGTTTCCCTTTTTGAATAATTCTGCTTTTTTCCTTTGCAGCATTCTAGATTATTTTATGGGTATCGATCAGAAAAAAACACCGATAAGTGAGATGAATAATTTTGTTTGTACAATATTTAATTTCAGATGAATGAACGATTTGTTAACAAAGTATCACTTTATTTTATGGATATAAATACACTATGGCGTATGCGTAATAAAAATGCGTAAAGACTGATTGTGAAATGCTTCAGCCATTCTAGCGTTAACCTACAAATGTACATGAGACCTTTATTATTAACGAGCCTCCAATTTAATTTTTAAGACCAAAGAAATGGAGGGTGAGCCATCTATTGGTTTCTTTTTAAATCATAGGTTGTTTTGACACTGACAGCTGTTTCCTGCTTCAAATCTTGAGAGGAAGTCATACCTCCGCGGAATGAAATGAGTCGCTTAAGGCTAGGCGCGCACATTCAATTTTTAGTTGCGCAACTGCTTGGTTCGAGCAACTAAAAAGTTTGTGTTTTGACACAAATTAAACGATTGCCTAAAATGAGTTCGCTATTTTGCGTAACATATAATTATATGTACCTGCGCGGACATTCAACCAAATAGTTTATCTGTTTTCTATAAGCAACCAAACAGTTGTGCAACTTAAAATTGAAGAAGATATTGTTTTGTCTTGCCTAATTTTAGGTTTAGTTCAAGAAGTTTCCCATATCATACTAGTAGTTATCAACCTTTACAAATAAATACTAATTTTAGTAACAGGCTTAGAAATACTCATTAAGCTAGATTAAGACATTACAATAATTTGTATCGAGCTGAGCCTTGCATTTTATTGTTCCGAAAAGTCTCAAGATCACAAAACAAATTCAGCTTAAACAGCGTTGTATTTCGATCCCTATTTCGGAGAGAAAAGTGTTTATCCAAAAAATATCTAGTTTTCAAACTTTGAGCAGTTGTTTTCAAGGGTCTAACTCTCTCTCTAGTAAGTGATTAAAAAGATAGAGTGCGACAGAATTAAAAAAAAAATACTAAATCACAACATGAAATAGCTCATGTTTGGATAAAAGTTCCGTTTTGAGAAATTGGTTTTCGCAGTAGATTGCAGAAAAAATCACAGTTTAACTAAAACTTTTGCTTTAGTATAAAAATATATTAAAATAAATAACAAGCTAGATCTACAGAATAATTCTTAACTCAAGACTTAAATATAACTATATATGTACTAAATTAGAGAAAGTATTTAGTTTAAAATAAAACAAAGTTCTTGAATTAAAATAAACTTTTGATCGAAAAGCTTATACAGCCTTATTTACTAACTCGTTTTAGCGACGGAGTAAAGTTACTTCGACTTTACAACGGCTCTAATCCTGAAAGCCTTATTATATTGTTGTACGCTAACTTTTAAGATCAGTATTGGCATTAAATCAAAATAAAAAAAAATCGGAGAAGATTTATAGGAAGTTTGAAAGCTTATAAAAAAGGATGCACAATAAAGCCCGGCCACTGGTATTGGTAGAAAAGGAGACAAAAATAAATGAAAAATAAATGGCAAGAGAAGAGACCCTTAAAAGAGAAGAGATTATAATCACTAATTACTGCCATTTTTTTGGATTTGTTTCTATACTACTTACTACTATAACACCTAACCATTCTACTACATAAGGCTGGGGGAGCATGGCATTCTTTGAAGATGATTCAATCCATTCTCACACCGATCGATTAAAAACTAATGACGGGGTTGGTGGAGGCGTATAATCAGACAGACTAAGTTGAAGGCTCTCTTTTCGTCTTCCCAATTGCTCGTATTATACTGTGTGCCAAAAAAGCTAATTTGAATCAATAATTCAACAAGTCCAATAATAGTGCTAAGTCTTCTACTTGGCTGATTTATTTCAGTAGTATATAGAGTTTGTATTATAAAAACCTTCATATAAATATTCAATGCCAGGCCACGGGCAAAAAAATTCCAACATTAATGATTACAATTCTAATCTTTGTTGGATATAGTTCACATTGGATTTTTGTCAAAAAATTCATGTAAGATGAACTGAACTTAACAAAAATTGCGTATTGACAAGGTCCTCACAAGTCAACTGATGAGTCCATGTGAGATCACCCGGACGAAACGCCAATTTTTGTGGACTAAAGGCCAAAAAAGCTAATTTGAATTATATCTTATATTTCATGTTATTTAATTTAAACTGTTAAAAATTTTTATTTAAAGTTCTCAAAACACAAATGTTTTTTATTTCATATGTTTACATCTGTCATTAATATGAGAGATTAAGATTGACTACCTTTGTAGTGCAATTTTGCATTCAAAAATATTAGGATTTTGCAGTAAGGAAAAAACAATTTAATAAAACGTTATATTTATTTAGAAGTTAAACGAAGAATAAACTAAATAGAATTTATATCAATGAACAAAAATAAACAGTGTTCTTTGATATAACTATAAAGTAGCACAGCTGTTCAACAACAAGTAAAAATACATATTATATTTCAACAAAAAAGCTACTTGAATTTTGACTACGTAGTCACTACATTAGTGAATGCTCCCATTCTCCCCTGCTGGGTGCCGTGCCGGGCCACAGGGATATTACAAGAAATTTTAAGGTTGACTAACTTACCAAAAGTGGAAAATTGATATTTTTAATGCCAGATATGGCAAACATACATAGTTATTCCCATCGCTACGTGTAAGCTTATGCTAAAGCAGAGAACAAACTTTAGATGAATCGATCCCTCACCTTCTCTGTACAAGTCCTGCTTTATTTTAAAAACGTAGACTCCATCTGGAGGATTTCTACTACAATGATCTTAGTGATCTGGAAAATATAGATATAGGCAATCTCGCTAGCTGCATAAGGAGCTGGAATTGCTTTAACGATTAAAGAGAAAGACTCCAATATTCAATGTGTTACAACAATGGACCAACTCATGGTCTAAGTTTGTCGGCTCTCCTGCTGGCAGCCACGTCAACCTAACCCTACCTTCTATAATCATGTGTGTTCCCACTCAATCAAAAAGATCACAGCAGATCTAACCAAAGCACAGTGGTGTGAAGTGAAGATTTAAATTTATACAAAGTGCAGTAAATCTACTGCTTTCTCAGTTAAGTCCGATCGCTTTCCAAAGCTTGCCGCTCAGTTTAAAAGGCAGAGGTGGAGAAATGGAGGGAAATCACCGGGACGAGGAATACACTCAATTTTGTTTGTGTTAATTATGTCTACTCTGAAGAACAATAAAATAGAAGGTTCGGGCCGATGTCAATTATTGTAATTTTTTGCTGATTAGACTGTACTTAAAAACCATTTTAAATCTAACTTAATTCATTTCCCATCTTTAGCCATATAAATTATATAAACTCGAAAATGGACCTACGACAAGTGTTAATTTGACTAAAGACCAAGCAAAGCGTTACTATCAACAAATGCTTGCCATTCGACGTATCGAGAATGCTTCATCTATTTTATATAAGGACAAGATCATCCGTGGATTTTGTCATTTATACAGTGGGCAAGAAGCATGTTGTGTTGGTAAGTCCGTTTTAAGAGAAATTTCTGTTTTTGATCATTTTGCTATAATTGACCAGTTTTTCAAATAAACTTTTCAATACTATTATTATTGTAACATTGTTTGAATTGATTTACTTAATAATGCATAGGTATGAAGGCTGCAATGCGTGATAACGATAGTATCATAACATCGTATCGAGCTCATGGCTGGTCATATGTAATGGGAGTATCTGCACACGGTATTCTGGCTGAACTCACTGGACGCCAAACTGGTTGTGCTCGTGGCAAAGGAGGCTCTATGCATATGTATGCTCCAGGATTCTATGGTGGCAATGGTATCGTTGGAGCTCAAGTAGGTCTAAATTTCACTTAGTTTAATTCTTAGCTTTTAATAACTGAAATGTGAATATAAAAATTAGTTAGGTAATATCAAATAACATAAGAATAAAATATTGTAGGTTCCCTTAGGAACAGGAATTGCATTTGCCAGCAAATATAAAGACAATTGCGGAACATGTTTGACAATATATGGAGACGGTGCAGCCAATCAAGGGCAAGTTTTTGAAAGTTATAATATAGCCTATCTGTGGAACTTGCCTGTAATATTCATCTGTGAAAATAATAGATACGGTAAGTTTGAAGAGAAAAAAGACCCAATAAAATGAAGGCACAAAAATTCGTATTCTTATTATTTATATCAATGCCATTTTGACAATGGGTGATAAAGACAAAACACTTTCTTCACCTCAAATATCTAATTTTTTGAGAGCAAAATCAATTAGTTATTTGAAAAATCTTATAATACTAAGATTTTGAGCTAATGAAATTGTCTTCCTTTTCCACACTATTCAATATCTTATGTCAATATAATCTAATAAATATTGATAAAATTTATTGATTACAACCGGCATATTTGACTTTAAGGATAAGTAAGGCAGCAAATCAAAAGATAATGTAATAAATTGTGCCAGTAATGGTCAGGTTGGATTATAGAAATTACCTTTTTCATGGTTTTGGATGGTTTTAAGTCTGATAGTCAAAAAATGCTGGTGTGCCCCAAGTCTCCGTTTTGTCACCGACACTCTTCTTTATCTTCATAAATGAACTTTTGTTTGAAACTTCTAATCCATTTCACGGTTTCGCTGACGACAGCACCCTCAGCTTTTCATATTCGCTTCTGGACTCACAACCCTTTTCTTCGGCTGCGGAACTGAAACAACAGCGTATGCTTAGGTCATAAGATTCCGACCTTGACAGCATTTTTCAATGGGGAATTAATAACCGTGTGAATTTTAATGCTTCGAAAACAGAATACTGTCTTCTGTCGGCCAAGCGAAATATACCACCCTTGTCATTACATTATCAATGAATGGCACTTGTATTAAAGAAACCAAAAAGCTTTCTACTGTCGGTATGCATGTTACTGACCATCTCTTATGGAAGGATCATATATTCGACTTTGCCAAAAACGTAGCGAAATGCTTAGGTTTTCTTAAATGAAGCAAGAAATTGTTTCCCCCTCTGATCTGGCTACCATCTATAAGGCTTATATCCGGCCAAAACTTGAGTATAACTCTCATATCTGGGCTGGTGCGCCGATTATTCATTTGAACCTGTTAGAAAGAATCCAGAACAGAGCCATAATACTTACAGGAGACAGATCAATTACGGAAACTTTTGTTTCTCTTGAACACCGTCGAAATCTTTCCTGTCGTTCATTATTGTATCGCTTTTTCTATTAACAATGCTCATTTGAAATAGCCAGTGCCATTCCACCCTTCAAACAATTCCACCGTAATACTCATGTATCTATGAACAATGTACATCAGATTAACGTTCAACCTAACTTCGGAATCACTTTATTTAGCCGCACTTCTGGAATGTGGAATACTTTGCCCTTCTCGATTTTCGCCCCTCATTGTGATGTACAAGCTTTTAAAACCAATTTGCATTGACATCTCCTATTAAATAATCTCCACATATCCTAGCATTATAAGAGTAGTCGTTACCCAATGAGTGTAAGCAAATTATAAAAAAATGAGTCATGTTAATAAGAATAGGCTGAAGCTTAAACTTGAATTTTTAAGTAAAACCTAGATTTTGCGTGCATAAAATTAAACGTATCCTTGCCAGCAAAAGTTTTTTTTCTGATAATTGTCATAGTAAAAGAACCAACGCTAATTTCATTTATTTTTACCTCTTTTTTTTCAGTTTAAGTCAGAATATTATAGTAAAAGCTTCAAAAATAACAAGATTATAATACTCGTTATCTAGGATGATTTTAATTGTTATTTATTCTTAGAATTTCATTTACTTATAGTTTGAATATAATAAAGTAAACTTGTAAGACATTGTAATTGATAGTTATTGACAAAATAAGAAAGTGTTGGCAAGAGAAAATCCAAAACCTTGTTCTGTTTTCCAGAGTATAAAATATAAGTTCAGCTTAAGCTAAAACTTGTGAATAAACACATGAAAGAAACAAATTTGAAGATTAAACTAGAATTTTCTATGTAAGACTTTCTACTCTTTTCTAATATTTTTTCTACTTTCAACTACCACCTACAACTTTTTACTATTTTCTACAACTTTACTACTTCAACAAGTTTCCTCGCATATTAGTTTTCTCGCATGATGATGTTTTTCCAAGATATCTTTTTCTTATGACATTTTTCTCGCATGACAGTTTGCTCCTAAGATATATTTTTCGCATAATATATACTTCGTTCGATAGTTTTATTCCATGATATATTTCTCGAAAAATATATTTCTCGCTTGATAGTTTTCTTACATGAAAGTTTTCTGGCATGATAGGATTCTCGCATGATATATTTCTTGCATGGTAGTTTCCTCGCATACTATATTTCTTGCACGATATATAGTCGGAATATCATACAAATTTTGACAAGTCGTTTATTTTGCAAATTGCTGAAGACTTAATATGGTGTTGGTTTGATATTAAGGGCATTACTTATGCCTTTTTTCTAGAATTCGTTTGACCGATATATTATTCCATTCCTTATCACTTCGACTGCACCCAAATGTTTCATTCATATTTTTTTTTATTGAATTTAAAGTAAGTAACATGAATCCGTGAAGGGAATGTTGAATCCGTCGGATTTTTTATAAAAGGGTTCAAATGACAAATGTTGTAGTGCATTGAGTATTTTTCATTTTTGATTACTTTAAAAATAAAAACAAACGATTTTACAAAAATAGGTATGGGAACTGCGGCCGAACGAGCAGCATCGAACACCAATTATTATGCTCGAGGTGATGTTCTGCCCGGAATTTGGGTCGATGCAATGGATGTTCTCGCTGTACGCAATGCCACTGAGTTTGCTATTGAATACGTTCTAAAAAATGGTCCCTTACTTATGGAAATGTCTACATATCGTTATTCTGGACATTCAATGTCTGATCCTGGTGTAAGTTATCGTAGCCGTGAAGAAGTACAAGAAGTGCGTGAAAAGCAAGATCCCATAATTCAGTTCAAAAATAAATGTACAGAACTTCAGTTGATAACTGAAGAAGATTTAAAGGTAAAATATGTACCTAATTGATTAATAGATATACTTTCA
Source organism: Chrysotoxum bicinctum (assembly GCA_911387755.1). Classification (NCBI taxonomy): domain Eukaryota; kingdom Metazoa; phylum Arthropoda; class Insecta; order Diptera; family Syrphidae; genus Chrysotoxum; species Chrysotoxum bicinctum. The sequence continues at coordinate 81,219,743 of OU426989.1, read as the reverse complement.
TTTTCGTTTCTGCCATAAAGGAAATTGATGAACAAGTAAAAGGTGAAATCAATGAAGCAACTCTAAAAGCAAAGTTGGATCAAGAAATTGATTTAGAGGAATTGACTTACGATATCTATGCAAATAGTTTGGAACCAGGAATCCGTGGACCAGTCGGTCAATTTCTGAAACATGAGTTAAAAGGAAAACCTGTTAATACAAATTAGATGGGGATGATATTGGTTAAGAGTTGTTATGTAGGCACTTGCTCTTAAAAGATTTTTATTTCTACAAATTATATTGCTTTATAGGTATATATTTTTTTTTTAATTTGAAAGACAAGGTCGACAGCACTACTCAAAAATAACGAAATTCTCTTGGTCAATACACATCCAAAAATGTATTAAAATATAACAGCAATTCTAAATAAAAAAAAAGTTTAATGACATTGGCGCAAAATTTTAATTGAATTAGTACGATGCTAAAGCTGTTTTAGTATGATTCTAGGTTAAAACAACGAATTTGCAAATTTTATTCGGATATAGCATCATACTTTCTCTACTCTTTTATTAAAGTTAAAATCATCGATACCTACTTTATTTTTTAGTATCGTGCTTCATATGACTCATTGACATTTGCAAACATTAGGTTTGTTCGTTGAGCCCCGAAGTCACCCTGGGGTCGCCCTAAATCGTTTTTTGAAAAACCTGAAGTCACCCTGGTGAGTAAATTATGTGTTTTTTTAGACCGGGGTCGCCCTGAACTCGCTCTGAAGTAGATCTAGGTATTTTGCTGGGGCGAGTTCAGGTAACGATCAAACTGTCAAAAGTCATATAAGATTTCATAAATGTATTTCTTTTGTTGTCGTTTGGAGATTCGCATGTTGCATGCAATTGCTTGTGTTTACAATTAAATGTATGTTGTACTTAGAGCTTTTCGACTTCTTTGATGCAAGTGCCATTCAAGGACAATGTCATACGGGGTATATTTTGCTTAACCGACAATACATAGACATCATTGAGTTTTTGAAGCATTAAACTCCATACGATTGTTTAAACCCCTATTTAAAAATGCTGTAAAGATTGAAGTTTAATGAATAAAACTAATTTATCATTCCATGAGTATTACGATTGAAATTTTTAAGGAAGGAATGAAACTAGCCCAGATGCAAATCACAAAAATGTTGATCTTAAAAGGAATATGAAAATTTAAGAGTCCTCAGCAAAACAATCCGATGGATTCTTATCAAATTTATTGAAATAGTTCATTAAATAAAAATACATATTTTTTAACAAAAATCGATTTATTCATTATTCAATCCGTAATACAAGTTATCTGTCGAAACACCGACTTGATGGTTCATTATTTCTGGAACTTGGTCCATTTGTGCAATTTATTCAAAAGATTGGACGTGTTAGCGCAGCGTGAATTCGACGTCGATTTCCTAATCGTTTCACGCCAATTTGGCAACATTCCGGCGCTGAGCTCCTCGGCTCTAATAGACTGGAACCACAAGAGACCGCAGGGCGTGGCTGCCACCGGACTAGTCGTTCGGCCGAGAATATCGTGGCTGTGGTTGCCGATGTCGCTGAGAACGAAGAAACATCAATCAGACAACGGGCCACAGAATTTGACAGCACTAGACTGACCCTACCGCGAATTTTAATGAAAGTCTTACACATGTTTCCGTACAAAGTGCAAACAGTTAATAAATAAAATGCTAAAAATAAAATTTGGAATATGGAATATGGATTTTTTTTATTTATTTTTTCATAGATATAAAACCGTTTTATGTTTTTTTGATGTTTATAAATTAAGTTGCGAAGTGTATGTAATAATGTAATAATATTTAATAACTGTTTGTAAAACAAATTTTTTTATAAATAATATGCTATTGAGCTTTCAAAATAAAAAAAAAAAACTAAAAATTTTTAGTCTTTTAGTTGGGTTAGGACTGAGGGACCTTATTCGGAATTCCCCCCCACCAAAATGAACTTTTTTTTTAACGAATCGATAAAAAGTGCTTGCTGTTGATAAAAAACATCAAATTATGGAGGAGAAACACTTTTTTATGGTAAAAAAGTGAAGTATAAGCGGACCACCCACAGTACTATAACTAAAACTACTTCTTTTTTATGGGATATTTGCTTTTTTTGCTTGCTTACGTACTATGCCGTATAAAGAGTGAAATATCTATGGGGAGCATGCTGCCCCCCTGCAACCCCCCTGCTTGGGCACACTATAGGATTTGGGGTAGGTGCGAGGTTGGGTGTATGGAAGGTTTCTTTTGCATTTACAGAATCTGGATTTAAAGAAACTTTGAATTTACCCTATGGCCTATATTCATTTTTTTATACTTCACGTTTTTACCATAAAAAAGTGTTTCTCCTCCATAATTTGATGTTTTTTATCAACAGCACACTTTTTTTTATCGATTCATTAAAAAAAGTGCATTTTGGGGGGGGGGGGGGGAATGCCGAATAAGGACCGGACTGAGTGAACTAGAATTAATATTTTAATGTTCTTTCCTAAAGCTACAGTTTTGGCTATATTAAGCTACGTCTAGTGGCTACAGTTTTTAGAAAGCTACAATATTCAAAACCATTTTCCATCCTGATCCGATCTTGAACGCAGTGCACAAATTTGTTTCACTGAATCCGATTTAAAAAACACAGTTTTGACTTCGGTCATGTTGCAAAAGTTTTAATTTCATGGCTAATAATGGTTGGAAAGAATGCAACCAAGATTTTATTTTTGCCAAAAATATATACATATGTACATATCTTTCATTAAAATAAAAAATAAAATTAATCCTTTGACGGATCTCTGATATATTCAATTTTAAGCTAAATAATTTTTCTTGCCTCAAACTTTTTTTTCAAATTCAAACTTATTTTTCTTGGAAATATGTGGTGAGTAATGTTTTATGATGTTATTAAAATGAACTAATAGTACTTTAAAAAATGTGTACCTTAATATTTTATTCAAACATTTTTTATGGCGCAATAAGTAGAGACAGGTAATAAATTAAAAAAAGTTAATTTTTTTGTGGGTTTTTTCCCCGAATACGAGTTTTTGTCTCCAAATAAAAACAAACAATAAGTAGAAATTTTTTTGCTTTTTTATGAACATGAAGGGATTTTGAAAGGTGTTGCATAATTTTTTATAACCCTTTCAGAATTAGTATGTTCTTAAAAAATGATTAATTGATATTGTATAAAAAACAAAACCAAAAAAAAATCGAAATGAGTTTAAAAAATTTGCGTGACGCGACGTGTGTGTTATTAACCAAACCAAACTATCCAAGTTCCAATATGGAGTAATAAGTATAGCCACAAATGAAATTGGATATAATGTTTTCCCAAACTTCAAGGATATTGTTGAGGCCAAAAAATTTTGTTATCCGGAGAACATAGAAGTAAACGAGACATCTGCTAGAGTAAGGCTGCAAGATTTGCTGGATTATACTGCTAACTGAATTTTGAAAATAATTCCTAATGGTGAACTGGAACAATTAAAAGATCGAACTTTGGAATTCAATTCACTCCGAATTTATTTGTGAAATGTCAAAATCAACTGAAAGACAATTTGCATCATTTATTAAAACATTGTTTCTTGTGCACATCGAAAATAGATTCACTATTATTATTAATAAGTGGTAGAAGGGACGAAAATCAATGATAGAGAGTTTGTGGAAAAGTTTTACGTAGTAAAACCATAATTTTAGATCTTCCAGAAGCAGCGTAAGTAAAAAATGGGGAATGAATTAACATGGTCATATTTGAATTGTTTGTAGTTTCAAGAGAAGCTTCAGACTAAGCGAAGAGACATTTGTTTATATTTTTGAAATAAATCCCTTAATAAAATCGACTTCAATTCCCTTAACACAAACCCCTTCACCATCCAATTTAATAAAGGCTAACCATACAAAAAATTCTGCTAGCTCGAAAAAACCGGTTTCTTATTCTAAAGCAAAAACCAATACCAAACTAATAACTAACTACACAAACAATTCCTGCTCTTTGAATAAGAGCGGAGAAATTGTCAAAAGTGCTGATAATGAAATAATCACATCATGCTCTCATTCTCTATCTACTGGCTCAGAGAATACTGATGGGAAAGATGTTGCTCCTAAACTTTCGATGAAGGCTGTTGATGTTGGTGTTGCGGTTGGCGTCGCAAACGAGGTTGTTGATGTTGTGGATGCTGCTAATGGTGGTGTTGCTTCGATTGATGCTGATAAGGTTTCTAACAATGTCAGTATTGATGTTGCTCCAATTGTTGTTAATGGCATGGGAGATGCGGACGTTGCTAAAACAGGTGCTGCTTTAGATGTTTTAGTTGAGGATGATAATGTATATGTTGCTAGTGTTGCTTCGACCTCTGCGAGCATTGCTGGGAATGTATATGTTGCTAAGACTGGTGTAACTCCGACTTTTATATTTGAGGAAGGTCATGCTATCGTTCGTGAAGATGCTGGTGTTGGCAATGTTGCAGATAATATTAGTGGAAACAATGTTGATGTCAATAATGCCTATGTCGCTGTATCTAATCCAGTTGATTGTTCATACAATTATGAAAAAACCTATTCATCTAACTCCAATCAATTGAATATAGACAAATTACCTGCGTCTAAATTAACGTTAAACTCTAAAAAAATAGAATCTGATTCGACACCGAAAAATCGTCATATTCTTGTTGGTAACGATTGTAGTTCATCCTTAAATGTGATATATACCTCAAAATGGATTCATATATCTAAATTTCATCCGAATACTCAGCCTGATGATATTGTTAAATATATTGTTAGTAAGACAAGTATTCCTTTTAATGCTGTTAAATGCTTTAAGCTCATTAAAAAAGGAATGTCTGTGAAAGATGCCAAATTCGTTAATTTCAAACTGTGCGTACCAGTCGAATATTTTAATATAATCTTGAACGATCCTTCAATTTGGCCTTATGCGGTAAGGGTTAAACAGTTCATCGATCTTTCAAAAAACAACAAGGGTGCCTCGATAGTTTTATTGGACACTTAATGCTTAATAATACTGAATCAACGGAAGCTGTATCTGAACGTCAAGAAGTCATCAACCTATCATCGTCACTTAATTTATCTACATATCAATTATCTATTTACTATCAAAACGTAGGAGGTTTAAGGACTAAGCTTTCTCAGGTTTTCTTATTATTATCTTCTGAATCATATGATATTGTTGTGTTTACTGAAACTTGGTTATCTGAAAATTTTTTATCAACTGAATTTTGTAATTCTTCGTATACAATATTTAGAAAAGATAGATGCTCTTCCATAACTGGTTTTGAGAGAGGGGGTGGAGTCATGATCGCAGTAAAATCGTGTTTATCTTGCAAGCTTGTTGACCTCGTATCTGACTCCTCTCCCAATCAATCTAGTTTCGATATTGATCAATTAATTATTAATGTTACGTTATGTAATAATGAAGATTTATTTATTATATGTAGTTATATTCCCCCTAGGAGTTCTGTCAATTTATATGATGTGCATTTAAATAACAGTAAATTTGTTCTTGATAATCTTGCTAACTCACAGCATGTTTTTTTTGCAGGTGATTTTAATTTAGGTGAAATTAATTGGATTCTGGATGAAGATGACAAGTATTTAGTGCCATTTAATGTTAATTCAGAAACTGAAGTACTGGTGGCTGATTTTTTCAGCCAATATGATTTAATTCAATTGAATAACAATCCTAATGATCTAGGACGAGTCCTCGATCTAATCTTTGTTGATAAACAATTTAATGTTGAAATGGAGAGATGTTTGCTACCTTTGCTCCAGAATTCAGTTCACCACTGTGCTTTAGTTGCCAATATTAGCTTTTATAATTATTTAAAGTCAAATAAATCAGATAATTCCAGAATCGTACGCTGTTTCCAGAACGCTAACTTTGATGCAATTAATGCTTATCTATCTGCATTTTCGTGGGAGAACATGAAGAGCCAACTTGATTTAAATTTGGCTTATGACATTCTAAAGTGTATCATCTCTGATTCTATTGAACGTTTTGTTCCAATAAAAAGAATCTCATGCAATTCAAATCCAATCTGGTTTAATAAACGACTCTCAAGACTTAAGAATCAAAAAAATAAAGCTTATAAGAGATATAAACGTAATAAAAACGACCTTAATTTACGTAATAAGTATTTAGACCTAGAACGGGAGTTTGTTTCTTTAAATTCGTTTTTGTATAAAGATTACTTTTCTTCCACTGAAGATAAAATCAAAAATGATTGTAGTCACTTTTGGAAATTCATTAATTCGAAACGTAAGAGTAGTGGTTTTCCAAATTGTATGCATTACTTAGGAACGACAACAAGTGATTTATCCAAGATCTGTAATCTTTTTGCTCAATATTTTGAGTCGGTGTATTCTCGTGATTCGTTTTCAGGCAATCTTCCTAATGTGGCTGAAAGATTCAGTTTGGGAAGTCTCCGAATCAACTCGGATGAAGTATTAACTGCATTAAAGCTTATAGATACATCCAAATCAACATGACCAGATGGTTTCTCACCAATATTTTTAAAAAATGCGGCTGAATCTTTAGCTGAACCACTTACGTTTTTATTTAATCTTTCGTTGGAAAGCGGAACTTTTTTAAGTGAGTGGAAAGTTTCTTATCTTACTCCTATATTTAAAGCAGGATCCAGACAATCAATCTCTAATTATAGACCAATATGCAAAATCTCAGTCATTCCTAAAATATTCGAAAAAATTATCAGTGATAAAATTCTCTTTGTTGTTCGAGAGCACATATCGGATTTTCAGCATGGGTTCGTACCAGGGAGGTCAACAGCTACTAATCTTTCTTTATTTATCAATTATGTAATTTCTAATTTTGAAAATAACCTTCAAACTGATATCTTATTCACCGATTTTGCAAAAGCATTTGATAGAGTGAATCATACAGTTCTTCTTCATAAATTAGCATGCCTTGGTTTTCATTCCAATTTACTGAAATGGATCGAGTCTTATCTAACTGATCGTGTTCAAGTTGTTAAAATTGATACATATTTATCGAATCAAATTTTTGTTCCTTCGGGCGTACCTCAGGGTAGTCATATTGGACCATTGCTCTTTCTTTTATTTATTAATGATATATCTGAGGTCTTCATTAATTCAAAATGCCTTCTTTATGCAGACGATCTGAAGCTTTACAGGCACATCGAATCAATTCAGGATTGCATACTACTACAAGATGATTTTATAAGGCTAGCGCAATGGTGCGAAACTAACGGCCTTCATCTCAATATAGCTAAATGTCAAGTATTAACTTGTTTTAAAAAGAGAGTATGTTCTTACTACAGATATAATTTGTCAAATGTGTCTTTAGAAAGGGTCTCTCAAAAGAAAGACTTAGGAGTTATTTTAGACGTTAAATTATCTTTTAAACCTCATATAGATTGGATAATAAGTAAAAGTAACTCTATGCTTGGGTTTATTAAGAGAAACCCTCGTGAGTTTTCTGATTTTTTTACACTAAAAATCCTCTATTTTTCGTTGGTTAGATCTATTTTAGAGTATTGCTCAGTTGTATGGAACCCATTTTATTCAACTCACTCTGAAAGAATTGAAAGGGTGCAACGAAGATTCACGAGGTACACCTTTTTGAAACTAATTTATTGGAACAGTGATATTCCTTGTTATAATGCTAAGTGCTTATTATTAGGAATTCATACTCTCGCTCTTCGTAGAAGATATTTTTCAATTATGTTTGTTCGTGATATTTTAAATTCTCGAGTCAAATGCTCATTTCTTTTAAATGAATTTGGTTTTCGTGTTCTCCCAAGAAATACTAGAACTTCAGTTCTATTTTTCGTTCGCCATCATCGAAATAATTATGGTTGCAATGAACCAATTTCAAGATGCGTCAAAGAAGCTAATTCTGTTTGCAGTTTAATTGACTTTTTTGAAAATTGTACAAGAGAGACTTTTAAAAATAAGCTTTTATATACGTTAGTAAATTTTGAACAAATTTCCAATTTATAAATTTAAATCATAACACTGTTATTGATTATTTATTTGTTATTATACTTGTTATTATTTATTATGAAATTTTGTTATCATTTATTTATTTCTTCAATTGTTATCTATATATATTCAAGTCTGTAAGAATAATTCTGATTGACAAATAAACTAAACTAAACTAAAATTTCTTCCTTCTTATTTCATAAATTGCAACACAACTTTTTCTTGTCTGGAGCTCTTTTGTATTTTCTTGTAAACAACAATTTATCAATCAATCAAATCAAAATCAATCAATCAAAATTTCAAATCTTTATTTACACGTTTATCAATTTCACCAAATAAAACTAAGTGAATTGAATTCACCGTAAAACGCTATGTATTCGAAATGTAGAACACGAATTTTCATCTCCGAAAACTCAATTCACAAACTTCATTTCGGGTGGAATTCAGAACACCAACATTTCACATTCGGAATGAACAAATCACAAAAGTCATTTTATGCGGAATGCAGAACATCAAAATTCACTTTTGTTGCTCCAATTCACAATAAGTGAAATGCAGAACATGGGTGATGGAGTTCATATTGCACCTGGGATATAACCTAAGCTTTAAAGCGTGGAGAACTAATGAGACTACTCGTGCTATCAAGGAAGAGGAAAAAAAAAAACGAATTCAAGCGGAATTCATAACAAAGGTTGGAATAAAAGTTGACGTTATAAAGCAAGAAACTGGAGCAACGAATGATGGCAATACTTTAAGAAGATTTTTCGGAAATCTTAATGTTGCTTCAGATATCACCAAAAGAGACATTAGATTGATAACCAGACTCGCAGCAATATTGGAAAATATTTGCAGCAATTTTTTAATGGATACCCAAAAAGAGACTTATTGTGAAGACACCCTTGGTATCACATCATGCTCGCAACTATACTATTCACAAAATTTTACTACACGGAGCAGAAGTAATAGAAAGTGCATCCTTGCCAGTTGGATCACTTTCAGAAGAGGCCCAAGAATGCAAGAATAAGGACTACAAGTACTATAGGACCCACCACTCCAGGAAGTTTTCCCGGCTGTCAACGAATAAGAATATATTTTATATGATCCTGATATCATCCGATCTATTTATAACTCAATTAAGACATGAACCAAAGAAAAAGCATTTTACTTCGAGTGAAGAAGCTCTTGAATTAATTAAATAATCTATTGATATAATTCATTATGTGTACTAATTTATTTACTTCTTTATTTCTTATATTTGATTTATGCTTGTGTTATTACGAATGTATTTAATTATTTAACTTAAGAACAAAATAAACACAAAGACAAATACAAAAAACAATTTTGGTTATAAGTCAATAAACCCCGCAAATCCGAAAAATGTCAATAATTTTTCTCCCAATGATTTTTTTAACCAAAATTTTGTCGAAATGTGTGTAGGCCAAGTCAAAACATGTGTGCAAAATTTCATTTAATTCCATTACATAGTTCAGATTTTACGGATTTTTTTTCCGCTCTCCCATACAAATGGCACCATTGTGCGTCCTTGCCGTGTGAATTCAAGCCATCCTCAATTCCAACAACGAAGAGGACGATTTTGTGTCGGAAATCATCATGAGGGACGAGACGCATTTCCACGATTGCGTCAGTAGGCAAAATTTTCGTTTCTGGGGCAGTGAAAATCCACAAGTGATGTACGAAGAGCCATTACATCCACTTATTATTATTAAGTATGTAATACAAAACTAAAATTGGTTGACTAATTTTGGGCCACCTTGTAGTTTTTTTTAAGTAAGTGTTTACTCATAACCTTTAGCTACCACTTAAACAAACAAAATAGCTTAGGCGATAAATGTCTCCACCAAAATTCGTAGTAGATCCGTCATTTAACAACAAATCTAGAACGATCTCCAAAAACAGATGAAAGGAATTTGACGATAGCGCGCAAATAACTGTTTTTGCTGCTAAACAAGAAATATTTTAACTCCACCTGTAATTTTTTTATACAAAACGTATTCAGTTTAGTTTATTGAACACAAAACAATCATGTAAGCCCAAAGAGCTTTTTTAACATCCCTAATTAAGCTCCATAATTTGCATTAGATTATACATCTATGTACGTCTAACAGCTTACAAGAAAAACATAAACAACAATTTAGCAAGACAAAAGAGCTTTTCCCGCTGATCTTTCGCGAAAAGAAAAGCAACTTATTTGCAACTTTTATTCACCAGCTTCTTCCTCTAGCTTTCAGATATTCAGATAGCTTATCTAATGTGATCGTGCCGTAAAAACATTCAATTAGCATCCCCAGAGAACGTTTGTTTTTACGCTCAACAGTCAGTCCGAGTGCCTTCAGTCAGGGTGAAGTTGCCGCCACAAAAAATAAATACAACCGTATCGTTATTGTATGTTAATTTCGGTAAATTTCGGCTTAAGGCTTTAGTACAAGGTTTTAGCAATAAAAAATTAAAAAGATTATTTTTATGCCATAATGTTTTCCTAAGTAATTAATGAAATAAATAAAGGAATTACTGCAGTTGTATTAAAAAAAAAAATCAAAACCAAAATCAATTGAATCAAGTTCTTGGCTTTGCGGTTTTTTCTTCATTTTTCTTTTGTTTTATTCACTGAGAATAAATCGGTGTTTCAAATAAATAATATTATTCAGTTTTCAGTGTGACAAATTTTGTGTTCTGCACAACAAAATTTAAAAATAAAACGAATCAACGACGAACGGGCAACGGGCAACGAGCAACTACATACGTGACAACAACGGAGGGGAGGAGTATATAATTTTATTTTGTGTAGATCAAGATATTATATAGTGTGACGACGACACTTCAAACTATATAAACCAAAAAGAGGATTAGATAACCAAAGGAGGAGGATAATAATTTATGGGTGAGTGAGTTTGTTTTTCTTTAGAAGGAAACACTACTTAGTCGAATAATAATTGAATTTGGCGTTATTGGTTCCTGGAAATGAGTGTTCTTTCAAATGGACCCTAATATTTTCTTTTTGAACAAAGAATTTATTATTTGATTTGGTAAAGTGCCAAAGCCCAAGAGACACGAATGCAATCAAGTGAAGCGAAAATCGATAGTAGCATCACAGAGTATTAAACGTGCTTGCAGAAGTTGGAGCTAATTGCAGGTATTAGCTTAAAAGTGCAACCAAATCAATTTTGATATAATTAATTCAAATTGATTGTAACGGCCTTTAATACCATACAGACTTTATGCTGTTTATTTTGATTCTTTAACAATAAATATACACACAGTTGGAAACTTGTGGGAGGCCTTGCTACAGTGGGTGTAGTGCTTGGGGGCTAACCTTGAGGTGTGCGTGCAAGCCCAAATCTCGGAAGCATTATTTTCTGTAAATTAATTTAAACGAATAAATAATTTTAGGGGTTAATATGTACATATGTATATGCATTGCGAAGTAACCCCTTAACTCGGTCCTCTAGATATTATACTCTAAGGTACTCGATTTTCTTATAATCGTGAATACGAAACTACTGACCGTGACCAGCACTAGCGGAATTTTGAAATTTCAAAATTTCATATAGTATTAGGCGGAGATTCTATTTAATTTTTTTTTATTTCCACAATAGCGAATGTTCAATTTTATACATAACTTATGAATATTTTAATTTAATTGCCATTTGTGTTTCATATTTATATTCATTGGAAAATAGAATGGATTGTTATTATTTAAATTTACCGAGTTAGAAACGAACAAATAAATAAAAATTATCTATACAATACTGCATAGTCAATAGCGGATAGTACTCTCAGCTTCTCATATTCGTTTCTAGATTCACTTTCTTGTTCTCCGAAACTGGATTTAGAACGGCAGTATAGAATAAGCTCATTAAATTGAATGCGTCAAAAATTTTATTCTGTCATTAAAGTGGGACTCATCCGCCATAGCGCTATCCATATGATCAACCCATGTATTGAGGAAAAAAAAAACAACTTTTTCAGTTCTCGGTATATGCATCACAGACATCACGGACCTTTCACGATGCAGTAAATTTTGCATCTCTTCTGATCTTGCTTTAATCTTTAAGGCCTTTATTCGTCAAAAGCTTGAGTATAAGTCCCATATTTAAACAGGTAGGTGCTTCAATAACTCACTTGAGTCTCTTGGATAGAATCCAAAAAAAGATCTTGTAAAATGATAGATGATAGAACTATAACAGAATGATGTGCATCGCTCTCGAGCACCGCCAAAATGTTTCTTGTCTTTCATTATATAGGTAGCCGTTCTTTTTATAAATAGTGTTTGAGTGAAATATCGAGTTGCATTCAACCGTAATACTCGCGCTTCAGGGAGTACCCATCAGTTTACCCTTGAGCCCAACTTTGGACGTACTGTTATACTGTTAAGAGTTTCTTTCCAGAGCCGCAATATAAGAATGTTGAATACTCGTACTTAACCCGGCTCAATATTTCACTCCCACTACGATATACAGACATTCGAAACCAATGTGCATCGGTAATCGGTATTACCTTTTAAATACTTTCCAACTTTAGTAAATGCTCGCACTGTGCTCAACCATTTTAAGGATAGTCATATTTGATTAATGTATAAGTTTACCTTTAGCGCGCCCAAAATATAAAAAAAAAGATCATATCGCTAAGTTTCAACCAACCAAGACGTTGCAATGTCCTTGTCTTAACCCAAAATAAAATCTTTTCCTTCTCTCTCTGATCTCTCTGATTTAATAATGACAGACGTTTAAGCACGAATTGTCATATGATTTATATATTATTACCTACATATACATATATACAAATCATTTTACCATTTGGACCATTGTAAATACCCTCATTCGTCATTTTAATTATAATTGTTTCGATTTGTCAAAAGTGACGTATTTAGCATTCTAATCCTTCTGCTTTGTTGTATTTTGAGCTCTCTGAACTCTGAACGTATGTTCAAAACGAAAAAAAGGAACACAAATCCGATGTCCTGCACGCTCCGAGCTAAAAAAGAAACACAAACCTGTTTTTTTGAATACTTATAGGACCTTTAAAATAAAAAAGCCTCACATAAATGCATTGAAATGATTTCTTCTTTAATTCTATATTCTTGTTACTTCGTTGGTTTTTTAATTTATCAGCCAAAAGTAAATGATGATAAATGGTATAGCCCCTAGAAGCTAAAACGAAGATCATTGCTTTTTTTTGTATAATAGAGGAAGTGCTTCCGCTTTCCATTTCAGAATAAAAACCATCTTCTTGACGACCAATGGAAAACTACATAAGCCAAAAGTTTTACAAATCGAACTAACGTTTTAGTATTATCAGCCCGTACGTGTTCTAAAATCTAATTTTTGAAACAAAGTCTGTTCGTTAACTTGCAAAAAGTTTTTGTATATAAAATAACTAAAATATGTCGAAATTTTTAGTTTTGGGCAAGCAAAAGAACAGAAACTTTCTATTCCTATAAAACAACACTTGAATGTGCTGTCAAAATTAATCAGCCCTATCACGAATTCCATCGTAATCGGAAACTTTTACGAATCCCGAAAAAAGCTATCACCAAATCCGATCGTAACGACAATTTGTATGAGATTTTCCACTACGATGGAATTTGTGATAGTTTTTTTCGGGATTCGTAACAAGTTACCGATTACGATGGAATTCGTGATAGGGCTGAATATTCTTGTTAATCATTTTGATTCTTGAAAATACTACATAGTTTTAATTAATCTTGTGTCATTTTCATGGCAAAACGGAAACAGTGTTTTTGACTAAGCACTCACTAAAACTTGTAAAGCGTTCACACGTTCATATTCACACGTTTTTGTTTGACATTTCAATTGTTTGACACAAGCTTTAACTTCAATGTAACATATCTTCGAAAGTTCATTGTCAAAGTTAAAACACATTCAAACTTGATATAAGCATGACAATAGGCCTGCAGAGCAGAGCCTCAATGACGAACATATATTGGCTGAAGAATGGCCACGATTATCGCACTTCGATAAAGATCATTTGCCACCTCTAGCTTTGCGACTTTCCAGTCATGAGTCAGCAGGAAGGTGTTTGCTTACCTTGATTATCTGGAGGATCTCCTCCATACAAGAAGGTTCGGACCCGGCCAGATATCACCTAACTTGCCAACAGTAAGCTTATAGCTCACACGATCACTGATTGCCGCAAAAACGATAAGTTTGGCATGACCTTGATGCCACCCACTGTCGCTTGTGATCGGATGTGGTCCCAGGTTTTCCCCTTATGATACTTAAGCAGTCTGCCGAGAGCTTCACTTTTACTACATGCCATCGATCAGAAGAAATTTGCCATTTATTTCGCTCCTGCCGATAACCACAATCACGATTTTTTTTTAGGAGCATCGCTAAAAATTTTTGGATTCGATTCTGGAGAGTGCTGGTGTTATGCACTCGGAGCTTGGGTACCGGAGTGGCACCCTCCATAGACCTTTTACGTTTTGAAAAATTTCTTTGGCTTATTGAATTCTAAGCTTCAATTTTCCCCAGATTCCAATGAATTACTAGATGCCTTCAGAATCCTCGCAGCAGATGAACCCGGAGGGCGATAGGTATCCCGATACTCCGCTTGCGACTGAGCTAGTTTTGAAATTGGAGTTTCCGCGAAGCTGATCATCGGCAAGGGTAGTTTAACACCTTGATCCAGATTAAGAGGAGTTGAGAAGGGGGGGGGGGGAGAAATTGAGGAGCGCCCGGCAACGTCACCGGGTTTAGTTGAATGAGCGCCGCGCATCGTTATCGCCATGCCGTCGTGGGCAAGGAAAGAGTGATAGACAACGTTATCGCCATCCTACCAAGAGAGAAAGATTAGGTATGGCTATGGTGAAAGTCGGGAAGCGACATCGCCATACCGCAACGGAGGCGATATGTTTGTTGAAAATTTCAATTTCTCTTAAGACTGTCATAGTTCCTCTTGCACTGCGGTTTCATCTTAAAAAAAAAAACACATTTATGAAATAAAAAATAAATTTGAGAATCGCAATAGCTCGTTGAGAATCTGAGCCTTGTTACTTACAACCCATAACCACTATTGTTTGCGTTTGTTGGGAGAAATAAAGGAGAGTCCGCCAGGTCGTCCAAACGACTATGATGAGATATACTCTTGCAGGATTTGTCATTTCTCTGCTAGAGATAGTACCATTAAAATTTTGTTTTTCTGTTCGAGTGACTGGAAATAGAATCCAGACGTTTCGCTTGACATCTTGACAATCTATCACTAACCATTACGCTTCGCGGTACCAAGCAAGTAGTAAATTCTCTGTTAAATCAATCACAAATCTGATGAAAAAATAAACAAATAAAAAACATATTTAAGGCTGTATTGAACCCATTCATTGACAAAATCGCAATTCTATTTTCTTACAATTAAAAATGTCTAAGACACTACTTGCTTACTATTTTAACTTCAAAAAAATGTCTTGAATTATAAACAAATAGTTTTATAGATCGATTTAAGATCAATGAGAATAGAGAGTTTATTCCACTTTTGGACTCAGAGCCTCATATGTATATGATATGAATTTCAAAAATGTATCACTATATAATACTGATGACAAGATACACCATAAGCTGTGTAATTACAAAAATTGAAGCAAACAAATAACTTAAATCTAAGGCTAGTAGGAATAAACCTATTGATTTTTCGACGTTTGATCTATTATGTACATACATACGTTGGTGAACACAAGCGTTAAACTTAAAAAAAAAAGTTATATAAATATTTTTAAATGACAATCATTAGGTTTATATTCATTGTAATGTGGCAGCTTCAATGAAAAAGCATTGTTTATCATTTCTCAATTGATATCATTTCGGAAATTATTTATTCAGCCGAAATTTTGTTTCAAATTTGGCATAGATAATTTTTATGTAATTCTCTACAAGAAAATTTTTTTTAAGACGATAATCTTTCATATAAGAGGTTTTGTTTTTGTTTTACAATTATTATAGACGGTCTTACACCAGAAGAACAGAACACATTTTCATTGAAGTCCGTGCTCGTGACGCCTAGTCTAATTTTGAATTTTAGTAACTTTTCACTAAATATGTACATATGTTTATGAAGAAGCTAAGTAATAAAGAAATTCACAAAAAGCCGAGACTCAATTTCATTTACAAAAGGAAAACTTGTTTCAACAAATTTAACCAGCATTTATTAGCCACATTTATGAACCAATCTTTCATTCAGTTATTACTTTGAAAATATAGACTTAATTGATTTTGATATAAATGATGATGCCGCTTACTTGCTATAGTTCCCATGAAAAGATTAAGTTGTTAAGGAGTACTAAGTCATTTGGTGTGCTCGTATATGATTGCACGAAAACTATATCGGATAGCAAAACCATTCATTCATTCATACATTCAAAATACGAGTACCATCACTTACACAAAAGTTCATAAGCATTTTCTGCATATTTCTATCTAAAAATATTGGCGCAAAATTTTAAACATTTAGCCCCGGTGCACACATGCGTTCTTTTAACGCGCGGTACCGCAGCCTGCGAGTCTTTTTACAAGCAAAATAACGCGCGATGCCGCAGCGTCATCGCACTCGTGTGTGCACCACTCAATTCATTTGTGAGTATTGTAAGACGCAAAGGCTGTGACGCTGCGGTACCGCGCGTCAAAAGAACGCATGTGTGCACCGGGCCTTAAAACCTACTCTAAATCAATTTTAGAATGGGAGTCGACTCTAAATAATGAGTATAAAACGAGAACCAACTTTTTGTTAATTTTAAAGGACATAAACTATACTTTAACGTTAAAGAGCTCGTCTTACTTTAACAGCAGCAAATAGCTAGTTTATCTTATAAAAGTATAATTTATCCATATTGACAATGGTCATTTCATACCAAAGCAAATCGAAGAAAAAATGTTTACTGATGTTTTATTCGATTTTTTAAAGATGTTTTTTGTAAATAGACTGAATCACTGAATATTATAAATTCGAAACAATCGTACGAAAGTGCTCTAGGATTAACAAATCTGTACATACAAATGCACATATCCTATGTATGTATATGCACGCCGCCGCCGCGCCAGCCGGGACGAATATAACTAAATGAATCTGCACCTTGCAACAACAAATTGAGTTTTTATGAGGTGAATTTGCGATTTATACTTTATTTCCATCTAAAATAATGTAAATAACTTATAAGCAATCAAAATCTGTACCGAGGTGGTATATAAAATGTACTTTTTTCGTCGAAAAACTATTTGGTTTGAAGTTGTCTGTTCTTTTTACTTTTTACTTGCGACTTATAGGTATAAGGCAAGTTATGCATTCGGAAAAAAAATCGAACTCGAGATTTTGATCAAAGTTGACATTACGATAATAGCGAAGACCAAAAAGTGGGTCTCGCAATTCTGTCTGTCTGTCTGTCTGTGTGTCTGTCTGTCTGTCTGTTCGACTACGGCTAAACGGCTCGGCCGATTTTCTTTAAACTTGGTAGATATGGGTTTTATTTTTCCCCCCGGGATGTTTTTTGATTTGATTTTTTAAGACCAAAAATAACGGTATTTGCTATACGATTTTTTTTCGAAATTTTATAAATATTTTTTTTCTCAAAAACTGTCCCACAGATTTTTTTATGAAAAAATTCATAAAATTTAATTTAGTTAAACCTAGTTAATGAATGAAAAAAAATTCTAAAAAATTATTATTTTTGGTACCCCCCTTGGAACCATTTTTTTTGTTTTTGATTTTCTCAAAAACCGTTCGACCAATTTTGATAATTTTTTTTATATTAAGGCTCCCCAGCAGTTCGAATGTTATTGTGTATTCAATTTTTCAAAAAAAAAAAAAATGTTTTGGATTTAAAAAAAAATTTCAAAAATTTTTTTTGAAAACTCAATATTTCGAAAACCCCATGCTCGATTTTTTTAAAACTTGATAAATAAAAGTTTCTTAAAATGATATGCAAGATATGAGAAAAAAAATTATTTTACCTAAAAATAACGGTACCCTCCATACAAATGTTAAAAAATGGTTTTCGAAAATCTTATTTTTCTCGAAAACGGTTCCGAGAATTTCGCTCAAATTTTCAGTTTTTCAATTAATTTTTAAGATCAATAATTTAATATAAAAAATTTTGAAAATAAAATATTACTTACTGTACCTACCATAGAACGATTTTTTAAAATTTTGAATTTCTCATTATCGACATGACGGATTTTAATGAAATTTTGTATAGAGATGCTTCTAAACCTTTAAGAAACATTGCATTTCAAAACTTAAAAAAAAATATTTTTTGATTTTTTGAAAAAAAAAAAAATCATTTTTGTTTGGAAAATTCGATATCTCAAAAATGGGTCAATATTTTTTTCCGGAAACTTAATTTTCATTCGTACAATAATAAAATCCTAAAGTTGACGTACCAAGTTTTTTTTTAATATTTTAAAAATTTTTTATATAAAACCTTATTTTATTAAGAAACCACTACAACGACTTATAATTTTTGTTCTTACATAAATTCATATTTGTATAGCATTCTGTTTTTGTCTCTTACTATTAAAAGAATTTAAAAAAAAAATGATGATAATTTTATCCTTATGAACAGTTTTTTCTATTAACATTCGTTTTTAAAATTCCTAGTCTATTACATAAGAGCAAGTTCGTGCGATCCAGTCGTGCATTTTATTTTTTGTGTTTTTGTAGTTGTGTGAGTTATGTATCTGTCAAATTAAGGGTTCTTCAACGCAAATTCGCTTAGGTTCTGTTGTTAAACCCACATTAGTTAGAAGAGTTGTCTAACTTGATTAAAATTATGAAAAAGTTAGACAAAGTCTCCAAGCTAAGCGACTGCGTTAAGTAGAGCCAGTTTTATTACTTAAACGAGAGCTCTTTAAAATTTTGCGCCATTGACTTTGACGAATCTCTGAACACGTCTAAGTAATGACAGTTCGAGAAAAAAAAACAAAGCAAGAAAACCTAAATCTGGGAAACGGATCTAATACCACGTTTTCACCAAAGGTAAATCCGGGATTTCAGTGGATTTACCATAAATCTCCTTTAAATCTCGTAGATTTACCATACAAATATAAATCACCTCAAATGAAGATTTAAAATAAATCTCCTTGAAATCTTCTCGCAATCAGAAGATTTGCAAAACAAACAAACCTTATTTTGCAGAACGCACCTATGAACACCCACTTTCTTCGTTGACAATCAACACAAAATAGAAATATCTGTTTTTTTCCTGTTTACTACCCAATGCATTTTTTTTTCGCTTGTCCAAATTGACAATTGAATGACAAGACAGAGTGAAAACGTCAAATAAATCTCATTTTCTTTGGTGAAAACACTTCAGGATTTATTTTAAATCTCTTGCCTTAAATCTCGGATTTATTTTTGGTGAAAACGTAGTATGTATAATAATTTGAAATGTCAGAAACTCAGAAGTCAAAGTGACAACCTACAATTTATGTTATTTGTTTATTTGTGACAACCTTTTCGAAATGTTTTTACTTGCGACTTATAGGTACTATAAGGCAAGTTATGCATTCGTAAAAAAAATCGAACTCGAGATTTTGATCAAAGTTGACATTACGATGATAGCGAAGACCAAAAAAGTGGGTCTCGCAATTCTGTCTGTCTGTCTGTCTGTCTGTCTGTCTGTCTGTCTGTCTGTCTGTCGGTTCGACTACAGCCTAGACGGCTCGGCCGATTTTCTTCAAACTTGGTAGATATGGGTTTTAATTTTTTACCGCCGGACGTTTTTTTCTATTTTTTTTTAAGACCAAAAATAACGGTACCTGCCATACGATTTTTTTTCGAAATTTTATAAATATTTTTTTTTCTCAAAAACTGTCCCACAGAATTTTTTAAAAAAAATTCCAAAAATTTCATTTGGTAAAAACTAGCTAATGGTTGAAAAAAATTTTACAAAAAATTGTTATTTTCGGTAGCCCCCCTGGGTCCATTTTTTTTGTTTTTGATTTTCTCGAAAACGGTACAGCCGATTTTAATAATTTTTTTTTATGCCAAAGCTCCTCTAAAGTTTGAATATTATTACATATTCAAATTTTCAATTTTTAATTTTTTGGATTTTTAAAAAAAAATTCAAAATTTTTTTTTGGAATCTCAATATTTCGAAAACCCCATGCTCGATTTTTTTCAAACTTGGCAAATAAAAGTTTCTTAATATAGTCTACAAGATTTGAGAAAAAAAAATTTGTTTTATTTAAAACTAACGGTACCTTCCATACAAATTTTAAAAAATGGTTTTCGAAAATCGCATTTTTCTCGAAAACGGTTCCGAGAATTTTGCTAAAATTTTTTTTCTTTTGATTAATCTTTACAATTTATAATTTAATAAAAAAACATTTTAAATCTAGATATTACTGACTGTACCTACCATAGAACGATTTTTTCCAATTTTGAATTTCTCATTATCGACTTAACGGATTTTAATGAAATTTTTTATAAAAAAGCTCCTAAAAAGTTTAAAAAACATTGCATTTAAAAACTTAAGAAAAAATATTTTTTCAATTTTTAGAAAAAAAAGTAATTTTTTTTTTTTGAAAAATTCGATATCTCAAGAACGGCTTAGTATTTTTTTTTTGGAAATTAGACTTTTATTCGTACAATAATAAAAACTTAAGGTTGGCGTACCAAAATTTTTTCTTAAAAATGTTTTAAAAATTTTTTACATAAAAGCTTATTTTTTTAAGGAACCACTACAAAGACTTATAATTTTTGTTCCTGCATAAATTCATGTTTGCATATCATTCTGTTTTTATCTCTTACTACTTAAAGAATTAAAAAAAATTCATTTTATCCTTATGAACAGTTTTCTCTATTACATAGGAGCAAGTTCGTGCGACCCAGTCGTGCATTTTATTTTTTATTATTTTCCCCACTGTACACTGGATCATTCCATGAAATACTCATTCCATGAAATTGGATTAATATAATAAGCTTCGTATTATTTATGCTAACCATCGATTAAATTTGACGTTTGTCAGAACCCTAGAGTTAACAAAAAAAATATTTTCCAGAGACATATGTACATAGAAATTCATTCATAGGTTCAAATTAAAAATATCATCACGCCTTTAAAATCAGCTTACAACTTCAAAATGCTTACAAATTTGTTACCTTCATATAGATAAAACATTTTAAGCAAAAAGACTAAAAATAATAACAATTCTTAGGTCGTATATCTGTTTTCTAATGCACTTGTTTATATTTTAACCTTCGCAAACGTTATGCATACGTAAATCCCATTTTCGTAAAAAAAAAAATACATTTTCTTCTAAAAATAATAACAAATCACTGTGCATATTTATTTTCTCAAAAATTATGTTTAACAACAATACAAGCCTAAATAAATCATGACCATCGGATAAAATGTAAATTCAAGAAAGAAGCGCACATGGGCACATGACAATTTTGCTCGCAGCGTTCACGCTGTACGTTTGAAAAAAGATGATCATTTAAATGTGTACCTAACTCGTATAGGTATATACAAATGTACTGTACATACGTTTAATAACGCACGTAGTATTGGTATTTTTGGCAAGGATTACTCATAATGTTGTGTCATTATTTTCCTGGTAAACCTACAGGGTGTTACCAATATTAGTTTGACATTATAGCTGATTCATATTTTTACATGTATTGACAGTCAATCAAGTGATTAAAAGCGTACGGAAGAAAATTTGTATAAATCGTACTCATTTAGTAAAATGCTAAAGCGGTTTTAGTAAGTTACCTAATTAAAAAAAAATATTTTGCTAATCTTAAACGAATTTAACATTTTACTAAAATTAAGGTCACAAAATGGCTATTTTAACTTTCAATAACTTGCTAAATCCATATGATATCTGTCATTTTCCTCGAAACAAAATGAGTTAAATTGTTTTTTTTTATTACTCTTGAGCTAATTGTTTTTAAAAGTATGTAAATAAAAAATTAAAAAATAAAAACATTTCGAAAAGGTTGTCACGAATAAAGAAATGACAAAATAAATTGTAAATTGTCACTTTCACTGAGTTTCTGACATTTCAAATTATTAGGTCCGTTCCCCAGATTTAGTTTATAGCCCAGTCAAATAAGCCAGAAAAAGGGGCAAACTTCGGAATGGAAGCGAATAAGCTGAAAATTTGCACCAACCTTTATTTTGATGTTCTAATGACTGACAAAAAAGTCTCATATCATATCGTGTCGGCGTCACAAGTTATTCGAGGTCAAAGGTCAGGTAAATCGGTTTTTTGCAATTATTTCGTTTTCTATGCGAAATACCGCGTTCGAGGTTATTATGAATTTTGTAGACCATACACTTATCTACAGTTTTCATCTCAATAATTTTTTTATAACTCCAACCATTCTCGAGATATAGCGCGGAGAGTGAAAATTTAATACGTAGATACTTAGCATTTTATGCTTAATGACTGATTTGTGTTATATGTGATAAACCGCTCTCGGAAGGAGAAAGAATTTACATTAAAAAAGCTGAGAGATGTCATTACAGGCTATATTCCTGATGATAAAACAATAATTTCAAAATTAAGGGAAAGATATTCTGAAGTAATAATAACGACGAAAATAGGATTATTTACTATTATTTGTTTTCGTGATACGTAAGCTAATATTTTATCTAATGCTTGGTATAATAATAAAAAAGGCACTGGGTAGAAGAACGAATGCGTGTAGTAGAATTTACAGCTGCAATTATTAGAGAAGATATCGTCGAGACTAAATCTTATCCGCCTCCAAGTAAAATGATCTACAATTTACTTGTCGACGCCGCACAGTGGGCATAAATCGTGATTTAAGTGGCCAAAAATATTTTTTTTTGTTTTCGAATCACATAAGTTTAATTTTAATTAATTAAAGAAATATTTATACGTTACATATATGACATTTTTTGTTTAATAAATATGCTGAGGTTAAGAGAAAAATAAATTCAAAGTGAGAAAAACTTGTAAATCGATGTGTGAAGCATTTTTGGCACAATTTTTATTTCCCGATTTTTTTGAAAATCCTTTTGGAAAGTAATCGAATTTATTACAGCTAATTATTTCACATATTTATATGTTGTAATACGCAAAAAAAATATAAAGAAACGTTAAGTAGTTAGTACCGTTTGATTTTGAAACACCCATCTTAATTTTACTCAATTTTCCAGTTTATAAAGGCGATACAAAAATTCACAACTTTAATTTGTTTACGAATTGAAAATTGATTATGTGCTTTATCGAAACTCGAAAGATTCATATCCGCATGTATCCGCATTTACGAGTTAGAGCGAAAAAACATTTTACATAGCGACTCTTCTGTATGCAAAATCTTACATGTTGTACTGTAACCATGTACCAAGACTGTCGTTCGTCTCCAATAAAGATGCCCAAACAATTTAATATTCACCTATTCTGGGTGCCGGGACACAGGGACATCCCGGGGAATTGTAAAGCCAACGAACTCCCAGAACTGGAACGGAAATGCCTTTCTTGCCCGTTAGGGTAAACATTATAGGTATGCTTGTAGCTACAAGTAAACTTATGCTGAAGCGAATTGCTCTGGAACAATCAAACACAAGATGGCCTAACTCTACCACATGTTTGGCGACCAAACAAATCTGGCCTAAACTACATTTGAAGCGGTCAATGTATTTATTGTCCCTCAGTAGATCTCAGATCAGCTCCGTAATAGGTGTCATACTATGTGTACTATGAAACGATTTTTGCAGGAGTTGCTTGGACGAGGAGGAAGAGGAAACAATCCCACACCTTCTTTGTACATACACAAACGCAAACTTCATCTAGGAGAATATTTCTATAACGAACTAAGCGATCTAATAAATACAGACATTAAAAGTTTCCTTCGCTTCATTAGAAGCTCCAAATGGTTTTAACTAGTAGGGAACCTTTTTGTTCCATATAAGATCGTGACAGCCACTTTAACCTTACCTAACCTTACATACCATATTGTTTTTATTTAGTGCGGTTAGTAAATTTACTTGCACTTATTTTCTGTGGTATGCTCTTTTTATGTGGTTCTCATTAATTGTTCCGTTACATTTAATAATTGGATGATGGAAATGACCAAATTGATTTAAGGTTTTGGTTACTATTCTTAAACAAAGTGTTGGCTTGAAGAGGACAAAATGGGAACTACAAATTTCTTTTTGAGTGTTTTTGTGAAGACCCAAAGGGCAAACCTAAGAATTTTAAACAAATAGTTTACTGGTCACTATTTGTTGGATCTTCAAGAAAGTTCTTTTAAAATAAGTTTTGTATCCAATTTAAGTCAATATTGAATAATTTGTCATCCCACATTAACAGGGAGAAAAACAACTTTTTTTTTATTATTTATTTTAAAATCAAAATAACACATATTTGATAAATTATATATTGAAAGGTACTTAAATAAAGTTACAAACAAAAAAAAATTATAAAAAAAACTCAACTGGTTCAAAAGTTATGGATTTTTGACCACTTAAACCACGCTTTCTGCCCACTGTGCGCCGTTTAGTATAGACTTTACATATACGGATGCGCGCTCCCCACTCTCCGCGTTATATCTCGAGAATGGTTGGAGCTATAAAAAAATGATTGAAATGAAAATTGTAGATAAGTGTATGATCTACAAAATTCATAATAACCTCGAACGCGGTATTTCGCATAGAAAACGAAATAATTGCAAAAAACCGATTTACCTGACCTTTGACCTCGAATAACTTGTGACGCCGACACGATATGATATGAGACTTTTTTGTCAGTCATTAGAACATCAAAATAAAGGTTGATGCAAATTTTCAGCTTATTCGCTTTCATTCCGAGGTTGAAGGCTAATTTGACTGGGGTATTAGTTTTTTTTTTTTTTTACGAATTGTCATTGTTTGGACGTGTTCAGGTGCACCGCTTTTAATGGAAGGGAATTAGGATTTTACTAGTAAGTAAAACGAAAAAAAAAAGTATTAGATAGTAAATTATTAAATGTTAAGCAAATTGCTAACTACTAACCTGCTAACCATTTAACAATAGGTTGTTTAAAATTTGCTTGAATGTTGCTGCTCCAAAAGCAAATGTCATCAAAACTATATTGCAGTATGACTTCGACTTCAGCGACATTACGGACATTCAGGGTGGCACAAAAAAATATACATTATAAAAACTTGAACACTGCTGCTGTAGATGTTCTAGTTTTTAATGGGTTTAGTGTAGTCTTCATCTTTGATAAATAGAGTAGTTTTTACGAATTTGTGTCTAGCTTTTAGATAGTTATAACTATAAATGTTAATAATAATATATCTGACAAAAAAAAAAAAATAGATAAATGCAACACAAATACTGGGTCTTAAAGCTACTTTAGTCCTTCTAGAATTGTAGTTACTTACTTAAGGTGGCGCTACAGTCCGGGTGAACCAGAGTATCAAATAACAAGCTTCTACAGCTGGCTCGTTCCCTCTCCCACTTGCTTGGAGCATTTGGGTCCATTCGCTCTATATGACCTAGCCTTCCAAGTCGTTGGACTTGGACTTCTTGGTCAAAAGAAGCAGCAATTGGCAACAGTTATTCTCCGTTTGATTTCAGACTTGGTGTTATTGTCTGAACTACCTCAAAATTATAGCCGTCTATGCTGACGTTCTATTCGAGACGTTGGTGTTGTGCATCCTTTCTTGATGACAGCATATAAGTAGTCTTGCCTTATTGACCGATATAGGCCTATCTTTTTTGCTTCCGTCTCAATTCTTATAAAACGCGCCACTGACATCACAATTTGTTCTTCCAGTTATGTATGTCAACACACTTAGACCAATATTTGGTCCGTTGTGATACCACAAGGATTTCAAAAATAACCCTTACTCGTTAAACCATTTTGAGCTAATAATGAAGCGTTTGAGACAGTGAATGTCGGAATTATTTAGATCACTAGGGTCGTTATAGTAGTAGTCTCCCAAGTGGAGTCTACGTCTTTGCGCTAGGGCAGGACAAGAACATAGAAGGTGAGGAACTGACTTCTTCTTCATCCATGCAGCTTCTGCAAAAATCATTTGCAGGTACTCCAAGACGAAACGCATGTCTTCCTATTAGGTAGTGTCCAGTAAGGACACCTATGTATAACGGAGCTAATATGCAATCTACCAATTGAAATTAGTTGTTTTAAGCGTTTGGCATCAAAC
Organism: Chrysotoxum bicinctum; assembly: GCA_911387755.1. Lineage (NCBI taxonomy): Eukaryota > Metazoa > Arthropoda > Insecta > Diptera > Syrphidae > Chrysotoxum > Chrysotoxum bicinctum. Next base: position 81,193,605 of record OU426989.1, on the reverse strand, counting down.
AATGGCCAAATCAGTTTAGTAGACCAGCAAGTTGGGGTGCTGGTCCATCTGTGGTAAGCTTTCTTCATGGTATCATGCTTTAGCATAAGTTTACAAGTAGCTAGGGGTATACCGATGTTAGATTTGCTATCCAACAAAGGTAAGATTGTTCCGTTTTTTGCAAGTTCTTCAGCTTTACAATTTCCTGGAATGTCTCTATGCCCCGGCACCCATGTAAGGTGAATGTTAAACTGTTTTGACATCTCCACCAGAGACGATCGACTGTTTGGGCTGTTTGTGAGTTAATGGAGACAGAGTCCAGTGACTTAAAGGCAGCTTGACTGTCTGAGAAGATACGTATATCAGTAGTCGATATAACGTTTTCTTTTAGCCAAGAGAGGACTTCTGTTATTGCTAAAAGCTCTGACTGGAACACGCTACAGTGATTGGGAAGACGAAAAGGTAGGCAAAGATTTAATCTTTCGAAGTATACGCCTCCACCGACCCCGTCATCGGTTTTAGATCCATCTGTATAGAAATGAATTGCTTTGTCTATCAAAAACGACTCATTTTCCCAAGAAGACCTGGAAGGGATGGACACTTGAAAGTTTTTATTAAATTTTGGATGAGGGGTGGTGTAATCGACGTTACTAGGTAGAGTACTGAACGAGTTCAGTATAGTAGAGTGGCCAATATCATTATTGATCCACTGTGAGGAGGCTTTAAGTCGAATGGCTGTGTTAGCGGCCGATTGTTTGCTAAAAATATCTAGCGGTATGAGATGAAAAAGAACATCAAGTGCAGCAGAAGGAGTTGAGCGGAGAGCTCCACCCATGATTAAACAGGCTGTTCGTTGGACTTTGCTGAGCTTATCGCGGTTTGTTGCTGTTTCCAGCGCAGTCCACCACTCCATATGTAAGTATCGGTCTAATGACTGAGATGTATAGCCAGTGTGTTATATGAGTTTGTTACCTACGGCTTTTTTGCAAGAGAAAAGAGCTATGTTGGCTTTGTTGACTCTCTCTTGGATATTGGGCTTCCAGCCTAATTTCTTGTCCAAAATAAGACCCAGATATTTTGCTTTGTCTGAGAATTTAAGCGGTATACCTTTGATGTGGGATTTTATATTTCTTGGTAAATAGGACAAGTTCAGTTTTGTGGGGGTTGACACCGAGTCCACATTGATCTGCCCAGGTAATAAGCTTGCTTAGAACATTTTATAGGAGTTCCTTCAGAGTGTTAGAATGCTTACCAGATATCGCTATCGCAACATCGTCCGCATAGGCAATCACCCTGTGCCCCTCCCTTTCAAGAATCACTAGTAGTTTATTTACGATGAGTTGGTGCAACTTCCAACAGTCATAGCCTGCGGCTTTGAACATTTCGGCAGCGAGGCCGTCAACTCTAGGGGCCATGTTGGACTTGAGATTCAATATATATACCTATCTTCACTTCGTCCAGGTCGGGTGAGCGGTATTGTTGGTTTGCCTAATTTGAATGGTATTATTCTATATAGTAGCGGAATTCTTTCTTCATCGCCGCGCCGTTATAAAGTTTAGAAAAACGATCTTTCTATATTCTCAGCATGGGCTAAGGTTCTACTAGGAGGTTCTCTTGATTGTCCATGCAGGCTTCTGCTGAGAGATTGCAATATTGCATCCTCATTTCTGCTATGGGATCCTTCTATTTCCTCCCTATAGTATTTTATTAGAAGACTGATAAGTAACGTTATATTTTCTGCCAAATAAATTTTGTATGAAGTCCTAAGAAAAGTTTTTTTTAATTTTGTTTTCGTTCAACACAAACTCGGATTATGACTACAGTCAAAGAAATGCTTTTTGTGTGTGACCTTTGTAAAATGACACAAATGCAAAAACGTTCTTGGCAATGACTTTTTATATACATAAATGTTCTTAACATTTTATAATGAAAATTTTTTTTGCATCTAAACATGTTGGATTGGTTTTTTGCTGCAGCCATTGGGATATTATTTCGGATGAAAAACACATTTATATTAATAAGTTAACTGTTTTTGTATGTTGGCTTCGAGTGTGATTGGCATTAAACAAAAAATTGGTGCCAATTAGCTTCTTCAATTCGATTTTGTGTGTCATCGTTTTCTTAATTAGGAAATGAATGCAAAATAATCAACCATATTCTAGCCACTCACTACGTGGTTGGAAAAAAAAATAATCATTTCACGTTATAAGAAAATCGTAAGTAAGAATCGTAATCGTGGCGCCTATTGTTAGGAATATCAATGTCATTACTTAGATTAAATACAATTTACATAAATAGTGAAGAGGAGGTACAGTTCCAAAAAGTAATAATAAAAACATGGATTTTCTTATTCAATTCTCTAAATTTCAACTTTCATTTATTATGATAATAAAATTTGAAATACATATTTCTATATATACTGTAATATTTTTGTTAGGTTCGTTTAATAAAACTTATCACTCTTTTTAGTATTTCTTCTTTATTTACACTTTCCAATTCAAAACAGTAAATCTCAATTTATAATCAGCTCAAATATTTTTATTCAATTTAAATCACACTTGTTTAATAACACAATCCAATAAGCAATACTTTTGCACACTTTCACAATCCAAAATCAACTGTGTCTCGCATCTCGCTCACAGTGAACACTCCCTTATATACTCAAATTAGTTGTTCTCGAAAGTTCTTGTGTTGGAATGTTCTAGATGTTTGGAATAAGGGGAAATACATTTGACATTGGAAAAGAGCTTTTTGTTTCTTCCATAAATTAGATATGCAGTTTTCCAACAGATGGCGCTGTAGTAGTATAAAGCTCTGTTCACAACAATACTATGGTTTCAAAAAAAATAAAATGCACGACTGGATCGCACGAACTTGCTCTTATGTAAAAGTACTTTGGAATTTAAGATACATTTTATAAATATAAAACATGAATTAAAATGAAATTGCCGTCTGATTTCTAAAAAAGTATGAATTTATGCAAACAAACTTTAAAAAATCGTTTTATTATTAAATAAATAAATTTTTTATATAAGAAATTTCTTTAAAATTTTTCAAGAAAAAAATGTGGGATGCGAATTTTAAGTATTTAATAATATTGATTTTAGGAAATAATTTCAAAAAATAATCGTTCATAGGTTTTGAAGATATTGAATTTTCAAAAAAATTTTTTTTTCAAAAAAACCCAACAAATAATTTTTCGAATATGTTTATATACAATATTATTTTAAACTTAGGGGGACTCCTGCTGAAGATTTTTGGTTAAAATCGTTAGAGCCCTTAATGAGAAAGTCGAAAATCAAAAAAACGGTTCTATGACAGGTACCGTTAATAACATTTTGCCCCAAATTTTTTTTTCACCAAAACGTAGTCCATGTCCATAATATCACACCTAATTTCTTTTATCAAAATCGTTAGAGCCGTTTTCGAGATAAATAAGATTTTGCATTACGGGTGTATGGGGGGTACCGTTAGTTTTAGAGCTAAAAAAAAAATTTCAATTTCCCCTCTAGGGAATCACCGAAGACCCATAACTACCGAGTTTGAAGAAAAAAGTTCCAGTGGCTTACGCTCTAGATCGAGGTATAGACATACAGACAGACAGACAGACGGAATTGCCGGACCCACTTTATTCGTCTTCGCTATCATCGTAATGTCAACTTTGATCAAAATCTCGAGTTCGATTTTTTTTTTCCAAATGCAGAACTTGCCCTATAGTACTTATATCGCAAGTAAAAAAGAATATATATTTAAACCTCTGATTTGGCTGAGCCAACTAATTAGAGAATTAGAAAAATATCAACAAAAAAAAAATTCGGTTGGGTTTTGTGATGTCAAATGGTTAATATTTTGTCGGAAATCCTCACTGCTCACTGCTTCAAAGCTGCTGCTCACTGTTTTTGAATTCACTCAATCTTGGTCTTCGTTATCTTTTAACTGGAATCGTTTACCAGGCTACTTTCACTCTTTCGAAAAAAGTATTTAAATTTGGAATGCTTTGCGTGCTTATGGCATTTTTGACTTCATCCAATAGATTCAAGATAGGATTTTGCCTTGGCGATGGCCAGTCAAGTACTCGCATAGCATTTCGAAAAAATATATTTTGTGAGCAGTATATGCTTTGGGTCATTGTCTTCTTTAAAAGACCAAATAACAGGTATATTTTCTTCATCCTACGGGAGCATTATTTTCTCTAGTATTTCAATGTATTTCTCTTTGTTCAGAATTCCGTCAATACGATTAATGGATCCCCCGTCATTTCAAGAAAAACATCCCCAAACGGATATTGATCCACCACCATGTTTAACTACTATGGTGCAATGTACTTTGGATCAAGTTCCTTACATTTAGAGCGTGTGATGTACTCTCTGCTGTCGGGATTAATGCGATTTATCTTCGTGTCATCGCTCCACAGCACAAATTTCCATTGATTCACCTTCCAATCGGCATGTCTTGATGGGTCTATGACTTTGCACATTTGTGACCATTGATTTCTTGCATGAAATTCATCCATAAAGTCCAGCTTTAACCAAACTGCGCGCGTGCCACACTTCTTTTTTATATGCGAACATCAGATTCATCCATTATTTCGCGCTGAATGAGTGCTGCACTTTTTCTGGCATCTGCTTTTGACAGCCGAACAATTTATCAATCCTTATAAATTGTGGTTTTTCTTAGATCTTTCGGCGCGAAACATTAGGTGCGTTTTATTAGGTGCGTTTTATTATTCACAAATCTATCTGGATCCGGATCTGCATTAAGTTTTAACATGTATTACAAAAACAATTTGGGATCCTGTTTTCTATCGGGATTTATTTCACAGATCCAAAAATTAGTTATTGCACTGGCGAGTAGATGGATTTTATGATAAGGTAGTGTAAGCTATTGTGTAAAGAAAAAAGACAAGAAATAATTTAAAATTTACAAACCTTTTTAACCTTGGGTTTGGAAATTTTAAATTATATCTTGAAATTGGTTATCATCAGTACAGAGTACAGAAGTTTTAATCGAAGTCGGTAAAACCGTTAATGGGAAATTTCAAAAATGGTCCTATGAAAGGTCGTTTGTACCATGCCTTCAATAGTACATATAATTTATTCTTATCAAAATTTTTATAACTGTTTTTGATATAAATTAGATTTTTCATTACAGGTACGAGTACCATTGATTTTGAGGCTAAGCAAAAATTTAAATATCAATATAGGTTATATGATCCGTATCGTTTTATTTTCAAAGAAAGGTCTATATGAATCATTGGCGATAATAACCGTTTTTTATTATTGCCAATTAGGTATCTATATAGATTGTCCCTTGAAAACAACACAATATGGATGATGGTGACGGCAGTGTTATATGCCCATATCTTTGATCCTTATGTAAAATTATCACACAAAATGTATTTTTTCAAAAAAAAAGCATAGAAGCTAAAGATAAATAATCAAAACTTTTAATAGTAGCTTGAGTTATTTTAGCTAAAGGGCTAGTTATAGCTATCATTGAAATGCGTCATTGAAATTTTTCATTTTCATTTTTACCACGGTTAAACAAACTTTAATTAGTACCTGTGGGAATTATTCTTTAATTGGTACCAAAATGAAGCCAATGAAGTAGAATTTTCTCACTCTAGAAAATACAAAATTAAGATTTAAACTTTCGTTTAAATCCACTTTTATTATTTCACTGATAGAAATCAATTTCAATGAACAGCTAATTTTCGTTTCTTTAACTTGAAACACAAAACCTAGAATTGGTTGTCATGAGTCACTGGCAGGATTGATATTTATCCAGCCTGAAGCAATTTCATATATAAATAGATTGATGATTCTGTGCCAACTTACTTTGGCTAACTTCCTTCACAGTCCAATAATTATTGAACTCCAGAAGCACAGATTCTATTTTTTATATAATTTTATTTGACATTATGTATATACAAAATATTCGTCAATATTTTATCGATCATTTCTAAGTGATCAACTACAGTTCATAAATACTCAGTACATTTATTCTCTAACATATATGTATATCAAAATGAGTTTTATTATTAATAGTGGTATAATTCAGGTGGATTTTATTAAACCAATATACCTGTTTTCTGCAGACTTGGAATATAAAAATCAACTAAATTTCCTCATCGCCATGGTCGAAGTTCAAATGTAAAGTTATGTTTGACGCATGTTTGACGAATGTGAACGCTAATCTTTTTCATTAATCAAATATTCATCATGTCGTACTTGTCAAACTAATTTCAGAATGTGAACACCCCTTTTAATGCCTCGACCAAAAAGTTGAAGTATTTTGTATCAGATAACATCCCTGTTTAAACATTAACAAACTTTACATTACGTAGCAGGGTCCGGTGGTGCGTTCTTTTTCTAACAATATTTAACTTCTTTTGAAATAAATAGGTTCGTTCCTTTACTTTGAAATTCTGTGCATTTCTCTGGATTTCAGTTCAAAGTTTTGTCGAAGTTCCTATAAAAAAAATTCTTCTAAAATTCACAGAAAATGTTTACAAAATTAAACAAAAAAGAACATTTTGACAAAACTCGGATGATTACCGATCTAAACCGTGAGTCCCGGCACTAACACTTTTTTTTTTTTTTTACAAGATCTAAAAATCGGCACTAAGTAAATAGTACTCTAGAACTTTATTACATGACTTTCTAAGAACGGATATGTCCATCACAATCAATTGTTTTATTTGTATTGTTAATCTTCTTTATTCAAAATCACGGATTATTTGCCATTTTTGTCCACAAAGCTGTCAATCAAAGTTTTCAACCAAGTTTGACGCTTATTTTTTGTTAAACATGCAGTAATATTCAACAATACTGAATCAGTCAATTTCTAATTAAAAGATTAACATGTTTGACATATTTTATCAATAATGTAAGTAATTAATAAAACATCAAGGTTTGATTAGACGTGTTAAGCAAACAAAAACAAACACCTTGTACATTTTTATAATAAATCTCAGCTAAAGCTATGGGTGATCGAGTTTAGAGAATTTATTGATTTAATTTTTTATTTATAAAAACGGCAACATCAAAGATTGTTCAAAGTCAAATTATTATCTTTCTTGCTCTGTATCTACATTTGTGCAGTGCATCTTAATGTGCCAAAAATATATGTAGTAGCCGGGGATACAAAACTATTCAAAATATACAAACTCTTGATTCTGACATGGAATACAAATAAATCGCAAAAATGTGTGCGTATTATGAATAGCTATGTATATCCGTGTGTATGGATTATGTCTGTGTTACTCGTATCTATGAGTTTCACTCGAACGATGGATATTAATTAACATTTTTAGTATAATAATGTTTGTTTTTTTCTTAATTCAAATAAATTTTTGGCTTAAACAAAGATAAACGTTGAGTACATTGATCGCATTGAATGCGGTTTGGTTATTACAGCGACCGGCTTGTGGTTGCGACGTTGTTTCTGGGCGCCACGGTTGCGTCGCGCCATATCGTGCAGTCAGTTATAAAATTCCGATGTATTCTGCAAATTGATATTTCTTAAAAGCATTTGGGCCAATTTAAAACATTTAACCAGGAACTATAAAACGTTCATATGTATTTCTCTCTTTTGTATCCATTAGGACCATAAAGATGATACTTGAGCGCTATTACCTCGCAGAATGTTTAGAACATTGAATTTCGTTTATTTTCCTTCTTGAATTTGCGTATTGGTTGATTTAGTTAAAATTGCTTAGAGAGTTTGATTGGACTTCCGACAGGGCAATTCATGGTTCCATTTTCATGTGTGGTCCATTCAAGCAGGAATTTAAATCTTATGTTTAGTCTATACTAATTTGCTTATAAAGAATATTTAGTGGACTTATGACATAAGTGATGGCTTGTTTGGCTTCAATTTAGATTCGATTAGATTTGGGTTTATGGAGGATCTTGAAATTCAGTTCAGGTAAAATAAAAATACTCATCTTAATCGGTTATTATATGTTCAGGCAAACAAAATTCTCTATCTTCATATTAAAAAGGAATAGTTTCGATAGTGTCAAACGTACTGTAATTGATCTTAGGTTCAAGAGGCTTATAGTTGTAATAATTTTATATATAAAAAATAAAATGAATGAGTTGACAATTGAATCAATAGAACTCAGGAACCACGCCAGTTCAACAATCATGAAGCTGCTCAGCTAAACATCAAACTTCAACAACCCATCTTTCTGACGACCGAACGAACTGAGTATATATTATAAACTACAGGAGACTGGATGTAGATAGATTTCAAAGATACATTGAAGCCACCACAACGCTGCCACCACAAAACAGGTACCGACAGAACACGAAAATTGACGCAGCCATCAACTGTCTGGAAATGGCTGCTTCTATTGCACTGGACATCCAAAAGCAGACCCAGACGTTAAAGCACGCCTTTGGCACCTTCTCGAGTATATCCAGAATCTCTACACTAATGGACAAAAGTTAAGGAAACGTCTTCAAGAATTCACTAGCGTGAACTGAACACAACGAACAGCAACTACCAGAACTTAGGTGTGTCAACATTGTTTTGCTGAAATCCATCCAACATCATAACAATAATAAATAACAGCGTTCTTCAAAGCTGAATCGAGACGATAAGCTTTATGTAAATGCTCAAAAGAGTCTTGGAACCTGGCAAATCATCTGAATGAATAAGCAGTTTTCTATACTCTCTAGCACGAGCTTAAGTCTTCTAGCAGCTCACTTTGATAGATTGTTGAATCCTACCCACGAGAAACTGAATTTCCAATATGCGACACCAGATTTTAAAATGAAGTTCTTGATATTTCAGTAAGTTATCAAGAAGTGATTTCAGCTATAGCGAAGCTTAAAGATGGAAAAGCATCTGTACCGAATGGTATATTATAAGTACGGCACAGCGGAACTGATCAACAAGGTGACAATTATATATAACAATGTTATGGAAACCGGGCTTATACCACGAGAAGCAAAGGAAACGATTATTTTTCCAATTCACAAGAAAGGAAATTGCAACGAGCTGTCCCACTACGGAGCGGAGGTATATCGTTTTTAGAGTCTTCAGATATCCAATTTCTGAGCTTGTTCATCTTTACTTCCCTTGGCTAATTCTTGACTTTGGTATATTTTCTTCAGCAAGTGCCTAAAATAATAAAAATAAAAAAAACAATAACATGTTTGCGGAAAATCTCAAAGATTATGATACTTAAAGAATTCCAGTTTGGACTCTTTACCAGAACATCTCATCAGATTAAAAGAATATGTAACCATGTTTAACAAAATCGAGCACAATGTCAGCGCACGGGAATGAGAAAGCTTGTGATTCATTCTGTTTGGCACAATATGGATTAGTATGTAAAGTGATGGAACTTAGCTTACTTTAAAAATTTGTGTAAAATATTCCACACTTTCTTCTTATAAGGTTTTCACCTTCATGTTAATTGTGGTATTTTTAACTTTTTGTTTTGGTATCCCTCAAGGCTCAATTCTTGATCAATCTTATACTTTGAATATTCCAACTCTTCCGTATTTGGAATCAGTTTTTTTGGTCGCATCAGGACAATTTTTTCATCACAAGAGTTTCAGGATTTAGCGACCATTTTGTTGTATGGTCATTTGTATGTTAGGCCATACCTCCAAAATTTTAAAACTTCACTCTGGAATACCACAGGGCAGCCATTTAGGCCTTTTACTTTTTATTACATTTTTTACTTTGCAGTAGAAGAGTAACTAACTTTCGTAACTGGGTTATTTTGTATTCGAAAAGTCTGTATGATCAACATTTTATATAATTGAATAAAAAATTGTGTATGTATGTTTTTAATTCTGTTTTTTTTTTTTTTTTTTATATATCTTGATCAGGGATTAAAATATTTTGAGCACAGTGCGAAGGTTTTTTTTTTCAAATATTATTCTGTAATTCTTTTAATCTGTGTTCTAAAATTCTGTTAATCTAAGATTCTGTACATATTTCGAAATCCTGTAAATTCATAATTCTGCTTTTCAAAATTTTGTACATCCAAACTTTTATTTTAAAATTTTGTAAAGATTTAAATGGTTATTCTCTATCTATTGAACAAATTTTATTCAATAAACTTCATGGCACACGGTTCATCTTAGCTTCTGGCAAAACTTTTTGTAGATAGTGACCTTCTTCATCTTACTGTAAGCTTGAGATCACAGAAGCTGTTAGACGAAAATTTTCACTACTTGTGTGTCTCAAATAGTGGCGAACAATGTAACGACGAAATTGAAGCTGATCTAACTTGTCATAATTACATAAAATGTAAAGTCGACATGCGTTTGCCACCGCTAGATTCAGCATTGTATGTATGTATGTAAGTGAACAAAACTCACCATTAATAGCTTTACCACTGTTGTACCCAATGGCTCTTTAGGTAAAGTCGAAGGCGTAACAGTATCCGTCCGAACATGTGATCATCATTGTAGCCGAATCGCAATGGCTTGCCCCATATAAATTGTTTTGCAGGATGCCATTTGTTGTGTCTGCCTGATTAAAATCAAGTTTTGATCATATTCTTGCAGGTTCGTGAGTGCTTTCATTACCTTGGATACCACTGTGACCATGAGCCCAATAGAGCCTTATGTTGTATTGTATACCAAGAATTCATAGGTCTTCGCGACAGCAAATTACAAGCTTCGATTTGATTTCAATTACAGAAATCGCTTTTATTGCCGCTTGGCTATCAATGAAAAAGATGAAATCAGCTTGCGGTACTGCTATCATTGAGACAGCTTTCGCCAAAGCCAGGACCTCAGCTTAAAAGACAATGCTGTAATCAGGAAGTCTGAATGAGCTGGCTAGTCCAAGGGTTTCTGAAAAGAACCTGGCATCAATCTATAATCTTTAAAAAATATATATATATTATTATATGCTATAATCGATTCACAGGTTGATGGCTCGTTGATTTGCCAGTCCTCTGTGCTAGGAATGTCGGTCTTGAACGGCTTGTTAAATTCTAAACAAGGTGTTATCTAGTCAGCACATACCCTATTTCCCCTGTATTTTTGTCGAATATGCATATGAACTATATGCTATTTATATGGCATTATGTCTCCAGCTACCAGTTAGGCTAAGCAGAATTACGCTATTGGCGGCCGATTTGTGTTTAAATAGATTTAGGGGCTTTAAGTTGAGTACAGCTTCCAGCTGAAAAGACATATGTAGGTACAGACGTACTGACAAACAGTAGCAATTACCGGTCCACTTTTTTGGAATTCCCTATCACGTAATGTCAGCTTTGATCAAAATCTCGAGTTCGTTAACAAAAGCAAAACTGGGCACGGCGGAGAGCATATTCGGGTTAATGTCTTAAAAGCACTAAAACGAATTCTGGCTCACAGTTAAGTGCTGATAAATATGATAAATTTCAAGTGCTTAATAGCCCCGAACTTTTTATCAACTATACCTGTGCATATGTATGTGTCTAAATTTCTTTTCGCTTCCGTAAAGATTTGATGTATGTATATGCTTGTATGTATGTATATGATTGCTTATGAAAAATATGAATGTTCCAGAGAAACTATTAAAAAAGCCATAAACTATACCTTTTTAAAAAATATCTCTACGCCCTCACTTTTACTTGGCAAGCTTCTACATTTCCAAAAATATTCCTTTATATTTTCAAATCATTTATTTTGAAAATACCTATGTATGTACATATGTACGTTCTTAAACGCCTGCATAACGGTCTATTTATACAAACATTGCATTTATATACATAGTTCAAACGAAAATAGTCGTTTGGCTATTAATTTAGTAAACAACAATAAAATGACGACAGCTGTTGCCGTTTAATCTATTAGTGTGTGTTGCTCAATATTTTTAACGTTAATATAATATTGTTAGTGCGGTGTTTTGGCCTCGAAAAGAAAATATTTTGTACGTCATTTCGTGACTATTAACGAGCGGCATGCCTGCTTGAAAACATGAACTTAGCTGATGGTAAAATTCGTACAGATTTCTGTCACAACCACAAGAAACGTCAATGTCATGGCTCACTTCAAATAATTCTCTTTTATGAGCTAACCTACTCAATCTGCTCTGCTATATGTTAATATATCATAAGCTTTTAAGTATCTTTTCTCTTCTTTGAACTCGAAAATTCAAAACTTATTGAAAGGTAATTTTTCATTTTTTTCATGTGTTGAAAAAAAAATAATTTCGTTGAGAAGTTGATTTTTCTTGTTAATCAAAAAGAAAAAGGATGACCGATTGTCATTATGTATTATTTATGGAACTTGAAGGAAGAAGTGTTTATACCTAGGGAAGCTTATGAATACATGAACTTGGGCTATTTTTTTTTATAAAATAAATAGTTTAAATTGCACACATATTTTATTGTTTTATCAATATTGACGTGGAGACTAAGTTCTATCGAAGTGTTAAAAATAGAATGCACGAGTAGGTTGTACGAAGTGGCTCTTATGTTTAGGGAATTTTCTATTTTTAAAATGAATGGCGCAAAATTTTAAACAGCCTAATGTTAAGGTATTAGTATAATACTCGTACTACTTAATACTCTGCTAATTTTTAAGTACATAGTTTACTAACTCCTTAACCCAGAATGCGAACATTATTAAACGGTTTAGAAAAATGCTAAAGCTATTTCTTGCAAAATTGCAATTTTATTTGAAAAAGTTAAATTGTGTTTTTTTTTAAGATTCTTGAGGTAATTGTTTTTAAAGTCAATAAAATAAAATGTTTTCGGAAGATGAAGATTTCGATATGTTTGAAGACTCAGGTTTGTGCAGAAAAGTGAGATGTTGTTAGTTCCAAGCAAATACTTTGAAAGCGCTGGACGATGGAGAATTTCACTCCATGTAAAAGTTTGACAAGACAACACTTCGGTTCTTGAATAAAAACCGAAACATCCAATACCATATTACAAAGTTTCCAATTTATCAGAATTGCAAATACTAGTTACATTACACTTTTTTGAGAGAAATATCCATCAGGCTAATGGAACACAAAGGCTATGTAATGTACAACAATTAATCTTATAGGAGCATTAAATGGTCCAGTGCAGTCACAAATAAACAAATAAAAAAATAAATCACTTTGACTACGAAGTTTCTGACATTTGAAATTATTGAGTCCGTTCGCTAGATTTAGGTAAGTTTACTTTGTTTTTTTTTCTCGAATTTTCATTGTTTAGACGTGTTCAGACAGATGCACCTTTTTAAGTAAAAGAGTATTTTACTAGCCAAAAAATGGGATTCAAATTTTAAAAGAGCTAATAAATTACTAAATGTTAAGCAAATTGTTAACTAGTAACAGGCTAAGCCTGTGTTCACACTTTTTTTAACGTTTGTAAATGTCAAAGTGACATATGAAGTATATAAAATAGAAATTTGTTGATTTGAACTTAAATAAAATATTAGAGAAATTATGATGCTAAACTCTATTAAAATTAGCAAAATTGCGAATAAAACTGCATGGGCAGAATAATTTTTTTACCACTTTTCTAATTACATACTTCATTAAAAATATGGCGCAACATTTTAAACAGCCTATTACTAAGGTATTAGTAAGTTTAAGTGAATTTTATCATCCTTCTGTTTTCTAACAATTTTTATCGAACAATTCATATAAGCATTGGCAAAAGCCGTCAGCCAGATTGACAGTTTTAGATGATTTGCGAGTATGTAATTTCATTTTAATTAATATTTAACTCAAATATACATTTATGTACATTTGTTACTTACATAATATAGATTTAGATATAAAATTTTGCTGTAACTTCAATTAGGATGCGGTTGATTTGAAGCAAAATAATTCAATTATAAATTGGCCATTGGATTGTTGGTTGTCAATTTTAAGTGATTTGAAACACAAAATAGCATAAAGCATTTATTTTTTTTTGTGTACTTTTCGAGCAAAAGTAGGCAATTTTAATGATTTGCAACATAAAATATAATTTCTTTATTCTCCAATAAATTGGTTTCTATATGCAAGGGCATCGGAGATATATTTACAAGGGTTTTCCAGTTTGACCCATTTATAGTATCTCCACCACTTCTTTCATTGTGAAAAAGGATTGATTCCAATAAGACTCGAAGATAGAGTCTCCTGAAGAATTGGGCATTTCCCTATTAGATGGAAAACATCTTCTTTTTTCCGTAGGTTAAAGAGGGTGCAAAGAGATGTTAAATCTTCTCTATGTGGCCTGAAGTTCAGAGGCAATAACACTAGTCTTAAATATGATGCTGATTTGGTAAGCGCTGTAGTCTTCGTGGAAGTAGTTCCGTTCCAATAAGCTATTGTTAAGTTCCCTGTACACCAAGCGACTCGATGAACTGGCAGCATGAATTTTTTTTCTTCAGTTTCCGAATAATGTTATCGATTTCTGTGCTCCATGTGGAATGATTCTTCCATGTCAGAGACAACTCTACTCCAAGTTCCTGGCTTAGCTCTTGCCATTGCACAAATAAGCCTGTTTTTCTTCTTAAAAGATACGAGACCACTATCTTTGGCAAGCGGTGTTCAGGAAGTTGCATAACTTTAAGGATATATTTGAAATGAATCCTTAACGTAAAAAGACGCAGTAGCGGTAGACCAGTTTTCCAAAAACCATTTTTCGTCCCTTGTGTATCGACCTGTATTGTAACGGAATATCATAATTTTTTATTTGGATGGATTGATGTGAAGATTCCATTGCTTGCTTCGAGCCTATTTATCATGAGCTGAAGCATGTTACATAGGTGCTTCAGCTAGCAGAACAATGTCATCTGCGAACATCAAACACTTTAATTGAACTTCGTTGAAAATTATTCTTCCAGGTAGGTGTTGCAGCAGATCATCCAAAAACAGGCAGTGCACTTAGCTGGCAACCCTATTTAACGTTGGAAGAAGTACTAAACCATTCTGCCACTGCAGTTTGGTTGTTTTCATACAAGCTTTCTAGCAAGTGTAGCATTTTGGAGGATAGACCTAAGTTACTGAGTTCCACTGAGTCAAAGGCAGCACGAAAGTCAATGAAGAAGGCATAAAGTTTTTTTCCACTTCTAAGAAATGTCCTACCAATATTTGTAAGCACAAAAATGTTGTCCACCGTTGAATAGCCTTTCCTAAATCCCGCCTGTAATTCGCTCAATAGACCATTTGTTTCTACCCAATTGTTGAGACGATCGAGAAGTAAACTAGTGAGAAGTTTTAGCAGTGTGTTGAGGAATGAGATCCCTCTGTAGTTCCCTGGATCGTTTGGGTCACCTTTCTTATATATAGGAAATATAACATTCTTTTGGAAACTTTCCGGTACAGTTCCTTTCGTAAAAATATTATTGAAACCATCAGTCAGAAATCGTACATTGGTATGATACTACTTAACAATTTACTAACTTTATAAACTCATTCTTAACTTTAAACATTTTCTAATTAGTATCGTTCTAAAGCAATTTTATTAATAAATTGCTTCTGAACTCTCCTAAAACAATGACAGTTCATGCAAGAAACTAAGTAACAGACCTTTTGTGGCGTTTGTAAATACATAGCACGATACTAAACAAATAAAATAGGTATTTGATGAGTTTAACTTTAATAAAAGGGTAGAGAAGGTTTGGGATGGCGAAACTGCATTCAGCAAACTCAATCAAATAAGTTGTTGAATTCAGTGATGGGTGACATTTTGTTAATTGAATTCGATTAATGAAAAAGAGATAGTTAAATAGATGAAGAATAAAAACTGAAAGTGGGATCCAGAAAACAAAGTTTTGTATGTGAAAAGTGGACTTTAAAGTAGCTTTTAATTGAGAAATCTTCGGGATAAAAATTCAAATTTGTTTTAAAACCAAGAATAAATAAGATATTTCTATTCATTAAAAGAGACCCGCTAAGTAAAAAGCGAAACAAAGAGAATGGGCAGTTAACAATCGAATTCGAATCACCAGGTTATGAACTACTTCTCTGCCTTTCCTTCCTTCTCTATTATCTTCATTTTTCCTCAATCTTTTGGACACTTCGAATCAAGTTTTTCTTATATGAAAACATTTCCTAGATTTTTTCTTATAAAAAATACTTTTTCTCGATTTCTTTATTCTTCTTAATTTTTCCGAATCTCCCAAGAAAATCTTGTTTGCTTGGATGGCGCTCTTAAGAGTAAAATTTTCCACTGAATCCAATCTCCTGCCTCGGAAATTTCAAGCACTCACACATTCATTTTACCATTCAATTGAAGAAGTATTACAGTGTAGTGTTTATAATACAATAATGACTTTCGTCGTCTGTAGCGATCTAATAATATTTTGCCTTTTTACAAACCCTATTTGATTTTATTTATATTGTAACTATATTTTGTAATTACATATGTTTTCATCTGTTCTTTCTACTTAAAAGTTTATATCTTTAACCAGCTCCTGTCGATACTTGAGCGCATTATGGAGATATAAAACAGCATAATACCAATCTTGTTCTCCATTCAGTAAACTGGCCATCATTTATCCTCATTCAGTGTGGTGGATCCGAAGCATTCTCTGCGTATCTCTCCATGTACTTAACAAATTCTCATTAAGTGAGTAAAAGGTTGAACTTCATTTAAATTGCAGAGTGAGCAGTTCAGGGTCCAATCGCATGACCTAAGTGGGCAATTCACGTCACCTCTGCGAGAGATATCTAACCTTACCCTCAAATCGTTCCTGCAGAATTTCGATTCTGGCGTCTGATGTGAGGCACAGCGCCATCCTGCTCGAACGACATGGTATATATAAGTTCATATGGTTCAATTTAGGTTACAAGAAATTGGTTATCATCGTTCTGCAGCTCTAGCCATTGACGGTTACCGCCTCACCAAAGTCGTTTTCGAAAAAGCCAAAAATCTACACCAAACGGTACCGTTTAGATGATGCAGTGTCATCTGGTGACCCTCGTGTAGATTGTTGTCGTCCCCTTGCATGCAAATTCGAATTCTTTTCTTTCGCAAAAACTTCATAAATGTATAGCTCCATAAATTTTGTCAAGAGCAATACTTTTTTTTCTGAATTTCTCCTATGATTTGTTTTTGTTTTGAAATTTATACATTATAATATTCAAACTAGAAATCACCAGTTAATAGCGATTGCCATTATAAAGATGTAATCTTAGCACCCCTTAATGCAAGCAAGTCCATTCCATTAACAAACAATGCCAAGTAACTAATTTAAAAATCACTTTCGCAATAAATTCTTGTAGCTTGTTGTATTTGTTTTATTATTCTAAATCTCAATGTTGGTATAAATCAAAACTTCTCGGATTAGTCTTTAAGTCTGATCAAGCGAAATAAAAATGAAACAAAACGCTCTATTATTCAATTTAAGGCAATTTAAAAACGAAGTGTTGAATCACTTTAATAATATAGCAGGGTGGTTTTCTTGGCATTGCTTTCCGCTTAGCATTGACTTCGATGATTTAAGTCTTGTTTATTTACTTGTCGTATGTTTTTCTACTGATTCGATTAGGGAATTTATACAAGGAGCCGCACCGTTTATTTTAATTTTGTTTTTATTTGAGGAATAATACTCATAGGGGCGTTAAAACATTAGAAAAAAAATTATTAGAAAATGCTTGATTCTTAAAAAAAAAACATTTGCAGTTACAGAATAATTGAAACGTTCAAATAAAAAAAAAAGTATCTAAATATAATTGATTTATACTTAACATTAACGAACTTTTGAACAGAAGATCACCTGTATGCCTAAGGGTGACCAACATTTGAATTATCATTGAAGATATACAAACACAAAATGTGTGTTTTCAGAACGCAGTGTTATGTAGTAGTTTTTCTGGGATAAATAAGAGTAAAAAAAATGGCAAAATGGAAGAAATAATGGAATTTACACAACTCGCGTGCCACATATAAGTTTTTTTTTAAAAACATTCCACCATATGTGTGCCTGGCGCTTGCTAACATAAACAAAAACCATAATCGTCTGACCAGAAGTTTATCCGCAAAATTATGTTTGACGTTCTTCAAGCGATATCCTGTCAATTTACAGTGGAAACTCAATCACTTAACTACAGTCACCTACAAAATTCAAAATTAATGCAAGATGATACCTATTTATGTAGATATCGTCCAAACGCTTTCGTTTTGACGATAGCGTTTTGACGATTATCGACTTACGTGAATCAAAAAAGGCAACGCTATCGTTCAAACGATATCGTCTGACGATAATCGAGTTACGGAATGACCCCCCTGTGCTCAAATAGAAGACTTGAGTAACTCGACATTTCACACCTTAAAAAATGGTATATAAGTAAATTAGGACACCGTTATGAAAAATGTAATACCCTTTTTAAAGATTTTACAGATTATGAAAAATTTCATAAAAATCGTTTTCATCATTTTTAGTCCACCTTCTTATTTCTGATCTTTGAATATGACATACGAGAATTTAAAGATAATTATATGGTGTGTTTTAGGGAATCTTATATCCAGTGCAGCAATTTAAATTGAATAAAAAACTTATGGGTCATTTTTATTTTCAATCCTTTTTCTTATTTCAAAGTTGGTTATCACAAAAAAAACAATGACATTCGATGTCAAAATCAGTGCCTTATATAAATGTAACAGTTTCATATTTTTCTGCAATTGAATTAAGCGCCATCTAAACTTTCAAAATTTCAACAATTTAAATTCACTCTATGGTCACTCTGATTGTTGATACAAATTTCATTCACTTTTATGCGCGAAACAGATTAAACCAGCAACAGCACCAGCATCGTCAACATCAAACAGCACGCTGACCAGCAAACATTTCTCAAACACATTGCCACCAGCAACGTCATTTCATCTGCTTGACATTTCATATTGGAAAAAAGTTTTTCATTGTGGTGCCACTGAATATTGCAGTAGAAAAGTTGACAGCACTACACCAGCAACAGCAAATTTAGGACTTTGGCCTAACGACGCTGTTGGCGTTGCTGTTGCTGTTCTTATGTGTGTTGAACAATTGAAATACATTGGCTCTAAATTAATGGCGGCCGCTGTTGCTGTTGACGGTGCTGTTAAAATTTGATAAGCTGCATTTTCACTTTATTAGAACATAAACTCGGCTTATGTTATGGATAGCATCGTCTTCAAAATGTATCAGAAAAAATTTTTAAAATGAAAACTGTAAATTAAACTGTAATTCAAAAAATAGGACAAAATTTAACGGAAACTGCATAGGAAAAAACAAAAATTTTAATTTGTTTGAAAAATCACTATGAACCAATTAATATACACTTTGTTTTTGGGGTCTTTTTTCTTATAATCTTATGCAATCTCGAAATCTTATATAAATATGTTCTTTAGGAGTCGTTTAGTCTCGTAAACCTATCGGGTTTTTAATATTAATTCAATTCAATTTTCAATATCTCTCTACATGTGGCAAAGTGAAATAAAACGGCCAAATTTCTTTACATGATTACTTTTTGATCACAATGATTTGGTGCATTGTGTAAATAAGAAAGATGAAGAACAAAAATATCAAGAAGACGAACGATTGTGGTGACATCTTTAGCATAGGAATAGTACTTGCTAGATTTGTCTGTGCTAAATTTAGTAATAAAATATTCTCTGTTTTACTATTTCTTTTGTATCTTATCCTACTCTCCACTGTAAAATCTTGCGCTAATTTCAGCGCCACCACCAGGATAGCGTTCGCAATACATGATAATACCTTTGTATATATAACCTATAGTATTGTAATATTTTTGCTAGGTTCGTTAAATAAAAAAAAAAAAAAAAAAAAAAAACTTATCACTCTTTTTAGTATTTCTTCTTTATTTACACTTTCCAATTCAAAACAGTAAATCTCAATTTATAATCAGCTCAAATACTTTTATTCAATTTAAATCACACTTGTTTAATAACACAATCCAATAAGCAATACTTTTGCACACTTTCACAATCCAAAATCAACTGTGTCGTGCTCACCGCGAACACTCCCTTATATACTCATGTTAGTTGTTCTCGAAAATTCGCGAAGCTTCCCGTCTTGGAATTTTCTAGATGGTTGGAATAAGGGGAAATGCATTTGACATTGGAAAAGAGCTTTTTGTTTCTTCCATAAATTAGATATGCAATTTTCCAACAGATGGCGCTGTAGTAGTATAAAGCTCTGTTCACAACAGTATTATCATGGAGCGTGATTTTGTACCGCGAATGCCAGCCTGGTGGTGGTGAAGAAATTAGCGCACGCTTTTACAGTGGAGAGTAGGATAACATACAAAACAAGTAGTAAAAAAGGGAATATTTTATTATTGAATTTAGTAAAGACAAACCTAGTAGTTGCAGTCTCTAATATTAAGATGTCGCCACAATCTTTCGTCTGCTTGATAGTACTATAAGTTTTATATACAAGGATAATACTATAGGTTATATATACAAAGGTTTCACATCAAAATAATCTAATGAAATATGGCCAAGATTTGATGTTTTAATCAATTTTACTTTCATAAAGTCAAAAAAATTAGGCCTTTACAACTCATAGAAGAAAACCAAGTAAAAGGTTTCTTAAAAGTTTTCAAAGCCTTCATAACGAAAGCATTAAACTACAATGAGTATTATTCAGTCTTTAAAGACCTCCTAGACTAAGAGTCCACAGAAATTTTTAGGTGTGATTGATAACAAAAAATAATAAGCATAATTAGATAGGCCTTTTATAGTTATTTACAAATGTGAGAGTCTTGCATACTCTAGTGGAAGCAATAGTGCATCAAGTATGCAGTTCCTTCCAAGTCCAAATAATTATGATAACAACTTTGCCAAAATGTAGAGTTAAGCCCCCTGATTGAAAATATCGAGGTCCAAGACGTTTTACAGACAGCCTTCTGCCTCCCAGATGCGATAAGAATAGGCTACTTCTTGCACTAAGAATGCCACCTTCAAAACGTCTTGGACCTCGATATTTGCAATCAGGGCACTTAGCTGTTCATTTCGAAGTTATGGCAAATTTTGTATCCCAATTTTTTAGAATTTGGAAAGAACTGCATACTTGATGCACTATACTGCACCATTGCGCCCACTAGAGTATGCAAGACGTTCACATTCATAAATAACTATAAAAGGCCTATCTAATTATGCTTATTATTTTTTGTTATCAATCACACCCAAAAATTGCTGTGTGCGGTCTATCCCGACATTAGCAAAAACTGAAATACTCATAGCTTTTTCCTCTTGAAATTAATAAAAATTTCGAATTCAGCTTTTTCTTGAAATCTGTTTTTCATAGCTTTGCTTTTGAATACAAAGCTTGGCAAATATTGGTTTATATGGACTGCGAGAACCCAAACTAACTTCACGATGGTTAAATCTATAACGAAACACCACTAGCACCATTGGTGCAAAGGCGGAAAAAATGTTGTAACTTTTGAGATTAAATCCTTTTTGTTATTTTATTTATTTATTAGAGAAGAAAAGAAAAACTTGGTTAAAAAAGTTATGTATTTACTTATGAAAAAATTAATATACAATTATACAAAAGTTATATGGTAATCAAGTGACACTCGGTAATACTCTAAGGAATTGATTCAGTTTTTTTTATTTCGATAAATCAATCGCGAAACTATTAAACAAATAACAGATAAATATTTGGCTTAGCTACTGTAAAAGAATGTTTTTAATGTTAATCATATCAATTTCAGTAAACAGTTGTTTTTTTACTGAATCTGAAATTGAAACCATCATACTTTGATTCAAAATCAACCAAAATTATATTTTAAGGAGTTAAGGTATAGACAAATACTTTTGAGAGAATTGAAGAGAAATTGTTAAGCCGGGTTTGACAGGATCTATCTTATAGTAGGCGTGCTTTTTTGCAAGTCCATAAGGAATTGTAGAAAAAAACGACATCGGGACTAAGCGCTTTACATATACATAAATACAGCAACTCAGTCCAGATAATTTTCGAAACTTAATCTAAGTCCTGATAAAAACCGTGATGCCAAAATAATATTATCTTATATTATTATATTATATATTAACGATAATTTGTTTAGAGAAGTCTCAATTGACGTTCTTGGATGCTAGTGGATGCTAGTCGTCAATACAGCTGACAAATGCCTTAGCGTGCACAGTCCTTCCAACTTTTTGGAAAGAAGTTCCTAAGTCCCAATGTCGATTTTTTTCTACAATTCTATATGGACTTGGCAAAAAAACATGGCTAGTATAGTATTTTTTATTGAAAATAATTTGACAGCTATTTTTTATAATGCGCTCGAGATTCACATGATGCGCGTTCAGTGACAAAATGAAAAATGCTTGTTTAAGCAAAAGAATTTTTTTTATCACTTCACAGCTTCACCGATCGGAAATCGACCCCCAATAAACTTCATTTCAATTTTATTAATCTAATTTTATTTCTTTAAATTTAAAACCACAATACATTAGAGCCTACGAGTACGTTTATGATTTTGTTATACAAGAATTTTGTTTAAATAAACAGTGTATTTTAATTGTTTTAACCGTTTAGAACAGAGTAAAAAAATGTCTTTGCATGCTCTCCTAACATCTGGCACATAAAAATTTAATGAACTTTTCCAGTATTCAAAAACAACAAATTAAAATTTAATGATATATACAGAACTAATGTTTTTTTAATATGAAATATAAATCTAAAAATAATAAATTGAATATTCTGATTTACGCATTTATATTATCTTTGCATTCAAGGCCAGTGAATTGTTTTGTTTTCCTCATAAAATAGTCAATCAATCTTCCTTATTCACCGAATTTGCTTATGGAAATGTAATATTAGAGCACAAAATGGACCCATATTTTAATATTATAGATGTTCCGTACATTTAAAGCTTTAAATCAATTTAATTTTAGTCTTAAAATTAAATTTAAGTTTAAAATTGTTCAATTAAATTGCATTGTTAATTGTCAATTTTCAACACACCTAAAATACTAACAATTCATGAAAAATAAACAAATATACCCTCTGTTTGTGACATTTTTAAATGTCAAAGTTTAGTATAAAAATATTATGATGCTGCATTCGTTTAAATTAGCAAAACAAGAAAAGTCAATGTTTTTGAAAAGAAGTGAATATCAATTTGCGAGAAAACAATTGGCACACCTTTTTGAAACTAAGTGGCTGACGAGACAACTCTCAACCAAACCTAGGGTAACACAGTCCAACAAACTATACATTATGAGAGTAAATATTAATCCTGATTTGGATTTCACTTATTCAAAGAACAAAAGAATTTCATAAAAAATGTCGCCTCTGATAATTATTTCAGTCTTCACGTATTGTTTAAATTTGAGTTCACTTACATCAAACTAAACCGTACTCGACTAAACCCAACTCGACTCTTTCTTTGAATTTATCTTTTGGTAAATTTGATTCGTTACTAAGAAATTTGAAAAGTTATATAGACTTAACAAAAAAACTGAAACTGGTGGAACAAAAGACCAAACTTCCCTTCATAGCCTTTCGAACAGCTCGATTATTTTTGAACGTTAAGAGTGAAAAATGTTTCCGATTTTCGTAACTTTCTTTTAATTAATTATATGTCCTTATTTCCTTAAGTGTGCTTTAGCTCAATATTTAATATTGTTTTTCAATAATTCAATAATAAGGCTGCTATTGATTATTGAAAATCAATATTAAATATTGACCTAAAGCCCACTTAAGGACAGATAGTTGAGAGTGACCTTACTCGTATTTAAACATATTGGCGCAAAATGTCTGTCCGTTTAGTATGATGTTAAAACTGTTTTAGTATGATGCTACGTTAAAACGACGATTTTATAAGATTTAATGGAATTTAGCATCATGCTTTCTCAACCTATTTTATCTTTTTAGTTTCTCGATAGCTTCGTATGCCTTTTTGACACTTCCAGGTTTAAAATAAGATCTCTTTACTTAGTTTAATGAACGAACTGTCATTTATATAGGTGGTGTGTTCAAAAGCAATTTATTATAAAATAGCCTAGCCACAATATATTTGATAATAAGAAAATTTAGTAAGCTGCTTAAGAGATAGCGTACAAAATAACAGTAGCCGCGTTTTATTAGGTACTGTTTATTATTCACAAATCTATCTGGATCCAGATCTGGATTAAGTTTTAACATGTATTACAAAAACAATTTGGGATCCTGTTTTCTATCGGGATCTATTTTAAAGATCTAAAATCAAAGATCCAAAAATCAGTTATTACACTGGCGAGTAGATAGCTTTTTATGGTAAGGTAGTGTAAGCTATAGTGTAAAGAAAAAAGACAAGAAATAATTGAAAATTTACAAACCCAAGAATAAAAAGAGACGGCCTTATAACACTGCTGTTACTAAGATCCGTATCGTTTTATTTTTAAGGGAAGATCCAGATCCGGAGCCAGATAGATTTGTGAATAATAAAATGCACCTTTTATCGCCAATGATCCATATGGATTAACTCTTGAAAATAACCTTATACAGATCATAGTGACAGTTGTCTTGTATGCTCATCTCCCTTTTGCTTATGTTTGTTGATTTTCAAATGTTTCTTGTCTTTTTTCTTTACACTGTAGTTAACACAACCTTACCATAAAAAGCCATCTACTCCCCAGAGAAAGAAATAATTTTTGGATCTTTAAAATAGATCCAGATAGAGAACAAGATCCCAAATTGTTTTTGTAATACATGTTAAAAATTAATCCAGATCCGGATCCACATAGATCCGTAGATAATAAAACGCACCTAGTAATGTAAATAAAATCATTGGTAAGACTGCTTTTACACGAAAGTGATTTTTAATCTTTGTTTCTCTTTTGGCTCCCCTTCGATTGCATGGAAGCTTTTAAACATAGCGATTTTTAATGAAAGTTAACTTTGTTCTATTGAAAAGGAAACATCACATCGCACACCGAACGTCAAATAGAAATTAAGCATATCCGAGAAATAAAAAAAAACACAAAGAAGAAAGAATTATAACTCTACAATTATTCCAACCCCAGCAATTTTTTATAACCTCGCCACCACATACGTCTATCTCCAACGGGCTTAAAAATCGCAAGGTAATATTACTTCGTTTGAAAGCAGTCTAAGTTCCTGAATGTTCATGTGTTCAGAAGAGTCCAAGATTGTGTTATATGGTGGAAAGGGATCTCGTCAATATGTAAGAAGTTCTCCAAATACAGAATATAATCCACGCTTTACAGCCAAGACAGTAAAACATGGAGGATCCAGCTTGTTTTTTCTTCTATGGTATTGGTCCCATATACCGGATTGAAGGATCAGCATCTTTATGTGAAGATCATTCAAGAAGTTATGTTTCTATATGCAGAAGATGAAATCCCACTGAAATGGGTCTTTCAACTAGACAACGACCCAAAGCATACAAGTAAACTTGCGAGTCAGTGGTTCCAAGAAAAGAAGGTTAATGTCATGGAGTGGCCTGCGCAGTCCCCAGACATCAACCCTATAGAAAATCTTTGGTGCGATGTCAAGAAGTATGTTGCTAGTTGTAAGCCAACTATTAACACAGCCCTTTGGGAAGCTATACAGCGGTCTTGGAGGTCCATACCTGCAGACAGATGTGAAATTCTTATTAATTCGATTCAACGTCGTTGTGCTACTATTATTTCTAACAAGGGACATGGAACTAAATATTAATTTAAGGTTCAAACACTCGACTATTACTTATGGTAGAAATTGTCTATTAACTTTCCCTTTTGTAATATTTAAAGGTGGATTTTAAATGCGCTACTATATTTTTTGACCGCTGTTTTTATATATGACTTGGATAGATTTGAAATTACCATCTAATTTATTGAATTTGAAAATGATTTTTTTCTGAAATTAAAAGCCTAAAAAATATTAATTTGATGACTTTATTTCTTTAAAATTAGTAGATTAATTTATTTTAGTTTTTGTTGTGTCAAAAGGTTCACTATTATTATTTATTTTGAACGCAGCTATATATACCCATCTTTTCTAGAGAACCTACAAGCTGTATGTGATAACTGTCGGTTTTCTTTAAATTGGATCAACACAGCTTTGTTTGAAAACGAATGGGCACTTGCTCAAAATGCGCTAATGCAGTAGACAAATGCGTTTTAAGATCTTTAAAAAAAATCGTTAAATTCAAAAACTGAAAAGTATTTTTCACCCCAAAATTGCTGTTTTATGTTAAAAATAAAAAAAATGCAAAACAAAATTATGCAGAAATTCGAGGCGTATATGCGCCCTTTGCTCCTCAGAATCTGATCTTAGCTTCTCAAATGACCATCTTTTTGAGATATGGCCATTTTGTTGTATTTATCCACGATTCATGCGCAGTAGCGTATACAATACCTATTTATTATACAAGTTAAATTGTTTTTTACAGGAACATACATTTTATTCGGACTCGAGTTATAGTGAGTAAATACTCATATTTCTATTCGATGCAGTCATTTTGTTGTTACCCGTAGTACCTCTTGGCATAATATGGTTAGTGCGTTTGCGTTGGACGAACTTCGGTTCTCAGCCGCTGCAAAGAAGTTTTTTAGGGATGTAATACCGTTCGGCATAGGAAGAAAATTTTAGGTGCTCTCCATTTCTCCAAACACGCACACAGAAATTGGTGAAATTTATCTAATTTATTTTTATATTTAGTTGTTACGTGAAGGTTATTATTTAATTAAAAAGTTTTCAATGTTGAAATATTTCTATTTCATAGGGTGAGATGAGAAAAAAAAAAAAATAGTACAATCGATATTTGAAAATAAGTTTTGTGATTGAAAAGCAGTAGGTATTTCGATTATAGACTTTGAAGATCACTTAAGTGCTAGTTATTTTTTTAAATTTTAGCTATTTATAGGGTGAAGTGAGTTAAAAACAAAAATTTTATTTAATTTTTTTTAAATGTTTTGTTTTGAGGATAAATTTTGGTTGGGTATGGCTTATATTTTGCAAAATGAAGCTATTTATAGGGTTAAATAAAGTAAAAACAAAAAATATAATTCGTTTTTAAATATTAATTTAGTGTTAAGAATGTAATGTTTAGAGGATGAGCTTCGGACATCACTTAAGAGCTAGAGACAATTTAAAATTTTGCTTTATAAAGTATAGAGTGAATTAAAGTTCAAAACGAGTATTAATACATATTTTCAAATACTCGTTTTTTATGATGGCGAAGTGATGAAGACATTTACCCAAGACTAAGATTTATGTTCTTTATGAATCGCAAATCAGACCTACCTAATATTTGACGTATATACGTTCTTTAGCAAAGTTAGATGTGTCGAAAAAGAATTACAATTGTAAAAACTGTCAAAATACCAAGCTTATAGTTTCTTTCATTTAACTGTGCAAAAATTCTTATCTACTAGTCCTTCTTCCACACCCTTATCAAATTCTGATTCCATATTTTTCACGCGATTAATTTTAAGTTTTGGTCGCGTATTAATAATGGAAATGGCGATGAGTGACATTCTATTCCTGTTGCGCAATAAGCGTTGAAATGCCCCGTTTTCATACCATAACTTATTTGAACCTTTGAATAGAATGTGCTAAATTGAATTAAAAAAGAGGATGTAGTAAGCTAAAAAAGTGTCTTATTGATGTGGTATGAAGTGTGTTTATTTTAGCAAAAACATCAGGAATCGGGTCACTCACTCAACCGGACCTAAACCATCTACACTGTGCCAAATTAGGCATCTTGTTAACTGATGCTGAAGAAGCAAATAATCCGATCAAGTGATCCATAAACTGTGCACAATACACCTCCATCAACACGCAGAAAATAATTTTTAACCGAGAGCGTTTTTCGGTGGGTTACAAAAAAAAAACAAGTTAAAAAAACATTGTTTTTTTTCAACTCGGTTAATAAAAATTTCTTAAAGTAAACAACAAGAAAGGATTATATTTATCTAGAAACTGAGTTCAGGTAAACCATTTCAAAGTTTTTCATCATGACCGAGTAACTTTTTTAGATCAAATAATTAGCTTATCTAAATTAAACACATTTCTTGTGTAACATTAATTGATCTTCTTGGCAATTTTAACCTTACATATGATGAATTCGTTAAAATTTAAGCGAATATTAAGATTAAATTAATGAATCCAAATTATTTTTTATTCTTACCAAGTAAGTGTGCTAGAATCTTGAATTTGAAATACTTTGCTTGT
Source organism: Chrysotoxum bicinctum (assembly GCA_911387755.1). Classification (NCBI taxonomy): domain Eukaryota; kingdom Metazoa; phylum Arthropoda; class Insecta; order Diptera; family Syrphidae; genus Chrysotoxum; species Chrysotoxum bicinctum. Next base: position 81,165,559 of record OU426989.1, on the reverse strand, counting down.
TTAATTTCAACCCAATTGTGACGACCAACACAACACAACACACTACATCGGTTAGTTCAAGTAATCAAATTCATAAAATCTTAACGTATAAATGAGTTAATATTAAAGACGATTGTCCTTTGTTTTAACCAAGTATTGGAGGTTAAAATAACAGCCGATCGAGTGCTTGGCTAATACAATTAACCCTATTTCAATCAATTTTATAGTTGTTTAAAAAATTTAAAACGTATTAACCAAAATAATATGTTAATTTAAACAATTTTTCTTAACCTTGTTGGATCGGGTGGTTAAAACCTGTTGAGGTTACAGGTTGTATATTAACCAAGTTGGTTGTTTAACTTTACACGAGAAATACATTACTTTTAACCGAGTATTTTTCTGCGTGAAAGCCCTCAGCTCGTGGTCTAAGGAATCAAATGGAGGACACAGTACAGAATTTACCAAAGTTCATCCTGGGAGTCAGATGGTGCCTTTAGAAAAGCGACTTTATGTCATTTATGTCCATTTCCAAAAGTTCATCAATATCAATAATGAAGGTGTTCTAATTTTGTCCAGAGCAGGGCATTTGCAGAGGAAATGCATTACTGTTTCCTATACTAGTCCTCACAGCTACCACAGTGAGTGTTGTGCGGAATGCCCAGCTTCACTGTCTGCTCTTCAATTGGTCAGTGTAGCAGTGATCCTAGCTATGTCTTGCTTGGGTGTGATCAAGTTTTCGGGGCCAATTATAAATAGGCCAAATTTTCCTATATATAATGCAGTTAGTCCACCTGTTGACATATTCGGCAAGTGAGCATTTAAGGACTGCGGTTTCAATGCAAAGAAATCAATGATTTTGACCGGTCGATTCTCTTCCTCTAGATATTATAGGTACTAGGTATATGCCCATTGCCCATGCACACGAAAGGAATAAGAACTTCAATAAATAATCTGCTTTTATTATTGATTTTATTGGTTGAAGAGTGTACTCGAAAACGAAAATTAAAATCAAATTTAATTGATTTTCTTTTCTTTACTTTTTTTAGGAAACTCATAACAATCAACAAAGATGTTAGCATCCATATCGTTTTGAAATCAATCAAAAAAAAATTTAATCCTATGATACAAAAAGATATCAAAATCCATGGGAAATGGTAACTCAGGAGGATGTTGATTATGTGCGTCAAATAGTACAAGGCATTTTGGTGCCTTGCGTTTTCGTAATAGGACTTCTGGGAAACTCAGTCAGCATAGTCGTTCTAACAAGGTATGTATGTAATTTAAACAATTCATGTACTAAACTTAGAACTTATTAATTTTCAGATGTTTTTTGACAATATTTTTTCTTCATTTGCAGGAAACGTATGCGATGTACAACCAACATCTATTTGGCTGCTCTAGCTGTAACCGACGTTATTTATTTGACGATGGTTCTACTTCTCTCCTTGCAGCACTATGAAACTGTTCATTTAAATTATGAAATTTACTGGAAGTTTTACGGTCTCATAATTTGGCTGTCAGATGGATGTGGTGAGATGATTATTCAATATAATGTTATAATGTGTACAAAGATCTGTAGACTGTGTCACTTTTGAGCATTGTGTATATATCTACTAGTTGCCATTTTTTCTTGTATTTTTCATCATAACACTAAATTACTTGCATTTTATGTCTTGTTTACACTGCAATGCGAAGTGAAGTCGAAACCTATGCATATGAAATTAAATGCATATGAAATTTTGAGACGAAAAAACTTAATGAACAAATTAAAAATAAAATTAAATAACAAGTTAAAAAAAAACATAGATCAATAATTCTTCGATCTTATTTAGTTAATTAATTCAATAAGAAATGCGACTTCTTACTAAATGAACACCAAAAATATCAAGATTATTTCAATAGGCAAGCGAAGTTGTTCAGTAATAGATTATTTTTCGCATGGCATTTGAGTTTAATAACGTTTTATTTTGGTCATCTGAAAGTATTCGAAATGCTTCTGAAATCGTTTGTTTGTCACAAGATGACAGTACTTCAATTAAAACCAGAAGCAAGCACACTTAAAACGTCAAATTGCAGATATATAATTTTTTGTTATAGATAGCCCAAACATTTCGTCTTTGTCATCATCGCAGTATTCAATGTGAGTGGTAAAAAAAATCAATTTATCTTCGATTAACATCTGTCATTTTTTGCATTCCATTGGGTAAATAAAAATGATTTATTTTAAGGCCAATTTTAGGAACTTTAATTTTTTGGCATATTTATCTTCCGCCAACAGTTAGGTACCCCTTATTAAATAAATAAATATGTTAGAGGCCATTACGGCGGGCGGTTCGTAGAGAGACTAACCGAGTGACTAATAACTCTCAACTATTCCTGTGTGCGTGTTAGCACCAGGATTGCAAAAGCTTAAGTCACTTTTTAGCTTAAGCTTGGCTTTAACTCACAAGCTAGTGGGTGACTTATGAATTAAGAGAAAATTAATCCACAAGCTAGTTGGTGGCACGAGTACGATAACTTGGCCGCCAAGATTTGATGACGGATTTTCGTAGAAGGGTCAAAAATAAGCACTTTTTACTATGGGAGGGGGGGTCTATCTCCCCCCGTTTAGGAGGTAGGGGCACTTTTAGAAAAAATGGTTTAAATTGAAAAAAAAATATTAAAAAACAACGGCAACACCTACAATAAAGTGCTATACTGCGTTTGAAAGCCAGAAGATTGTTCTATAATCCTGCATTTAAATTTTATTACTCATATCAATAGTTTTTGAGAAAATCGTATTTAAAGTCCAAATTTTGATAAAAAAAACGTGGAAAAAAAGTTTAGACCAGTTGTTTTCAAAATTGTGAAATGAAATTGTAAATTAGCTTATATGTGTTTCATGTATCTATCAGTTCTTAATTGAACACAAAAAACCGCATGGTTCTATGTCTACTGGTTTTTGAGAAAACCTCCGTTTAGGAGGTAGGGGCACTTTTAGAAAAAATGGTTTAAATTGAAAAAAAAAAATATATTAAAAAACAGCGGCAATACTTACAATAAAGTGCTATACTGCGTTTGAAAGCCAGAAGATTGTTCTATAATCCTGCATTTAAATTAAATTACTCATGTCAATGGTTTTTGAGAAATTCGCATTTAAAGTCCAAATTTTGATAAAATAACGTGAAAAAAAAAGTTTAGACCAATTGTTTTCAAAATTGTGAAATGAAATTGTAAATTAGCTTACATGTGTTTCATGTATCTATCAGTTCTTAATCGAACACAAAAAACCACATGGTTCTATGTCTTCTGGTTTTTGAGAAAATCGAAAATAACTAAAACTACTTTTCTACAAAATGTTTGATATTTTTTGCTTCCTTAGGCCGGGCATTCACGACACAAAATAACTGCGCAAACTGACATTTCACTCAAGTCGGTTTGTGCAAAACACGATACAAGTGAACTGCACAGTTCTCAGTTTAAAAAAGTTTTCATTCTGTTCATATCATATAATCATCGGCTCCGGCACCAGCCATTATAAAAAAAAAAAACAATGTACACAGCGTAAATAAAATTTTTCAACTGAGCGGTTGCACAGTTTTTGACATTCACGACACAAATAACTGCACAAATTTAAGACTTGAGCAAAAATATTAAAATTTTTTGATTTTTACACAGTTAACTGCACAAACCGCACAAACAACCCCATTCACAACACAACTAAACTGCGCAAACACCAGTTTGCGCAGTTATTTTGTGTCGTGAATGCCCCGCCTTACATAAATAAATCAGTGCCAGCTTCCAACATTAAAATATATAAACAGTAAAGTATGTATGGGGGGGCATGCTGCCCTCCTGCAACCCCCCTGCTTGGGCACACTATAGGATTTGGGGTAGGTGCGAGGTTGGGTGCATGCAAAGTTTCTTTTGCATTCACAGAATCTGTATTTAAAAAAATTCAAATTTATTCTATTTATCCAATGTCCACTAAATACATATAAAATACAATAAACGATCTTGAAAACCAAAACAAACTTCTGACCATGTTCACCAATACATGGCACTATTTTTCTATCGAAAATACTGCCTAGAAAGGAAATATAAGGACGAGGGGGGTTCGCAAATAATAGAGTTTTTATCAGATGTAAAAAAAGTTTACCCTTGTTATACCGATGGTGATATATGTGAGGGTTTACAGTTAAAAGACATCGATCCTCCCACCCTTCAGAGCGAAAATTTAGAAAGTGTTTTACCGCCAAAACATCCTCGGCTTCCCACCATAAAAGAGTAACTCAACGAACTCGACAGTTATAGTACGGACGATGGCTTTATTGACGAGACTTACACACCTTTTTAATACATTTTGACCATTTTTAACTAACTATGAGTGACTAACTCCTGAGCTCCTGACTAACTGACAAAATAACTGACCCAGATGCAATTCTGCCTCCTCATGGTGCATTCTGGGTAACGCTAAATGAATTGCGGTACTGAACTAACAAAGATTCATTATGTTTATTAACATTAATCCTTAAAATAGAATCACCGTCACCACCAAAAATCAAAAAAAGTAGTTTTGGTAATTTTTGATTTTTTCAAAAACTACAAGACATATAGAACCATGCGGTTTTTTGTGTTCGATTGAGAACTGATAGATACATGAAACACAAATAAGCTAATTTACAATTTCATTTCACAATTTTTTAAACAATCGGTCTTAACTTTTTTCACGTTTTTGTATAAAAATTTGGACTTTAAATGCGAATTTCCCAAAAACTATTGACATGAGTAATTTAATTTAAATGCAGGATTATAGAACAATCTTCTGGCTTTCAAACGCAGTATAGCACTTTATTGTAAGTATTGCCGTTGTTTTTTAATATTTTTTTTTCAATTTAAACAATTTTTTTTTTTAAAGTGCCCCTACCTCTTAAAAGGAGGTTTTCTCAAAAACCAGAAGACATAGAACCATGCGGTTTTTTGTGTTCGATTAAGAACTGATAGATACATGAAACACATATAAGCTTATTTACAATTTCATTTCACAATTTTGAAAACAACCGGTCTAAACATTTTTTTTCATGTTTTTTTTTTATCAAATATAGACTTTAAATGCGAATTTCTCAAAAACTGTTGATATGAGTAATAAAATTTAAATGCAGAATTATATAACAATTTTCTGGCTTTCAAACGCAGTATAGCACTTTATTGTAGGTGTTGCCGTTGTTTTTTCATATTTTTTTTTTCAATTTAAACCATTTTTTCTAAAAGTGCCCCTACCTCCTAAACGGGGGGAGATAGACCCCCCCCTCCCATAGTAAAAAGTGCTTGTTTTTGACCCCCCTACAAAAATCCGTTATCAAATCTTGGCGGCCAAGTTATCGTACTCTCCCCTAGTTGGTGAGTTGTGAGTTAATAAAATTTAAATGATAAGCTACTTACTGACTTATGAATTAAAAAAGATTAATTCACAACCTACTAAGTGACTAAGTCATGAGCAGTTTAGTGACTTATGAATTAAAAAATTTTAATTCACTACTAAGTGACCTATGAATTAAAAAAATTAAGTCGTGAGCAAGTTAGTGACTTACGAATTTAAAAAAAATTGATTCACAACCTACTAAGTGACTTTGATTTAAAAAAATTTAATTCATGAGCTAGTTGGTAGATTGGAAATTATTAAGCTTGTTTTGACTATATAATTATTTAATTATTAACGAAACTAGCTTTTAAGCTCTTGGAAGGATAACCCAATAGAATAAAAAGCAATATCGATAAAATAAAACTCACAAACAATTTTACAAAAGATTGAAAACTATTATAATCAAATAATTATAAAGTCAAAACAAGCTTAATAATTTCCAATCTACCAACTACTAACTAGCTTATGAATTATTTTTTTTTAATTCATAAGTCACTAACTAACTTATGAATTAAATTTTTTTAATTCACAAGTCACAGACTTATGACTTATGTTTTTTTTAATTCAAAAACTCGCAACCCTGTTCTGAACTAATGAGCATCAGCACTTTTCCTTGCAAGAAGCAGTATACCCGTGCAAAATTTGTTTCTCAGCAACCAAGAATAGAAAGCGCTAACCATTATGCCAAGGGATACTGGAGTGTCCCTCATTAAATTTCTTTTAAAAACTTTTCAATGAGAACTAAATAACATTGATGCAATTGCCTGGCTTGTGAGAAGCAGAGTGGCCTAACAGATTTTGTAGATTTCTTGCAGACCTTTCTACCTTTTGGAAAATAGCTTTTAAAAATTATTAGTTACTTATTGTGAAATTTGACATGAATAATGTTAATAGTAGAATCTTTATACACTGATAAAATCACTAACCTATCGAATACATCGAAAGCTGGATTCTTTAAAAGATAAATATAGTTTTAAGAACTTGAAGCGGAAACAGTTTCAAATTCAATTCGACTTGACAAATAGCGTTTCTTTCCTCATTTCATACAAACTATGTATGTTTTTGTCAATTAACGGTATTATGACATTAAATGCTTGAAATATTGCAGAAAAAGTGACGTTTTGTCGATAGTCAAAAAGGCAACACTATTTTGGATTAATATAATGACTGACAAATTTGACAGAATTTTTGTTACTTTAGTGCCAAATAATGGGTTTGTTCGTTGAGCCCTGAAGTCACCCTAGGGTCGCCCTAAATCGTTTTTTGAAAAACCTGAAGTCACCCTGGTGAGCAAATTCTGTTTCTTTTGAGACCTGAGGTCGCCCTGAACTCGCCATGAAGTAGATCTAGGTATTTTGCTGGGGCGAGTTCAGGTAACGATCTAACTGTCAAAAGTCATATGAGATTTCATATGTATTTCTTTTGTTGTAGTTTGGCGATTCGCATGTTGCATGTTGCTTGTGTTTGCAATTAAATGTTTGTTGTACTCATCAGATAAAACATTCAGTAACAAGGCGAAATTGTTTTCGTTCATTTTTAAAACTAATTTATAACAAATTTAAAGTTTTATCAGAGCACAAAATTATTTTTTCTTGCTTTTAGTTGTCAACAAAACAGTTGACAGCCATTGGGTGTTTTTTGAAAATCGAAAACCCCGGTTTTTGTTTACAACTCTGATGGTTGTCAAGAAAACCTGGGTCAACCCTGGGTAAAGTTGAACGAACGAACCTAATAATTGATAAGCTCCATAACAAATTAGAAACATATACTACGTTTATATGCAGTGTCGAAAGATCGAGTCGGATTAGGGTCGGATTTTCGACCCAGGTTTTTCGTCATTTGAGTTGAGAGCTCGATTTGGAGTTGAGTTGAAATGGTGTTGAGCGATTCTGAAACATTTTGTTAAGCCAACTCCTCGACCCAGGTTCTTCGTCTCATATTTCGACTCGACATCACTGAGCGGTTCGAACGAAGCTCATTTCAACTCAATACCCGTTTACAAAGGGTCGAAGCGAGCTTCAAGCTCGCTTCAATACCTCATATAAACATAGTAATATATTTACACCAAGTCAAATATACCTAGACAATTAATTTAATTTCAAATGGTAGACAAATGATCAGTTTCTGTTGTTAATCCTTAATTTCGAAATACTGGCAGATTTTAGAACATTTGCGAGATATAGTCATAAATTGTAAGAAAAATGGAACAAATTATGACAACTTCTCATTCGCGTGAATCCGGTACTGATACCTCCAAATCAGACGTCAAAAGCGAGAATCTAATCTTATTTGTTTTTTTTTATTATTTACAGCTTATATTTCAATATACATCGCAGTATGGTTTACGATAGAACGTTTTGTTGCTATACGATATCCTTTGGAGAAAAAAACCTTCTGTACATATTCTTTAGCAAAAAGAGTCATTGCAGGTAATATTAAATTCATATTTACTAATACTATTTCAGGTCATGTTATATTAAGTGCAATCTTCTATGATTCTATGATTTATAGGTGTTGCAGTTTTTTGCCTTCTATCAACAATTTCAACAGCTTTTGAGCATAAGGCCGAGTCTATACAAAAATTTATGGACAGTACTGGTAAATGGTGCCATACAGCAATACTTTCTAACTCTCTTATAAATAGAACACAAATCCAAGGTAACTGTAAACAGGTTTTATTACAATTTAATTTACTCGTAGAAATGTTAAGGCTTTGTATATTATAGTACTCTCATGGAACAGACAAATTAGCTATTAAATCGGTTTCTTTTGGGGGCGCTGTATTCGATACAATTAGAAGTTGGAGACTTATGAATTGCGGAGACTTATGAATTATGGTTGGCTTCAGTAAAAGAGCTATGAATCACTTAATTGAAATAACTTCCCAGATAGTGTTCTATTGTGACGAATGTAAGGAAATATCGTTGTCCCACATTCTCCTCGCAATTAAATGCAACAACTTCAAAGTCAAGTCATCAATAAGTGAAACAAAGGATAAATGCCGCAAAATATTCAGGGAACTCGAAAAAATTGATGACCTCGTGAAACTGACTGAATATTTATACACGATGGTTTCTAATATATCCAAACCATTTAAATCGAACTTTGATAGTGTGAAAAACAGTTCAGCGAAGCATGTAAATTTGCTACACAATTCGATTCTTTAAACTCAATAAGCCATTAGATTCGATGCGTATAGTGAATTGAACTTCTCCGCGGATATTATCAATTCCATCCGTTCAAACCTCGACGTTCACCTACAAACTAGTTCTCGAACAAATTCCCACAATAATCAAGTTAATCTCTCTATTATCGATGATGTCGTGAAATATATCGGTAATTTTTCTTTGGAGCTCGCGTCGACCAGGGCAAGCGTAGATGAGCTGCTAGGTGCAGTGAAAGCCCCAAACATATTTAGAGTTCCGGTTACAATGGATCAATATGTAGCTCTTGCCGATGTTCGAGTACCTCCTGGGAATTATGTGCCACTTTCTTCATCAAATGTTTCACTTCATGATGAGCTTCTCCAACTTCCCACTTCACCTTCCTACGAAGAGAGATTACGAGATCAGAAAACACTTCGTTCCCAATATCCATTCACACGCGACGAACGGTCAGCATTCATTAATTGATGCATTGTTTGCACTTTGTACGGGAATATGTGTATGGCTTTCACTAAAATTCGCTGTGGGATCCGCTTGGTGATGTTCAATTGCGTGGTCCGTCGTAGAGCTAATGGGTCCTCAATCTCAGCGACATCGGCAGCCACAGCCGCGATATTCTCGTTATCTGATTTTTAGAGTTTATAAATAAATCCCCTAATAATCTTTTCACTCATTTAATCAAACTTATATCTTTTACCTTTTTTTTTTAAATTATATAGAAAACATTCCAAACAATGAATCGCAATTTGAAAACTCAGTTCACACGTTGAGTCAATCATGGCAAAACGACAGCAGCATAACTGATCTTTACAACTCTACAAACCACCAATGTCAAAACGTATGTTAAGTAAATTTAAAATTGTTCACAACTAATGTTTTACATTTAGGTCACTTTTTATCTACACGGCTCATCAAGTCTTGGCGAAAATGAAACCTACATCAAATATTTCTTCATCTTTACATCAACAATTTTTGTTTTCATCCCACTGAGCATCCTGGCAACTTTTAATTTTTTTCTAATTGTATTGGTTCGTAAATCTAAGCATCGTCGTGGAGAAATGACAAACGCAAGTGTTCGACGATCAACAATAGTAAGTCAAAATCAAAAAATTGAAATATATTTTAATTTTCTAATCTGTGATTCTATTTTTTTAGCGCAAAAACTCAAATAATGTTTCTCAAGAAAATCGAGTAACTGTCACCCTGATTGCAGTAGTGATATTTTTTATTATCTGTCAGCTACCATGGGCAATATTTCTGATTGTAGCAGAAATAATTAAAATTGATCGGAACCTTAGTACGATACTTGGGAATATTTTCAACTTGTTAGCCGCCCTTAATGCCGCATCTAATTTCATACTTTATTGCGTTCTATCGGATAAGTATAGAAAGACTGTAAAAGAGTTGATTGTAGGGTACAAACGTGGAAGAAGAAATATGAGTATAAGTACGAGTTATGTGCCAAGTACAAGGAGGTATCGACCTGCCTCACAAATAAAAAAAAGTAATCCTTGAGCGTTGGTATATCGAAGGAGGTAAAATTAAATACAATATAATTGTCGAGAATGTTCTGTTTGTTGTGCCATGTGATCTTGACGGTGTCATGAAATAAAGTTAAATGCAATAAATTCTAAAGCCAAATTTTCAAAAAATTGAATTTGATCTTAATCTTATTAGATATGTATATCATTTTAACAGTGTAACATTGTAACAACTAATTTAATACTATCGGTGTAGCAACGTCATCAGCCCAAAGTTGGAAAATTACGCGTGGGAAAATTACGGCAGATTTATTTCGTTTCGTTGTCAATTGATAGTCCTTAAATTCATTGTGAAGTGTCAAATAGTTATGAATTTTTTGACAATTTCTAACTCGTCGATGGTTTGAATTGATGAATAAATTGAGAGCAATCAAGATCTTCCTTGCTTATCAATTTGATATTTATAGATGAAGTTAAGTTAAATGAAATTGTTACAATCTAACAAACAATGACACTTCGTCAATCTAACAATGACATAACAGGAAAAGTCAAAATTGGTTATAAAAAGAACGAACCACAGATTATCAACAATAATCTGTTTGGGTTTGTTCGTTGAGCTCTAAAGTCACCCTGGGGTAGCCCTTAATCGTTTTTTTGAAAAACCTGAACCCACCCTGGTGGCGTATTGCCAAACTGTATATCAGTACAGAGCTCCGACGCTCTATAATAGACTACAGAATGCTCATTCAAATTAAGAGCATACTATATACTGTGTCAGATCAAAAGCAGATTTTTCTGTGTTGGTATACATTTTGCTCAGGAAACTAAGAGCAAAGTACCTGTGATTACAGAGCCATCGTTCACGTTGGTGTGTTATTGTGTGTGGTGTGTGGTGCCGTGACATAAGGCCAAGTGACAAAAGGCCAAATTTGTTTGTGACTTAAGGCCAAACATAAAATGTTTTGTCTTGAGCAACAGTACCTTGGGTGGACCGCTTCGCGGGTTTTCAGGATTTTAACTCCCTTTTGGGGGCTCACACCCGCTCACGCAACTCCGTTGCTCCGCTTAGGGTATGTTCAGTCGCCAGGCAGGCGCCTGTAGCAACAGTTTTCCTGAGCAGCAGTACATAACCGTTAGTTGTTTACTCCAATTAATGTAAAATACAAAACTGTTGCTACAGGCGCCTGCCTGGCGACTGAACATACCCTAAGCGGAGCAACGGAGTTGCGTGAGCGGGTGTGAGCCCCGAAAAGGGAGTTAAAATCCTGAAAACCCGCGAAGCGCGCCACCCAAGGTACTGTTGCTCAAGAGTCAAGACAAAACATTTTATGTTTGGCCTTAACATGCGGTCTCCACTAGCGATGAATCCAGAGCATGCTTAAAAGCATGTGTTCATTATCGCAAGTAGAGACCGCCATCGCAGCTATATTTTCATCGCTTGCGATAGAAAGTATGCTCTCATCGCATACCATCCATCGCTTGCTTTATCGCAAGGAGAACTGTCATATTGTTCTGGCGTAACCAAATTTAATTAACCTGAGTTTGAGTTTTGCGTGCGAAGAAAGCTTTTGCTTGGGGTTTACGTTTTTCTAACAAAATTAAAAAAAAATCTGATTTGAAATTGTCCATAGAACTCATTTATATCCATTAAAATTATTCACTATACTAAAAAAGTATGCGATTTATCGCTAGTGGAGACGGCGTGTAAGTCACAAACAAATTTGGCCTTTTGTCACTTGGCCCTATGTCACGGCACCACACACCACACAAAATAACCACACCAACGTGAACGATGGCTCTGTAATCACAGGTACTTTGCTCGATCTGAAATAGTATATAGTTTGCTTCAGCTTTTTTAATATTTTACAAGCAAACTGCATGTGACCACAGAGCGCTCTGTGGTAGCATACAGTTTGCTCTACAATACTTTCAAATTCGGTGAGCACAAAATGGCTGAGCACAGACTAAGGATATCTGTGCTGATATACAGTTTGGCAATACGCACCCTGGTGAGTAAATGCTGTGTTCTTTGAGACCTGGAGTCGCCCTTAACTCGCCCTAAAGTAGATCTAGGTATTTTGCTGTTGCGAATTCAGGTAAGGACCAAACAATCAAAAGTGACATGAGATTTCATATCTATTTCTTTTGTTGTCGTTTGTAGATTCGTGTGTCGCATGTTATTGTTTATGTTTGCAATCAAATGTTTTTGTACTCATCATCCTGTTCGGATGAAATTAATATTGAGTAACAACACAAAATCATTTTTGTTCATTTTTAAAACTAATTTATAACAAATTTAAAGTTTTATCAGAGCACAGAATTATTTGTTTTTGGGTGTTTTTTGAAAATAATTTCAGAATTATCTGTTTAATTTTTTTCATCATGAGCTAGGAAGATGCTATTCTTCTCATATAAGTAATACAACTTACCAAAAACACCACAAACAAGAAAAGTTAAAGTTAAATAAAATTCTAGGCGGAAACATTGACACGTACCCACTAACATATACTATGTTGACAGGTTAAAACTCATATTCATAGATAAATACCAGGTTTGCCTAATAACAGCTTAAACAATAGCTGTGTTTTATTTTCCCCCAGATCTGATCCGGATTGGATCTTCATTCAAAATTGCATGTATAACAAAAACAACACAAGGCCCAGTTTTGTTTGTATTTGTTGTTTTACATGTTATTTTGAAAACAAAATCCAATCCGGATCAGATCTGGGGGAAAATAAAACACAACTAATGACTATGAATAGATAATATGTCCCATACAGACTTAAGGAACTTGCTCAATTGGCTTGCTTTTTTTGAAGCAAGTAGATAAGCCATTAATTTTTTGCACATCAGGTTTAGAATTTTTTGAGAAAAATAGAAGTTGAAAATTTGGTTTTGAATTATTGTATGCTAAATAACTTGTTTCATGGCATCGATCTTAAATTAGTCTTCATAGATTTATTGATTTTCATTTGTTTATAGATTTTGTCGTATCGAGCTAAAGCCGCATTAGGTACTATAAATATTTAATGTTATTTATGATTTTTTAAATTTAAAATAGATATCCTACATTATGTAAAAATAAGTTTTTTTTTTTAACTAAAATGTCTTATTTGTAAATGTCATAAATGGTCAAAAACATACAAAATATTATGACAAATAGTTTGTAAGTCATAGAAAATAAAACAAAATAATAAAATAAATAAATGTATGTACATATGTTTCAATTTAACTTCAAAAAATCATGTAAAAACGTCAAGATTACACATGTATTCAGCAAAAGATAATCTGAGATTTAAGGCAAGAGATTTATTTGTTGCTTCCACCGCACTAAAACATTAAAAAGATGATTAACTACGACAGCACCTATCAAAATTCTAATGGTGTTTTAATTTATTCTTTATTCCTAAATACCATCCCTTTATCCGTCCTTTTCTTTTATGCGTACGGTTATCTTTTTCAATTGGCAATCAACAGAGTTTACAAGAGATATATCGAGACAATGGTAAAAGAAAATGTTACTTTGTGTTCTGTGATTTTCATTAATTAATATTTTGTGGATTCGGCTATTTTTCTTGACATAAATGTAAACACGTTTTTTCTCAATTACGGATTACACAACCGACAGTGGTGAGTTTCCAACTTACTAAAGCATTTCTTACTGTAAGTTTCGGGGTCGCATTGCTAGAATGACGTCCAACAGCTTAAATTTTGGGGCTAGCTACCCTGGCAATCACAATGGCCAAAGCAGAAAGCAAAGAGCAGAAGAACAGTCAGATTTTTTTGGATGGCTATTGCATCGCATACTTTTTTAGTAATTGTAATGCATCGGATTACACAGGATCGGATTTCAAATCAGACATTTTTTTAAATTTGGAAGAAAAACGTAAATCTCAATCAAAAGATTTCGTCGCACGTAAACATCAAACTCAAAGAAATTAAATTTGGGAACGCCAAAACAATATGACAGTTCTCCTTGCGATAGAGAAAGCGATTAATGGTATGCAATGAGAACATAATTTCTATCGCACAGTATGGAAATATAGCTGCGATGGTGGTCTCTACCTGCGATAATGAAAGCATGCTTTAAAGCATGCTAGTGGAGACCGCATGTAACGAAGAATACGTGGAGAGTGTGCATCTAAGCGACTTTATCCCGCCCGATGCATTCCTCTTCTTACACAGTCTACCATTTCTGCTAAGGAGTAAGGACTTGATAGGCGCCTTCTTTATAATCGAGACGTCCTTGCACAAGACAGAGCAGAGTGCCTTCGGTTCAGTAGAACTGTATCCGATCGGGACCGAATAGACAGGGTAAGGTAGGAGAATCAGTTCTGTTAAGTCTGATATTGAAAGTTGACATGGATGTTTATTGTCTTGGCCGAATTACATAGATTAAAGTATAGTTTTAAGCAGTACAGACGAGGTGGCACAAACAAAAATTATAAAAAAATGCTTGATGTGGCTGTTCTAGCTTTAAGTATGTAGTTTTAGTTTATTTTAAATTGATTTAAGTAGTTTTATCAAGGTTAAGTTTAGTTGTAAGTTTTATACTGTACTAGCCGACCCAGCTCTCGAGTGCCAATTTATTTATTATTTATTATTAAATTATTGGCAGTGTTTTCAAGCAAATTTATTAAATTAAATTTTATTTTATGTAATATGCAAAGTGTTCGACAGTGCAAAAACAAAAATGACCCACAGTGTGTAAGCGTGTCTGAAGTATATTCTGCACATCTCCGTAACTGTGGCTTTCCAACCATATAAAATTTATCGAAATCGGTTAAATACTTTTGGAGAAAAGTGTACCACAAAAAACATGTTTGCCGTTTTATTATATGATTTGGCAATAACTTTTTCACTGCCAATCTGGTGCCATTACACAGTTTTGGTGGATTAATATTTCGCAATAATATAATCAAAGAAACAACTTTAAGATTCAAGCAATGCGGTGGCATACCAGCTAGTTCCAATGAATTTTAAAATTCAATTGGATAATTCATTGCCTCATCTTGATTCATAACACTGTTGATTACCACGTAAATCTTGCATTGTTCGATTAAATGCTTCTAGTGATTTTTTATTCGCCGTTGTACACTCATCCCATAAAATAATTGACGTTAATCGCAGAACTTTTGCCATAGCAGTCTCGAAATATTGCAAGGTGGAGTTTCAATCACCTGTACATTCAATGGCAATTTTAGTGCAGAGTGTGCAGTCCGACCACCTTCTAATAATGTAGCAGCAATTTCCGAAGATACAAGTGTCAATACAATTTTCTGTTCCGATTGAATAGTTAGAATAGCTAAAATCAATGACATAACGAACGTTTTGCCTGTACCACCCAGGCGCATCCAAGAAATATAATCCAACTGCATTATTGGAAACGGTTTGCATGATTGTGTCATATACGATGAAGTTCCGAAACATGTTGCAATTGCTCATTTCTGCGATGAAGTACAATATCACGGGATTGAAACTGATCACCAAGAATTACAATTGCAACCTCATCAATTGTCGATGTTCTATCAGCCCTTATTACGATTTTGTGATTATCAGATAGCATACGATCGAAAGCAATTTTGAACAATTGAACTAATGCGTTATGCTGATGGAAAACCCTTTGTAGCTCACGAATAATTTCTCGTCTTGTATTCGAGACAGTTACACAACGTTGATCCAATTTACGATTTTCATCACCAATAAAATAAATTTGCTAAAATTGATGATCAGCGTCGGGGTATGGCAATAACGAACCAGCTTGATGATAAATCTGGCCCTGAATCTGTAACATTTATGCAATTTCAGGTAGATGTTGGATCAGAATTTTAAAAACTATAGAATACTTTATGATTCAGATTGATATAAACATGGGACAATCATGTTGAAGTATTTTCCTTAAACGTCGGCATAATTAACTCTAATAATTTTAGTAGCACTAAAAGAAGTCATTTGAAATGCCGAATTGTGTTGTTGAATATGGATCAAAAAGTGATTCGACGTTTGAGATGTCCCAAAAATAAATTAATACAATGGTTCGGGTGGAGTTTCTATTGCTGGAAATCTCACTTTGTCATTAGCACAACACATGCCGGGCATTTCACCTGGAAAGTTAGCGGCATCACAATGTGGACATATTTATTGCGTCCATCATTCCAATATATCCGTACATACTATAATCAATTTGACTGTTGTAAGTAAAAGCAGCACCCATCATTTTAGCCAAAAGAGCAGCACGACGTATTCGTGATCGGCGTGCAAGGTTCAGTACAGGTACAGGGTCAACAGATCTATTTCGTGCATTACGTTCACTGCGATGCATTAGCTTGTGCGCGTTCATCTGCAGTCTGTGATCGACTTAGTAATGCCACATCATTACGCGTTGGTCGACCTACATTTGCTCGCCCGGCTTGTGGCATAATTCCTTCATATAAAAAAGAATAAATCAAATTAAAAATATAAGTTTCAATTTGACAGCAAAATCCCCACTAACAAAATGATCCGACATTTATTGAATTCATTTGTTACAAAAAATGTGATAAATGAAGAACCGCTCGACCAATTTTGTGAAAACTTCACATAAACCATCTACTAAATAGTTCTAACAAAGCCTTAACATTTGGTTTGGATAGGTGAGCCCGTTCTTCAGTTATAGAATTACAACGAAAAGTGGCATTGATTTTTATATATATAGATAATAGTTCAATAACAAAGATGAATTTTGTTTTTTTTTTTTATTTAACAGTTTATTTAACTTCGCTTAGCACAGCAAATGTCGAATAAGCTGTCTTCATGACCTGTAATTAATTTTCCTAATGATTCTCTTTTAAAATTGTACCTTTTTTTAGATCTTACCCGAACGAAAGTAGGCAATTTAAGTGGTATTATATCACCAGCCATAATTACAAGTGGCCTTTGTGATCGTTTCAATAGCAATAAAAGTGCCTTTTTGAATTCTTTATTCTGATCCATCCAATTACAAGAGTAAATAGCTTCGGTCAGCTGTTCAGCTTTTTGGCACAGTTGATCGCCAAAATGACACAAAATCAGAATCTCAAAAGTAACAGCCGTAAAGAATATAATAATGTTAAGTAGTTTCGAGAAGTCCAAACCTATGTACAGCATGTAGACACCAATAGTACATTGAGCCAGTCCCGTGCACATAAATTGGGCCAAACAAGCTGTTGAAATTATTTGTTGTATAGTTCTGTATAACCTATAAAAGATAGAATTAAATTTTAAAATAAAAAAAAAAAAAAACATCTACATTTTTATACTTAACTCAATTATAACCTGATGGTCCTTAATGCATTCGATTAACTCCCTGTTGACTTCCTCCGAATCCATTCCTTTTTTCTTCCCCAAATTTGAGATCCTCAGCGACAAGGCCTCGATGTGAGCACAAAGAATTCTTAAATATGCCTGCGGATACGTATCATTTCCCAAATCTTGAATTGCTTGCACTGTCAATCCATAAACCTGATACGAATGAGCAATCAAGAAATCCCCATATGAATTCTTCCAATCCAAAGGAAGCCAAGCTGGATACATCAAAATTCGTTCCTTCGCTAAATAGACGACCAATTGACTAGTCATAATCGCACAACCAAACATTATAGCAAAAATGCAAAAACACTTGCGAGCCGATCGCATACCCATACGCAATGCGTGCAATTCTTCATCAGTACTTGCCCTAGTGTCTAATCTGTCTAGGATTTGCTTTACCGCAAGGAGCTTCGAACGCACTATAACCACGTTCAAATATTTCAAATTACAAATAACATCTGTTATGGTAATGTAAAGATTCTCGCACAGTTCAGTGAAGTTTTCCGAAAGAATGCAATTTACAATCAAGGTGAGTGGGAACATTAAAGTAACAGTTAAATTAAGAATAATTGCATACACAATGTATGGGAGCCTCCAATGGCGATTTTTCGGAAATTTAAGGCCACAAAACTGCCAAACAAACCAGTGATACTTAAAGGCTTCGTAAGTATGAAGAGTATCTCGTGATGGTATTTCAGCCGCTCGAATTAGTCCAGGAGACATGGCTTTTGATAAGTCAAGTTGAAGTTAAACGAATGAACAGGATATACAGAATTCTGGGAAATTCGATCTGAATCGTTTTTTATACCCACACCTGAAAGACTAGGTGTTCCTACGAGTTCTCTTGATGAAAAGTTTCTTTTTTTGATTTGGAAATAGTTCTATCTTTAGGAGATTTACGTAACAGTTGAATATTATTATGAAAAATTCCTTAGTCTGCTTAAATGACTAAACAACGCTCTGAGAGTCTCTATATAGTCGGTATAGTACTATGGAAAGCATTTCAGTTTCCTTGATGCAAGCGCCACTCATGGATAATGGCATGGGTGGTATAATTCTCTTTGCTGACAGAAGATAGCTTTATATTTTCGAATCATTAAATTCCACACGGTTTTAAATTCCCCATTGTATAATGCACTATCGAGATTAGAATCAAATGAGACGAATATGAAAAGCTGAGGGTGGTGTCGTCAGCGAAACAATGAAGTGGATTAGAAGCCTCAGACAAAAGATCATTGATTAATATAAGGAAGAGTGTCGGTGACAAAACGGAGCCTTGGTGAACACCAGCACCAGTGTTGGAACTGAGTATGAAATGTTTTTAACATTTTTCACAAAATACCAAACATTTGATGTTGGTCTTGGTCTAGCCTTGACTTGCTATATTAAGCTAAGTACTCGACATATAAATGAAGCAAACGCTTACGTTTCTGACGTTATTTTTAAGTTATCGTCTGCGACTTTGATGATCTCACAGCTCACGATCAATTGCGATAACACATTGCACATCTCTCATATTTCCGATTATATCAATTGTGGTGATCATTCATGTTAGTTTTTTAATAGGAATCATTAGATTTTGACAATAAATTTATGACATGCCATGTCGTTTCATTTGTTTTTAAACTGTCAGACACTACATACAAATCAGTAATGGCTAAATCACAACAACTCCGCGCCGTGTGTTCCATGACTAGGCTATGAAGCAGATGGAGGTAAACCCCGATTTCAGCAAAACAAATCATCATCATTCTGCACGAGCTATTTAAAGGCAGGGTTTTTCATGGCCAGGTGACTTTAACTCACCGCCGCCCATATCGTGCGATTTGTTCCCGATTCCAATGCACTTTTTCTTTTAGGTTTTCGTTATATCGAAGGTCTATGGCCGTCAACGTCAATTTGACTGTCATTATTTTACGGAGATATTGCTATCCTGACATTAAATAATCCAGGGGTGGAATCAGCTAAGGTGACGGTTGATTGTGATTGTCATTTTGACTATAGCTGTCTCCATCATATCAATAAAGAAATATAGAGAGCGCAATTGTCAAAATGACAATCACAATCAACTATCACCTTAGCCGATTCCACCCATGCTTGCACAAAATCAGTTTGTTCAACGTTAGTCAAATTTTCTTGCCAACGCATTTGACGTCTATGTACAAGCTTTCTAGCTTATCAATACTCAATTTTACCGCAAATGACGTTATCGAACATGTGACTTTAGCTAATTGCATTTTCGAAAATAATACTTTTGCATCAAAATTTCGTTTTGAGTTTTCGAAGAGTTGACTTTTGCAGATTGCGTTAAAGAATATCTTCAAATAACATTTTTGACGATTTCGAAAACGGATTGTGTCATCGTATCATCTTATATCATAACTCATATTCAGCCTTATCTATGCACCAGAATTATGGAAAATTTAAGCTCTCGAATGAGCACCAGCCCTAGAGATTTGGGAAGCTTGATTTAAACGATGTTATATTTCACATTGATAAGGTTTTAAAATTAAACAAAAATTCATTGATATCTCACACACAACTTGTTGATTTTAATCTAACATCTAGCCGTCCCTTATAGAACAACCTTTAGCAAAGTCGGTTAAGTCAAAATAAGGGTTCATAAGTAAACCAGAATACAAACAAAAATAATAATTGGAATACTTTTGTTTGTGGTTCTTTAAAATTGTTCCTGATCGGATACGTTTGCGGCTTTTATATGTTAATAATATCAATGACCTACATACATACAATAACTTGCAATGGCAAGACTTATATTTCAATTTTCCAGTTAAAATTATTTGGTTAAGCGAAGAATTACACATAACGAAAGTATTTATGACAAGTGAATCGCTTTGCAAGTTTGCATTTTAAACTTCTAAGTGCAATTGAATTTAAAATAATTATGAGAATGCAATTAAAGCTTTTAACAGCTTTCAAACTTTTTAAATGGTGTGAATTTATTAATAAAGAGAAAAAGTCATATAGATAATTCGAAAGATGATTTTAACTCTATAAGTTTCGAAAAGAATACCTATTTGAGTTTACTCAGTCCTTTGTTAGTTGGTATTTATAGTCCAACAGCAACAGCCATCGTATAAAATATGCAAGGATCTTCGTCAAAGTTAATAGGTACTTAAAGATTTAATTGCATTGGCCAAACCGGTTTTTGTTTCTGGAATCATATTATACTTATACTTTGCAAAGGTTTGTGATGTCATGAATTTAATAAGTTATGTTTCATAATATTCAACCCTAAAAATTCTGATATGTTTGAAGCCTGTGTAGGTAAGTACATATTGATATTCGACATAGATAATGGATGTCTATGATTTTCTGTTGAATCCAAAAGGCTTAAGTCGTTTTTATTTTTAAATCCGGAATCTCTTTCCGATCCGAGATCCCAACTGGCACTTTTTTTGATTCTGAAGTTTATTGTGATTGTATATGTAAAACGTCAAATGTGGACAATAATGTTGTCCATTTCAAAATCAAAATCAATGTTTGTTGAAAGAAAATCACTTCGCACAATTAGGATACAAAAAATCACAACTGTCGAGTTTGAGGTTTAAGTATATGAATTTGTGAGTACTCCTGTTTTCGATTCTGATTTCCAATTCAGAAGCAAATTTCTCTTCTTTTCGGAATCAGAACTGTCATTTTTTCCCAAGTGCCAAATAAAAAGGACATTAAACGAGATTCACTTTTTTATGACAAAAGATAATTGCCAACGATTAAAGGGTTAAGAAGGAGGATAATTTTTAATCATTTATTTATTTTACTAATTTAATTTAGAAATAATTCGCATATTTTAAACTGAAGATCTTTAAAAAAAAGGCTGACATTTTTTGTTATTTATCTTATAGGAAAGAAGAGTGTTTTGATTAACGCGAGACGTAATCGGACTCTTATATGTATAACTAAGTATTTTATAATTAAATACTTTTTCCAATACTTTTCTTAAAATAAACACGATAAGGAGATTTAAATAAAAACGTTTGACTGAAAAACTGTAAAAGCGATCTAATTTCCTTCTTTTCCGCTACTATTAGAACAACCATTTAATCATTAAAAATATACACACAGTCACAAAAGTAAGTATACAACCAAGCTATTACGTAAATAGACGAAAAAATACCGTTAATATCAAATCCATATCTATTCTCTGCATATGGCACAAGTGTCTTGTCATACACATTACTGCTGTTAAGCAAAATAACGGTACAATTTGTATCCACTTCTTTGCTATCTCATTATTTGTAATCACGGGTAAAAAAAAATAGGTTACAAAAGTTAGTATACAGACAGTTTTTCGTATGTGATGTTGCATCAATAAAAACTTTTGAGTCGATTTTTTGTTTTTTTTATTAAAAAGGTAAGGCAAAACTACTAGACTAGGTAGCCTATTTCAGTTCAAATTATTTCTTTTAAAATTAGAAATGGCACCACGTGGAAAAGAGCTCTCCTTGGACTTACAAAAATTAATAGTTAAGTACTCAAGTGAAGGAAAGTGGATTCGGAAAGTAGCTGTACTTGTTGATAGGAGCTGGACCGTCCAAGAAATATTGGAATAGCAGAAACAATGTGGAACAGTTACGAACACGGCTCGCAGTAGCCGCCCGCGAACGTTCTCTGGACATGAGAAGCGAATTATAATTCGCAAAGTAAAGAAAAATGCGAAAATAAGCGCACCAAAACTGCTGAACGAGATAGAAGAAGGGGCAGGTATGTAAGTAATGCTGTACCCAAACCATACGCCGCATCCTTCACGAAGTCGGGTATAAGGCTGTGCTGTTAGGAAAAAACCATTCATTAGCAAGGTCAATCGCCAAAAGCGGATTGAATTTGCCAGAAGTCATATTCAGACCGATTTGGCTTTCTGAATACCGTTATATTTTCTGACGAGAGCAAATTCAACATCCATGGCTCTGATGAACGTGCAAAAGTGTGAAGAAAACCTAATACGGTGTTAGATCCTAACCACCTGACTGGAACTGTTAAACATGGTGGTGGTTCGGTTATGGTTTGGGGGTGCTTGGCGGCATTTAGAGTGGGTAACCTGGTTTTTATTGAGAGTACTATAGATCGTTTTGGTTACCTCGACATCTTAAAAAATAATCTTCATTAAAGTGCACAAAAACTAGGTTGTGAGAGGTCATTCATCTTTCAACAAGATAATGACCCCAAACATACCTCGCAAATCGTGAGAGAATGGCTGCTATATAATGTGCGAAGACAAACCAAAACAACTCCTCAATCACCAGATTTAAATGTTATTGAGCATTTATGGGATCATCAGGAGCATCAAATACGCAAACATGAGATAAAATCAAAAGTAGAGATTAAAAGAATCCTTCAAAAAGAACAAAATAACCCTAAGTGTTACCCAAAAATTTGTTTCGTCGATGCCATCGTTAATAAACGCAGTAATTAAATCAATCAAGTTACTAAATTATAATATTAAGTCAAAAATGTTGTAATTTCTATTAGTGTATAGGTACTTACTTTTGTGATCAAAATTCTGAGAGTTTTAGTTTTAAGTTGATATCTAAGCCATTTAAAAAAAAAATGTTTTGATAATTGATTTTACGAAAAGAGAATAAAATTTGGTCCTTATTCGGAAAATATCGAGGTCCAAGACGTTTTACAGACAACCTTCTGCCTGCCAGACGCGATAAGAATAGGCTACTTCTTGCACTAAGAAGAGGCCACCTTCAAAACGTCTTAGACCTCGATATTTGCAATCAGGGCACTTAACTCTTCATTTTGAAGTTATGGCAAATTTTGTATCCCAATTTTTTAGACTTTGGAAAGAACTGCATACTTGATGCACTATAATGCACTATTGCGCCCACTAGAGTATGCAAGACGTTCACATTTATAAATAACTATAAAAGGCCTATCTAATTATGCTAATTATTTTTTGTTATCAATCACACCTAAAAATTGCTGTGGGCTCTCGGTCTATAAGCAAGCAAAAAAAGCAAATATCCCATAAAAAAGTAGTTTTAGTTATAGTACTGTGGGTGGTCCGCTTATACTTCACTTTTTTGCCATAAAAAAGTGTTTCTCCTCCATAATTTGATGTTTTTTATCAGCAGCAAACACTTTTTTATCGATTCGTTAAAAAAAAGTTCATTTTGGTTCCACATAAGGTCCTAAAATTTTCTAAAAAATATACGCCAAATGTTTCATAACATAATGCCTATTCAATTTTTTCTCTCTGCTTAACATTTTGTTTCCTGCTGTATACTTACTTTTGTGACTGTGTGTATATGGTTACTACTACAGTATTCCCCGCTTAATTGCACTGACCATTTTGTCAGATTTTTCGGTCAATTATCCGGGTGGTTCAATTAACGAAACCCCGCTTAATTGACCGACCTGTTCAATTAAAAGAAACCCGTATAATTGCACGAGTCGGTCAACTAAAAATTAAAATATTCATCCCAGAAATTTACTATGAACATTTGATTGTCAACTTACGAAAACCTTGAAAAAACTGAAAAAGAATACACACACAAACATATTTGAACACGTTTTATTTAAAAAATAAACATACATACATAATTAAAACTATGAAACAGAAATAAATTATTCTTAAAAATAAGTCACTTTTAGCTTCGAAAAGGATAACAAAAAATAAATACAATAGTAGGTACATATGTACCTCGAAAGGCTCATAATGGTTATTTGCATACATTGGTTTGAAAAAATTTGTGATTTGATTTTGATTGATTGTTTTGTTTTGCACAATGTCTTCTCGTTTTTCAGCTCAACTGTAAATTTATTTAGTGGTAAGAAGTATAAACGTAGAATTGCAATGTCCTGAAGAATTTCGAAAGTTGATGGTAATATGGCTTCAACTTCTTCTTTTTCTTTAACCGTTTTTAAAATTTCAGCGTCTGTTAAGCATTGTATTTAAGTATGTTGTCTATGACCACGATATCATTTTCCAGCTGCTCTTCATCTTGAATGATACCTGTCTTTTAAAAAGCCACTTCAGACGTTGGTTAAGTAATAAAATATTTCTAATATTTGTTTCATTATAATTTTTTTGTACGTCCAATTATCCGAAAAATGTCCATATATTTTTTTTTTTTCGGGTGCATATTTTAAAGTTCAATTAACCGAGTAATTCAATTAAGCGGGGCTCAATTAACCATCTAAAAAGCTATGCTACTAATACGGGAAATTTTGCAATGCAACTTTTTCGGTCAATTAAGCGGGATGTTCAATTAAGCGAGGTGCAACTAAGCGGGGATTACTGTATCACAAAATGTTTACTTTCAATCCATTTTTAGCACTTTTACACTTATCCATCCAAGAAAAACACGGAATACTTATAAACAGCCAACAATTTTTGTATTCCAAACAAAGGACACTTTTCACATACTATTATGCACCTACAGTGGTGGCCAAAATAATAAGAATGAATAGTTTTCTTTTCTTATCATAATAGAATCTATGCCTTAAACCTTGTTCATTAGAATAAATTATGTATATGAATTTTTTTTGACTTGACTATATAACATTTCCAGTGCTACCAATCAATAATGATGATCACTTGCAATGTACCGTTAGTTTTACTTACACATTTATACTTAGATTTTTCGTGTAAAATTGTAAAGGTCCAAATAAAGATTTATATATAGGTATATATTTTATTAACAGCATAATCTTTACATTTTGGTTGTATTGTAACCGCACAATTTACACAGAGTTATGATAATAATATCTTGCTACTGAAAAATGATTTAATGTTTAAAAAACGATAATTATGTTGAAGAGAATTTGTATTGGAAAGAAAAAGCTGATAAAACTTTTCATTGAGAAAAAAAAAAAAAAAAAGAATTACATAGGGGAGAGTGGGGCACATTTAAACACGGAGCACATTTGAACAATGCTTATAAAATTTTACGTTATTACTCTTTTTTAAAAGTAATTTAAAATTTTAACCTATCAATACCATATCCATAAACGTCATTGACTTTCCTTGAATATCTCAGTTGTCTCTCGGACTTGGAGGTGAAGGGTACTTTTGCTAGTGGAAGTGTTTTGCTTTCATTTTTTAGTTGTAAGAGTTTAAACAAAAATTACTGCGCGATTTTAAAACAGGAACACATTTTTTTGGAGGAAAAATAAATTTTAAACCTAATTGCGGTAAGTTTTTTACTGGATATATTTCAGTTAAATATTTATAATAAATTTTATGTCACTGGAACAGTTGGGGCACTTTTGAACATGTTCAAAACTGCCATGATTGGTTTTTTTTAACATATCAAAGACATTAAAGAGAAAATTTAATCAGCTTCAAGCAATTAATCAAGCAATTTGTTATCTGTTCTATAGGGCAAGTATTGGTTTCAGGTAAAAAATGTTTTTGTCATATCGACCATCAGTTTCTGCGTGTATACGTTCTCTGTCTCATTTTTGAGCTATTGAATACTGAAAGCAAGGCCTAGTTAAAGCTTTCTAGGTCAAAAAAATCTTGAAATTTGTATAGCTTTAACAATAATATTCTAGTTTAAGCTATTTTTATTCACACAAATTGAAGCTTAGGCTTGGAAAACAAGATAAAACTAAATGAACTTAGCGTTGGCTATTTTAAAATAGCTATTACTAGAAAACATCTTTGACTAGCTAGCTTAAGCTTATTCTTATTCACTAAAAATCCAGCTTTTACTGTAAAATCTAAGTTTTAGATTAATTTTTTTTTTCTTATTAATCTTTGTAGATTTTTGTTTTTTTTTTTTTTTTCTACAAATACATGAATATGATATTACAAAAGTATTAATTTTGAGTTTTATTGATAAGTTCTTATTAAAAAATGAATATACATGGGGCACTTTTGAACATAAGAACCTGTATTGATTGGAGATTAAAATTCAATATAAATATTTCGTTAAATGGACCAAATATTCTTCTAAACTGAACGTAAATACCACTATTCCATGTGAGTAAAATATCACGCCAATTGCTGGAATATTTTAGGTGTTATCAGTCTGGAAAGCAAAAAGTGTTCAAATGTTCACCACTCTCCCCTATATATTTTATATTATTTGGTTAAATCTAATATCACAGTTATTTTAAATTATAGTAAAGGGAACCTAAAACGATTAAGATACATGGGTAAATCAACAGAGTGAATGTAATATTGAGAATAAATAGAATTAAAATGTAACAAATTGCAACATGACAACAGGTTATACAGAAGCAAATTATAAGTAAATGTATATTGACACAAAATAAATAGATAAATAAATAAATAAGTAATGCAAACAGAAAATAAATAGATAGATAAATAAAGAAATAATAAAATAAATAAATAAACAGTTAAATGAGTAAACAAGCGAATAAATGAACAAATAAATAAACAAAAATAAGTAAATACATACATAAATAAATGAATAAAAAAATCAAATAAGTTTATTTATAATGTTTATAATAATATGTTTCTTTTTTTGGGAATCATAAGTTAGTTTACAAGATTTTTAATCAAAGGATTATCTGACAAAGAACAATTACATGGATATTTTTTAGAGAGGTTATAAATTCTTGAAGAAATAGTGTTTATACTAGCTTATCATGTACATAGTTCAAGTGTTGAAAAATGCCAAGGAAGCTTAAGTGCTAGTTTAAGAATTTTATTTTTTGCTATTTGCAATTTTTTTATATGTGTCCTAGCACAATTTCCCCACACGGGGCAGCCATACAACATAAACGAGTGTAAAAATAGTTTTGTGAATAATGAGCTTATTTTCTGCACTCAGCAGTGATTTTCTGTTTATAAGAGGATACATTATTTTAATGGTTTTATTAACTTTATCCAAGGTGTTTGAGATCTGTTTGTTATACACACAGTCACAAAAGTAAGTATACAGCACGAAACAAAATGTTAAGCAGAGAGAAAAAATTGAATAAGCATATTTATGTTATGAAACATTTGGCATAAATTTTTTTAGAAAATTTTATTCTCTTTTCATAAAATCAATTATCAAAACATTTTTTTTAAAAAATGGCTTAGATATCAACTTAAAACTAAAACTGTCTCAGAATTCTGATCACAAAAGTAAGTATACACTAATAGAAATAACAAGATTTTTAACTTAATATTAGAATTTAGTAACTTGTTGGGTAACCTTTTGATTTAATTACGGCGTTTATTCTTGATGGCATCCACGAAACAAGTTTTTGGGTAACACTTAGGGTTATTTTGTTCCAATCTTCTTGAATGATCCTTTTAATCTCTACTTTTGATTTTACCTCATGTTCGCGGATTTGACGCTCCAGATGATCCCATAAAGGCTCAATAACATTTAAATCTGGCGATTGAGGAGGTGTTTTGAGTTGTCTTCGCACATTATATAGCAGCCATTCTCTCACGATTTGCGAGGTATGTTTGGGGTCATTATCTTGCTGAAAGATGAATGACCCCTCACAACCTAGTTTTAGTGCACTTTGATGAAGATTATTTTTTAGGATGTCGAGGTAACCAAAACGATCTATTGTACTCTCAATAAAAACCAGGTTACCCACTCCAGATGCCGCCATGCACCAATAAACCATAACCTTATAACACAGCCCTTATACCCGACTTCGTGAACGATGCGGCGTATGGTTTGGGTACCTCATGACTTACCTGTCTTCTTCCATCTCGGTCTGCAGTTTAAGTGCGCTTATTTTCGCATTTTTCTTAACTTTGCGAATTATTAATCGGTTCTCATGTTCAGAGAACGTTCCACATTGTTTCTGCTATTTTAATATTTTTTGAATGGTTGCTGGGCTCCTATCAACAAGTACAGCTACTTTTCGAATCGACTTTCCTTCACTTGAGTACTTAACTATTAATTTTTGTAAGTCCAAAGAGAGCTCTTTTCCACTTGGTGCCATTTCTAAATTTAAAAGAAATAATTTGAACTAAAATAGGCTAGTCTAGTAGTTTTGCCTTACCTTTTTAATAAAAAAAAAAAACAAAAAATCGACTCAAAAGTTTATATTGATGCAACATCACATAAGAAAAACTGTCTGTATACCTACTAACTTTTGTAACCTATTTTTTTACCTGTGATTACAAATAATGAGATAGCAAAGAAGTGGAAACAAATTGTAGCGTTATTTTGCTTAACAGCAATAATGCCTATGACAAGAAACATCTGCCATATGCGGAGAATAGGTATGGATTTGATATTAACGGTATTTTCTCGTCTATTTACGTATTAGCTTGGTTGTATACTTACTTTTGTGACCGAATGTATGTTAGTTTTGAGTCCACGATACTTTGCACTGTCATTCCATCTGATATCTACAATATCCATTTTAAGATTGTTGCTAGGAAGGAAGCAAGTCTTCCTTTTTCTCATAAAAAGACAGCTTGCGTTTTCAAAGGATTCACCTTGTATCTTCCATTTATTAAAATAACTTAAAAGTATATCCAAACCTGATTTTAAGTTGGTTTCAATAACGGAACCAAATATCTGAAAGCGCGTTTAGAAAAATAAAAATTCAATTTTCTTCTTGATATATACATATGTACATATATGGAAGAAAACCAACCCACACGATATTAACCAGGTGAGAAAGTTTCTTCAAAAAACTACTGTTTGGTATGGATTTTGGCCGGGCGGCGCACAGTGGGGCGACTTGTATGGGAGAGCGGACAAAAGTCCATAAAAACCGAACCACTTAACCAATTTGGATGAAATTTTTAGAAATAAAAGTAGTTTTGGAAAGAAAGCTTCACTAAAAATGTCCACCCACTGCCACGCCCACTAACAAAAAAATCGTCAAAATTGATAAAAAAAAACCATGTTTTGTGCCAAGTAAAGGTTAAAGATGGTGTTTTCTTTTTAAGGAAGTTGGCCATTGACATTTTACACACCCTCTTTTTGGGCGGTTTTTAATCTTTTTTTTAAATTTCTTGTACTTGTTTTGTATGTAGACAGGTTTTGTTATTGCGATAAAATCGGAACCACACAACTGGGGTGCCAGCACGTAACTTGGTACAATCGAGTTTAATCGATACAATCGAGCCTCGGCAGCACCTATTTTGGTTCAATCGAGTGTCCTCGATTGTATCGTCAAATTTGGCAGCACACAAACTTGAAAATGAGGTTTGAAACAAAATTTTTCACTCGACAGAAAGAAGTTATCGTTGGCATTGATTTTTTTAAGAAATAGCATGGAAAAACAAAAAAATGTCAATAAATAAGAAACAGACGGATGTTTCGAACACGTTTATGACTTTTCACCATGATTTAGCCATAGGAATGCTTAAAAGTACCCAAGGCAGGAAAAACAAATTTTCTTACAAGTTACATACCTAATATAAAATATACTAAAAAGTAAAAAACTTCACTAAAAAGTCACGGGCCGAGGTACATACATGATTTTAGCATTAAGTACTTCCTCATCTTCACTTTCCGAATCAAAAAATGTCAGAAGAATACCAATTTGACGTTTCACTTTATAGTTCACAATGATATTTTTAAATGGAAGTCACAAAGAAACTCGTCTCAAATTACGTGCTGCCAAAAATAATTTGTTTCGAGTTGACCTACGATCGACAATGCTCGATTGTATCAAGTTACGTGCTGGCACCCCTGATTTAAATAATATTTTCAAATATTATAAGGGATAGTTTTAGAAATGACAACAAACTATTTCCACCCACTGACACACCCACACAAAAGTTTGTCTAAATTCCAAAGTTGGTAGGCTAAATTTTGAGTAATTAGAAAAATATATTTTCGCGAAAAGAATCAAATAAAATGCTTGATAAATGCAACCATTACGTATCTATCGGTTCAGACGTTCAGTGTTTTTATGATATATATAATGGAAAGAAGCGATGCTGTTCTTATTTTCGGAGAAAAATTATGAACATTCGGTATTTCATATTTGTTTAGCAAAAGTGAGTATCCAAAAGAAGTTACTTTTTATGTGGTGGTAAATCATAAAAATAATGTAACCATTAAAAGCCGACAAGTGTTAATTTACAAACGCATAGTCAAACATTAACCAGCAACACGTTTTATGTTAAGTGTTCACTACTGAAACTTGCATCAAATAATGAGCAAACTTCAAAGCAGAACCAAAAAACAACGCACAACATGTTTAAGACATTTTTCTCAATTTTGAAAAAGAGGTTTTTGGAAAGAAGGAGTACGTTACAAAATAGAACTATATGAATGTAAAAAAAAAAAAAAAAGATTTTAACTTATATTAATATTTATTCTCATTAGTCATTATAAAATGTATACAAGTTCTCACATGTTACACCTAATTCTTACTGATGCGACATTTAACTCTGTTAAAAAAAAAAGATTAAAAAACACTAATTTATTCAATATTGTTATCATATATTGCAAGCTGTAAGTAAATATTGTAAATTTTTCGTAATTATTGACTAAAAATTGTACAAATACAATACAAATATTCCTTTTTAGGACACAGAAGTGAAAAAAAAAAAGATTTTTTTGCAAGATTTCGTAACTTTAAACCTGCTCACTGTGCGGATTTGCAGGTATTTGCAGCTAAATTTTGTTTGAATGTAAACTTGGACATGTCTACATCGAGAAATTAGCTATCTCAGAGCAGAGGAACGTGGAGCTTTTTTTATATGACTACAACTTTCCATTACTGTGGACTGAGTCTTATTTTGTGCTGCCGTAATTCACTCAAATTTTTTTTGCTGAGTTTGACCACTGTATTGTATTATTAGGCATCCCAAATAAGCAAACAAAAAACAATCCCATTTTTAGTTCATCCCGAATAGACGTAACACCCTAATAAAGTCAAATCAAATTCCCACACTATTTCAAATATTTTGACTTTGAGCGCCTTTTTACGTGTTAAGACTTCAGTTCTGGCCCAAATCCTTAGTGTACCCAGATTCTCTGGCTAATTTACTGTGAGAAACATGAATCAGCTAATCGAAATCAGCACTTTTGCAAAATCGAGTTTTGTCCGCCTTGGCCCCACTGTGCGGCGGCGCTGCGGTGAAAACTACGTTTTTAATTATATTTAGAACCATGCATCTTAGACATGTTACCTCTTTTTTTTTTGTCAATTCTATAAATTGATTGTGCACTTGGAGGCATTAAGGACAAACATAAGCATCAATGCATCAAAGATTTGTCAAGTAAAAATAATACAAGAAGTTATTAGTGCGAACAAATTTTGGTTTCTTTGGTTGCATAATTGAAGAGTACAGCCTCCACGACGAGATTGTGTTGCTTGAAAATTTTCGTAGCAAGTAAGCAGTTTTTACATTTCAACATTCAAAAGGAAAAAGGGGAAGAAAAATGTCATAAATCTAATAACCTTTAAAGAAATGCTATGTCGACAGCATCAAATCTTGTGACAACTTTAACTAAAATCGATCAAAGTTGCTGGGTTTTACACACCCTCTACAGCGACGATTGCCGGCAAACACATCCAACTATTGAGGAATTTATATAAAGAGAGCTAAATAGAACTACGAGTAGAAGAGTGAAGCACACAGAATTATCACAATCTGGCAAATTCAGGTAAACAAATCGAACTTCTATGCCAGGCAGAACCAACAACTTGATCTGCTTGGAGGAGACCAAAAATTCCGTGAAACTTCAATTCTCTTTTCAGTTTTTTTTATAATTTAAACGGTTTTAGGTTTCTTTTTCGCATAATTCCTGTCTTTGAACCATCTCATTCATAACGTGATTTTCTTGTAATTCATCCAAAATTCCAAAATTGCTGGGAAACAAACTCCAAAACTCTTCCAAGATGACAGAAAAATATGTCCTTTTGTTCTGTTTAAATAACACTATAACTTTTTAAGCATTTTTTTGTTTAATTTTTTTTTATTAAATTAATACGAAATAATATTTTTTGTTTCTTTATTTTTTATAATTAAAAAATAATAATAATAATAACCATAATCTAACATTTTTTACTGTTACTTATCGATTTATAATATAACATAGGTTTAATGTATTTATATTGATATAATTATATTATATAAAAAGAAATAAAGAATAATATAATAGTAAGCGAAAATGATAGAATTTAACTGTTTAACAATTCTTCTTATGCTTTTTTTTTAATATATATTTGTTTTAGTTTGATGGTAAATTAGATTTTCTAGTTATTATTTTTTTATTTTTCGAAAAACGGCATCTGTTTATTTTGGTTTTCTTGTTACACAGAAATTTAACTACATTATAGTTGGGATGTTCGCAGATGTTCTCAATGATAAATTAATTACAACACTTACTTACTCACGAGCTACAGCGTGTGTTTTTAAGCTCCTTAAACTTATTTATACCTGAAATAAATAAAAAATAAAAAAAAAAAAAGATAAATATGATGGTATTTTCCAAGTTTACCTTTTCTTAATTTAAAGGTATACAGCACATAATTAATAAAATTGAGTGGGAGATAAGCTTAGAAATATAGGGGGTAACCAACAGACCCCCGCAGAATTTAAAATACATAATTTTGATTGGAAATGGTTATGTTATCTTGCCTGATTATAAAATGAAAAGGGAATTGTTTTCAATTAGATATCTTCTTATTTTTGTAATTATTTATCTTCTGATCCCAGGCAGTCATCCACATTGCATTTGCGTTCACGTTAAAATCAAATTATTGAAGTTAAGTACGGACATTTATTATTGATATCCGACCAACCCTAATATTCTTTTTGAAGTTCAATCGCAATTGCGCAATGTGCAATCGACAATTCTCTCATTCAATTATAATTTTGTTGAAATGAAAAGCACAGTAGAAACATATTTTATAATTGCGATATATATACAGTCATGGCCAAAATAAAAGCAACACTCCATACTTTTAATTGTATGTTAGGTGAATATATGTGAATAATGGCTAAACGCAAAGCTATTTTATCCATGCATAACAGGGCAGAAAAGTAGCAACATTCATTGTAGACGCTCTGCAAGAATGGTATGTTATGCTATAAGTTCAATAAATTACTCAAGAAACCAGAGTCAAGTTGGTGAGAAAAGCTAAATCGCATTCTCTTTTGTCGTCAAAAAATCTGAAGCGAGAAATAGAAACGCAAATCAGCGCTAGAGCTATTCCGTGTATGCTACAGCACGTTGATTTTCACGCAAGATCTCCAAGAAAGCTGTCATTGTTAAAAATAATCTATACCGAGAAGTGGATTCGTTTTGCCAAAATGTACCATTTAAAAGACGATTCCCTTAAGTCCAAGAAACACTGGAGGAATCTACTTTGGAGCGGCGAATCGAAAACAAAATTTATTCCGTATGTATGGTAAACAGTTTTTCCGCCGCCCAAAGTGCAAGGTCTAAAATCCGAAATACACAAAACCAACCACTATAATATTATGGGGATATTTTTCTTGGTGGGGAGTTGGGCCATGGTCGCATGTGGACATAATACAGACAGGAAAACGACCCAAAGCACACTGCAGTCGATAAAGCTGTAATTTCAAAGAAATAAAATGGACGTTATAGAGTGGCCTTCTAAATCACCGGACCTTAATCCTATTGAAAAGCTCTCGAATGAGCTGAGAATGAATTGAGTGTCTTGAATATGATAGATAACCAATAAGGAGCTAATGTGATATTGTTAAAAAATAACAAAAACTTATAAATTTTAAATACAATATTGAACAGATCTACGCTGTCGCTGTTTATTCATTTAAGGCATATTGCTTTAGCATACCAAGTTAACACCTACTATTATATCTGGTAGAATAGGTAGTGTTTTACTTTTAGTGAGTTTGTCTGCTTTACAATTTTCTGGCACCGTAGCCAACAGATATTAATATTGAACTGTTGTGTCATCTCCATAAGAGACAATCGGCAGTTTAAGACTGTTTGAGTTTAGAGAAACAGAGCCAAGAGTTTATTTTTACATCGATCTGACTGTTGGAGAAAATGCGGATATCCGCAGATATCACGTCTTCTTTAAGTCGAAATATTGATTTTTTTAATACGAAAATTAGAAATTTTAGTCCTCGACCAACACCATAAATATTTTTCGACCCACCCACCTA
The DNA here is from genome assembly GCA_911387755.1 of Chrysotoxum bicinctum. Classification (NCBI taxonomy): domain Eukaryota; kingdom Metazoa; phylum Arthropoda; class Insecta; order Diptera; family Syrphidae; genus Chrysotoxum; species Chrysotoxum bicinctum. The sequence continues at coordinate 81,131,179 of OU426989.1, read as the reverse complement.
AAAATCGATTCGCATTTCTTAGACATAACTGTATAGTCAGGGAGTATACCTAGTACCATTGTTTTCTAAGTCTTGTTTGTATAATTATTATTAAACAACAAGCAATAGCTTAATGAATTCACCAGGTAAATCTACTTGCGTTCAACAAAGCGATCCTGCAGTTGCGATTCCAGGTCTAGAAAAGCGATCATTGTATAATCTTGATGGTGGAAAAAATATTCGATATTTCATACAAGTGTACGATTTTATGCATATTAGCTGATGTGTACAAATTTTCGCCAAGAATCGGACAACTCACATTTTTTTAAACAGAATTAACAATAATTTTATTGTGAAAGTGAATAACAGACCCTACCGGACATTATCAATACAAACAATAAAATACGAGAAGAAAATAAATTCTAATAACTTAACAAATAAAGTTAATATTTTAATTTTGTAGAAAAACCAAGATAACAAAAACAAAAACCCATGCCTTTAGTTTAAAAGAATATGTCTTCGTTGGTCAATGAAAACCCCTAGGGACGATTAACCGGCAATACATTGAAAACGTTTCAGCTTCAGGCGTCTATAATTTTGAAATAGAGGTTTGTTAGTTTTTAAGAGCAATCACAGAACTTTAAATTCTTTTTATTTTATTAAGAGGGTTAATTATCAAGCGCAGATAAGTTTATGAGGCTATGAGTTTAGTTTGTTATACAATTTAATACTTAAAAACTTAAAATACTTTGTTTGTTATGCAAAGCAGTGTACATATTTCAAAAATATTTGTAAAAATCTTTTAGAAGAGCTTAAGATTGGCCATGACCGCTCATTAATCTTACTAGTGCTCTTAAATATTGTCTTAAATATTGCTTTTATAACCTCATACCTAGTTTTAGTAGCGCTCCATAATACCTCCAAGAATATGCCTTATTTGTCTAAGCTTGAGTAAAGTAAACTCAAGTTTTCATTGAACAAAGATAATAGCAAGCAAAAAAAAAAAAAACAATTTTAAAATTGCCAGATGAGAAGAACATTATTTTTTTTTCTACTAAACAAGGATTTCATACATCCATATAATACTCTTTTGTTTCACAATCTGTTAATAAAAACCAAACTGTACATGGGCCTTTTTTTACAAAATGTTGCAATAAGCTGTCTCATGCATCATTTGTATTCTTAAAAAATTATTGAGAAGTTGTGTTAATTAATTGAAAAAACAAAGATTATTTTTTTCTAAACTGCTGTAGAACACAAAGTGATCGACTTTAAATGGTCTTCCTCTTCCATTTCTCGATTCAATATTAAAGCTTGTTGAATGATTTAAAAACGCATGTATTTTGTTTATTAAAAATCAAACTAACTAATTTTCAAGAATTTTCCAAGCCCCCTATCGCGTAAGGCTAAAGCGAAACTTGATTTATTTTCAAAAAAAAAAAACTTATTATTGCAACATTTCGGAAAAACGCCCATACACACAAAAACAAAGGAACACAAATTTAATGGAAAAAATTATAAATAAAATTAATATGAAGAAATATGAAAAATAAACTAACCAAAACAAGTCGAATAGTTATTCAACTAAAAAGTGCAATCTAGCATTATGCACACATCATAACACAGATCAATCAACATAAACATATAAATGACGTATATATGTGTTTTTATATTCATCTGGAATTGATTTTCGGTTTTTTGTTTCATTTGTTTGTTTACAGTACAGTTGCGACATTTAAAACAACTCGCATAATTGTCGGACAGAGAAGATGTATTTTGTTGTTTTCGGTTATTTTTTTTGTTTCATTTAATTTGATAAATTTGTTTTGTTGGATTGTAGAAGAAATGAGTTAAAGTTTAGTAGGTTTGTTTTTTTTTAAGTGCCTACATTCCATATCCCTGGTATGTCATGTTTGGCGCATATCCAGGCGCATAATTTTGGGCATACTGAGGTGGAATTCCCATTCCAGGACCAGCTGTTATCATTAGTTGCGGTTCCATTGTAATAATATTCTTGTGTTCAACGGTATCGTCTTCTTTTTCCCGTTGGGCTTCGGTCTGTTCGAGTTTGTCCACTTTTGTGGTGTATTCACGGATAACCTTTGTAAAAATAAGACACACTCGTTTTAAATTTTGTTTTCAAGACTTTTGTCGTAAAATCCTCAAATGTACTTACTTGAATAAGGTATGGCATTGCAAAGTCCATTATGTTGTGTTTCCAAGCCAATTCGAGAATAACATCCGGTCGGAGGAGGTCGTAACACTAGAATTTGTAAAATATTTACATTTATATAATTTTTAAATTTAATAAAAATGCTAACATCTAGAGAAAATAAAAATTTTAACAAACTATTCCCGACTTTTAAGAAATTGAAGCAAAGTTTAATAGTTTACAAAACGTTTCCGTTAACTGCCTTTCAACCAACAACGATTAGGCTGAGAACCTCATACAGCTAAATGACAGAGAAACTCTTTTCATAGACCTAATTTTCTACGAATCATTTACAAAAATATCTAATAAAATTTATTAAAATTAATGGAACTTACTGTCCCATTTTTACATGCCTAATGATTTATGTGTATAAAATAAATTCAAAATTATCAACTATTCCCAATTGACATAACGCAAATCAAAAAAAAGTTACAATCGTACCTGGAATAAACAAGCAGCGAAGCAATCAAAGGCGTTACGTTCCAAGAACCATCCCAGCAACTCTTCGGCAATTTCCTGTTTGCCTGATTCAGCGGCATATTCCATTGCGTCTTTGAAAAGCTTGTCTTTCTTGCATAATTCCACACTTTGCTTCCAACGATTGTTTCCTAAAAAAACCCACACAAGTTAAAATTATAAAAAAAAACAATTTGTATTTTCTTACCTTTATACAAATATGCAGCAATTCTCCTGAACTCTGTCAGTTCGTGTTTTTCAAGTTTCTGCGCTAGTGCAATTGTATCGAAATTATCGAATCCGTCTATTGAGTTTCTCAGTCCTTGGTAGTCTTCCTCCTCGATTAGTAGACCATTCAAAGCTTCATTAATAGCTTTGTTATTGAGACTCTGAACTGAACGCAAATATGGTTTGACGAGTTGCAAATGTCCGGTTTTTGAAAAGAAACTAACCGCCCGGGTGTGATCCATTCGTGGAGCCAATACCAGCAACATGTCGTTCAACAACAATGGTTTGTAGTCTAGGTAGAACTGAATTGCCTTATAGTACAATTCAATGTTGGCCACCTTTGTGATAATGTCTTTGAAGTGTCCTTCACGCCATGCTTCTGTGGGATGAGCCATCATGGCTAGCACGGCGTTGTCATACTCCTCGTACTTATCATAGAGGAACACCAACTCTGACCACAAGTGTGCTGATTCGGCGGCACGTAATACTTTCGGTATATTCACACGTGACCAGAACAGTTCCAAATGTTCACGCATTTTTGATGGTTTGAACTTCGAGTAAAGAATGGCAAGTTCGGTAAACATTCCCATATGGGCGCGTTCCAGACCCAATGCAGATTCTAACAAAGCAATCAACTCATCAAAATACCCGAGATCTTGATAGTAGTTGATGAGGTCTTCCAGTTCATCAGCGTGAACGACAATATGGAGGCCGCACATTTGTGCCAACCGGAACTCCTCTGCATCTACGCAGGCAAAACAAACTTCCTTCCATGTGCGGGTGGAGTTTGCCTTGCGTGCACTGTCAACAGCACCTTGGAACTCCTTGAGATACACCAATGTAATGGCCAATCGAGCGAAATTACTAACATTGTTATACAGAAGCTTAGCAGCATCGTACATTCCATCCGAGAAACAACGATCGCCAATTTTTTGTATATCGGCATGATTTGGCCCTGAAATGAACTCCTCGAGATCAGCTAAACGACCAGTTCGAGCATAAGCATAAATGAGTTCGCTTTCAATATAACTTTCGCGTGCCTTCTTCCGTGCCATCTGGAGATAACGAACCAAGTCATCCCAAGACTGAACACTTGAAGCAGTCTCAACGACGTCCATATATGCACTTGGATCATCAGCTTTAATGTAACTGTCAATGGCTTCCTTAACCAAACCCTGTTGAAGCTGGGCTTTAGCAAGCTGCGACCACACCGCTGGCTCGTTGCATCGTTCAGCGAATTCATTTGCTCTTTCTAAGTTGTTAACCTGCTCGATCAACACCTGAATAGCGGACGTGTTCACATCGAATTTCTTGAAAATAGCGAACGCTTCCTCGTACAGCTGGTTAGAGATGGCAATGTTCGCAATATCGGGAGCATCATAGTTGTCCAGACGGTTGATGTAGTCCATAACCCTTGTGCGATCGGCTTTGATCGCAGTTAAGATAAGCAGATTTTGCAAGTTACGATGATCTGAGAAGACGCTAGAATCAAGAACAATTTTTTCGAGTAGCTCAATCAATTCATTAGGCAAATCGGCTGTCATGAATGCCTTAACAGTTACAGAAATATCATCGGGATCTTGGGTTTCTGAGAGAGCAGTCTGGACCACTTGGTCGATAAGTTGGCGCTTGTAAGGATTAGATTCGGCAAGCACCTCAGCCCAAAGTTCGGGGTCTCTGCGACGTACCAAATACCGAGCTTCACTCTTAAAGAGAGAATTCTCATTGCACACAGCGATCAATTCACGATCGCACTGTCCACGTTCATAGGCCACACAAGCTAGATGAGGATCACGCTTCTCACAATAACGTCCAACAACACGGCTGTCGTAATATTGATTTTCTTTTAAGAACCTTTCAGGATTGTTATTTGAATCAATATATATCTTGGCCAGAGCATTATGGGTAGCAGCTTCAACACATCCTTCATGAACACGAGACTCCAACCATGGAAGGAGTAGCTTAAGGCGATTGCGCTTCTCAACCTCTTCGACAAGTTCATCGGTAGAAAATTGCCCTTTCACCACTAATATAAGATTTTTGATGATATCCTCTGAGCAATCGACATCAAGCAAACCTCCTACGACCACAGGCAACCTCGATGGGTTAACCTTCTGCACGTATATTTCAATGTACTTTTGCAGGTTATTACGGTACAAGTACAAAACTAAATCATGGACGAAGTCAAAACGATCACAAACGATAATCAGTGGTAGCTGATCAGTGAGCTTTGCTTCTTTGAGGAAATTCTTTACGCGTTCCGGATTGTAGCAATTCGACTCGCGACAGATTCTTTCAACTTCCTTGATCTGTGTGGTTTTGCAGGCCGCTTGGATGTACTTGAAATGCACTTCCGGGTCTTGGCTGAAGTTCACTATTGATCCCAGGAAATAAAACAGGCCTTCGTAGCTCTTAAAGCTCTCAAATAGATCAATCAGCGCCTTAGTTGTCAATTGTTCGTGGTATTTCGTAGCTATCTGGACGCATATTTGTAAATTCTGCCTGATGTTAGCAGTCAACATAGCCTTGAGACACTCTAGAGAATCCTCAACGGATAGTGTTCCGAAAAATCCTACAAGCCAGTCGGCGTTCAAGAGATGAGTATGGACCACGGCACGCTTGATGTCGTAGAGATCGGTGTAATGTTCCAGGGCACGTTGGAGTAGTCCTGCCTTCTCACAGAGCTGAGCGATGTGGGCTCGGTCGTAATGAGTGAACATAGCATTGCCAAGGATTGCGTCTGCCACTTGTGGAGCTGAGTGCAGATTCATTTCTAATAGCCTAGTCTGCAGAGGACCTTCATTCGGACGATTGTGTTTTAGAGCGTCCAGTAGAAAGGCGGTACATTGCTGCACCATCGAATGTTCCATGAAAATATCTACAATCTGGTTAATGTCCGCCAGTGGTTCTTCCTCTCCGACCAGCATCGAGGCAAAACCAGGACCTTGGTCTGGGTTGCTACGCATCACTGAACGCAATAAGAAAATGTAATCGGGAGTGTAGTTCACCTTCTTAGCATACAGCACAATCTTTTGGAATTGACCACTTTCTGCGAAGCACTGAATTACCTTATTTGGAACGTTGGCACGCAAGTAAATCGACAAAGCTAAAGTCAGATCAGAATTCTTCACTAAGTCGCCAAGTTCTTCACTGCATTCTAGTTTTTCCTCCTTTAGCCATTTCTCGCACAGTTGCTTTTTACCCTGCACCAAAACTGGGCGGCAAAGTTCCAACGACTCGTACTTGTTAAGCTTTCCTTGATCAAGAAGAATTCCGAAATATTGCAGAAGTGGTGGTGTTGTTGAACCGGCTGGAGTCTGCACCTGTTGGAAACGTTGTATAGTTTGGGGTGTTCGAAGAATACCCTTTGGAGCCAAAGCAGCTACTTTAGCTGCCTCAGCATATTGCCCACCGGTGAAAAGCTTGTTAAACTTCCTCACAAAAAGATCTTCTGCTCCAGATAGATTATTTCTAACTGCCATTCTTAGTGCCAAATCCGGATTTTGCAAAACAGTGTTAATATATGGAATGATTTGCTCGTCATCTACCGTGACCGAGAGCACCTGTCCCTTTCGGTTAACACCAATGATTCCACCACTGGCTTCATGGGGAGCTGTAACAAAAATCGTATCGGCTGATATACGATTCATGTAGATGCATGTAGCCGTTTCCATGTCATACAAATGTATATAACCATATTTGGTGATCAAATAGATAGTATCGTATTTTGCAGAAACTTGCATTGCTACGGGAAAATCGCTTTGGGCCTCAGGTGGGAAGAATACATCAACGGACTTCTTGGGAAAAGGCTGGTTACCTGCTGGCGGAGTACCAACTTCAATAATATGCAGTTTTCCTCCTTGAGCTGAACGCACAGCAAAACAAAAGAGTGTTGAAGCTTCCTTATTGCCTTCCATTTTGAAGCTGGCAAATGAAGCTGCATGTCCTGGAAGTTAAACAAAAACAATTGCGTTTAACTTTTGCAAAATAGAGTATTAATTTTTGTTTGTTGATATGATTAGTAAAAGCTATGTCGGTTCCAAAACCCTAAGAACTGAGTGGGTAGTTGATACAAATATATTAACATTTGGTATTTTTGAACTCAAATGACTAAAAAAAACTATCTTATAATTCCTTTCGGGAATAAATTGCTTTGAACAAAAAAAAAAAAAACGTATATGAAATGAGGAAAACTTTCGGTCATAATTTACGTTCCCAGAATTCCGAAGGAAGGTAACAATCCTAGTGATAGTTTGCACTATTTGTATTTATTTATTTTATCGACAAGCTTAAAACTGCTAACAGATATCAGCACGCGAAGTGTTATTTAAAATTGGAATAAATCAGTCTTAAATTTTTAACGAATAAGATTAAAAGTGTCGATATTTGAAGATACTTCATTGAAATATACAATAGATCTTGATAACCTTTCATTACTACCATAATTTGTTAAGTGGGATCTTTTAAATAAAAAGTTTCTTGTTCTTATTGAACTTGCGGAGACATTAATTGGTATTAATGCAAGAAGTGGCGGACATTTAATGTGGTAGCAAAGTGAGTCTCTAATGAATTTTCCCTCTCAATTCTAATGACTTTATTCCAAGTAATTGATGATGATGATGAAATGTGTTTTGTGAAAGTTCTTTGAATTTACTCAATCCGGTCTGAATGAATTTTATATACGGGACTCCAAATAAAATCTATTCTGTTTTATGAAACCAACCAACGAATTGGCGTTAGGAACGAAATAATCGATAGGGCTTAAAAAAAAAAGACTCGAAACATTCGAAAATAGGTTTAAATCGTCAGCATATGACAGGCATTTACAATATTTGAAGATAGAAATGACATCATCAATAAAAATTATGTAAAGCGAATGCCTTGGGGGACACCTGATGTACACTTAGTTTCATTTAATCAAGTATCTTCAATCTAGACTAGTTGTATTCTGCAAGATAAATAAGAAGATAGCCATTGAAGAACTTGGGAGTGAAAACCAAAAGCTTGAAGTGTTTGGTGGTTCACCGAATCAAAGGCTTTACTAAAGTCCGTGTATACAGCTTCCACTTGAATATATGTTCCAAAGCTTTGGTGACGTACGAAATAAAATAGGTCAAATTCGTAATAGTAGATCGTCCGGGCATAAAACCATGTTGATAACGCTTGCCGTCGTCGTACGGTGCGCATAGACGAGAATGTGGCTGCTGTAGCCGCGAAAGTGAGACTCAATTCAGGAACATCAACTCGCCATCGATCTCAACAGCTCAATATTTCACGCACATTTTCAGCAAAGGTCAGAGGTAGAGCTGATGATTGTTGATTCTACCAAAGGTGGAACTGAAAATTGTTGAAACTAAAGACACAAGTCACATAAAAACACATACTTTTCACTTAAGTATGAATATATCTTATTTTTAATACGATTACAGCAATTGCAATCAGCAGTCAGAGAATACAAATATGACTGAACGCTGCAATCTGCAATCATCATCGAGGCAACATATCCTTTGCTAATCGAATTTGTAACCCATCACTTAAGAGAGGGTTCCGACAATTATAATCTAACATAAGACGGAGAAGAATGATTTTTGAACTTTATTCACTTTTAACCTCTTCCCTGTTCAAATGTCTATATGTTTGATATTTAGAATATTCAAAGCTCTTTCCGCTTCATTGAATTGATAAATGTTTATTCCTTAAGTGTTTGAATGACAAGATCAATTTACGCCTTGCATTGTGAAATTACGGCAATTTTGATTTCAATAGAAAGTCACACCTTCTTGCACCATTTGATGCCCCTTACATCAGTATTTGCGTTTTAAAGTTTTTTTTTTACTAAACCAAATAATGGATTATATCAAATTTCAAATGTTAAACTAATACAATAAAAAAAAAAAAAAAAAAAACAATTATTTTTATGTTTGACTGGGTACAGAAAATCTGAAATCTGAGAATGAAATCCACTTAATTTAAGTAAAAATCACTGAATACAGTCGTCGGCTTAGGAATGTAAGCAAATAGATTATTTAATTTAAAATGAACTCAGATTCTGTATGGATGTTTATTTTTAAGTTAAAAAATAAATGTTTGCAAAAATATTTCAGGAGAATCTTTCAAAATAGGGACACAAACATATTGAGTGCCTTTTTCAGAAAATGCATTTTTTATGCTATTTTTTTTTGCAGAAACGAAGAAGAAATATTCTTAAAATGTTCGTATTATGTATTAATAATCCCAGAAATATAGTAATATGCCTTTTCGGATAGAATTAGATCCTTTTGTTCTGATTTGTTTCAGAAACACATACAATCATTCTTTTCGAAGTCTTCAAAATTAAAAAAAAATAGTTTGTGCACGATACTTTCTACATTTGCTTTACACATTATTGCAGTCAAAAATAACCTAGGCGTCTCTAGCTTTAAAAAGACATCCATATCAACGCAATCTTTTGAGTGGTTTTCACCTATAGCCACTTTAAAATAACAGGAAAAACTCGTATTTCCCTATAAATTTATGATCCCAGCGTTCTCTAATATCTGGTGAAATGGGGATTATGGCACCTCGACCTAAAGATCTATTGTGCCCACAGCTAGAGCTAGATGCGATGCTCACCCTCAGGCTGCACATCACCTAAACAAGTGCATTTTTGAGGATTCCAAACATCGAATTGATGGGCATTCGCCGTACAGTCCTGAGGCCCTAGCACGTAACTTGATACGATCGAGTTCGCTCGATACAATCGAGAACAGGCAGTTCCTTGTTATAATCAGACGATTGTTTTCGATTCGATTGAATCAAATTAAATAACTCCCTATACTCGATTACATCGACTAGACTCGATTGTATCAAGTTACGTGCTGGCACCCCTGATTTGGCATCCTGTGATGCGAGGTCAACGTTTGTCGAAGCTCAAAGAAGCGGTTGATGCATTCAAAATGCATGTTTTAGAAGTGCCTGAATTAGAGTGGAAAATTGGTTTAAACGCAATCAAAAGTGTATTAATCTTCACGGAGAATAGTTTGAAAAACAATATAGGCATTTCATTTTCGATTTTTTAATGTTTTCTCCTATACCGCAGTAGGTAGCATATTTTTGCTAGTCTCCTGGACACTGACATGTCCAGATACCCAATAAAATATTGTTGTTCTAATAATTAAGTTTGGCAGTCAAAAAAAGAGAAAATACAAAATGTTCGTTTAGATGTTCTATTTAAAAGATACGACTTTAATAAAAATTAGTGTTACAACAGAAATCTTTATAGAGTAATAAACTAGACAAATTTAAATAACTCATTTTGCGCTTAATGACTTGCTTTTCACCCGTAAATAGTGACATTTAAATTACCCGTCTTTACAATCAATGACATTGTTTTGCAATGTATGTATGTATATCAGGTGCGTTTTATTATCTGCGGATCTACATGGATCCGGATCTGGATTAATTTTTACACGTATTACAAAAACAATGTGGGATCCTGTTCTCTATCTGGATCAATTTCAAAGATCCAAAGACTTTTATGGGAAGGTAGTGTAAGCTACAGTGTAAAGAAAAAAGACAAACAATAATTGAAAATCAACAAACATAAAAATAAGAAATGGTCATATAACACTGATGTCACTAAGATCCACATCGTTTTATTTGCAAGGGATTATCAATATCGATCATTGGTGATGTAAAACACCAAAACAATAGACGAAATAAAATATAATACAAGTTTTAACTTCTATCAATCTATTTAAATAGCAAATCCACATAAGAGCTCTATAAGTTCCAAATATTGAAGTTAAGCATATTTTCTTTTCTAGACATTACATTGCAATGTTAACCCCAAAGCTATGTTGGTTAAAAAAAAAATTAACTTAAAATAACTTTATATTTTGTTGACTACTTAATTTATAGTTCTATTTTATATTTAATGAAATTTACCTTCAATAGCTTGAGAAACTTTACGTTCTACAGAATACAATTGCATTGCACCGGCAACACGATGTTGTAATGCCGATATTCCAACTAAAAGAAGCCATTGTTGTGATGGATTACAGCGGTAATTGATGATTTGGCAACCATTCAATGAGGAATGTCTATCGAACATCTTGACTGGAGTTGAATCACCCTCCATGGACCAATGGTACACCGAGGTTTCAGTAACCAAAGCCAATGTGTTTAAGGAGATCCATTTCCAGAAGACAACATCTTCGGTCATCGTATGAGCTTTCATTTTCGATTTCATCTCAATATTGAAAATTTGTAAAGTTTTTTGCGCTGTTATTAAAATAAATTAAAGTCATCACAATATTTTCTTGGAGGTTTAAAAAAAATTATTCAAATTACCTTTAAGTGCAATAACTTTACTGGCTGGATTCATAATAGCTGAATCGGCAGAAATTGGACGACGCGTTGGATTGCTTGAGTCGTTCATGTCGATAATAACAACTTGTGCAGTTTCATTGACCTTTTCCCGCACGCAAATAAATTTATCAGACTCCATGGTAAGAGTACTAAATGATATTGAATTGATGTTGATGCCGACATTTGTGAGCTGAAAATAGAAATAAGAACAGATAAAAGTTTAAAAAATATATATATGGCAGCACCCAAAGAAATCAAATAAGTCATGCATACAACAGCATTATTATACCAAGTACATTTTTAAAGTAAGCTAAAGACATCAACAAAACATTAATATTCCATTATACAAAACTAAATTAGGAAAAAGAAGTGAAATGCCAAGAGCCTGCGTCTTATTTAAGTCAATTGGGACAAGGATAAAGGATATTTCTAGAATCCTGGTTAAAAGACAATATCCACTAAAACGAATGAATTAACATTGAGTTATAGATATAGATACCAATATACTAAACTTTCTCTTTCACCACACTACAATATACAGACGAGGTGGTTATGATGCTACAATTATAAATAACGGTGGTTACAAGCAAGCAATCATTTTCTAAATTTTATAACAAACAGAAGGTTGTATATGTACAAGTTTAAAATCAACGTGGTATTTTTGTCCGACACCCTGTAATTTTCAATCAATGAACCAAGGTGCTGGGGGCCCGTCAGCTCCGTCTAAGCCAATCCTGTTGAGCGATTTGCTTAATGCTGTTTTGCGAAACCGTAGCTTACATGGGAAGATCTCGTATAATATGGGCAGGTATTTCAATTGAAGTGAATAGTGAGCTGGTTTTTGTGCCTAATGGAGGTCGAGAAAAAGTTTTACACTACTGATCGGTATATCTCCGTTATTCTGCTGAATCACGTCTATCTTATTGCTGGATTTATTGGCTCTGGCAGACGAATTGGACGCAGAAACAAAAGAGACAGTAAAAAAAAACTGAGGTCTATGGAAAATCATTTTCCCAGATAGTTTTTCCCTTGGATCATGATTAAACAACATTTTCCCAGTATGTGGTCTGGTGTTTCCTCATGTACATTGAAGAACCTACATGTGGCACTTCTTACTACACCAATTAAACTTAGGTCTTCTTAGTTTGCAATGTCCATTGAGCATGCCTTTTATTATTCTTAGGTTGTTCCTACTTAAGCTTATGCAGTTTGTTAAAAGTTTCTGGTTGTAATTGCCCAGTAGTAGTTTCGCCTGCCTTAGCTTTTGGGAGTTTTTTTTCCAGTTTTTCGATCTACTTGCCTCCTCTTCTTGTTTAGTTTTGTTTTTGATAATGTTTTCGCCTATTCTCCTATTGATTCGCCTATTTTTGCTAAGGGGTATTAGGTACCCAACCTGGTAACGACCGTGTTCTGTTTTCCAAATTCGTTTAGCCTGTTTATACACTACCACACCCATTAAGAGCTGATACGAGTAGTATATGAGCTCAGTGTTCCGGTTACGATTGTTTTAGACGACTGAGACATTCATATTTATCGACGCGTCGTCAGCTGAAAATAATCCTACCTACTTATCTAAAGAAAAAAATGTTCATTGCCATGTGATGCACTGGGCCGTATTTCCATGATTTTGAATGCTTCCAGATAAAAGAATTGATAGCAGTATGGATATGTCTGCGGACATAAACATTCTTATAAACTCAATGGAACCATTTTCATTCAAGTCGATGGCAATCAATTGAAGTTTTATCCATAGGATTTACCCAAACCCAGATCAAAAATAAATTTTCAGATTCAAAAAATTGATATTGTATGCTGGTAAACACAAAGTTCATATCTTAATACCATGCAAGGGCTATTGTATATTAAATAGCTGAGATGAACTTAGGGTTCATATTAAGAAAGTGTTACGACATCTCCGAAAGAAGATTTAAACAGTTCGGTAACAGCATTTTACAACAACATTTTCTGAAGCTAGTCTCAAAAATTGTGGCCCACTAACAAAAAAATTAGATTTGGTAAATATAGAAATGGTGTTTTATTGTAAGTTTGCTTTGCAATATTTTGGGAGCTTCGGAAATCATCTCATCACAAATTTAAATATTTTTTAAAAATCCAAATAATTTTTTTAAGAATCCAAGACGTCTTACAGAAAATAACAAATACCAAAAGCACAAAATTAACTACAGTTTTGTAAGAATAGTTGTACTCACGTAGTTGTTTGAAAAGTTGTCGAATTTTCCGATTTTTTGGTTAAATTCTCATCAATTCTGTTAAGTTCTCAGTATGTCTTTTATTGAAAGTAATGAAACTAAATAATTTCTTTGTACTTTTTAAAGATTTTAAGATTAAAGTTCCATCATTTTGGCGATTAACTTGAATTTACGTACCTTTGACTTGTTTTCCTTTTCCGAACAGCCATTTTTATCTCTAGGCAAAATTTGCAAAAAACTGTTTGCTCTTAATTATTATAACGACCGTTTAAATTCCCAAATGTATAAATGCATCACACAGGAGCCTTCTAAACTGGCCGGAAAAGCCATTACACGTGTTAGTATGCCAAAGTTTAGTTATGTAAATAAACAACTAACCTTGCATTTCACAATCAAACTGCAAAACTATGCAGTAAATAATGTTGGCATTGTGCTTCCCACATTCATATCGACGCGTCATCATTCAATGAAAACTCCAAAAGTGCATTTTTTCGATACTCAGATACTTATCGAAAATTAACCAAATATCAATATCTAAGTTCAGTAAAAGCTTCAAAAGTTCGGTATTGCTCTATTTCTAGATACCTATAGAAAGGGACTTGGTGAGTTTATATTGAACGACAACAATATATCAACTCGTACAATTCTTTTTATATTACATATCGTCGCTTTTCCGGCAGAGTGGCATAAGTCGAAATTTGTCGTTTTTTAGTTTTGAACACAGAACTGAGCTGAAAAACAAACACAATTTTTCTGTGTAATCGGCGTTAACCTACTTCTTCTAGTTTCCGAATTATGAAAAAGCGCGGCTCTCAATGTTCAAAAACATCCCTCTCATTTTTTACGTATAAATACGGCATAAATCAATTTTTGTTTTTTTTTTTTTAATATTTCGTTTTTTATAAAACTAAACAAACCAAAAATGCAATTTTTTCACGTATTCAACATTCGAGTTTTGTTTTTTATGAACAACGAAATTTTTTTGTTCAGTATGAAAAAAACTTTAAAATGCTCTCCTGAAAATTTGCAAATTTCGACTTATGCCACTCTGCCGGAAAAGCGACGATATGTATATGTAGATGTGCATTTGTTTGCCCACGTGAATTTTATTGTATCAATGAACTCGCGCAATGTTGTTTAAATATTCGCCAATTCTGATAAACTGCCGATGTGTACTGATTGTGAATGAGTATTTTTAGAACAAAAGTTCATGTAAATACGCTTTAGCTTTCTGTTTCATTAGTTTTGCTATTACATATAAGTATTTTCATGATTTTTTCAATAATTTTTCATATATCGTGCTTCAGAAGTTCTACGTAGTCGTGTCATAAATTTTGTCACACACAAAAATCCTAATATAAACATAACTTCTATTTCGTTTTCAAATGTTTTTTTAAGAAAAAATATGCAAAATGAAAACGTTTGACTTACAACATGTATGCCCAGAGTCTATTCAGCTAATTCAATTATCGGATAATTGGCCATATCGGTGGCTAGGCTTAATTATAAACTTGTCAGACTATTGTGTGATTTTCTGTGACCAGTGCATTCAAGGCTTTCTTATGATTGCTGCTTAGCCCTTGTGTAAAAAATGAATGTTTGTGGATATTTTACATTTATCAACAAAATTAATGAATCGGTATTGTGCTATTATTTTTATATTATGTACTATTTGGCAAGTATTCGTAAAAAATCAAACTCGAAATTTTGATCAAAGTTGACATTACGATGATAGAGAACGCGAAAAAAGTGTTTCTCGCAATTTTGTCTGTCTGTTAGGCTACAGCTACGGCTGCCAGACATCCCGATTTTGGCGGAACAATCCCGATATTTGAACCCTGTCCCGGTATACAAAATGTCCCGATCTTTTAATTATTTTTTATTTATCGTTTAAAAATTGGCAAACAGTTGCAATTGCAGTTGTTGCTATTCTGAATTAGAAATCACCCGAACGCACAAAATGTCATTTCATAATGTCGTTCAAATGCTACTTGTCAGCGTCTAAGCTCAACTTTTCAAGGAAGCGAGCTCGTTTTAATTCCGAAAACGACTTCACATTCGGATCCTAATACGGCTCGAAAACTACGTTTTTCGGGTCAAATTAGTATGGAAATTAGAATCACTACGGACCCACTTTTTATTTATCACTCACAAACCATTTTTCAAACACACTACTCTTCACAGTTAGCGGAGTCTTATCGTGGCTTTTAACTAAATGTGGGTACTATTTTTTAAAATGCGGTCATTAAATTGGAATCGACGGATTCAACAGTATTGGATATGTATAATTTATTAAATAATATTCAAATTTAACTCAAATCTAAGTTAGATGAACAATTTTATCGCAGTATTACACGAAAGGCTTTACAGAAATGTGAAAATAGCGGACTATGGACACGATTTACGAGAGAGACACACATTTTTTTGGAAATTGCAATACAATATTTGGAAGATCGTTTTGTTAAAATTAACAACAAATTTAAATTAATATTACCATTAAGTTTGGAAACATTTCCAACATTCAGCGAACTCTCAGAAATTGTTGATAGTTTCAAAGTTTAAGGACATTGATATTCAATATTCATATATGTTAATTGAAGAATAAGAATTTCTTGAAGAATATGTTCCAACACAGCCTGTCGAAAATTCACATGTTAAAAAATAGGTCAAAGTCTTTAAATTACATGATGCCCCAAATTTAGAAAAGATATATGAGTTTGCGTTTTCCTTGGCTACTTCCAATGCTATGTGAGAGGGAGTATTTAGTTTACTGAGAACAGCATGGAAAAAGGAAAGGAGATTTAAAAAAAAATCACAAAATTTCTTTTAGCTAAGGCTCGGTAATGGTTGAAAAAAATTCCGAGAAATGGTAATTAATGGTACCTCCCATAGAACCATTTTTTGTTTTCTATTTTCTCAATAGATTTTTTTATTTCTTATGCTAAACAATAGTTTGGATAGTATTGTGTATTCAAATTTCCAAAGAAAAAAATTTTAATTTGTAAAAAAGGTTACATTTTTTTTTGAAACCCAATATTTTGAAAATCCTATGCTCAATTTTCTTAAAACATGGAAGTTTTTTACTCTATATACAGGGTGATTTGCATAAGGTGTGACAAAAAGGTAGGGCGTGTAGGTTGGACTTAGACAAGAAAAAAATCGTATGGGAGGGGGGGTCTATTTCCCCCCGTTTAGGCGGGAGGGGCAATTTAAGAAAAAAATCACTTAAAACAGAAAAAAAATTATTAAAAAATAACGGTGACACCTACAGAGTAATGCTATAGCATTTTGAAAAGCCAGAAATACATTCTTTAATTTTGTTTTTAAATAAAGTTGTTCGAGTGAATAGTTTTTGAAAAATTAATTTTCAAAATCAAAATTTTGAAAAAAAAAAAAAATTTTTTTAAACAATTTTTTTTCAAAATTTTACGGAATTAAGTATTATTTTTTTATTCAATATTCAATGCTCTTATTAATTTTTGATCAAACACAAAAAACCGGATGTCAAAATGTTTTGTAGTTTTTGAGAAAATCAAAAATAACAAAAACTACTTTTGTTCTAAGAAAAGCCCTTTGGAAGGATATTCTGGACGGATGAAGCTCAGTTTACCAGAGATGGAGTAACAAATTTCCACAATTTACATCACTGGAGTAACAGCAATCCGCATAACAAGAAACAAACCAAATCTCAACACCGCTTTAGCTGTAATGTTTGGCTTGGTATTGTTGGACGAACAGTTATTGGACCACGGTTCCTGAATTCAGTCATAAATGGAGAATCCTATCTGCAGTTACTACGAGACCTTCTGCCCGATTTGAATAACAACGTTCCCTTGGCCATAGCAGACAATTTAATCTACCAGCAAGATGGAGCTCCAGCACACTACAGCCGCACTGTAAGGAACTGGCTTGATGAACATTTTAGTGACCGTTGGATTGAAAGAGGAGGTCCAATAATGGCCGCCTAGATCGCCAGATTTTACTCCGTTAGATTTTTATGCTTAGGGATTCATGAAGAACTATGTGTACGAAGTGGAAATAGAATCTTTGGAACAACTGAAACAACGGATTGAAGTGGCTGGAGTAAAATTACAGAAAAATTTATCAAGTATAAATTTACGTGCAGCAATAAGAAGGCCCTATAATCCTTGCCTTCTACAAAATGGGGATCATATCAAAATTTTTTTGTAATAAGGAATTCCTTACCACGCTCTGTCTTTTCCAGTCATTGCAATGTTCAAGAATTCAAAACCAATGTACACCGACACCTCCTTTCTAACCCCTCCCTTTTTTCCTAATGCTCACGCTGTGTCTCTGACATATTGAGGGTATACAAAAAACCTTTGAGTGTGTTGTAATTATAAAAAAAAAAAGTTAAAAAATAGTTAAAAATTTAAATAAACAGTAATTATGTATTTTATCTAAATATGCATGTATTTCTTATTTTAATTGATTTTAAGATTCAGGAACATTTTTTTTCTTATTTCGCAACTGCATTTTTCTGTCACTAGTTAGGGCGTGTAACGTTGCATTATTTAAAAAACATTCGCAGGTCAATATTAATCCAATGCTCTCACGCATTTGTTCTCAATAAAAAAATGTGTTAATCCAGTACTTTGTCACTTTATTGTATGCTTATAAGACGATAATTAAAAAAATAGTAAAAAGAAAGTTAATCCTTTCAATCGTAAATTCACCTAAGAATCCAAAAACGTAAAAACTAAAATAAAAAGCTTTTCTTAGAACAAAAGTAGTTTTTGTTTTTTTTTTTATTTTCTCAAAAACTACAAAACATTTTGACATCCGGTTTGTTGTGTTTGATCAAAAATTAATAAGAGCATTGAATATTGAATAAAAAAATAATACTTAATTACGTAAAATTTTGAAAAGAAATTGTTTAAAAAAAATTTTTTATTTTTTTTTTTCAAAATTTTGATTTTGAAAATTAATTTTTCAAAAACTGTTCACTCGAACAACTTTATTTAAGAATGTATTTCTGGCTTTTCAAAATGCTATAGCATTACTCTGTAGGTATCACCGTTATTTTTTAATAATTTTTTTTCTGTTTTAAGTGATTTTTTTCTTAAATTGCCCCTCCCGCCTAAACGGGGGGAAATAGACCCCCCCCACTCCCATACGATTTTTTTCTTGTCTAAGTCCAACCTACACGCCCTAGCTTTTTGTCACACCTTATGCAAATCACCCTGTATAAATAGCCTTAAATAAATTTTGTGGTACCATTTTCTCCTAAAGTATTTACCCGATTTCGATAAATTTTATATGGTTAATTTAAATTTCAAATAATTCAGATTCTTCTGTCGAATTTCGACACAAGGCGAAAGGCTAGTTAGTAAATACAATTTTTTTTAAAAATGTATTTGATCTAAAAATAACAAATTTTCAAATGTTAGACCATGGTTTTCGAAAATCCTACTCGTATTTTGCTCCGATAACAACTCCTAGAATTTTGACACATATTTTTTCTTTCGATTATTTTTTAGTAGGTAGTGATGGAAAAAATAATAGAAACAAAGCTTTACATAATGATCAACCATTAATAACTACATACAATTACGTCTTCCTCGGTTATAATTTTTATATATTAATTGCATCTAGCATGACTTTGAAATAGTGCAGCCGTTTTTTGTCATTTGTTCTTTCTTTGGACTTAACGGTAAAAAAAATGAGCTAAGTGATAATTTCGCCTGGAAAAAATAATAGAAACAAGGCACTTTGACTTTCAATTTGACTTAAATTTCGTTTTTTTATTTTTATTGAAATAGACGTTTTATTGTTGTTTATTAGTCGTTTTAATAAAAAAAAATATAACAGTTATTTTAAAATTTTATAAAAATGGGTCGTAGAGTGCATTGTACTATTACTGAGCGCAATTTAATAAAAAACTTCAGAAAAAATGGGAAAACTATGGAAGAAATAGCACAAGCAATAAATTGTTCAAAAAAGAAGATATTTACAGTTCTCCATTCAAGTCCAAAGCCAGAAACAAGAGGCAGAAAACGAAAGACCTCAACGCGGTTTGATAAGATATTGGTACGACTGTGTAAAAAAACGCCTTTTTCTTCTTCAAACGACTTGAAAATTTAACTAAATGCGCCTGTTTCAAGTCGTACAATAAGAAACCGACTAATGGAAGCAAGGCTTCCTGGAAGGAGTCCCAGAAAAGTACCATTCTTGAGCAAGAAAAATATTCTGCAGAGAATGAATTTTGCAAATAAACACGCCCAACGAGAAAATTGGAACAACGTTTTACGGTTGGATAAATTTATCTGGTTCCGATGGCAAAATGTATGCAAGACGACCTAAGAACGCAGAATTCGATCCAAGGTACACAAAAAAGACTGTTAAACATGGTGGAGGAAATATCATGATTTGGGGGTGCTTCACAACATCTGGGGTTGGTCCAATTTTTTGGATAAAAGACAGAATGTGTGCTATTGACTACGTCCGAATCATAAATGAAGTTATGCTGCCATTTGCCGAAGAGAACATGCAGGATAACGACTCCAAGCACTCGTCAAAATTGGCTAAGGAATACTTTAACAAAAATAAAATAAATGTTATGGAGTGGCCATCGCAGCCCCCGGATCTTAATCCCATAGAACACCTGTGGGGCATACTTAAGAGGAAAATTGGAGACTTCAGAGCCAAGAATAAGGAAGAATTGTGGTCTATAATACAAAATGTATGGTATTCCATACCTTCCGAGACATGCGCCAAGTTGGTTCATTCCATGGGGCGGAGATGTGAAGCCATCATTAAAAATAAAGGTGCAACGCCCAAGTACTAAACGAATATGAACCAATTTAACTGTTAAGTTTCTCTTTACCAAAAAGAAAAACACAATTATAATATTTTTTTTATTATTTTTTCCAGGGTAAAATGGCTGTTAATATTAATTTTAATTTTTCTCATTACTAATTTTTCTTTTTATTATTAAATTTACAATATACACAATATATATTTTAAACTTAATAGACCCTTATTGTATATGTATTTTTAATTTTCAATTTCCTTCCAATAAACTTTTTGTTTAAAAAAAACGGCACAGAAGAAGCTTGCTTCTATTATTTTTTCCATGATTGTACAGGGTGCGGCAGAGAAACGGATCGTATTATTCTAGCGCCATCTGTTGTTAAGTTAGGAAAACGATTTTGGTTTCATTAAAAAGAGGAAGAAAGCCGAATTTTTTTCATGTATTTATTTATTTTGATAGTTTACCAGTTTTCAAAATAACGTCATTCAAATGACACCCCTTATTTTCGATACAATTGCGTAGACGTGAAACGAAATTATCGTACACATTTTTTAACATCGTCACCGGAATTGCCGCAGAATGTCGTTTAATTTCAGTTTTCAACTCTTCAAGGTCGTGTGGCTTCGTTTCATACACCTTTGCCTTCAAATATCCCCAAAGAAAATAATCGCACGCCGAAAGATCTGGCGAGCGCGACGGCCAGGCGATTTCGCTGTTTCTGGAAATTATGCGGTTACCAAACAGTCTCCGTAAACAAACCGCAATTCTTGAGGCACGATCGGCCGGAAGAAGTTGCTGGGCATACAATATTTTATACGGATGACAGTTGAGATCTTCATGAAGTATTCTTCTAACCGTTCGGTCCGAAACATTGAGATTTTTCGCGTGCATTCGTGCGGAACGACATGGACTTTTCTGAATAGCCTGGCGCACGCGTTCAATCGTCGGCGGAGTCCGTACACTCTTCGGCAAGCCAGGAGGTTTTTTTTGTACCCACCGAGCCGGTCTCTCGAAAGTTTTTTACCCACATTCGTAAAGTTTTTTCAGTAAAAATAGGCTCTTTACCGGACAAGCCGTAACGTTTTCGAAACTCGCCTACTACCGAAACGTATGAGTCATTATAACGAAAAAACTGCTCAACAGCAAACGCGCGTTTATCCATCGACCACTCAGCCATGATGATTTATTATAAAATAAATAAATACATGAAAAAAATTCGGCTTTCTTCCTCTTTTTAATGAAACCAAAATCGTTTTCCTAACTTAACAACAGATGGCGCTAGAATCGTTTAAAATACGATCCGTTTCTCTGCCGCACCCTTTATATATATTTCATTCAAAAGAAATTTATTAAGATATTACTGACTGTAGCTAACATATGTATGTAGAATCATTTTTTCGAATTATGAATTTCTCATTAACGGCATAACGGATTTTAACGAAATTTTGTATAGAGACTATACTCTGTTCAATTAATATTTGCAGTACAAGCCTTATGGGAGAGCTTTTTGCAGAAACACTGGTGCCTGCCACTGAAATAAGAAAGAGAGTAATTGAAATACATTAAAATTGTTTGTGTAATCTTCTTTGAGCTCGCGTATAACCCACCATGACCTATCTGATCCATGTGTGAAAGGAGACTAATCGGGATCGCCAATTTGTAATCAACCCTTATTGTGTTTATTAAACAAAAAAACAGTGAATCAGAGTTACCATTGCCAAGTTGATAGAAATTCATATGGCATTTTCTTTGGTTTGTGCTATGTAACTTTCAGGATTTAAGCTTTTTCGAGCTTTTGGTAGCAAATATTTTTCTGAGATTTGCGGCAATTTTTAATGCTCACTACGCAATCCTGTAAGAGCTTTAAATTAAAGATAGCTTATTGAAGTCCATAATGGTCAGACTGAAAGGCAAATATCCTATCTTTCTTGTACTGCAAATATAAATTGAACAGAGTATAGCAACTTAAAGTTTTTATTACTGTATGAATAAAAATTAGATTTCAAAAAAAAAAAATACTGCCCCTTTCAAAATTCGAAAAAATTGGTGAATGGTATTTTTTTTATTGAATTATAGATCTTAAAAATTAATCGAAAGAAAAAGAATTTTATCGAAATTCTAGGCGCCGTTTTTGAGAAAAATACGATTTTCGAAAACCATTTTTTAACATTTTTTGTATGTTGGATACCATTATTTTTAGATAAAATAAAAAAAATCTCACATCTCGAAAACTGTATTAAAAAACTTTTAACTGCCAATTTCAAGAAAATCGAGCAAAGGGTTTTCGAAAGTTTTGAAATATTAAAAAAAAAATCCAAAACAATTTTTTTTTGAAAATTGGAATATACAATACTATCCAAACTTTTGGGTAGCTTAAAACTTAAACTTAAAAAAGTAATCAAAATCGGTTGTACCGTTTTTTTGAGAAAATCAAAAACAAAAATAATGGTTGTAGAGGGTTACCATACCCATTTTAACGAACAAAAAAAAAATGTATAATTTAACAACTTTTTTATACATTATAATCCCATAATAAGAAATATGAGGAAATTACCCGAAAAAAAGAATAACATCAACCAGGTAAGGCATTGGATTTTCTTAAAGCACCCCTGTCCAATAAATCAGTCATTTTAAGCGATATGGTAAAGGAAGTGATGATTTTGTTTCTAATTAAATATTTTTTAAATTTTTAAACAGGTAGGTAGAAATGGTGACCACTTGTAATCTAGCGCTGTGGCCCAATTATCGCTGAAGTGCGCCATTTTGATACCATACTCGTATGAACCTTTGGATGGGATTGATATGAGAAATTCTCACGAAGTCATCCAGTTTGGATTAAATTCAAAAATATGACAGGATCTAGCAGGTTTTGATGTCTCTTATTGTGTTTGCTTTTGCACAATTATCCGGAAATTGGACCAGCACGCTCATCCGACACCATCTACAGTATGCCAAGCTAGGCAGATTGTTGGCTAGTGCTGAAACAGAAGTCAATCTTATGAGAAATCATCCGTGAACTTCCGTCAAAGCCCTCAATCCGCTAGCTCGGGATATAAGGAATTAAAAAGAGGGCACGGCACAGAAGTTACCGAAGTTCGTCCTAGAGCCATTTTGTCGAGTTGAGAAAAAAGATCAAGTTTTTGATCTTCATTTCCGAAAGTCCGTCAAAAGTAAATGCGGACCACCATACTATCGAACCATACATGGGGATCAGTCAAACCACTACTGTGTATGTCCACAAAATCATCTTACTTACTTTTTAACAAAGCTTTTACTATAGGCGTAGAAAGCAATGCAGGCCTCTTAACCCTTTCTTGAATATTCAGTTTCTAGTTCAACTTAAATTGTAAACTAACACCTAGATCTTTTTTTGCGAAGAGAGCAAAAGTATTTGGGCGTTGAGTCAGGATAGGGCGAAGGGCTGTATCTTAGTAAATATAACATCAGTTCAGTTTTGCTTTAGTTAACACCTAGTCCACAACTTTTAATTTAAAATTTGTATGTTTTATGAACACTTCGAAAATGTAAATTTAAATTTTTTTACTCCTACTCCTTCATGTCCACAGACTTGTGGAGCTTGTGGTGGTACTAACTAGATGGCAAGATGTCAACGGAAATTCGAAATTCTAATTCAGGTCCTTATTAAATTCTGTAATATCAAATCTGATGATCTATGGTTTGACGTTGAAATAGTATGCAACATTTACATTCAACAATTGAGTTCTGGATTTCGATAAATCAGTCCTCCAGGATATTTGTCAGACAAAATAGCCTTTATTTCACAAAGTGTGTGGCATTTGGCGACGTTGTGCTGAAAGTAAACGTCACATTAATTTCAAACAAAAATTCTGTCATCGCATTCACTGAAACTTTAGCACTTGCATCACTTTCGAAAAAATGCAAATATGGGCCAATGACACCATCAGCCTTAAAACAACGCCAAACTGTCATTCGCTGTGGATGAACGGTTTGTTTCACTATTGCTCTTGGATTTTCGGAGCCCCACATGCGATAGTTTTTTTTTTTTTTTTTTTGTTACGTTCCCAGACATTCAATATCAATAATTTCAATCAGAATAATGATCTTGTTTATTCATTGCTAGCATGAATTGAATGTAAGTTTTAACTATTTCAACACGTTGTGCGAGTGTTTTATTTCGATCCACAATTTATAACCGCTAATTTACTTATTCAAAGTGATCGCAATGACAGTTTAATGTTGACAATTAAAAAATGACTCGAAATTTAAAATGAAACCTGTTGTTGGAAAACTCTTTATATAACTCTCATTCAACTTAAGCTTGTTGTCCTCTCAACTGAGCGCCTCATTAGATTTCTTTTCTTATTTTTTCTGAAGTAATTTAGTAGACAAATTGTACCTTTTTCACTACCGAAAAGTGAAACCTAAAGCGCGACGAAGATTTATTAATTCACCTTCAACATCACCTAAAACCCATGACGGTTAGTCGACTTGCATATAAACCTTTTCAAGCGTAACCCACGTAAAGACGATACAAGACTATATTAGGTAGCATGCTCTGGTGCAGATATGCTTTCGAAAAGTGGAAAACATACAGACTTTAAATTATTCGCTAGGAAAATGGATCATTGTAATATAATAGAAATAAAAAAAGACAATTGACTTCCGTGAAGAAAATGATCAGATCAAAAATGACCTGGCGATTCACTGTTTCTCTTTTGGATTAGAAATTACCTTCAGGATCGTTCAATACCTGTTGTATTAGATGGTTTCAAGTATGATCTTCACAAAATGAATAGGCTCCATTTTGTCTCCTACTTTCTTTCTCATTTTATATAAATTGATCTCTTGTCTGAAACTTCTAATCCACATTAATGCCTTGCAACGACTATACCCTCAGCTTTTCTTACATCGACCGGATGTTGTTAAAATGGATTGATTCCATGCTTCAAACTAGAATTATTAATGCAGAAATGGGTGACATAAAGCTTAAAGTTAGGATGTGTAGGGTACCCCACTGTGAGGTGTCTTATTTCATCTGCTTTGGCTTTTGGTCGTAAACCAGGGCCCGTATCGCGTAAGAATAAAGTGATCACACTAAATTAATTGATTGTCGTTTTAACAAACGCTCTCTCTATATTTCTTTACTGATATGATAGAGGCAGCTATAATCAAAATGACAATCAAAAAATAGATAATCTACTATCACCTTAGCCGATTCCAACCCAGATTTTAGTTAAATTAGGGCAAGGCGCCGTTAAAGTTGTACTGATATTGGCATCAGGAAAAATTGTCCCCACTCTGTGCGAGCTCCTATAAACAGCCATTGAAAAGCTCAGTAATTGGGTCAGTGCTGCGGACTTGTTATCAACCTCCTTAAAACAGAACCTGTTCTGTTCACGAGAAAACAAAACATTCCAAGCTTAAATCCCCCCATCACACCATAAATGGGACACAGGTTCATATAACTGACACGGACAAATATCTTGGTTTAGTTATCGATCATAAACTAAATTGCAAAGAGTATATCAAAGAAAGGGACAGGAAAGCTGTAATAGCCTTCTAAGCTTGCAGTACAATTTTTGCAAGAGATAAGGACCCAGCCCCAAAACCATTCATTGAATGTACGCAGCATATATAAGGTCTATTCTGACGTATGCCTGTTTGGTTTAGTGGCCAGTCTTGGAAAAAGAAACCAATCTTATGGCCATTACAAAAATTCAGAGACTGACATGTATCGGGACAACAAGTACCATGAGAACTATGCCAACCGTAATCCTTGAAACGTTCCTCTCACTTGCCCCATTCGATCTATTCACGAAGGAGTTAGAGGCCAAAAGGGCTCAATAACTTAAAGAAAATTGGAAAAAGGGCCACTGTGTCACAGAATAACTTCAACGAAATAGACATTCAAACAGACTATATTTCACCGTACATAGATTTTGACCCAGTCGCACTAACAAATATTTCAATATCTTCATAGATAACCAGACGGCAATCAGAGCCATTTCGTCAATGGCCACGAAGTCAAAACTGGTTGCCCGTTGCCGTAGTGAATTAAGATTGCTCGGCGAAACAAATTTAGTCACCTTTCGATGAAATGGCTGATGAACTTGCCAAAAACGGGTAATAACTTGAACCGAGCCAAATTGTAGCCTGGGTACCTATGCCACTGGAACAGGGAAAATATAGAAATCACCAAAGTTTCCTTAAGACCACAAAAGATCGATTGTGGCATGGGCTGTGTGGCATGACGCGCCATCCTGCATGAACCAGAGGTCGTCCAAATACATGTCTTCAATTTCAGTGAAAAAAAGTCGGTTAACATGGCTCTGTAATGCTTACTGTTCACCGAAATTTTCGAAGAAAAATGATCCAATAATGCCACCACTCCACAATCCACACTAAACTGTTACTCTCTGTGTATGCATTGGCTTCTTGACAATAACTTGCGGGTTTTCAATTTTGCAATTTTTATTGTTAACGAAGCCGCCGAGATGAAAATGCGCCTAGTCGGAAAAGATGATTTTTCGCCCAAGATCGTTGTCCAATTCAAGCTGTTGTAAGGCTCAAACTGCGAAGCGGATATAATCGTGCGTCTGAAATTGCTGAGTCAATTGGACCTTGTAAGCGAATAATCCGAGATCTTTGTGCTGAATTCTCCTTAGGCTAGTGCGTAAAATGTTGACCTGTTGAGATCGATAGCGAATTGATGTTCGTGAATTGAGTTTCGCGCTCTCGGCTACAGCAGTCGCATTCTGTGCGCACCGTAAGACGACGTGGACCATGAGTGTTGTCCACTAGCGTATCAGTCTCACAAATTTGCACAAACTTGCGTACAACTGGCGCGGCCAAAACTGCTTATCAAAAAAAAAACGCACTGTTTGGGCTGCATAACACTCACTTCGTTCCTCGAACTTGAAAACGTGACATTTGTGTTATCAATCGCCATTACACCATTAAAGTTAAAAATGTAGTCCGAATTTGACTCATTTCGAATAAATTCGATATTTAAATTATTACATGTGACCCGGTCTAAGAAAAGGTGGCTTATGACTCAAAAACAAAATTTCGATAAATCAGCTGTTAAAGATAAACAATGCAAAGGTTTCAACAAGGATCGCTACGAAGAAAACTACTTAATATTGCTAAATAAATATTTTTTGTGCAAAATAGTTTTGTTTTTCGTAAAATCACTTTTGTAGCGTTCAATCTTTTTTTTCATTTTCAATTCCATATATTCATTTTTATTTTCAAAAATACTTACATACATTTTTAGATTTACGAATTCAAATTCTCCAGACAAAATCGAAACATATGAAAACGAAAGTATTACTTTCGTAAAAGAAAATCAGAACAGGGGTAATTAAATTGATTCTGGATTTTCAATAAAATTCTGTTTTTCTTTCATTTGTGCTCTTCTTTCTCTACATTTTTAGTACACTTCTAAGCAAGTTAGGACTTTCTGGTTTTCACCATGTGAAAGAGCGTCTCAAAAACTATCCTAACCAAAAAAAAAAAGTGAAAAATAATTTTTTGAGTAATAAGCCACCTTTTCATAGGCCGGGTGACATAATGTCCTTAAGTGGGCTTTAGGTCAATGTTTCAAAAGTCAAAATAAAAAATGAACTTTGCAAGTGTTACTCTAAGCTGAACGCATATTCATTTTATAATCGAAGCAACTCAAATCTATCCTAATTTCCTAATTGCTCGCACTGTGTATTTAACATTATAAGGGTAGTCATAACCCCTTTAGTGCGCGTATAATATACAAAAAAAAAACTCTAAAGAATCTCCAAATTAAACTATCTCAGAGTTCGTCCGCAAGAGATTTTCCACTCCGAATTGATTCCAGGCACCATTTATTGCAGCGAATGAAATATTTGCTTTGATAATTTAATTTGAAAACTTTCTAAATGCCCACGGGACTTCAGGACAAAAACACAGACAATTTTATGCTGAGATAGAAAATATACAAACAAACCAGCGCATGCGTTTCTATTATTATGTCATCGAACATTGACAAATGTGTGTTTTGAGAATTTTGTATTCTCTTACGGTTACCATGATATATTCGTTTCTTTCTATGAATTAAAAAAAAGGTATAATCAAAGTGATTTCTTGTTTAGTGAAATGCAAAAGCAAACCTTTTATTGGAGTCACAAACGCAAAAGTGCGGGGAGCGAATATAGGGAATTCTTGAGTTCAATAATGCATATTCCAGAAACAACAACTAGGTATACCATTTGTTTTATATAATGGCATATTTGACCTAGAAAAACGCCAGTGTTTGTTTAGGAATAAAGATAGAAACGTTATTCAAAAAAAAAAAAAACACCCCAAGGCATGAAAAATAAATATAAATGGATTATATCAAGTGCTATGCATAAAGGACCCGTTTCCTTGTTATAGTCAATGTATGACACCCTTACCGCAAACATTATATTGAAACTAACATTTCTTTCAACAAATTGTAGTTTAAAATAAATTTTTCACATATTGCTTGCTAAAGAGTGGCTTTCTTGGTTTAAGAATTAAATTTTTCAAAAATAAAACCATTCCTCATCGTATTGAACGAAAACTATCATTAAACAATGATACATATGAGAGAATGAAACAATTATTATCGTTGAAACGACCCACGACGCACGTCTACACATACATAGTTTTCGATTTAATCTCAGTCATCCCACTATAAACTTGACCCAACTTGCTGACCTAAATTATTAAATACAAATGGAAAACTACAAAATATAATTTTGTATTATATTTTATTTTCATTTGTATTTTTAGAAGGAGACATCTAAAGCTTATAATTTGTATATGTGAAGTATGGTATGTACATACATATTGAGAGTTAAACCATAGCAGTTTGATGATAGGTCAAGAGTGTTTTAAGTAAATCCCAAAAAGTGATTTATAAAATATTAACGACGACTTCACATTTCGACTTCATTAGCATACAATATGCGATTATCTTTGACCTACAAAAGATACTTGTAATAACTAACTGTTGTCAACTATCAAAAATATAACACAAAACCTTAAATCGAAAAGTTTCTTCGTTTTTAAAAGAAAAAAATTCACTAAGAAAACGTTTTTTTGGAATCGAACCAATATGACTGACCTTGATGATTTATGTCATGAGCCATGACAACTGATTCATAATTGCAGTTTCTTTCAAATAAATAAATAATAATAAGGTTAGGTCAAAACAAAATGGGGGCAATCAGATTGATCACTGGCCAAGACGCATTTAAGCCTTCTTATTCATTTATTTGATTTAAATTATTTTTTTTAAAATATATTTAACATCTTTTTACTTATCAGTATTCACCATCTACTAATAATAACACATGTATTTTAAGATAAATCTATACTTTTTTTATGCAAGTATGAGCCTTGCATGTCGTGGGTTGGGTCTTTTGTGCGTAATTATGCAATGAAAATGCATTGATTTTTTTCTTAAGGCTGAAATAAAATTGTAGCAACTTCATTATTATATTTAATTAAAGAGCTGAGCGTCCTAGACATGAATATGGGGTTCAAGACGCAGTTTCAATGAACTACATTTAGTATTGCGTACAAAACCCCAACCACGGCATCCAAGACTTTTATAATCGCATATAAACAGTTAAGATCTATCTTAACATATTCACAGCCAAAAATTGCTGCGTGTTCTTAGTCTTAGTCTCTTTCGATTTACGACGTTTTTTTTTTTTGGTTCACAATACTCACTCGCCTTATATTTGTTTTCAAAGGTTTAATTTCTGTTTAAAATGCCGTGTTGAGGAACTATAATAGGCCATATCGAAAGATGAAGAAATACAACGAGACAATATTCATTGCGAAGTAGATACTTAAATAATCTTCCAATGAATCTTGATCATGATGATGTTTTTTTTGTGAAGCTAAACATTTTAGTCTAGAAGTCACTCAAAATGATAAAGAACTCTTTTATATCCTGTTATCATATAGGTAAAGTTTCGGTCCATCCATTGAATCATAACTCTTTTTTGATGTATTAACATCTTTTGATGTGTAAACATCTTTGCCGGCGGTAGAGTGAATTGAAAACGTGGGTAAAACTTATACGTCCCGTATAACCCGTTACGGTTACACATTCCGTGTAGCAAACTACCTTACCGAAGATTGCATTAAGCTAGGCACGCACTTTGAATTTTTAGTTTCACAACTGTTTGGTTTGAGTAACTAAAAAGTAACTAAGTAACTAAACTAAACGATTGCCTAAAATGAGTCTGCTATTATGTGTAATATATAATTATATGCACCTACGCGGACATTCAACGAAATAGTTCATCTGTTTTCTATAAGCAAGGGGCCGTTCAAGTATTACGTAAGCACTATAGAGGGGGTGGGGGGTCTTTGGTTTGCTTATTTTGGATGACATGTGGGGTAGGGGAGTCTAGACGATGATTACGTCATCGGTAGCTATTTACTTTTTTACACGAATGGCAACCCTCACATTGTGTATGCTTGAAAACGAAACGCATTTTCGGGGATTCCCGCAAATAATGCATACGGTTAGGCACTCGCTTTAGAACCGATTAGGGGAATTACCGCGCACTATATATTTGTCTAAATTTCCTCTGTCACGCACACTGATAGGAAAGTTAGACCTGTAAGAGTCGCTGCTCGTCGTGCTAATGAACTGATGTGCATTATTCAAAATTTAGAGCACCATGATGGTGAATGGCTCGATGAGAACGATGTAGACATTCCAAAATCGGATGAAAGTGAGCAGACTCACAACACTGAGCAGCAATCCAAGCAATCCCATGTTATCGAAAACTTAGAATCATGGATTCGGGCTTCATGGATTGAAGACTGTTAATTTGAATTTAATGGGGGCTATCGCGAACAAAATTTCCCTCGGAATCTTCCCCATCTTCGAAAATTGGAAAGGTCAATACTTCTGCACTGTTCATTGTAAGGTGGCGACTGGCCTTTTTAAATGAGAGCCAAAGTCACTATATGAAACTTAATTCCCAATATCAATAAATTCCAAGGGAAACTTTCAACATTATTCGAGATGACAATTTTGAAAGTTGGGAACAATTCCCAGGGAAATTTTTATTCACAATAGGTCCCAATATGTGTACCAAAAATTTTAAATAATTTGTTATGTTCGTAAGATTGTAATATTTTTGTCCCTTACTCTATGTTGAATACTGTATGAGTAAAATCTAATCTCTATCCTAAATCTATTTTCTTATTTTTAAAATTATAATTAAAATTAAACATTAAAATTATAATATATAAAAAAATACATTTATAATTGAAAAATGTTTACGTAAGCATGAGGGGAGGGGGTAAGAGCTTTGCTTACTTTTGCTGACAAGGGGGGTGGGGGGTAAATAATTGTAATAAATTTGCTTACGTAATATTTGAACGACCCCCAACCAAACAATTTTGAAACTAGCCTTTGGCTAGTCGCGCACTGGCAACTGTGATCGAAATCAAATAGTTTAATCACCAGTTGATAGAGTACCGCGCACTGGCAACTCTTTACTCACGCTCACACTCTTTTTCTCTCTTGCGCTTATAGAAAACAGCTCAACTGTTGCGAATTAATTTAAGGCAATCGTTTAGTTTGTGTCAAAACACAAACTTTTTAGTTGCTCGAATCGAGTTGCTTTAAGTGCGCGGTGTCCCATATAAGCCCATATGTTTCATTTTAGCAACTAAACAGTTGCGAAACTAAAAATTGAATGTGCGCGCTTGGCCTTAGGGGTGTTCACATTCTCAAATACATGTTTGACAATAACGGTATTATTGGCTTAATTTTGATAAGGTGAAAGCTCCATTTGGCTTGTCAAACAAAAAATGTTTTAACATTTTCGGCGTATGACAAGCATATTTTAGAATGCGAACGCATGTTCGTCAAGCATGTTGTACCGCCATCCATGGTCAAAATTCTAATGAGAAGTTTCCCGATTGAAAACGCTCCTTTTTCATCCATCAAATATTCTTCATGCCATGATTGTCAAATAAATTTGAGAATGATTGCTTTAAAACAATGCGATACCACTTTGCAATTCTTAAGCATGTTTGAGAGAGACGTATGTGGTGGCTGGGATAAGCCAGATATACATTGTTCAAATGCATTGTTGAAATTGCATATACACACATCAAGCATGAGTCTTCAATCTTTTTTTTCATAGATTATCTAAACGTTTGAGTGCGAATGATTCTCTTGAAAATCGTCGATCGAAGTGTTTTTTTTGGAACATTCGAGCATATAACTCTGTATTTGCTATGGTTAGTTCTGAAGCACAAATCGATTAAAATTGTATGCAGGGTGTTCATCATTTCAAAATACATGATGTTGTAATCGTGTGAGTGCTTTAACATCAGAACATGAGATTGCCCTGTTATGCACAGTTGCATTTTTACGATGTAGACTCTGCGGTTGGTTATAGGTTACGTGAGCATTTAAATATGCGTTGTAACAGAGATTTGATGCGTGATATTGCAATTAAGTTAGATCGTGTTAATGCATATATTTTTTTGGTTTTGAGCCACTGAATCTTTGTAAAGAAGTGTGTATGCTTATCAAAGTTCATAAGAATTTAGATTTGAGGAGATGACTGATGCTGAATCACCATTTGAACGAATTATAATTGCTTTCCATAAGACAACTGGAAACGTTCGCAGTATATCTGTGTTAGATTCTTCTTTATATGCTTTGGCATATCCGATTATAATTCCGAACGGTGATACAGGGTGGCATGTGGATATGGTTCATAAGCAATTCAAGAGCGAATGTTCGCAGAAATCGAGTGACATGTTACAATATCCCTTAGAAGAATTCTGTCCCAAACCCCTCACTTAACCTTCTCCCCATTTTAGTTTTAAGCTATTATTAAGTCTAAATTATGTGATAAATAATAAAACGCCATTTCTTTCGACGTTAACCTCAGTTTTGTATCAAGCCAAATAAAATAAATTAATAACAAATTTTACTCATACTCTCCCACTTCGAACATTTCTACCTTTATTATGTTTAAGTATAGATTTATGAATATTATGTCTAGTTTTAAGTTCTGCTTGTATTAAGCCTATAATAAATAAATAAATTATATGTTTAGGTATAACGAATTATTTCAACTTAAACCATCTCATCTTTTTGGGTTTTTATTGTTACTAACCCCCCAAAGAATCAAAATATTCTTCTTAAGCACTTTTTCAAAAGTCGGTCAACGTGACTATCATAAAAATATTTGTTTTAATTCATTTTCTAATTTTTGATCACAAAACAATTAAAAAGACTGGAACAAAATTTAAAACATCGTAGTGTTAAGGTAGATATTAGTATGAATATCTACTTAATTTTCTAGTTTTTTTTAAGTTGTACAAACTAAGCAATCACTCCTTTTTGATCTTGTCAAAGTTTCATATGAAGTGCAATATTAAAACCATAAAATAGGTATTCGATGATTTTAACTTCAAAAAAATGTTAGAAAAAGTGTGATTTCGATTAAAATAAGAAAAATCGTCGCTTTAACATAGTGTCATATTATAAATATGTATGTAGTTTCAACGTACACTTCTAAATATTGGGCCAATGTGGTTACTAAATATGAGGATAGTACGATTGAAATGATTTTATCAACAGTCATTCAAATTTCCAGAAAAACGAGACGACGCACTGTGGTCCAAAAAGGGAAATTTCGTGGCAAAAATACTAATTTCGATGTTTTATTTTTAAAGTTTTGTTTTTTATTTCTAATAGAAATATAAACGTAGCTTCAAAAACAGCAAACAAAAAAATTTTCCGCTAACTAGTTTGACTTATAGAGCTTTTCAAAGTTGGTCAATTTCGTTCTAGAGTTAAAAAAAAAACAGAAAAAACTAACTTCTTTGTTTTCTTATTTGAAATTTTGGCATATTAAATGTAAAATATTAATTTTCTATAGTTTATTCTAGTTTTATTATTTGTGCGTAAATCAAAATTTTAATTAAAAAAAAAAATAAAAAAATATTTAATATTTTTAATAAATAAAACAAAAAACACCCTTTTTTAGCAGATTTTTTCGGTTTGAATAGAGCTACAAAAAAATACTCGCGAGTTCGCGCGGAAAATTGACCATGATAGTTTACCCTAACTATTTCTTAAACCATATGCAAAATTGTAGCTGCAACTTTTTGCAACCTTCAGAGATATTGTAATTTGTTTAAAAAAAAGTCGTGTTCCCAGTGCTGACCTTTTGGTCTTAAAAGCGAATTCCCTTATGGAAAATTTCAATTATTCTATTAATTAAAATAGTTAAGAACGTGAAATTTTCTTTTTAATTAAAAATCGTTTTATTACTATCTTGATTCTGACAAAAAAAAACCGCCCACTTCTACGCCCTTTTTATACAAATGCCAATTATTATTTAAACAAAATATAAAATATTGTACACAAACTATTGATTACTTTATTGAACATTAAATTTTTTAATCCGCCCACTTTAACGACCCTCTTTGAATAAATTCCCCTTAACTTAAATTATTGTAAATATTTATTGATCTTTTTCTAATAGTACCTAAATATAGATTAACTTGCCAAAAGAAAAGGATTAATAGCTTTATTGCCTACTCCATATACAAAAGAATTATTTAATTTTGGATTATTATTTTATGATCTAATAAAACAGGTAGGAATAATAATTTTCTTCCGATACCCAATATTGTAAAGCTTAAATTTCACAGGTAAAATAATCCTTGTGCATATACATTATGGAGGTATATATAAATTATGACAATGGATTATGTTGTTAGTTTTCAAGAGGCTTTACTGACAAGTGGAGTTTGTAAATTAAATATCAATATGAATATTTCAAACAGAACAATTTTTGAACATTTTATCAATGTTTCGAATTCTGAAGAATTTGTAATTCTGATCCAAAACCAATACGAAGATATAAGTGACAACGATGAAACGAAAAAGAAACTCCAAAGATTATACGCATCATTTAAAAAAAAATGGATTGACTGTTTTAGAGTTACAGTGTTGGACAAAACTAAAGCAACTTTTTTAATAAAAAAAATCTTTGTAATTTAAATGCGTAAAGATGCATATATTTTATTTCGCTAATAGTTTACAAAATTCTTTGAACTTTAAAAATCAAAATTATAAAAACAAAAAATAAATATTTCACTCCTTAAAAAATTAATAAAAAAATTACAATAAAAAATGTCTTTTTTGTCTGGCCAAAACAAAAGCAACTTTATTCACAAATAAAATAATTTACTTAAGAACGTGATTTTAATCAATATTTTGTGGCGAAACCGTTGTTTTTGATCACTGCTCTGCATCTTCTAGGCATACTCTCAATAAGATTTGTGATAATAGTGCTAGGGATACTATTCCAAGCCTCTTTGACTTGGGCAAAAAGGTCGTTTGGAGTTTTACAGCTTTCGCGTACAATTCTCCGATCTACAATCTCCCATAGATTCTCTATGGGGTTGAGATCCGGAGACTGTGCTGGCCATTCCATCACCTCAACTTTATGATCACGAAACCATTCCTTTACAACCTTGGCGGTGTGTTTTGGATCGTTGTCGTGCTGGAAAGTCCATTTAAGAGGAACATTCTCCTCTGCGTAGGGGAGCATGATGTTTCCCAAAATGTCTTTGTATACATAGCGATCCATTATCCCATCTATTTTATGAATAGGCCCTACTGCCTGTCCAGAGAAGCATCCCCAGACCATGATGCTTCCTCCTCCATGTTTCACGGTTCCTTTTGTAAACGAAGGATCTAGTCCTCGGTTAATTGGACGACGAACACGTTGACAATCGTCTGAACCCTTAAAATTAAATTTGGATTCGTCCGAAAATAACACTTTGTTCCATTTGGAAACTGTCCAGTTTAAATGCTCTTTGGCAAATTTCAATCTTGCCTTCTTATTTTTGAGCGAAATAAAAGGTTTTTTCACTATCTTGAACGATTTCAAACCACCATCCACCGCTCTCCGGCGAATCGTTCTTTCACTCACTTCCAGTGATAGATCTGTTTTAAGTTCTCTGGAGGATAAGAAGGGTTTTTTTTTTATTGCTCGGACAAGCAGTTTATCCTCTCTGAGCGTCGTTGCCCTTGGCCTACCACCTCTGTGGATAGTTTTCACTGTGTTATTCTTGTTAAAAGATTTTATTAAGCGAGATATCACTGATTTATTTATATTAAACTTTTTTGCAAGCTCTGATTGTTTAATTCCACTTCTATAATCGTTAATTAATTTTAATTTAAACGTTGGTGGATATTTATTTCGCGCCATTGAAAAAAAAAGAGACCAATTACTTCACAGGTTATTACTCCACAAATTGCATACAGTGAATGACTATTTTTTTTTTTAGTTTTAGGTTTTGTTACGTTTCTAGTGTCCAGATTGATTAAAAGTAACGGTATTTTATATCTCCTGATGTCATGTGACGAGTTCAAAGAAGAGCAGCAAAAAAGTTGCTTTAGTTTTGGCCAACGGTAAAACGAAGTGGAGATAATTCTTTGTTATTATTTTTCCTTGCATTGTTGCTAACTGCTTTTAGATTTAGTAAAATAATTAACAACAAGAGTGGCTATTGGAAACAAGAAAAAAATTATGATTTCATGATCAATACAACGTACTACATCGTAAGACGTTCTTTGAACCAAACTGTTGCTTTAGTTTTGGCCAACACTGTAAAACAAGATTTCTCTCAAAATATGAAGAATTTTTGAATGGAACATTTACAATCCACTGTAATGAAATTGAAGACAGTGACGTGCCAAGTACATCAAGAGGAAGGCCTTCGAAATCCTTAGATACATGTTCAGTATATACCAAAAGGAGGAAACTATTGGAAACTACGGGCCATATTTCGACTGAAAATGTTTCCACAGCTCTGAGTATAAAATATAAAAAGGAACACGAAAAGATAAAAGCGGATATCACAAAAGCAGTTTTTAATGCAAACCCATTGCGAATGCAACGGATAAAGGAGAGTATTCCCACACCTCAAAGGGATCCAATAAAATACGATGGTCCCACTGCGCTAGCCTTGTTCTTGGATATGGGGCTTTCTAAAGAAAAATATAATTTGATGAGAAAATTATTAAGAAGCCATAACGTTGATGTGTTTCCGAGCTACAATTTATTAATGGAAGCTAAAATACAAGCAACTTCATCAAATTTGATAGTAACAGAAACTTCTGTTGAAGTGAATCTCCAAGATTTGGTGGACCATACAGCAAAGAGGATTTTAAATAGCCTAGTCAATCAGGATCTTCTTTTACTTCCAACAAATCTTACTTTGATGAGCAAATGGGGATGCGATGGATCTTCCGGACAAAGTGCATATAAGCAAACAATAGTTTCAGAAGATGGCCAGGTAATATCTGATGCGAACATGTTCATGGCATCACTAGTTCCACTTCGTATAAAAGGTGAATCAACCGAATATTGGAAAAATCCAAGGCCGTCATCAGTTCACTTTTGCAGACCGATTCTTTTTAAATATGCAAAGGAGTCAAGTGATATTATTCAGACAACTGTCAGAAATATAAGGAACCAAATAGAAAATTTGAGGCCAACTGTAGTGACTGTTGCTGAAGAAAAAAATGTGATGGTTCAACATGAGTTTTTTCTAACCATGATAGACGGCAAAGTGTTAAATGAACTAACAAATACAAAATCAACATTGTCATGTCCAATTTGCAAAAGGACACAAAAAAATTTTCCAAGAGAAGACGATTCAGCCGAAGCAGATGAGAGGAACTACGAATTTGGAATTTCACCATTACACGCTAGAATAAGATGTATGGAGTTCGTTCTTAAACTAGCTTATGGACTATACCAAGAAGATGAGACAACCGACAAGAAGAAAGCCGAAAGAAGAAGAAAAGCGGATATTCAAAAGGAATTTCGAGAACAACTCGGGTTAATCATTGATACGCCAAAACAAGGATTCGGTAACACAAATGATGAAAACACTTCACGAAGATTATTTGAAAATCCAGAAGTTACGTCAGCTATAACCCGAGTAGACAAGGGTCTTATAAAGAAACTGCAAGTTATTTTAAATGCGCTGTCATCTAAAGAATCTATTAATGTAGATAAATTCAACGAGTATACCAAAGCCACTTCGGATCTTTTAAAAGCCAAGTACAGCTACAAAATCCTGACACCAACTCTGCACAAAATTTTGGACCATGGAGGGGAACTTATAAGACATCAAATTTTGCCAATCGGGGAGCTTTCAGAAGAAGCACAGGAATCAAGGAATAAGGACTACAAGCGATATTGATACTCAAATACATGCAAAGTCTCACGGAAACGACAAAATGAAGATTTATTTAATATGCTAGCTATATCATCAGATACACTTGTTTCATCTTAAAGACACGTTAGATCAAAAAAAGAGCTGAAAAAGAGTTACTGCCCAGAACTAATAGGTCTATTAATTGTTGAAAATGAGCGCGATGCCGATGAATTTTTTTTCTGAAAATTAGATCTATAGTAGTTAATTATAAACAAATATTTATAAAGTAATCTATTTTATTTTGTTAATATAAATTTTATATTCTATTTGATTTTTTTTTTTTATTTTTTTTCGTCCGTTTACTTTTTTCCTACACTGTTTCATATAAAATATATAAGTCAAACAGTTTATAGAATAAACTGATGCCCCACAACATGTGAAAAAATACTGTTTTATAATACTCCTTAAAAAATATTTCTGAAATTGGTGCGTTAACTTTAAGCATCCACTGTTGTTATGAATTCACTTGAATAGTCAAAAACTTTTATTTTACAAAGTTTTAAAAACTTAGGACTGTTTTTTAAATGTTTACTTTCAGACTTTATTCTGTTAACTCCTTTTTCTAAGAAAATCTTACATCAACCAATTATTCTGAAACACCCTGTAAAGTAATTTTCTTAAAATTCACAATTTGTATAGCCTTGGAAATTACCTTTAAGGGAAAAAAAAATTGTTGCGATAGCTTCACGTGTTCAAAAGTTATGATTTTTGCAACGCAAAAAGTCATTTTGGACCACAGTGCGACGCCTTGACATGTCAGTGTATTGAATAAATAAAGATGTTTTAGCGTTTTTAAAAAAAATTATTTTCAAACTCAAGATTTTGAAAAAAAAAAATAATAAATTTTTTTCAAAATTTTACGTAATTAAGTACTATTTTTGTCAATGCTCTTATTAATTTTCAGTCTTAAAACCGGATACTCAAATGTCTTTTACTTCTTGAGAAAATTAAAAACAACCAAAATCACTTTTTTTTAGGAAAAACTTTTTCTTATTTCTTACGTGACTGAAATTACTCGACTTTGGAGCACTTGAAGCATAGCAGAATACATTGAAACAACTTTATTTAAAAATAAAATAAAAGAAGAGATTTCTGGCTTTATAAAAATGTACCTATCGCATAGCATTTCTGGTATTACCTTTGTTTTTTTACTTGCGACTTATAGGTACTATAAGGCAAGTTATGCATTCGTAAAAAAAATCGAACTCGAGATTTTGATCAAAGTTGACATTACGATGATAGCGAAGACTAAAAAAGTGGGTCTCGCAATTCTGTCTGTCTGTCTGTCTGTCCGATCGATTGCAGCTAAACGGCTCGGCCGATTTTCTTCAAACTTGGTAGATATGGGTTTTAATTTTTTACCCCCGGATGTTTTTTGATTTGCTTTTTTAAGACCAAAAATAACGGTACCTGCCATACGATTTTTTTTCGAAATTTTATAAACATTTTTTTTTCTCAAAAACTGTTCGACAGATTTTAAAAATAAAAACACAAAAAAATTTCATTTAATTAAAGCTAGGTATTGGATGAAAAAACTTTTCCAAAAAATGGTTATTGAGGGTACCCCCCAAAGAACTCTTTTTTTTGTTTTTGATTTTCTCAAAAACGGTACAACCGATTTTGATAATTTTTTTTTTTGCTAAAGCTCCCCAAAAACATAAATAGAATTGTGTACTCAAATTTTCAAAAAACATTTTTTTGGATTTAAAAAAAAAAACTTCAAAATTTTTTTTTCAAAACTCAATATTTCGAAAACCCCCTTTCTACATTTTTTTTAAACTCGACAAATAAAAGTTTCTCAATAATATCTACAAGATGTGATAAAAAAAATTTTATTTTACCTAAAAATTAAGGTACCTGCTATACAAATGCTAAAAATTTAAAAAAAAATGGTTTTTAAAAATCGTATTTTTCTCGAAAACGGTTCCGAGAATTTTGCTAAATTTTTTTTTCTTTCAATTAATTTTTACAATCTTTAATAAAATAAAAAAAAAATTGAAATTAAGATATTACAGCTTGTACCTACCATAGAACCATTTTTTCGAATTTTGAATTTCTCATTATCCACATAACGGATCTTAATAAAAAATTTTATTGAGAAGCTTCTAAAAAGTCTAGAACACATTGCATTTCAAAACCTTAAATTAAATATTTTTTGAATTTTTGAAAAAAAAAATCTATTTTTTATTTTTTTGAAAATTCAATATCTCAGAAATGGCTCAATATTTTTTTTTGCAAATTTAATTTTTATCCGAACAATAATAAAAACTTTAAATTGGCGTACCAAAATTTTTTCTTAAGTTTGTATATAAAGGCTTTTTTTTTTTAAGAAACCACTACAACGACTTATAATTTTTGTTCTTGCATAAATTCATATTTGCATAGCATTCTGTTTTTATCTCTTACTACTAAAAGAATTTAAAAAATTAATTTTATCCTTATGAACAGTTTTTTCAAATAACATTCGTATTTAAAATTCCTGGTCTATTACATAGGAGCAAGTTCGTGCGACCCAGTCGTGAATTTTATTTAATATTTGTTTGTCTGTTTTAAGTCAAGTTTTTAGAAAACTACCTCTCCCGGATAAACAGGAGGAATGCACTCTCTCGCCCATACGATTTTTTTTCTTGTCTAAACCCAACAAGTAAGTTTTATCTTTTTGACATATTTTATGCGAATTAATCTGTACACCTAATTATAGATACTAATATAGGGTCGAAAAAAATTTTTTTTCTTTACAAAAAATAAAGAATTATTACACCCTTGATGACAGCGAATATGTTTTTTTTAACTCAGAATTTAGCACATATTACACTATAAATAAGAAAAGTGAAACATTATTAAAACTAAATGAATAAACAAAAAATATCGTAATGTTTCTCAATAAACTGAAGACAACAAAATTATAGCTGAAAAAAGTAAAAGCACTCATGACAAAATTCAACCTCTTTATTAAACTGCTGGCCTTCTTTAAATAAGTACACAGGCAGGTAGGTATGTATGTACATTGTTTTTGTTTATTTGCATTGTCGCAATTGTTCTACAAAAGTGCCAAATCTTTGCTGCTTAAATTTTTTTCACTTCTTCTATAAACAATTATTCGTTTCGTATACATAAATCGTAAATGTGTGTACATTAGGAAAAGTCTTAAAGCAATGAAGAAACATAACATAATATTAAAAAAAAACCTGCATATACATATACGAGTACTAAGACTAAGGTTTCTTGTAAATTAGGAATAAGCCAAATTCCAATAAACATCAGAAATTCGAATAATTGATTGAATCATAATTTAATTCTTTCTAAACCAAACGAATTCCCGATTAAAAGAGTCGGTAAATAAGGTTGATAAAAAAGGGGATTCTGATTGATTTTGTAGCTACGTGTAACTTCAGTTATAATTTTAATAAAACTTTCCAAAAGAAGAACCCCCGAAATATAAGTTCTTCTGAAGAGATGGGAAAGCTTCTGCATTTTGAGAAAAATACCATAAGGCTTCCAGGCGATCAATAGAAATAGAAAACGCCACACATCTCAGGTGTTTGGCTAACTTAAAAGATATAATGGGAATTAAATGTTTCTTTTTCTCTAAAAAGTTAACTTTTATCGTTTTATAGTTGTAACGTAATGAAGTCGATCCTTAGCTCAAAGTTTAAATAAGATAAAATTACTTATTTTTTTTTTTTAATTTTGCGAGCAATAAACAGATTATGACTACCGTCAATGTCTTTGGGTATTTAGGAAAGTTTGAGAGAATTTAAAAGAAGATACCGATTCACTTTAGTTTTGAATATCTGAATACCGCATTTGGAGGCAATCCAAAACTGATAGGCGCATCAAGAATTTTATGCTTAAAGATCCATTTGCGGTTCCGAAAACAATTTTCAAGGGACTAAATGTAGATCTAAAATCCTATCACTCCAGGTACCTTTAGAAAGCGATTGCAAAACTTTGGTCTTCACGCATTTCGACCAGCAAACCAGCCATATCTAACTGCAAAGCATCGGAGGAAAATGTAAGCTCTAAACTAAAGGAAACTTACATAAATCCACCAGATGTGCTATTTACTGTCAAGCACGAAGTAGCCTCGGTTATGGTTCGGGGTTATTTTTTTGTGCAGGCACCGGTCACATTCACCAAATTACCGGAATAATGGATACAGGGATATTTTGGAGTCTGTTATGCTTTCCAGCTTTTGTGATGCCGTGTTTCAGCAGGACAACGATCCAAAATATTCTTCAAAACTATTAAAAGACTTGTTTTCGGCAAATAACATTTGCGTTGAAGAATGATTCTTATAGAGAATTTGTAGGCAATTATAAAAAGGCGAGTTGGGAAAAAACCCACACTTCAACAAAGTCACTTTTGCAGCTTTGAAAAATGAGTGGAAGAATACCCCTGCTAATGTCATCAATAATCTGGTGGCCTAGATGCTTTGCCGACGCAAGGCGGTATTAAATAACAAAGGTTACTGGACAGAATTTTTTTTTTTCCTTATTTGGTGTATAGAAAAAGAATTGTTTGTTCATTACATAATTTTAATATAAAATATATTTTACATAAAACAGAAAATCTAATTTTTATATCTTTCGAAATGTTCTAAGGAGCAATGTTTGATCTTGGAAATAACAAAAAAATGTGCGCATCAATCGTTTTAATTCAAAGACAGCTCTCAATTGGAAACCGAATTTTTTAGTGTACTTGACATAGTAAAAATATGCAAATATTAATAACGGTACCGAAGCTTTGCTTATAACTCAGACAGAAATTTTGCTTATAAGGTAGTTAAATCTATTGAAATGCAACAGTTGCTCCTAT
This sequence comes from Chrysotoxum bicinctum, assembly GCA_911387755.1. Taxonomy (NCBI): domain Eukaryota; kingdom Metazoa; phylum Arthropoda; class Insecta; order Diptera; family Syrphidae; genus Chrysotoxum; species Chrysotoxum bicinctum. The sequence continues at coordinate 81,087,867 of OU426989.1, read as the reverse complement.
AGGTACACAAAAACAGGAACACAATTTTTTATTAAAGGTATAATTTTGTTAACATATTGAATGTCTTTTATCTTCCCTTTTAAAGACAAATTGAATTTCTACAAATATTTTGTTTTCGATTTTAAGACAAAGGCCCTTATTGCGAGTGTCGTTTGTTAATCGATTGACGACTTTTGTCGAAAATCGATAATCGAAAAATTAATATATCTGAAATTATTCTTGTATAAGATACCATATACTGTGTTTTTATACGGGGTTACAACAGCATTAAGTTATCTAAATAGTTTTGGATACAAATTTTAACGCATCAAACGTTTTGGCACTATCGACTTTTATCGAATCGAAAGACACTCACAATAAGGCCCAAAGTTTTCTCATTTTCGCAACATTATGGATTAATTAAAGACTATTCGAAAATGGTCATATTTCTCGACATTAATTGTATTCATGTAACAAGATAATTTTTCGCTTTGCAGAAAGATATAACTTTTTGCCGCATATTTGCATGAACACCTCATAAGAAATACTTGCGTAAAAATGGGAAATAATCAGCTGTTCATTAAACTACAAATTCAACTCATAAAAATTTGTTGTTATCAAAAATATACGTCATTCTATATTTTAACTTATTAAATGATTCTGTTCTCTTACATAAACGAAAAGAGAATAAAATAATTATGTAATACATACAATTAAAAAATATTATGCGATCTAATGTATAAGTAAAGGGACTGAAAATGTAATATGTAACAGTCATGGCATGATTTTGATTGGAATGTTTCAGAGTTCAAATTAATGTTCTCGAAATGGTTCAGAAAACCATTTTTAAGTCAAACAAAAATTTGAAAACAATTTCCATCTAAAACTAATTTTGTCATTTTTCGATATTAAAGAAAATGATGATACGTTTTTTATATGAACATTTTTTGAAATGTTTGTTTCAAATGAAAGTCGTTTGCAGAATAAGCCTGGGCGTACAGTAGTGCGACAGAGCGATGCGATGCGAAAAGCGTTTGCGTGCGAGAAATATATTTACATTGATTCTTATATATGTAAGTGCGCACAGTGAAACGATATTTGATGGGAGTGTTGCGAGTTTCTCGCACGCCTATCGCAAGCATCTCGCTTACAAACTGTTCTGACCACTTTTTCCAGTAAGTTTGTGCGAGAAGGTTCATATTGTTTGTTTTGACGTTAAAAGAAAAAACATAATAGTAAAATGTTGTCATTTCAGTGCATGTGTTTTGTGGAGCAACTTTTTAAAATACACTATATTGCATCTAATTTTCGCATCTCGAATCGCTTGTCGCACCGCTTCTCGCATCGCATCGCTTTGTGGCACTACTGTATGCGCAGCCTAAGTAAGAGGAGTTAAGCTTTGTTCAACCAGCTGCACTGGACTACTCTAGGCAGAAAAGTGTAGCTTTTTGGTGTTCATTGAGAAAATGTCTGCACTGACTCACTTACACTGATTAGTGTTCATTGAGCTAAACTAGTGTACTCTAGTTCTGAATATTTTGTACTACCTTTTGAGCTAGTGCAGGTTGGTGAAAACTGTCAAAATCATTATTCATTATTTGATTATATTTTGTTAACGAATAAAGTTGAATTTTTTAAAATAATACATAGATTAGAGCTAACTTCGAGTGAAGGGCAATCTCTGGTGATACGGTGTTCTCCCAACACCAAATTAAATATAGAGCAAAGTAAGTAGAAAATTAAAAAAGAAATATAAATGTCATTTCTTGTCTAATTTGATAGTTTTCTTTTTGTTTTATTTCGTTTTCATGTTTGTTATTTATTTTCAATTTGTGTCAGTGCCGTCATCGGGAGGATGCAATAATAATAAACATATTATGATATAGTACAAAAATTAAATAAATACAAAAACCCCTGAAGAAGTAAAATTATTGAAAAGATTGTATATAATCAGCTGCAAAATTATTTTGAATCCTATAATCTTATTTCATGATATCAATCTGGTTTCCGAAAAAATCATAATTGTGAATCCCTACTCAATCTTGTCATAACGAAGTGGAAAATTGACATTCATGACAAAAAAGTGGTTGTGGCAGTGTTTTTAGACTTGAAAAGAGCATTCGAAACTGTAGACCAGTTGATTTTAATTGATAAACTCAAAATGTATGGTGTGAGAAATAGAGAACTAAGTTGGTTCAAATCATATCTTGAAAATAGAACTCAAAGAACGAAAATTAACGACGTAATTTCAAACCCTGTGTCTGTTCTTCATGGAGTTCCTCAAGGATCTTTGCTTGGAGTTTTGCTGTTTTTAGTATACATCAACGATATGGAGAATGCTGTTTGTTTTTCTAAAATTGTTTTGTTTGCAGATGATGCTTTACTGTTTATTTCTGGTAATAATATATAGATAAAATTAATTTAGATCTTCAAAATTTACAAGACTGGTTTGACAGTAATTTGTTAAAATTAAATATAAATAAAACAAAAGCTATGGTTTTAAATGGTTCTACTAATAGAAGCATCAGTATAAATAGTAATAATATTGAAACAGTAAATGAAATAAAATATTTAGGTGTTGTAATTGATGATAAATTAACTTTAGATGATCATGTTAATTATGTATTTAAGAAGATATCAAAAAAGCTGTACTTCCTGAGTCGAATTCGAAAAAAAATGTCTATAAAAACAACTATTAATGTTTATAATACAATGATAAAACCACACTTTGAGTATTGCTCAAGTATTTTATTTATGTGTAATAATCAAAAAATGAGTAGATTACAAAAACTTCAAAATAGGGGAATGAGAATTGTTTTAATGTGTAATGGATTTACCCCAATAAGAAAAATGTTGTTTAAATTGTCATGGATGAGAGTTAACCAAAGAATTATGTATAATGTGATAGTATTTATATTTAAAATCAAATTTAATATATTGCCTAACTATTTGTATGAGTATATATCTTTTGTTGGTGATGTACAACCTTTTGCCTTACGCAATGCTGGTGATTTCAGGTTACCAAGGTTTAGAAACTTTAAGACCACTAATATGATTCTACATAGAGGTTTAGATATTTATAACAGTCTTCCTTATATTTTAAAGAATTAGCATAACTTACAAAGATTCAAAAACAAATTATTCGAATATGTTAAAAAATAGATTTATTTAATAGGTATAATATAAAATGATTGCAATGAATTTTTTAAATGGCAAAATACTGCCAAATAAATAAATAAATAAAAAAAAAAAAAAAAAATTTATGGCTTCCAATATACAGCATTGAATATAGAGTATTTTGGGAGAACTATCATAGCCTCTAGTCAATCTTATAATAACTATAAGATCAGACCCATTTAGATTTTTACAAACATTTTGGTTACAGCAAACATATCGATACCTTCTCGTAAGAATGTATTAAGCGACATTTTTAAAATTGTTCAGGAAACGAAAAAAACGTCTCATTTAGTTATTTTTTTTGTGTATTTTATTGTCGTACTAAAAAAGACTTGCTACGAAATTCGGAGTTCGTGAATAATGGTATCACTAGCCCCAAATGAATAGGAAGTTTGACAGTTTAACAGATATTTTAATCGGAGCTCAACTTAAAACGAAACACAAATAAAATTAATCGAACGAAGATAAAACACATGCAAATAAAATTTATAAAAACTATTTTTATTATTGTTTTCATGTGAATTTGTTTATATTTTTTATTTTTTGCAGGGCAAATAAAGTAAATACAAATAAATATTGGTATCCTTCCGTAATGAATCTCATTTTTAGTGTTTGTCTTTTTCGTGTATTTTCTACATTTATTACAAAGATTGCAACGGCAATGATATCCATTTTTAACGACCAACAAAATCAAAATCAAATCAAAAGATGAACAACGAGAATTTATTTATTTTTTCACATTTTGACGCAAATGAACTGATTTTGAAATTCCGAAATTAGGAAAATCCTTTTTTAATTTTGTTTGGGGCCTATGTTGCAAATTTATTCGTATTCGTAGCGTAACAAAATTTTCGGGGAATTGTTACGGGGGACTCTGTGATAGGGGTGATTATTACCAAATAAAATATATTTTAAAACAAGTAAGAAAGGAAGGGTTAGTGACAATGTTTCCTCATTGCCTTCATGTGACCCATTTGTATTATTCAAATAATAAGCAATTAGTAGCAAATTCTACTTGAACTGAACGAATGAATGAATTCGTTCGATAGTTCAAATCAATTAATTACTAACTATCGATAGTTCAAATCATTCGATAGTGCCCATCACTACACTGGCATATTTCTGGTTGAACAAAGCTTTAAATACCAAGGCCGTATGTATAATTTTATCAACACTGAAGAAAGTTTTTTCCATACAAATTTTGACAGCTCGTTTCTACAGATTTAAAATTATCTGGTTTATTAAGGGTATTCATGTAACGAGATAATTTTCCGCTTTGTAGAAAGATATAACTTTCCGCAGCATGTTTTCATGAACACCCCCTAAGAAATACTTGCGTAAATGTGGGAAATATTTTGTGAAATGTCAAATTAAAATTCAGAATCCATACTTCTTTAGTTTACGAGGTTTATTTCTGCACTTTCCGCAGCAAATTTGTGAGATAATTTTATGCTATTTGCAGAAACTTTTTCCCATACACATTTTGACAGCTCGTTTCTGCGAAGATAAAATTATCTGGTTTACGAGGGTTTTCCGCGCTTACATGAATACCCCTATTATCTCGAAATGCCTTTTCCAAATTTTTTGAAACAATTTTTATGAAACTTCCCTGGATGGACCTTTTTTTTTAGTATAATATTCCTACAAAGCTTTTAACAGTTTATAACCTTGACCTTTAACTTTATTAGAGCAAGTACGTGCAAGCAATGCATTATCAACATTTTAATTATTATTATTAATAAATCATAGAACTGCCTTCTACCACCAACTAGAATTTATTTATTTATTATTAAATATACTTTATTTGTAGTATAAAATACAAAATTTGAAAAGTGCTACCCCTGGGACCAATAAGACGACAGCACTGGCTGTGATAGCATGAATAACAGATAGCACACGTGATGACTCACTTCTACCTCTCCAAAAATGTCTCGGAGATAAAGATACTGAATAGAAAGCAGTGTGATAGCAACAAAAACAGCATAATTAGCTTATTTTGTACATAACATTATAAAGATGGGGTGCGAATACATAAATACGTTCCTCCCCCAACTTCACTAGGATGTCGAGTTTAATTCTTATCGTATCCATTGATTATTACAAAAAGTTATGACAAAAAACATCACTCCAAATACAACAATCCAAAAAGGGGGGCGTACAGAGCAAAAAAAAGAACATTTCCCAAACATATTTCAAAGAAAACCAATATAAAAAAAATTAGTGAAAACTCACCTGTAAGTGCTCCTGAAAGCGTATGGGTAGAACTTGCGTCATTTTGGATGATGTTTCGTTGATTAGTTAATTTTTTTCACGTTTCTTATTATTATAACCTTTATTCTCTTTAACAATTTTAATCCCACCACTCACTTTCCGGTTATGTCGATATTTTACACAATTTTTTCAATGGATCTTTTTTTTGAATTACATATATATAAGAAGAGTTAAAGAGTGAAATGCTCTTGGTGCACAAATCGATGGATTTTCACTTTGTGTAATTATTAATGCTGTCTTTTCTTATTTTAATTGTGCAGCTTCTCGATTTTCTTTACATATACATAAATAAAATAAATTTAATTTTCTATTCTTTTTCGTTGCGTTGAAGCTTGAATGAAATAAAAAAAAAAAAACAAGAAAAAATTAACAATTGGAAGATTAAACTTTTTATGCAATGTATTTTCTTTGTTTTTTACACTTCCTGCGGCACTGAGATAAAATTATTTATAAATAAATGATTAAATTAACAATAAACTGACACATGAAAGTATTTAACTTTCAAGTAATTAAAGAAAATGTAGGAATTTTTTTATTTAATCAACGTACGATGTTCAGAGTTAACTGTGTTCGAAAAAATCTACCACCCAACATGGCTGACAGACAGTTAGTTTTTTCTACTTGTGTTATATCGTACTCTTTCTCGCTCGATAAAATGGAATAAAATGTGCAATTTTGTTTTGTAAATGCAATCGATGTGGGTGTGTTTGTGTGAGTAGTGTTCAGAGATGAAAAGTATTTATATACATCTTATTTATGGACAGTTCACACTTGCTTCACAATAAAGTAAAAATTAGTCAGTGACATAAATGAGGGCAGAAATTAAATAAACCGAATAACTCCATTTTTTGAATGTGGAAAAATTCAAAAAAAAAAACCTGAAGAACACAAAATTAAAATATTTACATAATTTTCTTTAGAAAGAAAACATACGCATTTATTGAGTTCAAAAACTGCGTAGGTAGCTAGAAATTCAACCCCTGGCAGTCTAGCACTGTGGCCCAAGTGCGACATTTTCATACCATAAGGCTAGGACCGCACTTGCGATTTTTCGTCGAGGCGATTAAAAAGTCGTAGTCGCTACAAATTGTTGTCATGCACGCACTTGCGATTTTTTCCCGTGCGATTATTTAATCGCGAAAAATAAAACACACTACTCTTTATGTGAGTGCACGCACTTGCTACAAATAAGTAGCGACAGAAAAATCGCTTGAAAAAATAGAACTTGTTTCATTTTTATAATCGCTACGATTTTTAAGTCGCATGTGCGTGCATTCACATTTAAGGCCATGCGTCTTACTTTTTGCGACTAAAAAATCGTGGAAAAAATGTTTTCTAACGATAGGTATTAAATTTGTACTATGTGAATGGATCTATGTTTTCAATTCCCAAGTAAACTAATACGCTTTTCACAACTAATCATATTTTGGATTTCAACAACAAAATCACAAGATTCTCGTTAAATCGTTCATATCACATAAACTAAATTTAATTTAATGTTGGGAAACAAACTTTCACTGTTGAAAGGAAAAGATCAATCGATGAAATACTATTTAAAAAAAAGTTCTCTTTGCAATGTACGCGGTATTTTTATTTAAATTGACTTAGTCTATTTTGACTATCACCGACAAAAAAAATTGAACTAATTTAACAGGAAGCATTAAGACGACTTAATGCATTTAACACAGACTACTAATTCTAATTATATTAAAAGGCACTACGAGAAAAAGAAAACCGGTTATTCTTCAAATTAAAAACAATTTTAAGCCAACCAATATTTGATCTTTATTTAAAGTAGAGGAAAGATCGCTGGTCAAAAATAGAAAAAAATGGTCTTAATTATATGAATAACTCCTTGAAAATAGTGCACTTATTTACAAAGATTAAATTAAAATACTTTTCATTATTCCGGCTAATTTTAATTTACAAAGCTATAAAATAACGTCCAAATTAGACACCGAGCCAAAAACCGAGAAACCCAAAGCTGGGGCCAGTTTTCGAGTAATACGTGACTGAATTATGTGAGTTTAGCATTACCGCTTACGACATCGAGCAATCGATTACCCTAATTTGATTTTTTCAATCGATCACTGATGTAACTCACTCTCTCGGTAGCAAACATGATGAAAATTGCAATCATTTTCTGTCCTATAGTCGCACATCAGCAGTCAAATTTCCGCGAAACCATCATTGAACCATTTATCCTACAAAACGAGAGACATTTGATCAAAAGTCACACTGTCGAAAGGCTCTTAATGAACCAACAGGACAGTGCTTCTTGACACACAACGGACGCCACGATTGAAATTCTTAATGAACGATTTGAGGGTAAGGTTATCTTTCGCAGAGGTGACGTGATTTGACCAGCAAGGCCATGCGATTTGATCCTGATAGACTTTTTTTTATAGGGTATCCTGAAATCGTAGGCCTTTGCGAATATATGTATAACAATTGACCGATGCCTTTCAGTTGAACATAACACAGTCCATTGCTCAAATTCAGCTGGATCTGTACTGAAGAGTCATTGAAAAGCCGACCACTCGGATCTATGCCACAGTAAGAACCCGGGGTGGTCATTTGGGACTTTCAAATAAAAAAAATACATTTTTCGCTTAAAACCACTGGTCTGGGATTTGAAAACTCTTTAAGGCCGTCGGGGAATAGCTTCCTACAAAAGCAAGACATTTACCGAGAAAACGAATGACTTTTTCTGCCGAACTAAACAACTACGACAGTGACCATTTTAAGGAATGCCTAGTCCCCTATTAGCCAATGTCCAGCCAACGTCGCAGCTACTTTGGCTATGTCTTGAATCGGTCTGCATATTAGGTTATTTGTTCGGGACTTATAGGTGGATCACAACTTTCAAGATGATAGGTGTGTTTCTTTGGTACGTAGCGCTGTGAAACTTTACACGCTGAACAAAAACAAACATAGAAATTCTGTAAAATTTTACTGCGCTGTCACCTACCAAAAATAACACATCTAAATCTAATGTACTGAGCACATTTTGTCCTTCATAACATTAAGAGGAATATTTACTCTTCCTCCCTCCAAGTGAACAATGAAAGGTTGCCTGACCAACTCATCAGCCCGATCATTTCCTTCAGTTCTAATGCCAACCGAAACTTAGATAACAGTGATATTAAGGTTAATTACTGTAATAATTTAGAGGATGAAAAAGCAGAATCAATGGCTTAAACAGTTGCCTGGCGGTCTAATCTAACATGTTTCCCATATTTCCAGTAGTTCATCATCTTTGAGTCATAAGTAAAGATGGTTGTGTCGAAGTCTCTCATCACAACGTTATCCTTCCAGTTCTCTCTGCATATATGATATATAACTTTAATTCTTTACTGAGACCCGCAGTGTGATTGATCAGTGTTTGTCAAAAAAAATTTCTAATCGATTCAGGTTGCTGTATCCGCATGGCCTTTTACTCCAAGACCAACAAGTTTCGCCTGATCTTCAGTTGCCGTTAAGGATTCTATGACAAACCGTTGGTAACGGCTGATTACGTTGATTACCTCAACAGTTGGACAGATTTGTTAATAATAGTGCCCTCGGTGCTAACGCCTGCCAACATCTGATCCAGAAGCAGATTGAAAATGTTAAATTATAGCGCATCTCCTTCCAGAAAATCTGTGCATTTTTGGAAAATTTCGAAGGATTTTTTTCCTAGTTGCACCGACTAGTATAAATTATCACTATTTGTAGCAAAAACTTCGAAGTAGTTAAAGAGTTGATCTATCTCGGAGTAAATATTAACTTCAAGATTCTCTCCTAGCGGACATCCGACGAAGAATTATTCTAGGAAATCGCTGTTGGCTTCGGTTTGACGATTAAAAGAAGGAGCTCTTTCGAAAGAAAAATTCTTCGAAGCATATTTGGTCATGTGCGAGGAAGGCGAATGACAGACAAGATACAGCCACAGCTGTAGGAAGAAGTGGATGTAACCCAGAAAACCTTTACATGTCAGCTACATTGGCTCGGCCACCGAATGGACAAGCCAGCTAAGAGATTCTTCAAATCCCTGCCCCTAGATTCAAGGTGACAAGGAAAAACATACCCCGGTTTGAAGAGCAGGCCGTCACGGATGCGCTTGTTCTAGACGACTAGAAGCAGCATCCTCGGGATCTCAGATGATGGGAATCTGGCGTGTCTCTGGTAGAGACCGATCATAAATGAAAAAAAATAAGGAGAATTTTGGCTTTAGATGCAACGAAGTGAAGAATGCTGTTTAGATAATTTCCTTACACAGAATTGCTCCAATTACATAGATAGCAGAAAACGTTCCACGTCACTTCTTTTGTAAAAACTCCAACCTAGCCCAGCCTCGAAAAGCAACCCACAGATAGTTTTGTTTCAACAAACTGCGATATTTCGATCGAACGTACATACTAAAATTCACCTCACTTACATTTTTGCCATCGTAAACGATAAAACGTAAATTTAAAAAAAATTATTTTTTGAAAAAAGTTGTTTTCTGGATTTACTCAAAAAAAGAGTCTAATTTCTGTTTCAATTACTTCGCATGCTAATTGTATCGACTTCGAGGCAGAAGCCTTTTTTTGATAAATAGTATTATCTATTTTGTCAGCGAAGCTGTAACAGTTTTTGCATTAAGCAGTTCATGTGAAAGCACCCTTTCTCTCTTCACTTTGCCGTGTGCATAACCCCACTGTTCTTTTGTTTATAATTTCGCTAATCCATTTACAGACTGATAAACTTCTTTACAAAACGGTTACACTTTGTTCAACTAAGGCCTATTTAAGATGACATGTGAGTGGCTGGTTTACTTTAGAAACTATACGAAATTTACAGATTTTTGCTTTGGTTGGTTTGCTTGGAGTGGCTAATCCAATGCAAGTCTTTCCAAAAATGTAGCTTTCTCCTAACTGGAGACTTTCATTATTTAGGAAATTGATATTTGGTGAATAGTATTTCCTAAAATCAGTATATACATAATATGTAGATGTCTGACCTGCAAAGCTTCTGTAATAAACATGAGATCATTATAAAAATGAGAATTTAATGTTTACCCTAGAAGGAATTTTGTGTCCGCTGAGAAACTTATATCAAAATATATTTATTGAGAATAGCTGCACTTTGCTGCTTCATGCACATTGTTTGTGCAATATATACACAATTACAGTACATATTGTGTGCATAATGGAGGAAGCAGTAGGAAATCTACGAGGACATATAACTACAATGCTCTTCTGTGATATGAAATATTCTTTTAAGAATAGTTAATAAAAATAACATTTTCCCGAATTTCATAGTTAAAGAAGATAAGAACATACGCCCATCGACCTCAAATCAAATTAGATTCAATTTGCTCTCGTTTCTCTTCCTACTTCCTATCAACCTAAAAACAAGCAACTCTGACTCACTCTTTAATATTTTAAATATAAAATCTTGCAATCTCGACTTTTATGTTTTAAGATCAGAAGCCTAGAAACATCAAGAATTGCATCCACAAAACACCGGGAGTTTTTTTTTTTTTTTGTTTCATCACACAAAAATTGCCACATAAACAAAATGTAATACAAAATGAACAAACAGAAAATCGAACCAGAACTAGCAAAAGATATGTTATTTGGTAAAAATGTAGAATAATATAATAACTAGCACCTGTCGCAGGATTAATTAATATTTGTATTTACCAAATTAGTCACAAGTATTGGAACAGTACGATGCGATAATTGAGAGTCGTTTTTTTCTACACAATTAAAATTAATTTGCTGCTGATCACCGAATAAGAAAAAACTTCCACAATCGACGAAAATGACAGGCGAAAATATATGTTTTGAAGTTTTGTGTGGGGAATATAGAGAAGAGTTGAAGTTTTATGTCGTGCGTGGAGAAGCAGATTCAATGTTTGAGGGATACAGGAATCGCCATTTAAGCTGGATGCACATTGACGAATTCCGTTATCTACACCCTTTGCCGGATCTCGTTTCTTGATCAAAAATTAGTAGGGGTATTCACGATCTAATACAACATGTTGTAGTGTTGTAAGATTTTAAACTTTTGTCAAATTTTGTCTTTTTAGTGTGGGTATTTCGTATACATGTAAATCCCTCTCCAAATACGGATTCGAAGGATTTGATCTCTGTCAAAAAAAATCGATTTTTTTGGTGTGAAGGAACGTAAAATCTGTGGTAAAAGTCAAAATTTGACAAGGGATCGCAATCCCTAAAATCCCTAGTGTAAAAGGAAATCGACATTAGTTTAGTTTTGCACGTTGAATAAATAGTATAAGGAAAAAAGTCCACAAATACCTGAAAATATGCAAGCAGAAAGACAAAAGATATACTTATATTACACTGAGGTCACTCTAGTTTATTCATTTATTTATATGAAAAAGCACAAACAAATTAGGTGCAATACATATATAAAATTTGTTTTACTATCCCCACAAAGGCAAGTACTGGCAACCAAGTTGGGTACATACTGCCAATCAAAATCCTATTTGTGTACGTGCTGCGTCGTAGCGGCACGCCATTAGACGATCAAGTTGCCAAGAAGTTTTGTATTTCCTTTATACATATTTTGATTAATCGATATGGCATATGAACAATAGGAAATTAAGATAATTTATTTTTTAAGTGCAGCTATCAGGCTACAACACAAACGAAATATTCAATCAACAAAAATGTAAACATCGTTTACATCTGTGTTTTTTTTGGAAAAGTTATCCGTAGTACAGTAGGATTTTATATGAATAACAAATACAACATCCGCAGTAGGATCACTGCCGATACTCGAATAAACGTCAAATCTCTATCCGCAGCAGGATTTTACATCTTTTAAGTTGTACATGCTTGATTTATGTATCAGAAATTTAAGAAATTTAATAAAGATTTTAATTTTAATTACAATAAAAATTCAATATGAAAAGGTCCAAGCAAAGCAAAAAAGGTGATACAAATAAAAAAAAGAAAACAAAAGATGGATAGGAAAGGAAAAAAAGAGAGCGAAAAAATAAAAAGTATTAGAAATTTACAGTACAGTATTCAAAAGCTTTTTTCTTGAAAGTGCTGTTGGTTATATACTGGGGAGAATTTGGTTTTAAAGTTAAATCGCGTGCACAAAAAATTGCCTTGATGTCACCAGAAATGTATACTTCGGCAGAATTATTTGCAGTGTTCGGTTACTTCTAGCAAAATATATATGATTAAATAGATATTTTGGTTCTCCAGATTGTATGATTTTATGCAATAATAACAAAGTACCATATTTTAAAAGGGCTGTTAAGGAACAGCCTGTTATTTGTTTAGTGAAGCCAGAGGTATGAGATATTTCGCTTTGAACTAAAGTGTATTCAGTGTATTGCATCTTGCTTGCCTGTACTTTCTGTCCTACACATACAAATCTAATCAACTTAGGCTAGCCGCGCACTATCAACTTTTAGTTGCGAAACTGTTTGGTTACTTATAGAAAACAGATGAACTGTTTGGTTGAATGTCCGTGAATTTGCAGATAATTATATGTTCAGTAAAATGGCGAACTTATTTTAGGCAATCGTTTAGTTTGTGTCAAAACACAAACTTTTTAGTTGCTCGAACCAAGCAGTTTCGCAACTAAAAATTGCTAGTGCGCGGCTAGCCTTAAGCTCGTCAACTAGCATTGAATTTCTGAAGCCATTAAAAAGAATTTTTTTTGAATTATGAAATGTGGTCCCTATAAAGGGCCTTATTAAGTTTTGTTGTAGTAATCTGATAATAAAAAAACCTTTTGCACTTCATCCATCTTATTACAGCTTATAGAGTCCGCGGTTGTATTTTCTGCTCCATTCTAATTTGTGCTTAGTCCAACACTCGGATCCGTAAAGTAGGCTCACGTATTCACCGAGCGCTCCTAAATGGCTCTTAACTTTACGAGGCTCTTAACTTGAAATTTCTGTGGGGTATTCACCAAGTCTGCTATTACACGATGAATCTAGATGCATGCGCCTTCTTCGAATTCTTTTTTGTTATTTCGTCCACTGATTCAAGCTCTACCCAACTAACAATTTTGCTTCCGATTTCTGAAATTAAAGAATCATTCGTAGCTATAGTGCTCATATAACTATTCTTGCTGGAAGTCAAATAGCTATAGGAGTAAAAACTGATATAATTCATGCCCTAGACATTCTCTGGGTCACTTTTTATCAGATTTATAGGCGTAAACACTCAATAGTCCTTTAATCATACTATATTTATACTATAAGATCACAGGCAGCTCATAATCCGATAGTCATCCGAAGAAACTGAAATATGAAGTTTTGTGGTACACTCAAGAAAGGATCTTATATGCTACTCGTATATGCATGGTCGCCTTTTTTGTAGATAGGAGCTGAACAACTAATCAGACATGTTTTCGTCCAGCCATAGTTGTTCGATAATTTGAGGTATACAAAAAATAAATGAATGAACTAGAGGCCATCACGTCTTATCAGATCCTGCGACATTGTTGTTCTTAAGCTTTTTTTTTGCTACATCTAGCTCTTCTATACTGGGTCGTGGAACTGGTTCTTTAATACTTCCAAGTGGGCTGTCTTTTTGTTCTATTATTCGCTCTAGTTTAAATTCAGAAATATTCCAGAAGGGGATAGCAATTGTCATTCATTATATTTTTAGATCATTGATTGAGAATTCTAGCATAAAATGAGTAAGCACCAACTTTATGATGATTTATTTCGTTTTTCACCAAAGTTCCAAATTCTAATTCTTGCATCAATTCGTAAAAAGTTATAACGTTTACGAATGAAGCTGTATAACTTCATAGAAGAAAATATGTTTGTCTTACAGTAGGCTTGTTTTTTTGCAAGTCCATATAGATTGAGAGCACTTAATGTGCACGCTATGACATTTGTCAGCTGTATTGACGACTAGTCAAAATGGCAATAACAAAAAAGTACTCTGATATATTTACACATATCAAACTGGTCGACATAAAAGCTACATGTGTTTTATTCAGGTAAATTAAATTAATTATAAATATAAATTTATTATGAAGCCATAAATGGATGGGTTTTAATTTTCTTGACACAAAAACACAGTCAACAAAGAAGAATAATTTTTAATTAATTTTAAATAAATAAATAAAAACAAACAAATTAACTTAGTATATATCATCCTCCAGGACGCTTTCGTAGTCTCTTTTCTGCTTTCTGGGATGAAAAAAGTCCTTTCTAGCCGTATATGACCACAGTTTCCAACAGATCTAACACTTCCTGCTTCGCCCACTTTTTCCGAATACTACCTAAAAATAGGTATGTATACACAAATTGTTGTAGACACAAATATATTAATTTACCTTTTGCCTTGTTCTGCCACTTTTTTTTCAAATTCAAAAATTTGGTTATTTAACCAGCACAGGTATGGAATGAGTAAAGCATGCACACAAGATGATCTCGCGTTGAACGTTCATATTTCTGTGTTTCTTCATTCGGCAATTAATTTTTTGTAGGTTGCTTGCGAATGATGTGTGTTACTTCGTTTATATGAGGTATTGAAGCGAGCTTGAAGCTCGCTTCGGCGCTTTGTATATCTGTATAGAGTTGAAATGAGCTTCGTTCGACTCGATCCCACTCGCTCAGCGGTGTCGAGTCGAAATGTGAGACGAAAAAGCTGGGTCGAGAAGTTGGTTTAACAAATTGTTACAGAATCGCTCAACACCATTTCAACTCAACTCCAAATCGAGCTCTTATCTCAAATGACAAAAAACCTGGGTCAAAAATCCGACCCTAATCCAACTCGATCTTTCGATACTGCATATAAACGTGGTATGCAATAGACAAAATATGCTCATAGATTTAGATGTGTGAGTGGCACATATTTATGTGTAAATATTATTGTTTGGTTTGTCATCGATTTCTGTTTCTGTATGGACACAAAGGGTCTATGGACATGGTATATTTTCTTAGCAACAAATCGTTATTTTTTGCAAAATGAAGTTGATTGTGTGGTCTGCGCTGTACAAATCACGTTCACAAATTTGCAATTGAATGGGGTAAGCAGAAAGTATCTGTTTTCTCTGTTTAAGTTTCCCACACAAACTAACAATTTAGCTTGCAGTAGGTCCAGTTTTTTTAATTTAAGAAACTATAGTTTGCATAGAACTATGGTAAGACTAAACTATACATGCCAAGAATTTTTTCACACATATAGCTTGTTTAGTTTTGTTAAAGCCTGTCCGAAATGTTTAACGTAAAGCCTTACAAAAATGGTCGCTATAAGGATTTCAGGTGAAAGTCAAATCAGTCATGTTCTATTAGGCTTGTTTATGAATAATATTAAAAGTTTTGTCTGTCAGAGAAATCAACCGCCTAAGCTAAGAAAAAATATCGAGATGGTATTTTAAAGAGAGCATCTGATATTTCTAATGACTTAAAAAAAAATTTTCGAAGCAGTCAAAACATTATTAAAAATAATTTTCCGTCAATTAGTTCTCACGCGAGTCCTTCCAATGGAGACGATACAGAAAAAAGTAGGCTTTTTACTTGCAATGAACAATTTTATTCTGTAATTTAAATTGTTTGCTTTTAGATCCTAGTATCCCTTCCACATCCGAAATTCAGGATATTAATAACAATCCATGCAACTTAATTGAAGCATCTAATGAATATATATATGTGAGATGGAAAACAAAACTCAATTCCGCCGATCTACTTTGCAAAAGTGGGCAATACACCATCAGATAACCCACACAGCGCTGAAGGATCTTTTCATAATAATCAATTTTGAAGTTGACGATTTGTTGCCAGCAGATTCACGAACGCTCTTAAGGACCCCACAAAATGTCGTGTGCACAAAAATTGGAAAAGATGGACTATATTGGCACATTGAATTATAACATTGAATTCACTCTATAAGACTATATTACGATGTTCTATTTCAAGTTTATTTTATTTCTAGAACTTGTATATAAAGGGTTTACGGGAGTCAAATAAACTATTCAGCGGAGCTATAGCATTTTTATACCATTGACGTATTATATATGGACTGCTAGTCGTATGAAATTTCTATACAAACATTTCAATGAAATGGTTCAACCTCTCCCTACCGACATTAGAGCTCTTGGTGCAAAAGTGGTAAAAATAAATATTAATTCCAGAAGCCATCTCTTGGTTCCTGGCCTGAACTACTATTTTTGCCATAGAAACTATAGCCATCTATCTCAATTTGAACTTTACATTTTAACGTTATCCAAGACAATATAATAACAATAAATTAAAGGGTGTTCAGGGAAATTTGTGAACACGCGAGAGCAAAGCATTTAGTTTAATGAAAACTGCTTTACGGCGGATATTGTCTTCTAGGGCCTGAATTGCTTGGCGATTGTTGCTGTAAGGTTTTGACAGGTAACCTTATAAAAAGGTAGAACCAGTTCTTCGTAAATTTATATTTATATTTTAAAATGGAAATGGCATTTTGTCGTTATAGTTATCTAACTATAAGTGAATTTGCTATTATTTCAAAAAAATCTCCTATCTACATAAATGTAAGTAGAACTATATGAACTTTTTAATTTATCTTTTCATGTTAAATCGCATCCATTTTTTACTAGATAGTTTTCATCATGATTTGAACACAATGTTCACAATAAATTGAAATGAAAAGTTGAAAGTTTTATTTGTGTTAAACAATAAGGTGTTTACAAATTGATATAAGTCTATGATAAATGCTATTATGACTCTTAAATCGGCAAATAAAGCATGAAAATAGCCCTCAAGTTTTTATTTAATAATAAACTTAAACAATTCTCGCTCAACACCCTTTACAAACTCAATTATGTCAAAAATTGATATATCAAATACCAAAACCAAAAGTTACACTATGTTTTCCGAGTTTGCACCAAGAGCGCTAGTTCCGTATAGTTTTAGGTTGAACCATCGTGAAGTTGGGCTCTGGCAGTCCATGTATAATAAGTCAATGATTTTTACACAAAGTATTCCTTGTTTAAGTTAATTGTTGTGCAACCTTATACAAATCTTCCTCAAAAGCTATTGAGCGATATAGTACTTGTGATGGGAAACCTAAGACAAATTAAATAGCTTCGATAATTTACACCAAACTCATTTGTATAAGACTTGCTGTTGTTGCCTTAGAAGCTAGATATTAACTTGTATTGACACTAAAAGAAAGTAAATTGTTAGTTGGCAGTTTCTTTTAGTTACTTTCTTTTCTGTGTTAATGTTGTTGTTAAAGTACTTTGTTGTGTTTAGCATTTTATGTTATTGTTTTTTTTAGTTACTTTTGAATGGTTTTGAAAATAATTGGGTTTTATTGATTTTATCGAAAAATTGTAAAAATTGCTTATAAATATAAAAACATATGTAGATTTAATTAATAAGCATGTGCATAAAATTGCTCTTTGATTTCTATAAAAGTGTATGAAGAAATGCAAAATTTTAAAAATCATTTTATTATTAAATTAATTTTTTTATAAAAGAAATTTCTTTAAAATATTTCTAAAAAAAAAATAAAACATACTTTGAACTCTACAATATCAACAATTATTCTACCACATGCTTATCTCACCTACGGACATAAGAAGGCTATATTTCATCGTTTAATAGCATCTTCTCTTCCACCCCACCCCCCTTCCCCCCCGAAAATATGTAAGTCTGCTTTTACACAAAATCGATTGCATGCGGAACACAGCGGTTTTTAATAAAAGTTAACTTTGTGCAAGCGATAAGGAGTAATCTCTCCGCACTCTTTGTTCCAAATAGAAAAATACTCAAAAAATAAACAAAAACCAGAATGAAGAAAGAACGATAATTCTGCAAATTTCAGCTACTCCAGTACCAAATACGTCTATCTCCAACGACTTAAAAATCGCAAGGGGACATTTTAGGCTAGTCGCGCACTGGCAACTGTGATCAAAATCAAATAGTTTAATCACTAGTTGAAAGAGAACCGCGCACTGGCAACTCTTTACTCACGCTTACACTCTTTTCTCTCTTGCGCTTATAGAAAACAGCTCAACTGTTGCGAATTAATTTTAGGCAATCGTTTAGTTTGTGTCAAAGCACAAACTTTTTAGTTGCTCGAATCGAGCTGCTCTAAGTCGCGGCGTCTCATATAAGCCCAAATGTTTCATTTTAGCAACCAAACAGTTGCGAAACTAAAAATTGAATGTGCGCGCCTGGCCTTATCGTTTAAATGCAGTCTAAGGCGCACTCCTCAACTGCGATCTAAAAGAAATAGTTTAATCACCAGTTGATAGAGCAGCGCGCTCATGTAACACTTCAATTATCTCTCTTGAAACTTATTGAAAAAACTCAACTAGTTAGTTGAATGTGCGCGCAGGTGAATATGATGATGTTAACACAAAATAGAGAACTGATTTCAGGCAATCATTTAGTTTGTGTCAAAACACAAACTTTTTAGTTGCTCAAATCGATTTGCTGTATGTACGCGGAGTCCTGTATAAGCACATATGTTTCATTTTGGCAACTAAACAGTTGTGAAACTAAAAATTGAATGTGCGCGTTTGGCCTAAGTCCACAAGGTGAAACCACAACGTTTAAAATTAAGTTGCATCGTTCAAAAGCAGTCGTTATCCTTTGTTCTAAGTTTGTGTAGTACTAAACTGTAATTTTTTTTAGTGCTGCACTGGCACACCACAGCGTTGGGTAGTTAATTTTAATTCACCTCAAATGTCATTATTGATACAAAAAAAAAATAAATCAAAACCGCGCGTGTGTGAACCAATCGAAAGTCATGTAAACAATAAAAATTTGCAAAGTTTTCTTATATATTTTTTTACGCCAAATTCTAGACTGAAAACGGTATGTATTTTGCAAAAAATCAATAATTGAAATCGTCAAATATTTTTTTCCACAATCATTTTATCGTAAATTTAACCAAAAATTGTACAAAAATCAGTTTAACAAATTCCAACCCCACGGCCAGCCGTCCACCGTAGTCGTCGTTATTGCCGACGAATTAAAAACGCTGCTGCTGTTGAAGGAGAACACAAAAAAAATTGTTGGCTTTATTTCACTTTTGTGTGTCCTTTTTGTTCTTCAGTTCTTTTTGTTAATTTATTAATGGCATCACCATACTTCTATAAACTTAACGATTTTTAGCCATTTTTTGCGCTGAATTGTGTGTAAAATAAAAATCATCAATTCAAGTTTGTTGTATCTACAAGGACACAGTTTATTTGGTAATTTTCTCGATATTTGTTTAATTGAAAGGGATTTATTTTAATTTTATGTTCACAATCCTTGTGGAGGAGACATAAAAAAATTATATATATATATGTATTTAAGATAAAGTGGTGGGAGAGCGTACATTTTTCAGACAATTTTAATTATAGTTTCCATCAGTTCTTTGTTCAAAATCAAAAATAGTTTTTCTCATTTTTTGTTTGATTTAAATAATTATGTATATGTATACATTTATGTCTATGTTCATATATATATACATTGATATATATTGAATATTGAAAAAGGAACAAAGTAATGTATTCGTGATTTGTAAATTGTTATTTGTTCCATAAGACAGTTTCAATTAGATCTTCGATTTACTTAGGAAATGCATTTCTGTACTATCATATACTGTGGTTTTGAGACACGTCAAGATGATTCTTTAAGGCCTTGAGGAACAATTGTCTGCTCGACATCATTGATGGAAAAATGTATCAATTGTATGTTTCATAAATAATTTTGGTCGATAAGACCTCTTACTATTTAGAAGGATGATATCCTGCTTAGTACTGTTCATATATAGCCACAGTTATAACTGAATGCAATCCACGGGATTTACCTTATTCGCAATTCACTAGTGTTCGAGAAATACTTGTTATAAAAGACGTTAGGCCTTACAGTCGTATACCTTAAATTATGTATTATTATTCATCATATGTTTTTTCCTTTTGCGGCAGAGACAAATCCTCCAAGACTATCTCTTGTCATGAAAAGTTTTTCCAATCTTAGACTCGACAGAAAATTGTAGGTCCCTTCCATTCCTGCCGACAACATGCACACAATAATGGTTTTTAAGCACAATATTGTTCTATTCACACCTTGCATTCCAAATGAAACTTCAAAATACTTTTAATTCAATGATTATTATTTGCCATTTATGTTTAGAGTAATTTATGGGGAGAATTCTATCATCTTAGTTAATTATGCCAACGAAATGCACTTGATAAGATTTGAATAATTTAAAAATCAACTTAGTTCAATCGAAATACCTTACTTCACGCACATTTGAATGCATTTTCCAAATACCATATTTCAAAAAAAAAAAAAAAAAAACAAAATATTAATATTAATATCTACATAATTCATAAACATACAATACGGTAGTGGTCATATTTTTAGGGAATAAAGAATAAAGTTTCTCAAACTATTGATTTATTTGATGAAGATATTAAAGAACTTATTAAACAATTAAAATAAACCTTAATATTATTCACAGATTTTACTAAAAAATGAAGAGTTTAGGTAAGAGTGGTTTATAGGGACATCATTTTAGTTTTCTGAAAAATTTACAAAATTAGTAATAATTTTCATATTATATTTTGTTTAACTCGTTATAAATACTTAGTATTTAGTTGCTTGACCACCGTTTTCTAAAACAGCTTGGCACTCCGAGGCATAGACTCAATAAGTTTGCGACAGGTCTCGATTGGCATTGCTTCCCATATTTCCTGGACTCTTCCATAAACTGTCTTTTTTTTTTAATTTTTTTTTTTCCTATATGATCCATAAAATACTTCCATATATTCTCTATCGGATTTAAATCCGGTTACCGCGCTGGTCTTTTGAAACAGTTGCTGTATGTTTGGGATCATTATCCTATTGGTAGATCCATCGAAGGGGCATATTCTCCTCAGCATACGGCAACATGACACTCCATTATGTTTTCCACATAAAATTTGGCAGTCATTATTTCGTTAATTCGGAAAATAGGCCCAACTCCATGCCAGGCGAAACATGCCCACACTTTAATATTACCTCCACCTTGTTTAACGGTCTTTATAGTGTGTTTGGGGTCAAACTGTTTGTTTTTTGATCTCCTGACATAGTCCCGACCATCTGATCCAACTAAGTTAAACTTAGATTCATCGCTCCACAAAATGTTATTCCATTTCTTAATTTCTTCTCCGCCTTTTCAATTTTGATGTTCTCCATAAAATGTTGAACGTTCTCTCATATTTGTTTTGCTTAACAAAGGCTGCTGATCTTCTAAATATATTAGCTTTTTGTAAGCGTCTACACACAGCCCGTGCTGAAACATCAACATTAATTTCATTTTTAATGTATGACTTAAATTGATCTTGCTTGAAAAGATGAATGATCAGACAGTCGGCTTAAGCGCTGGTTTTTCTCATAAGTCCCCTTTTTTAGGTTTAAGAGCATTTTCCACCATTAATTTGCAGCCTACAATATCAACTGTGTGTCTTAAAGACTTAACCTTCTCAAATTAATAATTATTTCGCGTAAATCTGCAGTGCAATTCCTTTTTCCTCTTGCCATTGCGAAATTTAAACAATTCTTAAACCTGCTTTTCCGTCAATAAACAAGACTTTGTTAACCTACACTTTAACCGAAATATGATAATAGCAAAAAAAAAAAATGCGACCTAACTGCAAATCCGTATTTTTTTTAATTAGTTTTGAAATGAGCATTTTATTATTAATAAGTATTTTAAGGTGAAAATGCGATGTCCTTAAAAATATGACCATCACATATCATAAAATTGTCGTAAATTTCTTACTTACTTTCGACTCATATGCATTGCATACTTGAAAATGTGTTTAAGCTTTTGTAAATAAAATAAAAATATTAAAATTTTGATGGAAAAGAGGAGTGTTAGTTTATTGAATGCAAAAAGTAAAAAACTACGGTTTTAAAAGTAAAATGACATTTTGAAGGTATGTACATATGTATATGTACATTAGACTGTGCCAAAAAAATTGACTATTTTTTTTTTTGAAAGATATATCGAGAATATCATTCAAAATGACAAAAAAAAATTTTCGTAAAAGTTTGAGCCCTTAATATCAATTTTAAGAGGGCTATCATCGCTAATTTTGATTTTTAGCCATAATTTCATGTTTTGCGTCAGAACTGACAAAACATTGAAGTAAAAAAAATTCATTTTGACTTACTTTTATATAAAATTAAATTCCCTACAAAAAAGGTCTGATTGAAAATTTTCGTCAGACAAGCCGTTTTTGAGTAATTAAGCTTAATAAATTGTTATTTTTCTTCGATTTTACTTTTTTAATTTGGAATTTTGTAACTAACGAAAAATAACAATTTATTAAGCTTAATTACTCAAAAACGGCTTGTCTGACGAAAATTTTCAATCAGACCTTTTTTGTAGGGAATTTAATTTTATATAAAAGTAAGTCAAAATGAATTTTTTTTACTTCAATGTTTTGTCAGTTCTGACGAAAAACATGAAATTATGACTAAAAATCAAAATTAGCGATGATAGCCCTCTTAAAATTGATATTAAGGGCTCAAACTTTTGCGAAAATTTTTTTTTGTCATTCTGAATGATATTCTCGATATATCTTTCAAAAAAAAAAAATAGTCAATTTTTTTGGCCCAGTCTAATGTACATACAGTTATGGACAGAGAAATAGCACACTTATGAGAAAAATCTCGCGATTAAAATGTCCGTAATGTACAATGTTTGTGGTAAGTTTGTTCTCCAGGCATAATGGTCTACATTAATTGATATAAACAAAAAAGTCTTAATAGTCCCTTTACCTTTGATAGATTCTTGCATTTGCCTTTTGATTATATTCTTTTCTCTTTTACTCCTGGACACAGAAATAGCACATATTATTTTAACCGTTGAATTTTTATTTCGCGATCGAAATTTATGAGAGATAGTGCTTATTTTGCGTTGTTTATAGTTTCATAAAAAAAAAGTTTTTAACAAAGGGCCGAGGAGCGCATTGTACTCCCGAAAAGAGGAAAATTATTTTCGATCTTCATACAAAAGGTAAAAATCCTACCCAAATAGCCAAAACACTAAATTGTTCCCGTAAAATGGTTTATAATGTCATTGGTTTAGTGAGAGCAAATCGATATATGACAACAGAAAATAAAATTCGTAAGCCACCACCCCGCAAAACTTCGTTACGAATTGAAAGAGCCATTGCTAGAAAGTGCAAATGCGACCCTTTTAAGTCATCTCGAGACATTATGGCGGAAGTAAATGAAAAATTTGATGTTGATGTCTCAAGCAGATTGATAAGAAGAAGATTCAACGATGTTGGGTTGTTTGGACGTGTGAGCAGGAAAGAACCGTTACTTTCCAAGAAGAACATCAAAGCTCGTTTGACTTTTGCTAAGACTCATAAAAACAAAAACGTGCAGTTTTGGAAGAGAGTGCTTTGTAGTGACGAAACCAAAGTTAATCGAATTGGTCCAGATGGGAAAACATTTGTCTATAGCCCAAAGTGCCAAGCATACAACCACAGGTACACTATTAAGTCTGTGAAACACGGAGGGGGCAACTTGATGGTCTGGGGAGCATTTTCATGGCATCGAGTGGGTCCACTGGTGAGGATTGATGGCAGAATGGATAAATTTTCTCATCTCAATATTCTTAAGAATACCATGGAACCATTTTCCTTTGAGTCTATGCCAGTAAATTTGATATTCATGCATGACAATAATTCCAAACATGCATCAAACATAGTCAAAGATTGGCTTTTGGACGAACAAATTGATATACTGACCTGGCCAGCTTAAAGTCTCGATCTTAACCCCATAGAACATCTACGGAATGATGTTAAGGTTAAGATTGGGCAGAAAAAATTCAAAAAATCGAACGATCTTTGGGCCGGTATCAAGGAAACGTGGTATTCTATCCCACAAAGTAGATGCCAAAAATAAATTGAGAGTTTACCAAGAAGATGCCAGGAAACTTTGAAAAATCATGATCACCCAACAAAGTACTAACTTGGTAATATTGTAAGATTTGAAATTCTAAGAATTTTTCGCTAAAAGGTTGATTTTTTTACAATTCTAGGAATGTGTGCTATTTCTTTGTCCACAAGAAATAACGTCACCACAAATTAAAATAATTTTTAAAAATCTACTTTATAGCTTATAATTTTAAATTTATATTTAGATGAAGCTTTATTTGTTGTAAGAGGTCCTGAAATAAAAATGAAAATGTTTCGGTTCATAAGTATAAAATAAAACTAATATTCATACAAAACATCATAAGTGTGCTATTTCTTTGTCCATAGCTGTATGTACATACAATATCATCACTCCATATTTTCGATATCGCATAGTTTGACAATTTTCGGAAAATTCTTCACAATCATTTTATTGTACAAAATCTTAACAAATTTCTTAAATTATTTATGCGACAGAAAATTGACATTAATTTGTCAAGTTTTCACTTTACAAATTTTCACCTTTCGCATTTTTTAGTTTCGAGTTGTGTCCTTAATACCCATATTGTAATAAGTTTTAAATTACGAGCTGGTATTAAAAAAACAAATTTGTTTCACTTTACATATTAACAAAGTAAAATAAGTAAAAACTTAAATTAAAATTTAATATTAAAAACCAGGAACAAATAAGAAACTTGTAAAAAAATTGACTTATGTTTTTATGACCAGACTCCATAGAATTAAGACCTTACATCTATTAGAATATAATTCCCTAAATACTTACGGTTGTATTTTTTATATTTCCTTAAGCATGTTTATTTAGATAGGTTAACAATTCTCAATAGCACCATATATGTATATTCATTCAATAAAAGGGAATAATTTTTAAATAATCTATTCCGGTGTGTAAGTTAGACAACACAGACAATTTGGTTCTAACTTTTTGAAGTTGATGGCTATAATAAGTATAAGGTCCTGTAACCGAATTAAGAAATCTTTATACAATCAAGAACAGGGGGATATGCTTTAATAAAACCGACACAAATTGATTGGAAAGCTTATAGGACTTTTCGATTACTGTGGCCAGCTAAAAACTCTTATGGTACCAAATTTTGCATGTACAATGTAGTTGTGATATCATTTGCAAGCTTGAAAATTTTTTTTTAAAAGAAAGGTTTATAGTTTATTTAATTATGAAGCTCGTTACAGTTATGGAATAAGGCGCTATAACTACGTATCGGATTTTTGTTGATAATTTTTTAAGACTTCGTAATCCCATTTTGCTTTTTTATTATTATTGACACTTGTCAACCTTCGCAATTAAATAGGTGTAATAAAAATCTTGATAATCAAACCAAAACAATTCAAATCGATATTCTTCTTATTATGGAATTTTGTATAACGCCATTTACGAAATACTAATATGTAGTAATATTTTTCCTTGAGTGGGCTTCAGGTCAATATTAAATATTGATTTTTTTTCGACATATTATTAATAAAAAAGGTCGCGAAAACAGGAAATATTTACTGATATGTAGTACAATAACATTTAAGAAAAATGTCTATATTATTCCATTATGCATAGGTACACATCTTCCTCCCTTTAACTCTCCAAAACATCCATAGCGTATTTCAAGACTTTTTCTGGTAAAACATCAGATCCTACGATCTTTATACTTCAGATTTTTGGAATCTAAGCCTACAACTTCTATACTGGAAGTGAAACTAGTTCTTCATTGAATGGAAGTGGGTTATTCCCCTGCTTTATTACTCGCTCTACATGATGGCAGTTGAAACCGTCTTTACCAATGACGTTCCTGAGCACAACTTCGATATCGTTCTTTGGTCAGCCTTGGTAAATACCCTCTAGGAGTTTATGAAATTTCACCTTGGTTCTTTTGCTTCACCAATGGAGAAGCGGATCATTTATGGACTCAAATAACTTTACATCTAAGGTGATTATCCAAAATGCATCGCATCGTATGTGCACATATGTACATGGAGTGCGGTTATAGCTTTTGCCGCCTAAGGACAAACTCAAGTTTTTGAGTAGACATTGAGGTTTGAGATATTCCTGCGTTTTAATCACACACTGCCAGATAATCCATTATCCAGGTGTTCCACTCTTCTGAACAAAAAATATTTTTTTTGTTTCTCTGTTTAAATGACTATTTTTTTGTATTTGTATTAAAAAGCATCTAAAAACATGTTTTTTTATTTTAAAATTTGCCTCGGGAGTTTTACAATTATAAATGTTGTCAACGACCATTATAACGGTTAAGCCTTCTAAAGGGTGAAAAATGTTTTTAATATCTATAAAATTGGCTTTATTTTAAAGACGTTGCACATCACAAATCGTTTTTTCTGTGCGCACTGTACGGCGTCTTAGAAGATGCTTTTTATCGTTTATTACCCTATTGCGAAAACGATCCATAGTTTCTCGAACTAAAATATATTTGAACCGTTTTCAAATGTTTCTGTGGCATGAGTCTATTCATGATCAATTGCTCAACCAAACTTACCTCAAAACAACCGATAACTTTTAAATGCGTTGTCACAGAAAAGAGTGTTGGCAATTTAAAATGTTCCGCCTCTAAAAAAACACCTTTCATTATTAAGTAAGAGCACAAAGAGCAGTGAAGAGAATAATAATGTTTCACGCACTTGGTTAATAGTCAGTGCTGGGATTGGCAATCACATTTCAACGGTTCAACTTTATGCCAGCAGCAAAAATGGCCTCCATACAATAAATGCAGACTCGTTTTGTTACATTTGCGGTGAGTTTATCAAAGCAAAAAATACAAAAAAAGTACAAATTTAAAGATTTTGCAGCTTATGAAGCTTATTTTAAGCGGTTGGTTGGACTTCGAATGTACGAAAGGCACTTGGTTCTGGTAAAGCATACATACATAACATATACATATGTATATTCTGGTAAATAAATATTTAAGATTAATATATTTTTGACTAGTGTATCGTTTTCCTTTAATGGGTTGTAGGGTATACACATATCTACAGGGTGTGCCATCCTTAAAGTCTGCATAAGAATGTTTGGCCATCTTCCAAGGTTTGTGAAAAGTCTTTGAGTCGATTGCACTTTATATGGAAATTAAAGACAAAAAAGATAAATCATCCGTTCATAGAGTGATTATTCTTTTTCTTTTATTCCTTTATCAAAACAGACTGAAAACTCCAAATAAATTTGTCAGTTTTAAGAAACTTGGATTTTTCTTCCTCCCCACAAAAAACTAGTTTCACCCTTGATTCTTTGTGCTCAAGGTCAAAATAATTCTACCAGATTTCATGGAAGAATTTGAATTGTTTTAACCGTCTTTGTTTGTATTATTTATCATTTTCTGTATTGAGATATTGTGATTTCTTAAAACTTTAAATTGTTTAAATTAAAATTTAATTAAATGTTTTATTTAGTTCGAGTAGTTTTTTTTTTTCTTAAAATTGAATCATGAAGTAGAATTTTAGTCAATACCAAAGAAAAGGACACAAAAATCAAATCTTCTATTTCTTCTCTTTTTTTTTCTTGAACATAATGGCTGTGGAAAACTGGATTTTATGTAAATCGAAAACGCAAATAATGTAGAAACATAAAACGGATACATGTGGAAGTGAATCGAATAAAGACAGTAAAACCATCTTCACAATCATCTGAACATACATGCACACATCATTGTAGATCTCGAATAAATTCAAATCAATCATTATAACTGTCATTGCTCATCTTGAAAAAATAATCACAACAACAACAAACTAACTCTGTGCACAACTAACGCTGGCTTAATAGCAAACTTTTGTGTGAAGGTGTAAGATGACCGAAAAGATGGCGACTGCTCATTCACAAGAGTTCTGTGTACGGTGGAATAGTCACTTGGGAAGTTTAGGTGCAGCTTTTCCTCAGCTCCTTGCTGGGCAAAGGTTCGTTGATGTAACGTTGGCCTGTGAAGGTCATCAGCTGCACTGTCATCGACTGGTATTAGCTGCATGTTCGTCATATTTTGAGAGCATTCTGGCAGAAAACCCTTGCAAACATCCTGTGATAATCTTACCACGGGACATCAAATTGTGGGAGATTCAAGCTTTGGTTGATTTTATGTACAAAGGTGAAGTGAATGTTACACAGGCCGGTTTGCCAAATTTACTGAAATGTGCCGAATCTCTACGTATTCGAGGGCTTTACGGATCTGATGCGGCTTTGAATCTCAATCAATTAAGACAGATGGCCAAAGCAGCTCGAACAGCAAGTGCGTCTGGAGCTGCACACCCATCACAACAACAGCAATCAACAGCGACAATGGAAAACACAGAATGTACTGAAGAACTACAAAGCACAGAGTTTTCAGAACAAACAAAACTGAATTCCTTACCACATGAATCTACAGCCTCTAACTCCAACGGCCCATTAGATGTCAATCCTATTTCACTCGAAAGCCAAGAACAAGTGACTCCTAACATAAATGATCTTCCTGTGGCATCCAACTGCAGCACAGCCACTACCAGCAGTTGTAGTAGTAGCAATACCAGCACTATCACCGCATCGGTATCAAATCAAACGATAGCACTCAATGTTGTTGAGCCGGCGAATTTTATGAGCCAATCGAACATCATGAAAACCGAAAGTGTCGCTACAGAACCCTTCGATGACTCAACCATTGCCTACGATAATTTTGATGACTATCCCAAACCCGAAGATGATACATATCCGACGGTAAATGATGAAGACAGTTTCGCCGGCGACAACGATGAAAGTATGTTGTTGCAAATGAACATGGACAGCCCTAATAACACTTATAAACGTGTCCGAAGATCTGAAGCTTCTCTTGCTCAAGCTGCCAAGTGTGTTTCGAAAGGACAAACATTCCAGACTGTCAGCAATATGTTTAACATCCCAGTGTCCACTATTCGTTTCTATATGGCAAGAAAAGGCATCCTTCCGAAAAGAAAACGTGGTCGTGGATCTTCTAACAGCGCTGTCATGACAGGTGCTGTAATGAGCCATGCACTTGATCATATTAAACGTTCATCCAGTCCTCCAATGGAACCACCGTTCCAGTTCGTTGGCTACAAATTACCAGCGCATAAACCAAATCTAATCTAGTTTAAGTAAAAAAGTAAGTTCTATAATATTATTAAAACACACAAAATTAAAATAACATACATAACTATTAGTATTCATAAATAGGTTAAAGGCTCTTATTTGAAGAATTGAATGCGATGCGTAAAGGACAATGAATGTATTGTTTTTTTTTAAGATGGAAACAAATTATTGTTAAACAGATTTGACTGCACAGGTTTTGAAATAAGGGATTTTATAGAAATTTTACATTTACAAAGAATATCAGTTTTATTAGTTTCGTAGTATGTACTTTAACTTGTACATACATGCATATAATTTGTCTATTAATTTATACATGTATAATTCTTGAACCTCCCATACTTAAAAACTTTAAGAACATATAACATTCATGGGTTGGCATTTTTATATTTTTAATCTATTTATGAAATATTTTATTCATAAAAAATTGAAATTTAAATAAAAAACCGAGTCTTTTGTTGATGAACAACATCAATATCAATTCTAAAAACTTTTTAACCTATTAAAACAGATGGGATCCAATTATTTTGGAATATTCTTTAATGAAATCAATTGCATTCATTGAAACGTTTCTTTCATTCAATTGCATGCAATCATTAACGAAATACATACACATACAAATTTATTCTCTTATATACAATTATATAAGATTATATAAATTTGCATTTTTTACTTTTAAAGTTCTTGCCTTCTTTTCTGTTTTTTTTTTTTGTATACACTCAAATTCATTAATTATTAAAAGTTAGTGAAGGGTTGAAATGATCAGAAAAGTTGTAAAATGTTGAACTTTGGAATCTAAAAATATGTTTCTCTACGTGAAGAAATGTCATTTTGTGTATTTTTTTATTCGGGCAATTTTCTTAACAATTTAAATTAATTTAAAATATTACCAATTCAAAGAACGTAAGACATATATAAATTAATATCAATAATGGATATGTTGATTGATTGCATTCAATTGAATGCTAGGAATGAATTACAGTCATGAAGGTTTTATCCCTCAAAGTTTTTTAAAGAATTGTATTTCAAAATAATTGAGTTCTTACACGTAGAAATTAGACCGAGAGCCCACAGCAATTTTTGGGTGTGATTGATAACAAAAAATAATTAGCATAACTAGATAGGCCTTTTATAGTTATTTATAAATAATGCATTATAGTGCATCAAGTATGCAGTTCTTTACAAAGTCTAAAAAATTGGGATACAAAATTTGGCATAACTTCAAAATGAAGAGCTAAGTGCCCTGACTGCAAAAATCGAAGTCCAAGACGTTTTGAAGATGGCCTTCTTAATGCAAGAAGTAGCCTATTCTTATCGCGTCTGGCAGGCAGAAAACTGTCTGTAAAACGTTTTGATTTTCAATCAGGGGGCTTAACTCTACATTTTGGCAAAGTTGTTATCACAATTATTTGGACTTGGAAAGAACTGCATACTTGGTGCACTACTATGCACTATTGCTCCCACTAGAGTATGCAAGACTTTCACATTTGTAAATAACTATAAAAGGCCTATCTAATTATGCAATTTTTTTTTATGTTATCAATCACACCCAAAAATTGCTGTGGGCTCTTAGTCTAAATGGTTTTATTTTCTAATAATTTTGTTAATTCCTCAACCAAAAAAATAAAACAATTGTTTAAAACTTTTAAAAACATTTTGTAATAAAAAAAAAAATACATTTCTCAGTTTCTATCATGAGTAAAATTTCACAATTAAACAAATGTTTTACAAACTATTCTTGCTTTTTTTAATCTTCAGATGAAAAGGTCTTTTCCAAGCTTCCACATATAAGTCAGGAAGATCATGTCTAATAGTATTTAAAATTAAAAACTTTAATAAAGTAACCAAATATTTGAGCTTCAATTCGTTTCAGTTCTATGCTGCTAACTTTAGTTTTTTAAACTAAAAGTTATTCTTGATCATATTTGTTTTAGCAACAAGTCAACGTCTATTTATTTTGACGTGTCATCGTGAACCCAAAAGCAATGTAAAAACTGCGGATTCCTTTTGACGTTAAGAACTGGCTAAAACAAAACTGAAATCTGTTCTCTTCGTTTTATTTAAGTGGCTGTTAAACGACTGCACTGTTGTTTTCGGACTCACGCCAAAATAAATCAGTTGAGTGTCCATAAAAAAAATCATTTTTAATACAAACAAACACTAAAAAAAATTGATATAAATTTTAAAATTCAATTCGGTTTATTTAACAAAGAGCTGGATTTTTTTTATATAACGGAACTCCAAACGATATATGTATAAGTTTTTAAAGATGCTAATTGGTCTAAAAATTTTTATTTGTTTAATATCTAAGTACTAGATGGAGTCCATCACTTTTGAATTTGGTATTTTTTATTTTATAAAGAAAGATAAGGTTTTCTTAAAAAAATGTTTTAAAATTATAACTTATCTCACATATTATTTATTTCCACAAAGATGGATCATCAAACATTTTCGTCCTCCGAAACAACAAACTGGCTAAATAAAAATATCAAAAAACGTCAAAAACGTTTCGCTTTCAATTTAAATAACTGGGCGGAGATAAATCAAATTCTGTCAAACCTCAAAGCGACTCGCTTCGTCGCTGTTTATAATCCCAAACAACATTCATCAAACTAATTTTTAATAGCTTGTCTGAATTGGCCAGATATGTTCTCCCAAACCTTCCATGTATCTCTGAGTTCAATTCTTTTAGTTTTTACCTAAACAAATGCATTGTGTCAAAGTTCTTTTAAATATGGAAGACGCGGTGTTTTGATAGCTACGCACCAAGGGAAGAATGCAATGCGACTTGCAAAAGCTCTGCTCAAAACTTAGAGGGCCGTACCAACAATCAAATTAAGAGACGACTTTAATATTTGAGTGAAATGGACCATTATGCAAAGAGCTCTATAAAGTTAGCCATACATGTTATGAACTTAATATTTATGTGAACTCTAAATTATGAACCATTTATTGTACGGAACCTAAAAAATAAAATGTAGCATATATGGTCAGTTATATAGAGTCCATTAAATAATGCTTCATTTCGCTCAAATATTAAAGTCGTCTCTTAATTTGATTGTTGGTAAGGCCCAGAAAGAAAAACATTCTGAAACTACTTAAAATTCAACCTAGTCATCGTGGATGCCCAGCTTCATAAATATGACAATCTTTTTCGTTAACGGTTTCAATTTGTAACAGAACCCCATTAGAACAGAACATCACAATTTTCAAATTTTTTTTTTAGATTTTGGTTATTCAAGATAACATTCACTCTTTCATTAAGTGCTACAAATTACGTACAGTGTATTAAAGTAAAAATCGTACGTTTTTTTTTATTGGCAACCAAGTTTTGTATTGTATTTTTTTTTAAACGTAAATGGAACCACTAAAAAAAGAAAATTTTAAAATTCACTTCAAAGTTAATATCGTTGTTGATCAATTCAATAAGAGGAAAATTAATGAATCAATACTTCGTTCGAAGAACCTTCTTAATCTTTTTACATGTTAATCTGTTAAGAATCAATTCATTGAAGAAAGGCTGCGTAATTTTTTTGTTCATTCCACAAGCAGCATCCTTTTATTTTAATTTTACTGGAGACCTTATACGGTTTTCCAAAAATAACCCTATCAATCAAAAATAGAGCTGATGCCAGGTAATTTCGGACAGTTTTTCAGCACCACGAAAAGACTCTGTTAGCTTTATGCTTGAGAGCGCATCGTTATCCTGGAAGAATTGGTAACAACCTCTGATCCATGTCTATTTAAAGAAACGTGAAAATTTGATCTCAGGATGTTTAGGTACTTAAATGCTATTCACTATTTATGGTACTGGAGGCATCGTCTTCAAAGAAGAATGGCCCAATAATTTTTCTGAAGTTAAACTGCACCAGACAGTGCACTTAAGTGAATGCAATTCCCGCGGATGGATCAACCTTGGGTTCCCAGTACTCCATATACGATAATTTTGTTTATTAATGAATCCATTTAAACTGAAACATTTGAATCTCGAGCACCGTCGCAATGTTTCATGCCTATCATTATTTTACCGCTATTTTCATAAACAGTGCTCTAGTTAAATACCAAGTTACATTCTTCCCCTCAAACAATTCAACTTCTAGGAATGCTCATCAGTTTACCCTTGAGCCAAATTTCGGACGTAATGTCAAGTAGAGAGATGCTTTTTTTAGCCGCACTACACGAATGTGGAATGCTTTACCCGACTCAATATTTCCCTTTCATTGCAATGTGCAGACATTCAAAACCAATGTGCATCGGTATAATCCTTTCTCATCCTATCCTACTTTCCTAATTGCATGCACTTGTTTAACATTTATAAGGGTATTCATAACTCCTTGAGTGCGCGTATAATATAAAAAAAAAGAAAAAGTGGAAATGAGCTTCATCACTCATTATGAGATGATAAATACATTTTGCTGTCTTGCCATTTCTTGTAAACGAACTGCGTAAACAACACGTTCTAGAGGATCTCCTGACTTTAATTCTTGCCCAAATTGGATTTTGGTATGAAAACAGCTGCTATTCGGTTCTTAGAACTCTTAGCAATGAACTGTGGGACAACGAGTTGATAAGAGCGCCTTAGTACCGATGTTTCTGGATTCTTCAAAACACTTGCAAGAATGCGTCCTACATTCGCTTCAGTTTGGGCAGTGCGAGGTCTTCCAGCTCTAGGAAGATCAACTACTCCCAAGTTTGTTTTATAAAAAAAAAAGGAAAATAAAAAAATAAAATTTGGATTTAAAAATTCACGTCTTACAACAGCCATATTCTTTGTAAAGGTTTTCTTTTTCGAAATCAATTCTATAAATTTTGTTAATGGACGTCTTCCTTTTGACAACCGATTCTCAAAAATGATTCGAATCGTTTTATGCATACTTTCTTCTTCATAATCACCTTGACAATCATCGTTTTAAACATTATGAAAATACCCTCTATGTCTGTGTTTTTTAAAATATTATGCGAGTTTACTTATCTTAACCCTCTGAGTAAATTTGCTTAACAATGTTTAAACACCCATAAGTCTTTGAATATTGTTAAAATGTCTAAACGCGTTATCCCAACTAAAACAGGATCCCAGGCTATTTTTTTAAGTTTCAAAAAACAATTCTATCCTACGGTAATCAATTATTTATTTATTTTTATTTTAAATTATATTAAATTCCAAATGTAAAATTTCGTTCGCTGGTCGAATGTCTACCACAAAGTCCATTTCAGTAAAGAAAATACTATATTTAAATAAGCTTAACCAATAAAATTAATTTTCCCAATTTTCTAAAAAAACATATTATGCAACATAGAAAGACAACAAAAAACGTGCCATAATAAAACAATAAAATCTGTAAATGTTCTTTAAATTCCGCATTGTATTCCTTTTTAAACAGGAGCTTCAATTGTACATAACATTCAATATTTTATGCAGTATAATATGATCGTCCCTAGTGATTAAGTATTATTTGTTTGTATATAATTATATAAAAATATATATTATAAAAAAAAACACTATTTGACCTAACAAATTACCACCAATTCTAAGTTCGGTCAAAAGCTTACGCAGTATTTTTCCATTATAACTTAATCAGCTTCTAGAATCTAGATATGTTT
The DNA here is from genome assembly GCA_911387755.1 of Chrysotoxum bicinctum. NCBI lineage: Eukaryota > Metazoa > Arthropoda > Insecta > Diptera > Syrphidae > Chrysotoxum > Chrysotoxum bicinctum. The sequence goes on along the minus strand of OU426989.1, from coordinate 81,052,850 downwards.
GTCACAGATATAATAATTTCGTAAGTTGCTTTCATTTTATTAAGACATTGTCCCAAGTAAAAATGCTAATGTTTGATGATGTTTATGTAAACATCTCATTATTATATACTTCAGTAATGTCATCACTTTGATTGTATTTTGGTCCGGGCAGGAACTGGATCTCAATAAAAATGTCACTTCAAATGACGCTTTCTATTTTCCCTCAAAAATAGATAATGTGTTTGTACAGATTATAATTCTGTCATAAAATCAGTCTGTAAAATAGTCCATTTCAAGTTCAGAATATTCAGTTCCTTTACTTCCGAGATTGTCAGTCTAAAGAAATGGAATCACAATGAAATATAACATATTACTTAAAATTCATAGCGATTGAAAGACAATGTTGAAATGTCAATCAAATTACATTTTTGAATTCACATTATTGCTTGCCCAAAGAATATCTTCATAGAATCGTACCTTTGGATACAGACTACATAAAGTTAAGAGTGTTTAGTTAAGCCTAAGGCTAAAGATTCAGAAATATAAGAAACTTAAAAATCTCGTGATATTCTGCAAAGCAATTTAAACTTTGATATATCCATGGTAAGCCGGAATAGCTACAACATTTTAGATGGTGATCCCATATTTCTTAAAATTCTTTTTTATCAACTTACTTACCAACAGATCTTGTTAAAAGTTTAATTTATTTAATAGTTTCAAATAATTCTCAAAAAAACACACGAATGTTATATTAGATGTAATTCAGAAGCCATAGCCATTTTAACATTTTTTATACAGCGCTTTAAACTTAATGGTAAATGTAATTTAAGATTTTTCAATCATATACTTTTATATGTATGTATATCTTCAATTTATTTTTAACAATAGAATTTTTTTAAGACTTGATTGATTTTTTATTAATTTTGTATAGTTTTTTTTTTAATTAATTTAATGTAAACCCTAACTATAAAATATTAATATAAGATGTATATTACTTAAAAAAAAGAGAAAAATACCATCATAATTTTAATACGTAGATTTTAGATGTAAAAGAAATCTCAAAAACTAGTATTTGTAAAATATTTTTAAGGATTCTTGATTCCATTCTATATGTTTGTGTGCTCATTTTCAAGAATAAACCAGAAAATCTGTAAAATAAAACATAAAATGTGACTTAGTTCACTTGTCACTCTATAAACATCAAACAAATAAAAAACTAAAATAAGTAAATCCGCTGGTGAAGATATTTTACATTTAACAAAAAAAAAAATAAAAAAGAAGGAAAAATCAGCCATAAAAGAAGAATGGAGAAATAATTTATATAAAATTAAATGCATAATTCAAAAAGAAAAATGAAAATTTTTGATAAATATAAGATAAGAAAAAACTATTAACTGTTCATAATTTGTGTGTATTATTTATTTTCAAAAAAAATAAAATCGTGTCAAAATCGTAACCAAAAACAAATAATTTAAACAAAATTTTGGAAAAAATATTAGATAAACTTACTATAAAGAAAAAAAACGCAACATTATAAAAGACAGAGTTAATAATTGAATGTGTTATTTAAGTGAAAGAAACAGACATTAATTCGAAATGAAAAGTATTTTAGAATATTAACTACAAATAGTTTTAATAAAACAAAGAAAATGATAAAAATTAAAACATACAAAAAACTGTAGCAATTAATTGCTTCGTTGTTTCTTTTTTTTATTTTGCTTCTAATAAAAATATGAAGCAATTATACATCTTTATTCATAATACACTTTGTATAGAGGTTGAAAACCGCGACATCGAATTGGTTTTGGATGCTTAATATAGTTTTTTTTAGATAAGATGCATCTAAACCCTAGAGCGTGGAGGTTGACTCAAAACAAGAAAGGAATATTGGATTCTTCCATTCCTTTAGGCTACTTAAAGGTGTTTTTTTTTTTGAAATTGGGCTTATTTGATTATTCTATCTCGCGCTGTGTGGCATGTGACGCGTACTACTGAAACCACTATCTGCAACATTAATGTCTTTCAATTAAAGCACTAATCATGCCTCTATACGGCCAACTGTTCACTGTAACGTTTCGACCACCATTTTTTGAAGACATACCGTGTTGGCCAAAACAAAAGCAACTTTAATTGCCTCCATTACTAAGTAATTAAAAAACAAATTTTAGAATCAATCATGGTATATTTTTGTTTTTAAAATTTAAATAAATATTTACACTATCTAATGGAAAATAAAATAAAAAGGTTTTTGTAATAGTTCATTAAATATAGCAAATTAGTACAATTAGTTCAATATTAGGCTGTTAAAAACAAAAGCAACTTTTAACAAATACATATTTTTTTTTAAAACTATATAAAATATTATAGTTTTTGGTAGCAAACCCCTTGCTTTTTTCACTTCCGCACATCTTCAATTAAATCGATTAAATTGTTTATTATGCTCAAAAGAAAAAATGAAATTTATCAAATCGCACTTTAAATTTTCACACACCTTATTGTTTCACACAAAATTAAAATTGAAAATCCAAAAATTACAACAAAAAAGGACTTACATTAAACGTGAATGCATTTCGAACGCTTCTTTGGCGATCATCATCAGCACTAACTCGATTCCCATAATTGCATCGTTTTGTCAAACATCAGAGAGTTTATATGCGAAGTAACGGACACGGCCTAAACCAAAGAGAACAGCGGTGATCTTATTTCGCCCTCTTCTGCATTTAAGTTATTATTTTCTTTTTCAATAAAATAACTCTCATACGCATCCAGCCTGTTGCACTTTTTAACTTGTTTAATCAAGCTAATTTTGTGTTCATTCTCACCAATTCCATGACCTTCAGTTACAACATGATCGGCAAAAGCTGATTGTTTTAATTTTTTCTTTTTTGCACAATAACAATGTTCTTTATACCGCACTTGTATACTGCGTTTAGTTTGGCCAATATAACGTCTATTGCACACTCCACATTCTATAGCATATATGCCCGATTTTTGTTCATCAACAACTTTGTCTTTTGTAGATGCAAAAATATTTTTAAGTTTTTTATTATTAGAAAAAACCGGCATTATATTGTGTTGTTTTAAACGATTTTTTAATTTGTCCATTATTCCCGGAACATAATTAAAGACTTCTCTTTTCATTTCACTTGTCACTTCTAAAACACTGTCTAAATAAAGTAGTTATTTTATTTTGAGACACTTTTCGCGCGTGTTTTTTAACAAATGAGTCAATAAGAGTCTTCGAAAAACCATTTAAACCAGCCACTTCAACTATATAATCATATTCTTTTTTATAGTTTGTTAAAGAAAGTGGAAGATTAACAAGACGATGTACCATAGAATGAAAAGAAGCATGTTTGTGTTGAATAGGACAATAAGAATCACTTGTTATCACTGCGATATCGCAGTGTACCACAAACCCACCAGTACAAAACGAGTGATAACAAGTGATTCTTATTGTCCTATTCAACACAAACATGCTTCTTTTCATTCTATGGTACATCGTCTTGTTAATCTTCCACTTTCTTTAACAAACTATAAAAAAGAATATGATTATATAGTTGAAGTGGCTGGTTTAAATGGTTTTTCGAAGACTCTTATTGACTCATTTGTTAAAAAACACGCGCGAAAAGTGTCTCAAAATAAAATAACTACTTTATTTAGACAAAGTGTTTTAGAAGTGACAAGTGAAATGAAAAGAGAAGTCTTTAATTATGTTCCGGGAATAATGGACAAATTAAAAAATCGTTTAAAACAACACAATATAATGCCGGTTTTTTCTAATAATAAAAAACTTAAAAATATTTTTGCATCTACAAAAGACAAAGTTGTTGATGAACAAAAATCGGGCATATATGCTATAGAATGTGGAGTGTGCAATAGACGTTATATTGGCCAAACTAAACGCAGTATACAAGTGCGGTATAAAGAACATTGTTATTGTGCAAAAAAGAAAAAATTAAAACAATCAGCTTTTGCCGATCATGTTGTAACTGAAGGTCATGGAATTGGTGAGAATGAACACAAAATTAGCTTGATTAAACAAGTTAAAAAGTGCAACAGGCTGGATGCGTATGAGAGTTATTTTATTGAAAAAGAAAATAATAACTTAAATGCAGAAGAGGGCGAAATAAGATCACCGCTGTTCTCTTTGGTTTAGGCCGTGTCCGTTACTTCGCATATAAACTCTCTGATGTTTGACAAAACGATGCAATTATGGGAATCGAGTTAGTGCTGATGATGATCGCTAAAGAAGCGTTCGAAATGCATTCACGTTTAATGTAAGTCCTTTTTTGTTGTAATTTTTGGATTTTCAATTTTAATTTTGTGTGAAACAATCACCCCAATTACCTATGTCGTCTCGTTTTTTTATGTCTCTCGTTTTCTCTGTCGTCTCGTTTTTTAAATGGCATTCCATAACTTCTTCGACGCGATGATTTTGTAACAGATTTAAAAACGATGAAAAAGTAACAAACATCTGTCAAATTCAAAGGAAAATCTACATCAGTGTTGGGACTTCGCAGAAGCTAAAGAGTGGTAGAAAGGTTGTCAAAAAAGTGGTAGAAATTAAAAGCCATTTTTATGTAGCAAATCGTATATTGAAAATAAATTTATTGAAAATAATTCAAATACAAAAATAAAAGAAATAATATTTCGGTTCTTTATGTTTCAAAGATCACATTATTATCTGGAAGAAGTGAAATCTGAGTTGCAAAAAGTGGTAGAATTAGATTTTTATGTGGTAGGTTTTCATGAACAGCAAAAAGTGGTAGAAATACCACTTAAGTGGTAGAAGTCCCAACACTGGTCTATATACAATATTATTGCTCGATGTTCAATTAATGAACAAATGCAGTTTTTTTTTAATTATTAGAAAATAAATAAGTAAATAAAATGATAAGTGTTGAAATGTATTACATTTACATTACAAGTGTTTCCTCTTGGATCTTAAGATGTGTTGTGTCTCTCCTAGCAGTGTGCTCCTTTAATTTGTATGACTTATATTCCTCTTTTCTTCCTTTGTTTATACTTTCATTGATACAATTTAAGGTTATTTCTTGGAGTACACACTGCTTCTTCGAAAGCGTAGCTCTTTTTTGCTTAATAGCGAAAGCTTGCCGTTATAGAATAAGCGATTCAAAACTTTTGCCAAGCATCTCCATCTCTTACTGGAGGACGTTTTTTGTATCCCCTTAAAAAAAAAACCCCTAACTGCTCGTCTTCTTCCTCAAATCTACGAGCGTCTGGAATTGGTTTTCATTTGATAATTACATTTAAATATATAGTATAGTACAACAAATTTAGACAAATATGTACTTGTTTTATTTATCGTAAAAAAATTCGATAAAATAAATTATTTAACAAGAATACTTGCAGTTTTGCGACCTTCTATGTCTCTGTCGTGTGTAAATTTCTGAACGAGAGATATCGTGGTTTTTTTTCTTAGTCGTCGTATTTTTTCGTCTTACAGAATGCAGAAGGAAAGTGTTCAACGACGTTTGACATTTACAGACGACAACAAAACGAGTGACAAAAGTTGAAAACGACTTATGGAATGCAGATCGTGTCGGGTCGTATATTTCGCTGTCGTTTACGACATCGGTAATCGGGGTGAATAAGGTGTGTGAAAATTTAAAGTGCGATTTGATAAATTTCATTTTTTCTTTTGAGTTATATGTTTCCACGTTGTTCAGTTTAATATGTCTTTTATGACTAAAGTTATTGTTTATTATGCTGTTTGGGATACTTTCCCAAGCCAATTTAATATTCAAACAGTTAACTTTTATTTTTGCAATTAGTCCTTACAATTCGTCGATCTACAATTTCCCATAGATTTTCTATGGGATTGAGATCTGGGGACTGTGCTGGCAATTGTAGCACGTCAATCCGGTTTTCTTGAAACCAAGCCTTAACCACATTGGACGTGTGCTTTGGGTCGTTGTCCTGCTGAAATATCCATTTCAGAGGCAACTGATCCTCAGCTTGTGGCAGCATTACACTTTGCAAAATGTCACGGTACATATGCAGGAATGCAGGATCTGCTTTGCATTTAAAAAAATATAAACTAAAATTTTTTTCGAAAAAATAGTTTTTGGATTTTTAAAAAAATAATACAATTTTTTTTTTGAAAATTCAATAGGGGTATTCACGATCTAATGCAACAGGTCTAGTATCATTGTAAAAATGCAAAAGTGTAAAATCTTACAATACTACAACATGTTGTAGTATTGTAAGATTTTACACTTTTGCATTTTTACAATGATACTAGACCTGTTGCATTAGATCGTGAATACCCCTAATATCTTGAAAACCGATACACGATTAAATTTTTAAAATACGTTTTAAAATGTATTTTATTAAATACTAACAATTTGCATATCAATTTTTTTTATAAAAATTTTAAGGAAAATTTAGTACACAAAAAACATGTTTCAGTGTATCTGTATGTCTGTACCTCTCACTACAGCCTAAACCACTGGACCTATTTCTTTCAATCTCGATAGTTAAGGGTCTTCGGTGATTCCCTAGAGGAAAAATTGAAATTTTTTTTTTAGCTCCAAAACTAACGGTACCCCCATACACCTGTAATGCAAAATCTTATTTATCTCGAAAACGGCTCTAACGATTTTGATAAAAAAAAATAGGTGTGATTTTATGAACATAGGCTACATTTTGGTCAAACAAAAATTTGGGGCAAAATGTTATTAGGGGTACCTGCCATAGACCCGTTTTTTTTTATTTTCGACTTTCTCATTAACGGCTCTCAGGATTTTAACCCAAAATTTTCAGCAGAAGTCCCCTTAAGTTTAAAATAATATTGCATATAAAAATATTCGAAAAAATATTTGTTGGAATTTTTTTTTTTTTTTTTTTTTTTAATCAATATCTTCAAAACCTATGAACGATTATTTTTTGAAATTATTTCCTAAAATCAATATTATTTAATACTTAAAATTCGCATCTCACATTTTTTGCTTGAAAAATTTTAGAGAAATTTCTTATATAAAAAATGTATATAATAATAAAACGATTTTTTAAAGTTTATTTGCATAAATTCATACTTTTCCGGAAACCAGACGGCAATTTAATGCATTTGAACATTATTATCTCATTGAATCCATGTTTTATATTTATAAAATGTATCTTAAATTTCAAAGTACTTTTACATAAGAGCAAGTTCGTGCGATCCAGTCGTGAATTTTATTTCTTTTATTTCGTTAGAGTATTTGTTTCCTGCCATTTTACAAACACTGATTAGCTTGCCCGTGAACTGAATAATACCTAATAATAATAATACCTTTACTATGAGCAATGAATTTTTTAGTTAACGGTCTAACTTCTCTTTATTAATAAGAAAAAGAGAGATAGCAATAAAGAGTTGCTTTTGTTTTGACCAGCAAAAAAATTTAGTTCACTGTCCTACTTATATCATATCGTCGTCGTTCTATGAAAACTCCCTAAGTCCATTTTAAAAAAAAAATGTGATTCAATTCTTATTTAATTCATTTCGGATAAACCATTTGCAATAAAATTTATTGCACAATGGCTACGGCAAACTCATTCTACAATATAGGTCTGAGATCGTGCTATTCTGATAATTTTTGGATTTTATTATATTAATTTCCAAGTTTAAATGCAAATATCTCAAAAAACAAAAAACGGACTTAGGGAGTTTTCATAGAACGACGACGATATTAAATGAACCGTTTTGAAAACTATTTTCTCTTGTTGTCTATTCAGAAGTACCTACATATGGTATGAAATTTTAGAAAAAAAAATTAACATGATTTGTTTTAGTTATTCATTTTTGAATGACATAATGATGGAGGTAGTTTTAGTTGCTAATGTTTTGGCCAACACTGTACATACGAGTAAATATGAGCCAATGAATTTACCTGCAAATAAAGCGCACCAAACGGTGGATGTAATGATGTTTCGACAATAAATAGTTGATTATCATCGCTCCATGCTATCAATTATGTTTATTGACATAGTCAATTAAACAAAAGTGAAACATGTTTTTCAAAAAAAAAATTACAATTTGCAAATGTTTCTCGGCGTGTGTGTCTATTCATGACCAAAATAACCACAAAACAAACGAGAACTGATAAATCGGCAGAAATCATTGTTGCCAATTTTAAATTATCCGTCTCTCTAAAAAACAATTACTAAAAAAAAAAACACTATAAAGGTTGCAGTTAAAAAAAAGGAACTAAATTTTATTACGAGTTTCTTCTCAAATCTTATTTGAGTACGAATTTAGTTTTATATACAAATGTCCTTATCAATTTTAAGACGAATTGTAAAACACTTTATGTACACTGCGACCAAAAGTTTGAGTTTACTCTCATTTTTTGAAGGAAAACAAAATTCCAGTACCGTAGAACTTTTTAGTAAAAAAAAGTGTGTAGAATTTATGAGAAGCATATATAAAACCAAAAAATTGTATTTTGTTATTAACACAGTGATTTATTTAAAAAAAGAAAAAAATGGCTTAAACCGATATTTCGTCCGAGAGGATTTTTCACTCCATAAAACTGTTAAATTCCTCTTCCGTCCAATCTCTGTGCTTCAAAACACTCTCTTACTGTTTCAATTTATTTGTGCTCGAAGAGGGGTTTTTGCGAGTCACTGTTTGACCGCTGTGCGTGTTGTATTTATTTTGAAACATATTTCAGGTGCTGTTTTTCACCTATTTCGATTGCTTGTTGATATTATTATCAGATCCTTGGTTTATCCTCAAGACGTCCGGATTGAGTGTGCTGCTCAACGGTACGATTGATGATTGCAGAACGTTTTTAATTGTGATTTTCGCATTTTCCCATTTTGAATTATGAAATTGTTTAGTCAATAGATGAAAACTCTCAACTCCCTAACTTCCAACTTCGGACGTACTGTGAAATACAGAGATTCTTTTTTCTGCCGGACTACACGAATGTGGAATGCTCTATCAAGCTCTATTTTTCCTTCCGATTTTAATATTCTAAAATTTAAAACTAATGTACATCGGTATCTCCTTTTAACCCCTTCCTTGTTTTCCTAACGCTCGTACCGTTTTAATCATTTTAAGGATATTAATATCGCCTTGAGTGCGCGCTAATTATAAAAAAACTATAGTAATTATATTCGACATAAAACCCACTTTTTCTTTAGAGCAATAAATTTAATACCGATTAAAGTAGTTTTTATCTAAAAATACGGAGTTCAATTGAGTCAAAGTATGTGTCAGTCTGGTGAAATTCTATAATGTTTTCAAAAGATTTTGTTGGAACATTTTTTTTGAAAGCGAAAAATACATATAAGCCGGACAATCCCTTTTGAAAAATCACAAAACTTTGGGTTCTTATCATACACCCTTAAAACTTCTCATTACTCTTCATTTTTTTTGGAAGAAATGATTGCAGCCATCAATGGAAACTATTTCTGAGACAAAAACCGTCTTCCATATCGTTTTACTATCATTCTAAACGCGCGGAAATAAAGCTGAAAAAATAGGAATGATTTGGAATAAAATTATTACAAAAGTAAATACTTGTACATTATGTACCACTATTGTATATGAGGAAATCCAGCGTACCTTAAAATTTTCGTTTAAAAAAAAAAAATCAAATCATTAGCACACCAAAACAGTTGATGTTTTTATAATCAAAGTAACGTCAGAAATGTAAATCAAGTCGCGTTACTAAAATTCATCAATGCATCAAAAACTAATTGATAAAAATATGTCGAGTTTCTACACAGGTGCACAAAAAAATAAAAAAGTAGTTAATTTCAAAAACCTACATATCCTTACGTATTTTGACGCGCTGAATTTGAATTTCAAGTTAGAATTGGTCCACCACCCTCCAGTTTTTTTCAAATCGTAAAAAACTTACGATAAGTTCATCGACCAGTTTTTTTTTTTTCCTCGTGCATGTACATATGTCAGAGAGTAAAGTATCACTTACTTTTTGTTATATGCCCTTATTTCATAATTTATACATCAATTTAGTGTTTAAAATTATATTAAATAATAAAATAAAAGTCCGAAAAACGTACATGAAATAAGTTAAAAAATTTTCGTTTAAAATAAAAATTCATTTTAAATAATCTATTTAGTGGAATAAAAAATGATACTTAATACAGTTACTTTTTCAGCACACACTCTCTGGATAACTTCAGGTTTCTAGGCATTTTCAAGCTTTTTTTGAGTGTGGTCTTTAATTTTCTACATCTAAAATAAAAATTACGCTGTCGAACATTTTTTTAATTCCTCGATAAGTTTGTAAATTTTTGAGGCACATTAACATTAATTCTGGGCTGAATATCTTCGTTTTTGTATATAGAATATGCACAAAAAATTTTATTACGATATATAAATGCATCAAAAAGTTATGAAAAGAAAAGTGTAACGATCTAATTTTCAAAAAGTTCACCATTTCTATATTATTAGTGGCACACCCAAATATCAACATAGATTATACTAAGTGAAGTAACTACAATAATTATTTCAATTTTCAGGTGGATCAAACATTGCATCAAAAAGTTACAAAGTTTTGAAATAAAAAAAACATTGAAAGGGACAAATAATTTATATTAAATTTCGTTGTTTTCACGTAATAAAATAGCTGTATATTCAAAATTAAAACATTTTGTGTTGAAATATACATATAGATCATCTCTCTATTTAAGTCCTATTTAAAAAATTACACCAATAACAACTATTTTAATGAACTATATTTGTATATCTGCTAGGGACATAAAATCCTAAAGTACGCTGGATTTCCTCATATATCCCAAACCTCCTGGACAAATTTAAGGAGGTACTACTTAAACATTTGTCAGTACTAAACTGCTGTTCAAAATAATAGGGAAAGCAACAAACCAACTAATTTGTAAACATTTTAGATAATTATACAACCGAATATTTTTTTTATTAAACCGTGCAATTTTCAATTTGTATTTGCAATTTTGCATATTTCTCCAAAATAATTATTTTTTTTACCAAATTAGTTTTTTTTTCGTTTTTGAGTGTTCAAAATAATAGGGAATGGGCGTTTTCCTAAATGCAGTGTTGCAGCGCATCGTGGATTTTGATTCCCTCTCAAGGTTTATCTTTACTCTGAAATCCAATATTTACTTTTATAATTCATTAAAAAAAAAAACTCTAAAATTTAGAATTCGTATTTAATAACATTATTTTATTGAAGCAAGTGAATAAAAAAAGCATCAAAATTCACGATGCGCTGCAACACTGCATTTAGGAAAACGCCCAATGTTAAACTAAGTACGTTTATTGGTCAAATTTAATTAAATAGCAGTTAGTTTTGAAATAAAAAAATGTGTGGTTTTTTCATTATCCAGAATGGCCTCCTTTATTTTTTTTAACCGCCTCTATACGACTCGGCATAGACAAGTTTTTGACATTTACTTATCGGAATGACCTTCCATTGCTTCTGTATTTCAAGCCATAGTTAATGTTTATTGTTGAAAACCATTGTGGCTAAAGATTTTTTCAGATCCGCCCACAAATTCTCAATCTGTTTGAGATCGGAGGACTGAGATGGCCAGGGTACCACAGATATGCTATGATCGCGAAGCCAAGCACTCACCAATTTTGAAGAGTGCTTGGGATCGTTATCTAGCTAAAAATGCCAACTAAGTGGCATATTGTGGTCAGCATACGTAAGCATTCAAAATATCACAATACGTTTCGATCCAATACCAAACCAAGAAAAGCAACCATGATGCTACCGCATCCGTGTTTCACGTTACAGCACAGCATCAACTAAACGAATGATCTACTAGTCTAAAGCTCATTATTTAAAGACAATATAGCAGTGCTAATAACGATTATAATTTGACTCGCACAGTAGAACAAATAGTAAAAAAAATCGTTTTCCTTGTCAAAATAATTCCCTATTATTTTGAACACCTGTGTATGTATGTAAATACAGTGACGAGCAAAAGTGGACAAATGTTATAACTCGTTTGAAAATTTGATTAAACCTTAGTGTTGTAGGTAGACAAGAATTCATTTTAATTTTTTTAGTTTTGTGTATTAAGCTACCATTTGTTTTCTTCAAAAAAATTTCCTTTTTTTTTCAGAAAAAAAAATTTCAATGAATTTTTGAGCTTGCCCAATTTTGCACGTTTTTGTTTTAGAGAGAGTAACAACGTTTGTTCTCCACTCTAATTTATTTCCTTATGTGTAATTTAACAAGTATCATTTAACATCATTACCTTTTCAATTTTTTTATTAAAAAGTGGTGCATATCAAAAATTTTAAACCTTTTAAAAACTTCAGTGCTTAACATTCGAAAAAGCAAAAAAATCGAGCTGCCCATAGTAAAAAAAGGACGACAGCGGTTACTTTCTGACTTGGAATTAAGAACTTCGCGGTCCAGAACACCAAAGACAGTAGCACAGAACATAGGAAAGCCAGTTAGGAAATGGACTGCATGCCGAGGTTTTAAAAGAATTGGATTAATTGCCAAAAAGCAACCCAAAAAAACTACTTTCAGCAAAAAGTCACAAGAACTGAACCATTGAACAATGGAAAAAAGTAATTTGGTCTAATGACATTAAGGTCAATCGAGTACGAACAGAGGGCAGGTCGTATTATTGGTTACGTGTTGAAGAACCACTTCAGCAACATCAAGTTAATAGGACGGTGGCACATATTAGGGGTTCGATAATGGCTTGGAGGATTTTTTGTGGAGTTCTTTGGGCCTTTAGTAAAAACTGATGGAATAATGAACAATAAAAAAATACCTTGACATATTTTTTGGCAACAACTGCCTACATGTAGTCTGAAATTACTTTTCAACAAAATGGGGACCCAAAACACACCTCTAAAATTGTCAAGGAATGGCTCGAAAATCAGGAATTTGAGCACAAAGCCTTGACTTCAATCCAATTGGGAATCTGTGGTCAATTATGAAGCGACAGTTAGGCCAATACGAAAATCATCAATCTAACACTGATGACATTTGGGATCAGTCCAATTCCCTAATGTCGTTTTTATTTGGCAATCCGGAAGCCTTCCGGACTCTTCTGAAAGTGTTCAATTGGGAAAAAATGACAGTTCTGATTCTGAAAAGAAGAGAAATTTGCTTCTGGATTTGAAATCAGAAGCAAAACCAGAAGCACTCACACATTCATATACTTAAACGTCAACCTCAACAGCTGTGATTTTTGGTATCCAAATTGTGCGAACCAGGGTTGGCCGAATTAACTACACTACATTTTCTACATGATTTACTACGTTTATATGAGGTGTTGAAGCGAGCTTGAAGCTCGCTTCGAACCTTTATATACCTGTATTGAGTTGAAATGAGCTTCGTTCGACTCGATCCCAATCGCTCAGCGGTGTCGAGTAGAAATGTGGGTCGAAAATCCGACCCTAATCCAACTCGATCTTTCGATACTGCATATAAACGTAGTATTTAACTACGCGTAGTTTATTGAAGAAACTACATACCTAATTTACTACAATTTGTTACGTCTGCTACATATGTATATAGTTAATTCATAAAAAATCAATATAATAAAGGAAAAAAAAAACAATTTTGCACTTTTATGATCTAATGAAGGTTTGTAAAAAAAAGTTTCATTTACCATAAGGATGAAGAATTGTAGGAATAACTAAACGTTTAATTTAAAAATTCAAATTTCAAATGCATAACTGACAGTTAATTGACAGCAATGCTACAATTTCTTACATTAACTACAATTAACTACAATTAACTACATTTAACTACATAAACTACGTAGCAGACGTAACAAATGTAGTTATTTCTAAAAAGTGACAATTCGGCCAACCCTGCTTTCAAAAACATTTTTCTTGATTTTGATTATTGTACGCATTTGATGTTTCACATATACAATCAAACAAAACTTCAGAATCATCAGAAGCAAACAAAATTGTTCAATTGGGATTCCGAATCGGAGAGAGATTCCGGATTGCCAAATAAAAACGACATAACAATTTCTTCACAATTTAGTAGAAAGTATGCCAAGGCGTTGTTTACAAGTAATAAAAAAAAGATTATGGACTAATGTCGTTTTTATTTGGCAATCCGGAATCTCTCTCCGATCCGGAATCCCAATTGAACACTTTTGTTTGCTTCTGATGATTCTGAAGTTTTGTTTGATTGTATATGTGAAACATCAAATGCGTACAATAATTAAAATCAAGAAAAATGTTTTTGAAAGCAGGGTTGGCCGAATTGTCACTTTTTAGAAATAACTACAATTGTTACGTCTGCTACGTAGTTTATGTAGTTAAGGTTCGTATTCACCGAGCGCTCCTAAACGGCTCTTAACTTTACGAGGCTCTTAACTTGAAATTTCTATGCGGTATTCACCAACCACTCGCAAGTGTTTTTCGAAGTTCGAAAATGAGAGGCACTCTCTTGTTCAGGCATACCCAAACTGTGAAATGTTGTGTAATGTTGGTCTTGACAGCAAATGGATACTCTTCTACTTGGCATTGCTCACATGGATTCGAGTCAAATGCGTGCGTGGCACACGCACAAGCGAACAAATTTTCGAAGAGAGCGCTCGTAAGTTAGGAGTGGTCGGGACCACTCCTAACTTTTAAGAGCGCTCGTAGATCTTCACTAATATTGCTTGGTGAATACGTTTATGAGCTTCTTAAGTTATGAGCGCTCGGTGAATACCGGCCTAAATGTAGTTAATTGTAGTTAGTGTAAGAAATTGTAGCATTGCTGTCAATTAACTGTCAGTTATGCATTTGAATTTAAATTAAACGTTCAGTTATTCCTACAATTCTTCATCCTTACGGTAAATAAAACTTTTTTTTACAAACCTTCATTAGATCATAAAAGTGCAAAATTGTTTGTTTTTCCTTTATTATATTGATTTTTTATGAATTAACTATATACATATGTAGCAGACGTAACAAATTGTAGTAAATTAGGCATGTAGTTTCTTCAATAAACTACGCGTAGTTAAATACTACGTTTATATGCAGTATCGAAAGATCGAGATGGATTAGGGTCGAATTTTCGACCCACATTTCTACTCGACACCGCTGAGCGATTGGGATCGAGTCGAACGAAGCTCATTTCAACTCAATACAGGTAAATAAACGTTCGAAGCGAGCTTCAAGCTCGCTTTAACACCTCATATAAACGTAGTAAATCATGTAGAAAATGTAGTGTAGTTAATTCGGCCAACCCTGGTTCGCACAATTTGAATACCAAAAATCACAGCTGTTGAGGTTGACGTTTAAGTATATGAATGTGTGAGTGCTTCTGGTTTTGCTTCTGATTTCAAATCCAGAAGCAAATTTCTCTTCTTTTCAGAATCAGAACTGTCATTTTTTCCCAATTGAACACTTTCAGAAGAGTCCGGAAGGCTTCCGGATTGCCAAATAAAAACGACATAAGTGTTGAAACAAAAAATTTATTTCCGAAACGTGCAGCATTGGGCAAGTCCAAAATTTCATTGAATATTTTTTTTTGCTGAATAATGTAATTTTTTTGAAATTTTTATTGAAGAAATCAAATGTTAGTTTAATACAAAAAATTAAAATGATTTCCTGTCTGCTTACATACAACTCTTAGGTTTAATCAAATTTTCAAATGAGTTAAAACATTTGTCCAATTTTGCTCGTCACTGTATTTGTTGACCCTTTGCCATTCTGTTATATTAGATATTTGGTAAAAAATGAGATCTCTCATATCATTACAGATAGAAAAGTCATGATTAATGGATACATACATACATATATCAGAATCAGAAATCTGGTTAACAAAGTAAATAGACTTCGCCATCTGGTTGGAATTAGCCAAATACAAAAGTTCCTGTGAATTTATTTTAGCATTGGGTTGCTTTTGTACAATTTCTTCGGATTTAAACTATAGATTAATTATTATAAATAAAAGACAAGAAATATCAATTATTAATATTAATAAAGGCAACATGCTTTGCTTGTAGTCGAGAAAATGTAATAATGAAAATCTATGCGATTAAATTGAACATGAAGAACGAACGACATTCTATCCAATTTTTCTATGCAGCTTCGGTTCGTTAAAATGCACGTGAAGAAATTCCCCATATTAACGCATGTGCTGTTTAAAATTCCATTAAACAACAAACATTAAATAACTGTCATCATATAGAAGTTGTCATAATGTATCACTCTTTACGATGTAAACACCTGACAACAATTGATTTCTTAAAAAAAGTCTTTTTTTCCAGATAACCATCTGCCTTAAAAACAAAATGAATCGCCTATCCGTTCAACTCAAGGCAGTAATTAGGATGTCACCTACAGCTTCTGCCAGCCACTTTTCTACAACAAAATATTTCTTCGACAAATCAACTGTTAATCGCCAAGGTAAAATTTTGGGTAAACTTTTTGGTAATCGTGTCTCGGGAAGTAAGAGACGATGGTTTGAAAATCCCATGAATTCAACTGGACATCCGACAATGGATTCTCCATTAAATTTTAATAATCCAAAGAAAAGTGACCATGGAAGTCTTCGTCGTGTGAAAGTGCTTAACAAGCTATTCATGACCCACATAACAGATTTATTAGCTACGGGTCAAGCATCGGAGAAAATTCTTGGCAAAGGTTTACAAATTACTCGAGTTAAAGTGACGCCAAATTTTCAGTTTTGCAATGTGTACTGGATGGCTAAAGGTGAAGTGCACGAAGGTGAGCTAGAGGATGAGCTCCAAAAATGTGGCGGTTTGCTGAGGCATGAACTGTCACAGCTGCGGCTTATGGGAGAAGTTCCACGAATACATTTCGTTAGAGATAAGACATTCGAAAATCTGGCGCTTGTCGAAACAGTTCTTAAAGTAGCTGACTTTGGAAATGATCACAGGCAAATGGATCCTAGTTTTGAAGTAAAAAATGATTTATATCAAAGGCCAGTGAAAGTCGATGAAGAAATAACCGAAGATGAGGAACCATTGCCCGAAATGCGTCATGATGTTTTCGGTGTGGATCGTAGAGCAATTATGCTTAAAATTCTAGCCAAATTAAAAAAATCCGAACACGCATGGCAGCAATATAAACAAGCTCAAATGGGAACAAAAATTACAGTTTTAGAGCCGGAAAACATTTCCACAGAAAAACAAGATGAACTTAAGGAGAAATTAATGCAATTAGAACAAAATGAGACATTTAATAAATTTATTGAGACGAAAAAGGCTGAAACGAGGCAAATGAACAAACGAAGATATCGTACACCTAACGAAAAATATTATCGCAGAGTTGGCGAGGACGATTATGACCCACTTGATGATGGAGACTTTATTGATGAGGAATTTGATGAGAAAAAAAAATAAAATATTTTCAAAATTATAATTTTAAGCGTTTCATATAGATATACATATATAAATACAAATTGAATTGCAGTTGATGCAATTCTTAAGTTCTATTAATAAAGCACGGCCTGATTTCGTCTTAATTTTTGTTTTATGACTTCGGCTTTATTTAATTTTCTTTAGTCAAAGAAGATATGAAATACGAAAATTATTTCCGTTTAATTGGAGTGATTTAGGTTGAGGTCACTTGAGCTTTCATTTGAATTAATCTTCTTTAGTTTCAACAAAAATGAAATGGCACAAACTGGCCCAAAATTGTGGATTTGGTAGTCAAAGTCCAATTTCTTCAACTTTTCAAATAAAAAATTAAAAATTAATATATTTCTATACTGTGAGTGTCAAAAGTGAGTAAACACCTATAAATGATTTCTTGAGTTACAAGGAAAATTGAATTCCAATAATACGAAATAAAAGTTTTATTTAATAGCCGGATATGAACGCGTGAGTTACAGTCTTCGAAGTAGTTTGTCGTCTCGGCATAGTTCAAATTACAGTATTCGTCGTGGAACCGTGATTGATGTGCTCTGTTTGTGTTTTCCGTCCAATGTCTTTCTTCAAGTTTTGTGCAAGTTTTTATTTGCAACGCTTTCCACTCAGACTTTGTTGACCAGTTAAACACAATGACTTCATTAAAGAGTTCTGACCACTGTTTTGCCCAGTAAATCTGTTTTTTTAAGATGACATCAGAAAGTTTTCTCGGTAGTCTGTTTTCGGGCAGGGTACTAACTCTTTGGATGTATTTGAAGTGCAGTTAGAGTGTTGAAAGGAAGGCTTTCGGAAGTCCTGGGGCCCTAGCACGTAACTTGATACGATCGAGTTCGCTCGATACAATCGAGAACAGGCAGTTCCTTGTTATGATCAGACGATTGTTTTCGATTCGATTGAATCAAATTAAATAACTCCCTATACTCGATTACATCGACTAGACTCGATTGTATCAAGTTACGTGCTGGCACCCCTGTATCTAGATTAAGCACGTAATTTGGTGTATTTCTAGGTAAGGAAAAACATCTCTTGATAAAAAACCTTTGCAATTTTTCGACTTCATTATTCATCAATTGCCCGACGTCTACCGTTTCTAAAAATGACTACCTCTGATTTACTTAAATTCACAACCAGATTTCATCTTGCACAGTAATTGACGAGGCTGTTTATCATTGTTTGCAATTCTTTTATCATCTTGATTATCGGTCAAGTGGCATCGGCAAAATTTCACATCAGAATCACATAGTCGGCTTTGGTGAACAAAATTTCCCTCGGAATGTTTCCTATCTTCTGCAATATTCATTCACCCTTATTCCGATGGTCGTTTTACTAAAACAACAAGGCTCTA
Source organism: Chrysotoxum bicinctum (assembly GCA_911387755.1). Classification (NCBI taxonomy): domain Eukaryota; kingdom Metazoa; phylum Arthropoda; class Insecta; order Diptera; family Syrphidae; genus Chrysotoxum; species Chrysotoxum bicinctum. The sequence continues at coordinate 81,034,192 of OU426989.1, read as the reverse complement.
GAAACGAAAATTGGAATTTTATTAACACGATTATCGTTTTTTTTTCACAAATGACAATGTTTGACACAAAACAGCTGATTTCGAAAATGAGATTGAGAGCATTAAGGCAATCACCGTTATTCCGATAGTCGTTTTAATAAAACGCCTTTAAAACGAGAAGGCTCCAGAGACCACATTTTGGTGTTAAATAATACGAAAAGGGCAGCGTTCTCTATGTTCACTTTTCTAACCATTATAACGATAATAGTTTCAATAAAATTCCAATTTTCGTTTCTAGAGCCTTGTCGTTTTAGCAAAACGACTATCGGAATAAGGGTGATGCCTTTTTGAATTCTATTCGGATTTCGTGATGTAAATTTTTCGTAATTCGTAGCGTAGCTTTCGTTCGGAGATTTTCTGCGAATGGATTTTGTGATAGGGCTGAATGCTTAGAAAAGTGAAGAACATAGAGAACGCTGCCCTTTTCGTATTATTTAAACACAAAAATGTGGTCTCTGCAGCCTTATTTATTCAGCCTTATTTTGAGATTCGAACGAATAGCTAATTCGATAGAATAGATACTTTCATTCGAATGAACTATCCATATTTTGACATTCGAACGAAAAATGTTCATTGTCGAATGATTGCATAAAATGAACCTCAATTAAATTCATTTTCGAAATCAGCTGTTTGAAATTTACTGACATTTCTATCTGATTTAGTATGACCAAGCTGTTTTTTTTTTTTGATAATTTTTATTTCAAAAAAAATATGGTCTAAAAATAAAACTTTATTATTTAAGCAAAATAAAGTAAAGATAAGTGATGCTAACGGCCCGGTAAAGTATGAATTTGAATACATCAATAAAAACTGACATTTTCATGCATTTAGAAAACAGTATGGTAAGTTTATTGATATCAAAAAGATGTTAAATAAGTGTAAAACTTCCCTGAATAATAAAATACTTGGGGCAGATTCTGTAATAAACGAAACGATAGCGATTGATGGTTTTTCAAAAACGAAAGAAAATGTGCGAAAGCGATAATTGGCATTCTGTATCGCATTTCGTTTTTGGTTCTGTGTTCGTTTATGCTTCAAACCCAAACAAATTTGATTGCATACTTTTATGATACTGACAGCTATCAGATAATTGAAAGGATGGAACATTAATTTAAATCGATACATAAAACTCAAGAAAATCGATGTCATGTACACGATTTAAGAAATGAAATGAGGCAAAATTAAGAAAAAGAAGGTACGTAGTTTATTTTCTTGGGATTTTAATATCAATTAACATGAGTTTTGTTGATTTTTAAGTAAAAAAACACATTCATAATAAGAAAGCATTTAATATCGATTAAAGTAAATTTGTATACACTAAAGTGTCAAGAAGACTCATCACTATTACTGTGACAGATTGTATTTTTGTGCAAAATGTGATGCAAAATAAATGTTTGTCTATGTATGTATGTATTAACACAACCAATAACTATTAAAATTGACAAAGTGGGAGATCATAACCATATACCGTACAAACTCGATTAACACAACTAAAAAGAAATTAAGGCGGTTGCAATAACCGAGGTTCTTGCACTTCTAATGGGCTACATTTTCTCAGATAAAAATTTATATAGACAGATGTGATGGCTTATTTTTTTTTTAGAGATAACTAAATTGTTATAAAAAAAAAAACATTGAAAGCAAACAAATCGTTTTTGTTGGTTTGATGTTTTGATTTTAATGAACAGATGAATAAACACAAGAAATTGAACTAATCGATGTAAAAATTTTGAAAAGTAGCACTTACATAATCAGACGTGCTACGATTTTAGTGTTGCGAAAATCAAGAAATTGCGCGAATCGAAGGTTGTGTTAACCGAGTTCGAACTGTACTTACATATCTGTGGTGTTAACAAGAAACATGATAACTCCAAATGTAAATTTGTCTTTAATAACTTTTGAATCCGATGACCATTTGATCCATTCCGCATAAATTTGGTCGTCCAAAGGTGTTAAGCACTCATCAAATACTTTTGACAGAGTGCTCTGTGCAAGAGGGCAAACGATATCTTTTCCAACTGACCATTGGTAACTTCCTTCACCTAGTACCTCTAAAGTAGAGCAAAGACTCAAAAATTGCAGGAATATAATATGTGACTCGCGTCCCTGTTTTTATGCGTATATTATCCAACACATATTTGTAGGCTTTTCTGTTCAACCGAAATCGTTGAATAAAGCTATATAGTTGTAAACTAATATTATAAAATAATTTGCAACAAATAATTAAAACACATCTTTGATCTGACAAAGTAGATACATTGGAAAAAAACTCTTAGATTTCTTTTTGTACTCGGCAAGTTCAATAACTCCGAATCCTCATGTTCTTCTTCACTATCGTTCAAAAATGCAATATATTCCCGTATCATCTTCTTTTTTAATATTAAAAACTTTTTTTTTTGAACAAAACTGAAACTGAAATATTTAAGAAGAGAAACGTCAAAGAATAAGCTGTCGTTAATTTTGTTTCGCATGTGCGAACGAAAACTTTCGTTTTTTATGTTACATGAAGCAAATTGTTCGTACGCGCGAAAACGTTTGTTCGCGTGTGCGATACAGAATGTCACCCCTTGATTTATGTTTTAATTTTCATGTAAACTAATTTTGTTTTCCAAATTGATAAACAAAAAAAAGAAGTCAACTTCAAAGCCACTTAATTTACACAAATCTGGTCACACTTGAATTTTGAACTACCATTTGTAAATTGTTTTATGAAAATAATTGATAAATTGAAGCCAGACGTTAAAAAATCAAAATGGCATTTGTTTTATGTATGAAAAGAGAAAACGGCGAGGAGCAGTTGTATAGGAGAAGGATAATGGATGCATCACATCCATTTTATGCATCCAATACTACTAACATTATACTAAACTTACATGTTTTATGAATCTATTCGCCAGAAAAAATTGAACGAGAATGAAATGACATTTCTTTCGAACGATTCGAAAGTGAAAATTTGCTTAGTTTTCGAAAGATAAACGAACTTTCATTGATAAGGTGAACTTTCGAATCTCAAAATACAAATTATTCGAATTCGACATACTTTCTAATGAAATCGAATGTCAAAATAAGGCTGATTAAAACGACTACCGGAATAAGGGTGATTGTAAGCTGGGCCCTTATTATGAATTACGAAACGAACGGCAGAAAAAACGAAATTCGAAGAAACGAAAGTCATGGCGAAGAGCGATTACAAGATACGAAAATAGAAAGCAAAAAAAGTTGCCAGGCAAAAACGAAAAATGATAAAAGCTACCAGCAAATCCAACTGCTTAGCATTACTTGTAGGACTAGAAGGTTAGAAATAACTTATTTTTATGTTTTTCACAATTTTATTTATTATTAACTTACATTTTTTTGATCACTTAACAAAACAAAAACCAACCGAACAAAAATAAAAAAATAAATGACATTTGACAACTACCGCCAAAACGAAAGCTGAACGAGAGCTGAAGGCACTCGTAAATAAAAATACGAGTATCGTCATTTTTACGATTATCGTTTTTCTTAATCGCAATTTGACGATTAAGTGCTACTGCAATCGTTTTTCCTAATCGCAATTTAACGAATATGCCTTATTTTGAACGAGTATCGTTTTCCATAATCAGCCTTATTGTGAGTTTCGCCCGAACAACATTTCACCCGGAAAATTTGACATTTCACTTTTCGCCTATTGAGTTTCACCCGAAAAATTATTCATGTTCGAAAAATTCCCCTTATTGTGAACAATTATTTCGGGCGGAATGATATGCCATTGACAGCCATAATTTTCACTTATTTTTATTAGGCGAACGAGAGCAAAATAAGGCGGAAAATGTAAGTTGATTGTCTTTTTTTTAAGATAAGAAAATTTAAAATTCATGTTTTTTGTTATAATGCAGGAGCAAAACAATAAAGAAAAGACCAAAGGGATATGCTGCTTAATAAAATGCAGGGGTGGAATCGCGTAAGGTGATAGTTGACTATCAATTCGTTGATTGTCGTTTTTGACTATAGCTGTCTCTATCATATCAATTAAGAATTATAGAGAGAGCGATGCTCAAAACGACAATCAACAAATTGATAATCAACTATCACCTTACGCGATTCCACCCCAGGTTAATCCTGACATTGGCAAGGGCTTCACTTAAAGCAGATCGGGAGAAAGTGGCTGAATTTTGGAAGAAGTGCCAAACCAAAATCGTGGTCTTTGCCAACTCCTTATTGGTACCCACACTCTGCAAAGAAACCCTCTGCCTGTAGTACTGATGAAATTTGGAAAAAGGATTAATTGCTTTTTACATTCACGCATCTCCAAAGGATTAATATTGCTTATGTAATGTTTATTAACATATCACTTTTTCCTTTTAAGCTCTTCCTTTACGTCTTCGATCTCTTGCTTCAGATTTATTGAACGCCCTAAAAAACTCCTTAAATTTCTCCGAGGTGATATCAGTCAAACCACGCCGATCAGCTATGCTCTTCGACTTGTAGAATCATTGCACCAACCAGCTGGGCAGCCCTTCTCATTGGATAGCTTTCGGACATTTTCTGAATGAGCTGCTCATTGTTGGCCAGATGTCGAAAAAGGATTCGGAGAACCATTTTCTAAAATTGTATATTCTTATATTTTCTAATCAACTGCTGTTTCAGTTGGAGTTGACTCTTGAGAAGCTGTAGCTGTTCCTCTGTTGTTATAATTTGTTCCTCTTTGTTATAATTTGTGCCTGGCCATTATTTGTTATTTGATTTAATTGCGAGCACTTTCGAAACGTTTTTGAAGCTCTCAGATCTTTTGACTACAATCCTGAGATTCTCTTTGCTTGGCTGCGTTTTCGAGAGGATCCTTCTCCACACCACGAATGATGCTGTAGATAACAGGTAAAAGTTCGATATCGAGCTGGTCAAATTTTATCAATAGATTCCGAAGGCGAGAGGTCCATCATTGATTAAATTAATGCATTGTTTATAAGACAACGAAAATATAACAAATTTTAGTTATTTAGATAAAACTGAAAAGAGAGAATATTGTATTGTGTTTTGTTGGATTGCTTTTTTTTTGGTACAGAATGCGTAATCCCTCAAATTCCTTCGAAGTGCTCGCTCCTCAAGCTCAAACATTTGTTTTTCCTCAGACAAGATGTGTTGCGCTATGCTAATTATTATCCTTTCTTTATTATAAAATAACAATTTATTTTAATTGCTGAAATTCTTATTTAACAATTGTCAAAACAAACATATGTATGTTCAAACTCACAAGAAGGTCTGTTCATTTTCCGAACGCGATAAGTCCGCTGTTTAAAAATATGTGTGCAAATTATTTCGTTTCAGATAATCCGATTCAAAATTAGGAGCCACAATGAGTGGCACTTCTAGCGTAGCCACAATTTTATCTCTATTGCAAGTAATTTCGACAAATAACTATTTTAGTTAACAGAGAATTTGGAGGTTGCATTTCATTCTCCGTTTCCATCACAGTGGAGTGAGAATTTATTGCGGGCCTCACTTTTCTGAACGTGTCTATTTTTCGAACTGTCACTCCTGATTCGAAGTGAAGTATTGGCCGTGTCATGCTAATATCTGAAAGGTAAAACAATAACTTGTTAGAATTTCAACAAGTACATGCTAAAATTGTAGATGTTAAATGAAGAAATCAGTAAAACAAGTTAACATCAACCATTTTCAGTCGAAAGATGGTAGATATGTGATTGATCATAAGGAGAATATTGGTCAGGCAATAGATAAATGCTTACCTCAAATTTGTATTCAAAAAAGTATCTCCGGGTTCAGATCCTTTGCCTTGTTAGCTTTAGCAACATCTACGCCAACTTGAGTGGGGATTCTTCATCAATGGCTCAATGATTATGCGTCTTGATATCTTCATAATGGCGCATCTGTATGAACCTACAAACTTGTCAAGAGAAAGGAAATTAACTTATCAAACATCCCCATCTTACTTCAGCAAATTCCAACTTAATATTTTCTCTCACAAGGGATTAAATAAAAATTAAAATAAATAATTATACGTGTAAAACTTTTTTCTTGCTTTATTTCACAGAAATAGAAAATTTGTACAGTAGTAGTTTGCAGATGAATTTGTAACTACAACACGACCTGGGTTGTTGTGTTGGCCCTCCCATGCTGACATCTGTAAAATGAAATGAAAACCATATAACAATTTTAGCACAATCCAATGTTAAGAGCTTAAATGTTTAATGAAGATAAATCAGTAAAATAAGTAAACATCAACAAATTTCAGTCGAAAGATGGTTAAATTGTGATCATCATATCAGGAATTGGAAATATTCGCAACCCAAAATAATTAATTAATGCTTACCTCGTTTTTCCACGCAAGTGTTGGTTGGAATCGAATACTTATTCGAAGAGACCGAATCCCATATCGTCATCTTCGGATTCAGATTCCTCCTTCTTCTCTTCCTTTTCGGGCTTCTTGGACTCAGCAGCACCGGCGGCGGCAGCTACTGGAGCAGCAGCAGCAGCAACTGCGCCACCACCAACTGGCATTGAGGAGAGCTTCTCGCGACCGTCCTTGATCAATTGTTCGATGCTCTTGCCGCTCAATTCCTTGACGACGAGGGTAAGGCGCTCGGAATCAACTTCAATACCAACAGAGCTGAGGATTTTCTCGATATCGGCATTTTTGGGGCTTTCTTGTCCGCCGAGGACAGCCAACATGTATGCAGCCACGTAACGCATTCTGGAAAAAATAAACAAAATTTAAAACTTATAATACGTTTCATGAAAACCAAAATTCAATGGATACCATTGAACACAATTTTTTTTAGCAAGCAAAACTAATCTTTAAAAATCCAGTTAATCCATGTCTATTTCAAATTTATTTTTATACAATATAAAAGAATTTATAATTCTGATTAATATTGCTTGTTTCAATATTAAAACTTACTTTTAAGTCCTTTGAATTTGACACGAAACGTGAACGGCAATAAAAACACAACTTTCGTTTAAAGAAACTTAAGACGAAAAGACCAATGACAGCCAAGTGACAACTATCATCAACTTCCGTTTTGCTCTCAACCACTGAACTGAAAATGGATTCTGTTTTTTTTTTTCTTTAAGTTGTTCCGAAAATGGGAAAGTAAGGCCATAGACACACTAGATTGGAATGAGTTAAGGATCTGCTAAAACAAGATATAAAATTAATTACTGAAGTATTTGAAGCTCGCGTGACGTTCATATTTATAAATATAAATTGGTAGCATGCGCATTAAAGCAAAATAAGTAGATAAATAAAAATTAACAGCCGAATCTATAAAGAAAATTTAAAGGTTGCTTAACTTTAAAATACCTCCAAACAGCTCTTAAAGCCTAGTACGCAGATCGAGACAAGACAAATTTTATCTCTACAATTTTAATCTCTACAAAACTTTTCCAAATCTCGCGCAAAAGTTTGAAGTTGGAGAATTAAGAAATAATTTAATGTGTTTTGTAGTGTATCTCTGGAACGGGTTGTCTTACAAAAGTCGTTCATACCTTTTTGGAATCTCCTCTCGATGCTTTCAAGAGAAGCATCAGCACCTTTTACATAAAACCAGTTTTGACAAAAATCACTTTCGGAAATACGATGGCTGTCAAAATTTGTCTCGCAAAATAATGCTTGTATCATTCTTTTTCCTGGCAAAATTTAGTGGAGACATTTTGTAGAGCAATTCACAATAGTATGAATTTTGCGCGCGAACTGCGTACTGCTCGGAAAAATATCCGAGACAAAATTTGTCCCAGGAAAAAAAATGTATGGGAAACAAATTTTTTCCCGATCTGCGTACTAGGCTTAAGTATGAAATCGGTATCTATAATCAATTTTCACATTTAAGTAACGTTACTTAAATGCCATGCGGATAGAGATTTGACGTTTATTCGAGTATCGGCAGTGATCCTACTGCGGATGTTGTATTTGTTATTCATATAAAATCCTACTGTACTACGGATAACTTTTCCAAAAAAACACGACTAATGTCGGTAGTGAAGTGGAACCATATTAATTGGAGCGTGTGTATAGAAATTTCATAAGACATAAGACATAAGACACATTTAAGGGTTGTATAAAACTCCAAAGAGTTAAAAGGGCGACTTTTTTTAACACCTATTCCACCTTTATGGAGTAAATTGTATTACTCCGAAGAACATACTTATCGTTATGTTATAGAGGTAATATATGCTTTATTGCAGCAATTACATCGATAGTGGAAATGAAAAGAAGATTTACTGTCACAAGAATAAAATACTTATAGAAGTATGTGGAAAATAAAAAAAAAATATTTATTTGTGTGCTTATTTGATTTCATTTTTATTTTGATGCTTTTCTTGCATGTTTTTCGGCTTTTTCCGCGTGATTTCTGTAAAGATCTTAGAGTTGATTATTTTTTATGATTTCATTTTTACTTTTATTTTTAAAATTAATTTAAAAATTACTTACATGTGAAGGCAGAATGTGGGAATCGAACTCGGGTCCTATTGCACCAAATCTCGTGCTCGCTAACCGCTCGGCCAAACTAGCATATGTAAAACCTAGCGTTGAATTGGGATCACTTTTATCATGAATTATATCCTATAAAGCCACATAGGCTTTCTTTATAGGTGTTTTTAAGACTAAAATATTAGAAGATGGCGATAATTATCGCTTCGTAATTCGCATAAGCTGGAGTTTTGGTATACCGAGCATATGTTCCAGTATTAATTTATTGATAAATTGATTAAACTCAGCTTGTTCATCGAAAATCTAGCTGTTTAAAATGTGTTAAAGCTAAAAAAAATCGTAAAACATATTCTTTTTTCTTAAATAACTGCTTGATTCAAGTTTTATATGAATGAAACTTTAATTTATTTTTTCAAATAAATTGCAATGTTGACTTTTTACTTTTTAAGTTATGCATTCGTAAAAAATACCATGCTTTATTTTTTTTAAAACTTAACAACTAAAATTTGTTTTAATACAATCTACAAGATATGAAAAAAAAAATTTCAAATGTTAAGAAAGTGTTTTCAAAAATCGTATTTTTATCGGAAACGGCACCTAGAATTCTAATATTTTTTTTTCGATTAATTTTAAAAATCTATAATTCGATAGAATATTGAAATTAAGATTTTTCTGGCTACCTACCATAGAATTTTTTTTTCTAATTTTGAATTTCTCATTATCGGCTTGTCAGAAAGGTTTGTTAAAAGTTGAAAAAACTTCTATCCAAACTTGAAAAAGAAACTATTTTTTGGATTAAAAAAAACACAGGCCAATGTTTTTTTTATATTCAATTTTTGTCCGTAAAATAATAAAAACTGAAAGTTTGTTGTTCTCAAAAATGTTTTAAAAACTTTTGTATATAAAAACTTTTTTTTTTAAGAATCCGCTACAATGACTTTTGTTTTTTGATAAATTCATATTTTCGAAAAAAAAGAGTTTTTTAAAAAAAAAATTTTTTTGTTCAAAAACTTTTTTTTTTTAATTTTCAGTCTTTACATTTAGGTTAGTTCGTTTGACTCAGTCCTACATTTAATTTATACCTAGATTGCACATTTTGTTGTTGTAATTAATAGTGTGGCATATTTCCCTCATGTGTACAAAAGCACGTGGTGCATTCTGGGTCAATGACTCATTTTGACTGGATACATTTGCACAGTTTTATAATAGTACTATAGGAACTATATTCCACTAAAAGAGTCCGACAGAAAAATTGATCATGATTATAGAGTCTTGACTTAAATTGTCCAATAATGATTCTATAAAGATAACAAATAATAAATTAAGACTTTTATAGCAGTTTGTTGGGATTACTATTGGAGCATAAACTGTCCTGTGATTTTATAGTAGCAATATAGTGTGATTAAAGGACAATTGAGTCTTTACGCCTATAGAGGTGATGAAAAACGCTCCAGAGAATGTCTAGCCGATGAATTATATCAAGTTTTACTCCTATAGCTATTTGACTTCCAACAAGAATGGTTATATGAGCACTATAGCTACGAATGATTCTTTAATTTCAGAAATAGGAAGCAAAGTTGTTAGTTGGGCTATTATATTAGAACTATAAAGTGCAACGATTTCACAAATAAAAAAATGTGTCTTCCAATTATTTACTGAAAGAAGGTGTCACAAAACAGCTGTATTGTATAAAATGAAGCAGCATTTGTTTTTTTTCTGTACTAGATTTCCACATTCTTTTACGTTACGTGACACAATCATTAGGTGTGTTTTTTTTACAGGCTTAATAGGCGACGATAAAAAAACGCATCGGGGCATAAAAAAAGACTTGGCAGCACTGTGCTGTGGAATGACATTTTAAAACAAAACAAATATCATCTCTTTCTCTTATCTTCTATCGAACATTTTTGACATTTCCATCCTTCGTCGCTATCTTTCACCATAGAATAAGAAATACATAGGTATCTGAGTAGTCACCACATGGAAAAAGACTTCACTAAGCATAAATTATTAATAAATAAATAAATTATTTCAGCACTGGATGCCTACTGCTTGGTACAAATACAAATCTACAAAGTAATAGCCGAATCATTGACCCGTTTAGGTTATGACATTGATCAAATTGTCGACCAAATAACATCGACAAATAGTACAAAACCCGAGAAATCGGCCAACAAACAATTAGAAAGTAGCTCGTCTTCAAGAACTTCCCGAAAGAGCTTTCGCAGTAACTGAGTGTATAAGGTAAAAATTTATAATTTTATTTGTTCTAGAATTGTATGAAATAATTATTGTTCTAGTTCCACGAAAATTAAATTCATCTGTGATTCAATAATTGGTGGACTGCTTCACAATCTGCGTCGTCTCGGAATAGATTGTTTGGAATTAAATGTACGTGTACGTACAAACTTAGATCATTATTTGCGCAAGGCTTAACAGGAAAATAGATGCATTCTCTGCCGCGATTCTCATTTCTTACACTTCAGCAAACTTCTACCGAAAAATCTTTGTATTGAGATTCCCGAGGATGCTGCCGATAATCAAGTTGTTAATGTGATCCAGTACTTTAATATTTCGATAAATAAAAACGAGATTATAACACGTTGTCCAAAATGCAATGGCATTGAATTTATATCGGCTTCTGGCCCTCAAATACGCCTTCTCAAATTTGGATCAGAAACGAAAAAAACGTCTTACCCAACAGGGCCTAATGGAGGTGCAACATATGCAAAACCTGTTAGATTAGTATTTAAATCAAGTAATTTTTTTTTGCTACAAATATAAAAACAATATCCTTAACAATTTTCCATTTTACAGAACCAATAACAGATGAAGTGCTCCGAACGGGTAGGACATTTTCGTCGGTATTGATTAAAACCGATAAACTCAGCAATAACGCTGTTTACTCACAAACTGACTTTTTATATGTGATGTAAGAATGAAATTGATATTTACTTCTTTATCTTTAAATATTTTTAAATATCTTTTTCTTTTAGAAATGTGGTAGAATTACATGGCCCGATGAATATCGTATGAGCACCAAAATTATAAACCTTATCCTCGAAGAATAGCGCACGCTTGAAGAGTGTTTGTTTGGTGAAAAACGAGTAGAGCAAGTGATAAATAAATAAATATTTTTAAATAGTGGATTATATAATTTGGTCATGTTTTTTTACAAATACATATATACAAATATTTACTATTCATATATATGTAAATCTCATTATTTAATTTTGTAATGTAGTACAAAAGAAATAAGAAACAAAATGCAAATACAATTGAACATACATACGTGGAAAAATATAAAAATAAATTAATGTTTTATGGCCATTGGACTGTCGTATTTTAAATAATTGATGGTTTTACTTCCGATATACATACATAGGTACTATGGGACAAGTTCTGCTTTTGAAAAAAAAAATCGAACACGAGATTTTGATCAAAGTTGACATTAAAATGATAGCGAAGTCAAAAAAAGTGGATCCGGCAATTCCGTCTGTCTGTCTGTATGTCTGTACCTCTCACTACAACCTAAACTACTGGAGGTATTTTCTTCAAATTCGGTACTTCTTCGGTGATTCACTAAAGGAGAAATTGAATTTTTGTTTTGCTACAAAACTAATTATACAATTAAGAAATGCAAACGATATATGTTTAACTAACTCAACTAAAGCATGTAGTCAGAATTCACTTTTTTATAAAAGCATGAAATTGTTTAATTCTCTACCTAATAATATTAGAAATCAAGACACTTTCAAAGTTTCAAAAACTATTGAAAATATTTGTTATACAAAATACGATCCAGTCGTGCATTTTATTTTTTTCGTTTTTGCAATGATTTCCTAGAGATATTCTAGGTCTTCATATATGTATGTATGTTCGTATGTAACAGAAATATGCATTTTATTATAACATTCCTGAACATTTCCATTTTGTATTGGCGTAACGACCAATTAAAAAATAAATTGATAAAACTCATATAATAGCGAATCGAATGTTTTACTAAACGCGGATGATTTAGCGAATTTCTCTTATAACGGTATTATGGTTAGCGAGCTTCCCCGTTCGCTTCAAATATCAATGCTCCCAAAAGAGGAATCACTTGTAATTCGATAAACGCCGCTTCTGGTGTGCCTCAAGGTAGTCAAGTACTCTTTAAAGTTGCTATCAATAACATTGTTTCAATAGTAAATTCCTGTAGGGTACTTATCTACGCTGATGATACTAAACTATTTAAAAATATCACTGATGGAATTGGCTAATGTAATTTGTGATAATTGACAGATATTGCCCTTCATAACTCCGAGCGGCGTGTTGACTCTTTCCACAAGTGAGTTATGAATGGCTGATCCTTGCCTGACTAGCTCGTCAGCCCGTTCATTCCCATCCATGCCACAATGACCCGGAACCCAGGTTAGGGTGACATTGTGGTTAATATTGAGGCTAGCAAGTTCATCCTGGCAGTGCTGGACCAATTTGAAGGAGGATGTACAAGTATTAATGGCCCACACAAATTCTTCGCGGAACAATTTGCGCCAACGCATTTGTGTATTATTATTTTTTCCGATAGAATACCTCGAAAGCGATTTGAACCTGCGACAAAGTATGCGTTGCGGACAATTTTCCGCTCCGAACGGATACCTCGCTAGGGCCGTATATCGCCACACGTCTACGTACAGTTATTTCTTTCTTAAAAAATGTTATGCTTTTCAAAAATACATGTATATTTTTTGTGACAGCTTTTTTACTATACATATGTACAAAATGATAATGTTAAATTAATGTTTAATATTCGTAAAAAATCTGCATCGTTTTATCCAATTTTTCGTCTATAATTCAATGGACCAAATTTTATTTATGGCGCATAAGTAAAAAGAGGCAAAATATTTGAACAGATGATAGCTATGCCTTCTAACTATGAAATTCGAAATGTTTATTTATATAATTATATTTCCCAGTGATGTTGTTTCAGCAACTTTTGGCCGAATGACATTGATTCCCACCAGATCGGCTTATGTCTGGAGAAGCAGATTATTTGCTGTCATACCACCATCTGCTTTTAACTTTGTCAACGGAATTCCACAATCTTTGTTCATTGCATCGAGGATATCGCGAACTTGGAGGCACATAGCTTCTAAAGTTGCACGCACAATGTGTTCACTTGATGTTTGTTCACTTATTCCGCAGATCACTCTGTAAAGAAATGGAAAATAAATAGTGGCAAACGAATTGGTTTATCAGAGAAAAGCAGAACTTATACCCTCTGGCTTCTTGATTCCAATATGGAGCATACAATCCACTGAACGCCTGCACAAAATACACATCGCCACAATTATCTACCGAACTTGCCATTTCCTCTATCTCACCGAACTCGCCGACGACACCTAAATTGTCCTTCAGCCAATTGAAAGCCGCTCCCGCTATTGCCACACTGCCCTCTAGAGCGTAAAATGGATGAGCGGTTTTACCTAATAGCCTACGGTTGTGAGCAGCCCATGGGCCGAACTTACAATCGAGTTACCGGTATTGTAGAGCAAGAAACAACCTGTGCCATATCGTCGCTGTAGATCGAATACCTCGTAACCCAGAAAAGTCGATTTTTCAGGAGAGACAAAAAACTTATTATCAAATCAATGAGAGGCAATGAGAGACGTGTTGTTAATTATGCGCGTGGCTCTGCAATTATAGTTTTATGTTCACAGGATATTTTTCATTAGATCCGGAATTTTTTTCAAAATATAATTGCATCATTACCTAAAAATCGGTTTTTTCTGGGTTACGAGGTATTCGATCGACAGCGACGATATGTGGCTTTGGCTTGCCCTCTGTGTAAGCACTGTTGTCCCACTAAGGCAGCTTGCTGGTCTCCCAGGCAAGCTGCTAGGGGTATTCCTTTGAGTGAAGGCAGTTCAATGTTGGCATAAATTTCAGCGCTGGATCGGATTTCGGTTAAAATGCTGCGCGGAAGGTCGAAGAACTTAAGTAAATGCGGATCCCATTGGAGAGTCTCAATGTTTTCATCAACCAGGAATCCACTGTTCCGAAGAGGCAAGTGCCGTCTTTCATGGCCTTGGTGACATGAGGTACGTTGTCCTTTAACCAACGCAGTTTTAAGCCAGAAAAGTATGGAGAGAGAGGTAGGCCACAGAGTGGTTTCAAATAATTTTTGTTGTACGATTTATTTGGGATGCTTTCCATCAAATGATCAACAGTAGAAGAGGTTCTCATATCTAGCCAGATGTTAGCATTGTGAAGGGGTTTCCCTGTGTTCTTGTCCCAGACAACCGTCGACTCTCTTTGACTAGTTACTCCTACTGTCACTATATCCTAAGATAGCTCAATGGAATATATGTAAACTTTTTTTTTTAAGAAAATAAAAGTGGGCATAAACTTACTTGCACTTGTCCTCCTAGTACTACGAGTTTTTTCAGGGCTTCGTCAATACATTTACTTACAGTAGACAGGATGAGCATTGGATCCTGTTCTACCCATCCTTCTTGTGAGTAGATTTGGGGGACATTCATCTGGTGATAACAAACAATTTCATCCTTTCCAGCTTTGAAAATCATAACACGAGCAGAAGATGTGCCTTCATCTATGGCTCCAATAAGTTGCCCAAACTTCATTTTTTAAACTTTAAATAATACGTAATTCAAAAATAATTATTGTACTTTACACCACGACCGAATAAAGCTTCACATGGTTCTTTTGTGTTGGCACTGCGACAGGTTTTACAAATATTAATATAATAATATTTTGTGCGCAGCTGTCAACGTCAACTGAATAAAAAAAAAAACAATTTTCTTCTTGTTTTCTTTTATCTGACGTTTGTATACAATTCATCGCTTTGGTAGCACAGTTTTAAGCCTCGATAAAAATTAAGCGCCGAAAATTCTCGGGGCATCGCTGATGCCCATATAGGCTTAGTTGTTGTTGCATTTAACATGTGAATTGTTTGCCCCAGGCATCGTTTTTTTTATCTTCGCCTATTGAAAAGGTAAAAAAAACACACCTATTGTTTAGTTAAGTACCAATGAAAAATCGATTATAGATACGAATTGAAGTTTCGTCATTTAAAGCCAAATTAAATATTTAAGTATACTTAACTAAATAACCTCTAAGATGCAGTTTAAGAAAATCTTATAGATACGGCTGAAACTTTTTAGTTGCTCGAACCAAGCAGTTGCGAAAGTAAAATTTAAATTTGAATGTGCGCGCCTAGCCTAAGGGAATTTAATTGCTGTGGCGTAGACAGAACGCCATTTGACAAGCAAGTCGCATGCTAGTTTTGAAATTTTACATTTTTATTTAACGATTGTGGTCGAACCTAAGCAAAATTGTTCTTATAAATGTAAACATCAAAGAAACAATAAATAAAATCAATAACTAATTTTAAAACTTGGTTACGAGTTTTGGATCTTCCATGTCACAAAGCAAATTGAATAGATTTGTTTGTGAAGATCTTTGAGTATATATAATATGGAGGGCTCGTTCCTATCCCTAATGCATTGTAGTACTTGAAGTTTTGATAGGGGTCGCTGTCTCACTTTCTGTAAGTTAAGGATACAGCCGTATCCTCCGATTTGTGCTTACCTTCTCCTCGCATATAGTTCTCCGTCACATGTGATATGAAGCACTCGGCAATAACTTTGTCTTACACAAATTTGAGTAGCGCCCCCTATGATAGTCACGCATTTGGAATAGAAACGAGCCCTCCATATTATATATACTCAAAGGTGAAGATATACAAATGTGTGTTGCTTTTGACAGTTATTACTCGTTTGAGCGATCATCCAATGGATGAAACATACTTGAACAAAATTGAAAGCCAAAAAGAAGAAAAACCATCCCTCTGTAATTTTAATAACTTCATCAATTTCCTCTGCTTTAGCCAATACATACGCCCCTCTCGCGCAAAGCGATTTTTATTGTTTAAAAGCACAATTTTTTATTATGGGGAATATTGTTTTGAAAATCTGTGAACACTTGCCACTAGAAATTGTAATAGATTAAATATTATTTTAATATTTATAAGAAAAATTACTTCTCTTTTCAACTTATTGAAATACAAGGCATTAATAAATATATTCAAATGTTGTTGTTTCTCTTTCAATTTAGCACATTTCAGTTTAGTACTCATTCATAAAAAATAAAAGACCCGAAGAAAGACCGACGGTTGGTCTACGTCTAACGTCTAGCAAATAGCAATCGCTAATTGTCCGAGAAAACTAACTTCACCGGAAATTTGTGTGCCATTAATATCCCGTGTTTTGCGCTACAAAATTATCTCTCATATTCTCATTCAATTATTAATGTTGGAATCTTGAGTGGAATTCATTTTATTGAAACACAAAAAGACCAAAAAGGAAACTCCAAATAAAATCAATTTGTTGGCAACCTACTTTGTTGTATGTGTTTGGTGTTGAAGTTGGTGAAATAAACGCAGTCGCAGAGCAGATAACACTATCTCACAAAGAGCAGAACAGCTATTGTAATCCACCAGAGACAGATAAACTTGCGATTTTTTTTCTGATAGACAAATCTGACAAAAAATCCCTTTCAGAACGAATTGATAATCGCGTAGTTTTCTTCGTGTTTTCGTCAAGTAAAGTTCTCTTCGGATCGAAAGTCGAGTCGCGACGGTATAATACGGGCTTAAATACAAGTGGACAAAAATCTATATATAATACAAAGAACACCACAAAGATCAATTAATTCCGGGCTTCACACTTTTCCGGAAAGAACTCTCGTCGTCCGCTGGAAAAGTGTGTGCACAACACTGATCTGAAACTGAAACAATTATGGATACGTTAATTCCAATTGTGAATAAGCTGCAGGATGCATTTACCCAACTGGGTGTGCATATGCAGTTGGATTTGCCTCAGATTGCTGTGGTGGGCGGACAATCGGCTGGAAAGTCTTCTGTGCTCGAGAATTTTGTTGGGAAGTAAGTGAAATGAATCATAGTATTATAGTTCGAGTTGGAAAAACTGAAACTAATAGAATTTTCGATTTCGTTTTGGGTGTGAAAGAAGGGTTTTGCTGGGAAATCAATGAAAATTTTAACAGAATTTTCTCAAAGAAAAATCAATGCCCTTACACATAGAAAACAGTATACATACAGGATAATGGATGCGCAGGTATAGGTGCCAGTGCCAGTGGCGGAGATACAAAGAGTCGCTCTTTCTATCTCTGACGAAATGACAATCGATTTGTAGAAGAAAACATTTTTTTTGTGTGAAAAAGTGTCAAAATAAGCCAAGTTCCAATGAGTGCGAAAGAGAATGAAATAGAGACTTTCTCGGAAATGACAGTTTGAGTCATGCTCTTGGACTTTTTGGCAGTGTTCTGAGTGGGTTGTTTTTAGGGAAATGTTTTTTTTTTTCTGTGAAGACATCCAATAAGTGTCCCGATAAAAATGTATCAAGTGTTTTTTTTTTGTTGGGGTGTTTTAGGTCAAAGGGCATTGGGATTTAGGATTAATGTGTTACGTATAAATTAATTTTTGGCTTAAAAAAAAAACTTAACTATGATTAATAAATTCTTAAATGCTCTCGCTTTATGGTAGAAATGAATAAAGTTGGCTTCTTTTTTTAATCCTCTGGACTATAACGTAGAAAAAGAGGTTAATTTAAACATTAATTTTAATATTTTTCATCTGTTATTTAGATGAATAGAAAATCTTATATAAAAGATTCCATGAAAGCAGTGGACATGTCAAATGTTGACCTAAAGGCCTTTGTTTGACCTTTAAATTGAACAACATTTCTTTGGAAAACTTTAAGCTTAGGATAGGAACTACCTACCTATATACCTAGTTGTTTAACTTTTCAAAAAAATCTTGTAAAAGGGTTAGTTATTTTTTAAACTATTTTGAAGACCTCTTTTTGATTATTTTTTATAAAGCACCATTACAAAAACCAAATCACCTATTTAAGCATAAGTGAGACTCTTAGATCAGACAGATTTTTTGGGGCAATACAAATTTTAGGGTGACTTTGAGCATAAAATGTATGTACTGGTTATTTGTTTTTTTTTTCATTAATGTGTGCTTCATATACATAATTATGTATGTACAATTTGTGTACCTCAAATATGAATTAAATTACAGATCTTTTTTTTTTCTTGCAAAATCCTTGCAATTTAAATAGTTTTGGACATACAAGTCAGAAGTTAAGAATTGTGTGGCGCCATAGGTATTTTTTGTAGGTACCAACATATTTGTTTCTTTCCATCCGAACAGAGATAAAAGTATAAAAGGGAGGAACAAAATGAGAACATATTTCTTATAATCATCAATAAAAAAAATGTATGATTTTGATAATGAACTGATTTTTTAAAACTTAATTCTTTGTCTTGTTTGAATAATTGTTTAAATGTTAGCTTAATGGTGTTTAAATTTTACAATATATTGTTTGATTGTTTTCTTAAATCTGGGGTGCCAGCACGTAACTTGATACAATCTAGTATAGTCGATGTAATCGAGTATAGGAAGTTCCTTATCATAAGAAAGAACTGCCTTTTCTCGATTGTATCGAACTAACTCGATCGTATCAAGTTACGTGCTAGGGCCTCTGTTCCCATAGCGATTATTAAAACAAGATCTTTTGTGCCAGTTTACGATAGTGAAATCAAAAGTCTGAGAAATCGAAGAAACAAGTTATGGTCTACTTTTAAAATATATCCAACAGAAACCAATTTTAAAATTTATTGTGAATCGAGGGATATTTTCAATAGAATATCTAGTTTAAAGTATCTAAATTACATTCAGAAGGTGCAAAGAGATCTAAAAATGAATCCATAGTGTTTTTGGAATTTTATTAACAGCAAAAGAAAATCTTGTCCTTATTCGTTCTCTGTTCTCAAGTTAAATGACATTTCAGGTCATGACCCACGGGTTATAACGCAACTTTTTTCTGACTTCTTTCAAAGTGCCTTCAACTGTGATACTTCCAACTGTGATACCTTTAACTGTGATTCCTCAATCTGTGATAAATCTGACGAAATGGATCAAAACTTTGACCATTTGAAATCTTTTTTTTACTTGACTGATATGAACTTTAACATTGATATCGACAACATTGTAAAGTTTATATCTAACCTTGACGACAGCTGTATACCAAGTCCTGATGGTATACCCTCTACTATTTTGAACAACTGTGTACGTAACTTGTCTATTCTTTTGAATTTTTCAATATCTTCATATTCATTCGCATCTATTTGAAAAAGTTCATTCATTATCCCTCTACATAAAAATTTTGTAAAATAGCTTCAATCCTATTTATTCGATAGATCTTATTCGGTGTTATTTAACGGTTGGGAATCAAATAAGTTTAAAATCAATTCAGGAATCCTACAGGGTAGTCATTTAGGAGCTATTCTTTTTATTTTATTTATAAACGACTTACCATCGGTGTTAAAATGCTCTAAGTGCCTCATTTATGCCGACGATGTAACAATCTTCAAAACTATTTCAAATATTCGTGATTGTGAAGAATTGCAATGTGATCTTGACTCGGTTTTTGACTGGTGCACTCGTAATTGTTTGTTTCTTAATATTGATTTATTGTTTTACAAGAAAGTTTTCTTTTATTTCGTTTAACTATCTGTTTAATGATATATCAATATCTATTGAAACAGCTATATCTATTCTTGGTGTCACATTTGATCGCAAACTCGGATTCATTCAACTTATAAACTCCATTTGAAATTAAGGTAATATAATTCTTGGTTGGATAAAAAGAGGGTCGAAACAATTTTCCGACCCTTTCATGACAAAGCAGCTTTTTATATCTTTTGTTCGACCCATTCTAGAATATGCTTGTCAGGTTTGGTCACCTCATTACGAATGTCATAAAAATAGACTAGAACAGGTGCAAAAAATATTCATTAGGTTTTCCCACAGGGGACTTGTTGCGATAATCCTTATGATCTCTGACCTTATAACAACAGACTTAGTCTTATTGATATACCCAGTCTCGAGAACAGACGTTCGTATTTATGTTTCGTTTTCATTGTAAAATTAATCAACGGTAACATAGACTGTTTGCACCTTCTGTCTCGTATTAATTTTAATATTGCTCAAAGAACTTTGAGGAACATACCAGAGAGTACACTTATTTCAAACTATCGTACCAATTATGAAAAATTTTCTCCATTAAATAAAATGTTTAAACTATTTAATTTTTACAATCTTACATACAACAATTTGTTTGATAAAACAATAATTAATTCATGTGAATTTAAATCAACATTTTTCCATGAAATTGTTTATGAATCTTAATATACACCTTTGTAAGAAATTTTGTAAAACTAGCAATTTAGTTATGTAAATAAATACATAAAATGTTTTATTGGGAGCATTAAAGAAAGTTAATTCGATATTACCCTAAGTTTACTGTATAGTTACAGAAATTCACTGTTTTTCATCAATGTTTAGAGGTTAGCCTATAAAATGTCATCTGTTAATTTGAGTTTGACTCAGAAACTAGGAGGATCCTGCAATAAAAAAACATCCTTAAAACAAACAGATTGCTAAAGATGAAAATGGAACTTAAAACTATTTGTTCTAAATTTATACATATGTAATCTTAGATAGAACAAAACCACACATTACAAAATTAAATATTTATAGTACTTAATGCATTTTGTAATGTGTGGTTTTGTTCAATCTAAGATTACAGATAAATTTAGGAAGAATCAATAAAGTGAAACGGTCAATGAGATTCCTGCTTGATTCTTGATTTGATTTTTTCTTTTTTTTCAATGACAAACCTCAATCTTTCCTGCACTTAAATCTAGCCTTATATTTTTTGATGATTTAAAATAAATTTGGTTTTGACTTAAATATGATGGTTTATTTTGGTATACAAATATTCACTGATTTTGCATTTTAAAATGAAAATGTCTCAAAATGGAAATGTTAAATTAAAATTTTGGTAATAATCCTAAATGGTCAATTATAACTCAAGTTATAAGCTTTTAATCTTTTTTCAAAATGCCATAAGGCCACCACAATCAAATATTCCATTTACTGATCGACTACAAAAAAGGAATTTTTATCAAAGTAACACTTTTGGGAAGAAAAGATTGTTGCTATCTAACACGAGATAAAATTCCATTGTACATATTTAAATTTATTTTGAGCCTGAATTTATAATTTATTTATTTATTATTTATCTACAAACCTAGCTTAACAGACTATTTACAATTTTATAGAGAAAATATATACTACTACTATAAAAAGGTAAAATTTAATTGAATACAATGTTCTTGAAGCAGTCCCTGGAATAGTTCAAATCTAGAAAAATGCCAAATTCATTAAAAGATCTTAAGACCTGGAGATAGTTTCGGTCATCGCATAGTTTGTTCCATGCTGTTGCTGAAAAAGAAAATGTCTTTCCCTCAGTGTTCTAAGGGGGGCATAAATAGGAATAAGGGGGTAGAAGTGAAGGGCATGTTACATAAAACATCTCCAATTAACTTTATTTCATTTCTTGTACTATTAAGAGGCAAAATACCCAGCAACTGGCATCTAGCAGGATAAGAGGGGAAAAATCCCATTTTCCTAAATATGTATTGTATATGTTTGGTCAAACGCCTTTAATTTGGTCGAATCTTTTTAATTGGCATCGATTAAGTTTGTAATCAAATATATGAAGAATTTCTATAAAAGGTTAAGACATTGCATTTTTTTTATTTTAGTTTTGGGCAATTTTAATCACACCAACTGGAAAGTAGGTTTAAATCATGCTGTACCTTATTTATATTATAAGAAAGAGTTTAAGATCATTCGCACATATTAAGTATTGACAAAACTCAATTATCGACACTTTGTCGTCAATAAAAATTATGAAAAATAACGGTCTCAAATGACTAATCTGAGGCACACCAGATGTGCAATTTATGGATCTCGAATATTTGTTTTCTATAGATAATCCTTGAGTTCTAACTAAGAAAGAAGCGATCCAATTAAGCTTTGCTGACTGGAAACCAAAATTTTCAAGTTTTTTAACGAGAATATTTTACCAACTGATTGAAACGCCTTGCTGAAATCAGTATACGTATATTGCATTTTTTTTAAAACACTAGCCACATAAGAAGTAATACGTGCAAGATTAGAGACAGTTGATCGACCAGTGGCAAAACCGTGTTGATTTTCGGATAGGTGTTCCGTAATTTGAAATTGTAATTTAGGTTTAACGATTGACTTGAGAACCTTGGGTATTGAAGACAGTTTGCTGATACCAATTTTTAATGTTATTTTAAGAACCTGACTTAATTAAAAATATGAACTAAAAAGGAAGATTTCCATTCATCTAGAAATATTTCGAACTAAGAGATTTGTTAAAAACAATATAGTTATAATAGCCTATAAATTATCTTAAAACATTCTTTTAGAATTATGGCAGTTATGCCATCAACACCAGGATTCAAATTTAGTCTCAAATTAAAAAGCGCATTTTCACCATCAAGAATATCAAGTTGTATTATTCTAATATTAATTTTTGATACTTTATCAAAATTCATATTTATATTGGATGTTGAAATAGATGCAGGGTTTGGTCAAAATTATTAGAAATAATATCATTAAACAACATAGTTTTCGGTATCCCTAGTGACTTTCTTATTTCTTATAAATGACCAAAATGACTTTGAATCAAATTTGAGCTGGCTTTCTGTATCTAAAATGTAGTTTCTATATAGAAACTTGCTTAAAACCTCAAAGTCTTTCCTATGACCACAGAAGAGATTGTAGTCGGTTTCACTAAGGGTTTTTTTTATAATAATTTTAAGGTTAAAAAACCTATGTATAAACTTTTTTGTTGTTTTAGATTTAATCGGCTTTTTGAGGGTATTTTTCCCGGTTTTGAAGAAATAAATTCCTGTTAGTGTGATAAGTTATTTGACTTTTAAGTCTATATTATTTAAAATTTTTATTTATTTTATTATTTTGTTATTTATTTTATTATTTTATTTTTTTATAATATTTTATATTCTGCATCAACCAAATATTTGCGGTGAATACTTATCAAAATTTTTCAAAGCTCTAAATTCTAAAAGATTTTAGATCTATTGTGAATAGTTCTATTGATAAACTTGGAATAACGGTTGTCAAAAAAAGTTGATATGCATTAAATCTATCAACCACAAATTTTTCTTTGAAAAATGTATCAAAGTTTTTTGTTAGTTTTTATTGGAAAAGACGACTTTATAAATGAAATGTCTTGAATAGAAATATCTTGAATAGCAATAGGTCCACCGGTGATCTAATGGTATATCTCACCGAATAGTGTCACAAATCTTTACATCGTTTTGGAGAAAGTAAGATTATTGCACTTGATATTTCAAAAGTATTTGATAGAGTTTGGCATCAAGCTTTTTTTTTTATCGAAAATGCATGCATTTAGTATTGACGAATCTCTTCTTCGATGGATTAGAAACTACCTTTAAAACTGCTCAATGCAAGTTGTATTGGATAGTTTTTAGTCTGAAAACCGGAGATAAAAATTCATGTTCTACATTTCGAATACATAGCGTTTTACGGTCAAATCAATTCACTCAGTTTTTTTGGTGAAACTTTACATTTGCGCGACAACTGACAAACACACAAATACACAAGAACACCCGAAAAGAAAAAGTTTTTTTTACAATTTATGAAATAAATTAAGGAAGAAGTTTATGTGTTAAGGAAATTGAAGTCAATTTTATTAAGGGATTTATTTCCAAAATGTAAACAAATGCTTCTTCTTTTAGTCTGAAGCTTCTTTTGAAACTATAAAAAATTCAAATATGTCCACGTCAATTCATTCCCTATTTCAACTTACGCTGCTTCTGGAAGATCTAAAATTTTGGCTTTACCTCGTAAAACTTTTCCACGAATTCTCTATCATTGATTTTGCTCCCTTCTACCACTTATTGATAATAATAATAGTGAATGTATTTTCGTTTTGCACAGGAAACAATGTTTGAATAAATGATGCAAATTGTTTTTCAGCTGATTTTGACATTTCGAAAATAAATTCAGAGTGAATTTCAATTCACTTTCACTCGGAATACAGAACATGGGCGATTAGTAAAGAATACGCTTTGAATTTATGAATTGTTAGCGTAGACTTTACATTTCAAAAAACCTTATAAAATAGATTATAACGACTCAAATCAAATGTTTTTAAATTTATAAATTTTAAGAAAAATAGTTCGATTTAAAAAAGAGATTGTTTCATAGTTTATGCGCGAATACAACTTGATATAAAAAAAAAATCTCGACTTGCGTGAGTAAATTTAATTATTTAACTTATAATTAAATGAATTTAGAGAATATGCTAAATGAAATCTAAAATCAGATACAAGATGATCTGCACCAATGTATATAACATATGCATACATTTCAGTTAAACTTCAGAGAGTATTATGTCATTTACTAATTAATAACTGATAGGTACAATTAACTTATTAGTTTCCATCGTTTTTAAAAATTGCAACTTAAAAAAAATAATTATTCGGTGAAATAAGTTACTTTATGATAATTTACAATTATATCAATTGTTTAGTCATAGTTTTATTGAGAAAAAATGAAATCCAAATAACACACAAAAGTTAAAATTGCATTTAAGTACCTTGTATGTAAGAATTAGATTAACGCTCCTCTTCAATAATACATCTTATGTCAGTTTTTTTTGTTAGAAATATTCTATTTTCTTTGAAATTGTTATAAGTTCTTTTGTATTTGAGAGCCCTAACGATTTCATCGGACGAATCTTCTTTCTGACGCATGCAGTTGCAAGAGTAATTATAGAGCTCGATGTAGATTTATTTAGATTAGATAGATTTTCTTTATTACAAAATTAATTTTTCACATAATACTCGTAGTTTACAAAATCAATGAGCATGGCCTTGTCGTCTGCCGATTGACAAAAATTAACATAATATAAAATAGTTGTACTAACATTTAAATAATTAAAAAACAATTCGCAATAAGCATAAATAATCTTAACACAATGATTAAAAGTCTTCATTTATTATCCTTTGTCGATACCCTAAAGCAGCCTTGCAGTAATTAAATAGTTTTGGGACGTCCATCTCATTGAGGAGAGCTATTATCTGGATCATCGATAAGCTATTGGCCAAGTAGAATCTTCTCGTTTCGGCTAAGACTGGACACCAATCTATGAAATGTATGGTATCCTCCCTCTCATGCATGTTACAAAGCTCACAATTTACGGGTACATTGTCTCTATGTGGGATATAGTTAAGGCAAAGAAGTTCACCTCTTAATTTTCCCATCATACAGATTTCCTCCACACTGTATTCATCCCGAAAATAATTCCGCTCATTGAGATTATGGTTTAGACGGCTGTACAGTGTTCTTTGAACCGAACTTGTTGCTTCCATTAAATACCCTTCTCTACACCGGCGATCAACGTTTGCAATTAGTTTGTAAAGCTTTGGTTTCCATTCGCTGAAGTCACAGCAGTTGAGGTTAAGTTGCATTCCGCACCATTGGCTTAGTTCCTCCCATTCATTCATCCAGCTTATTTTTTTTCCTTATTTCGTGCAGTACTACTATCTTTGGAAGTCTTTCATTAGAGTTTTAAGAATATAGTCTACATGTAGCTTAAGGGTGCGTATAAATATAGGTGAAAGTCCATATAGTTCGGGGCGTTGGATGGGATATGGAAGATTCTTTTGATATAGTACCTCAGCAACTTCTCCACCGTTTCGTACTGTTTGTAGCCCCACACTTGTGCCGAATACAACATGATGGCTTCTGAAACTGCTTCAAAGACACGAAATTTGGAACTATATCTAATATTTTTGTTAAAAAAACACTTGTTCCACGAGGCACTGATTGCAGTCTTAGCTTTTACAAGTTTATCCTTCAAGTGGTGCCCCATATCAAGGTTCTTAGTCATAAGTACACCAAGGTATTTGTATTTGTTAACAACTTCGATTGCTTCATCATTGTACCACTACCTCTCACAGCTACGGTTTTGCCCTCCTCCATTTCTGAATATCATAATATTTGATTTTTCTAAATTCACAGTCAAGTTCCATAGTTTGCAGTAGTCATTCAAGCGGTTTATCATGAGTTGTAGCGATTTAGGCGAGTATGCAAGAAGCACAAAGTCATCAGCAAACAGCAGTGCTTTGATAGCTTTTCCGGCGAATTCCATACCACACGGCAGGCATTGGAAGAGATCTTCGATAAAAAGAGCAAATAGCGAAGGACTTAGTGTACATCCTTGCCGAACTCCTGTCCATGTGTGAAACCAATCCGACATCTCTTTCCCATTCCAGATCGCTGATTTTGTACTGCTATATAGATTTTTAATTAGCCTTGCAAACCTCCAAGAGCTCGATGCACAAAAATCCTTTGTCCCGAATAGTATCTCTCTCATTGTTCTGAGGAGGTGTTCCTAAAAACTGTCAAAACCTCTGCGTACACTTTTATCCTATTCTACTGGTTTATTTCCGAGGGAATGGAAAACAACATCTTTCCAGTATGTCCCTTAAAGAGACGAATCTTCTTCCCCTCTAATTATCGTTTACACATCCCTTCGATCCAAGGTAATAGAAACGTTGATTAATTTATGCTCTCAAGAAGTATGGCTTTCGTAGTTACAGGTCTGATAGATTATCTCACCAAACAGTTGCACAAATCTTTACATTGTTTTGGAGAAAGAATGAGTGTTGCGCGAAATTTCAAAAACATATACCCTCTTTCTCATATTCATCAATGATCTCCTGTCAGATCAATTAAATTGTTTTGCTGACGACAATATCCTCATCTTTTCATATCCGTTTCCTGATTCACATCGTTTTCCTTCGGTTGTAGATCTAAAATGGCGACGTTTGATAAGCTTAATAAGTTCTAATCTTAAGCTCTGGAATTAAAAACCGTCGTAGGAGCTTATAGAAAAAGTTCATCAATTAGTATTTGAGCTCAATTTCGGACGTACCCTTAAGTACAGAGATTCTTTCTTTAGCCAATATTAATGTGGAATGATATAACTAGCTTCGTCTTTACTGTTCACAACTTAAAAACCTATGTGCATCGGTAAAAAAATAAATTGGAGGCCATAGACAGCCTTACAGCTCTCTCAACCAATTTTGTATGTGTGTGTTAGTAGAAATGGAGGGGACATACAATTTTCTGCCAATTTTGAACGGCTTATGAGCAGCACTTTTCATGACAAGAGATACTCTTGGAGGATTTGCCACTTCCTCGCAAGAGGTAGTAAATCTCTGAAAAATATTTTTGTAACGGCTCAAAATCTAACTCAAGGCCCTCTGCATGACAGTCCAACGCCTTAACCATAATGCATCGATATCTCCTCTTAAATCCTTCCCTATTTTCCTTACGATTGCACTGTGTGTAACATTTTAGGGGAATTCAATTTGGGAATTTGTTTGTTACCTCAACTATATAAAACCAAGGGTTTTTAATAGTGGGCTCCAGGTCAATAAAAGAAACTTGGTTATTTTAAAGGTATTCAAAACCCCCTTAAGTGCAAGCACATTATCCAAGAAAAAATCACTGTCTGTGTTGTGTTGTATCTTATGAATGAAGAACATATACAAAAAGTCAACAATAAGCCGTCAGTAATGTATCTTTTTGTACCCCATTTTTTATCTCTTCTTATTCTCTGCTTCTTTTATTTTTTTTTGTAGTTGTATACATTTTCTATATGAATTCTTTTTATAGAAATCATTTATTGAATTTGTGTAGTCTCTCCGATGAATGTTGACCTTTCTGATGGTTTTGGACTTCTTTCTCTCTTCAAAAACACGTAAAAAACAACTCTTACAATAAGAGAGTAAGTTGTTTATTGAACGAACTTTGTTTTGTAAACACTAAGTATTCTTTCTATAAAAACGAAAACACCAACACTTAGATAAGTTGCTTATGGGGCACTCTTGCTCTTCATTTGCTTTTGTGTTTCTAAAATCAACACCCAAGAGGAAAAATCAATTTTCTTCTATCTACATGAAAATTGTATAACACCATACCTACTCTATTGGGTTTTATATTTTTCTTGATTTATGTATTATTTCTATCTATTGAGCTTTTATTTTTTTTCTTGCGTTTTCGTGATATTATTTGATTTTTTTTAATTCAAATTTATGTGTTGATGAAAATCGAATCACTTATCATAAAAAAAGGCTTAACAAGAATTCAATAAACGTTAACCCTAAATACTAGTTTTGATCACTGAAATATTTTTAATGCAATATTTTGAAAGATAATTTTTTAGAAATCGATTTTTACTTGTGCACCTATCTTATATTCAATTTTTAAAGAGAAATTAGAGGGATTTGATTGAAACATAATAATATATGTACTACATATGTATGTATGCATGTATTATAAAATCTCAAGTAGAATTAATTCCGAAGTTCTTATCCCTTTAGAGAAGTGTATTAAAGGGATTAAGTACACCTTCACAGGGGTGACTTGTTTAGTTATACATACTTTATAAAAAATTCACAACTTTGTGTTTGTTCTTTTTCATATGAAAGCTGACTTTATGTAAATTTAAAAAATTCTCGATACTTATAAAAAATTAAATTAAATGCATAAAAATAATTGCATTGGCTATGATAAAAGATCATTAAGGACTATTGACATGCATGAGAGCTACAAACGAGAGACCGACGAATGAAAATGAAATTTTGAATACATGGAGAGAGAATTAAGAAGAAGTCCAAAACACCAAAGACAGCAACAGTGAATGGACTGCTCTTAAAAGAATTGAATTAACTGCGAAAGAGAAACCCAAGAAAACTCTACTTTCAGCAAAAAATTTAGAAAGCCAGGTTATCTTTTGCTGAAAGTCACAAGAACTGGACCATTGACCAATGGAAATAAAATGCATGACTGGGTCGCACGAACTTGCTCCTATGTAGTAGACTAGGAATTTCAAAAATGAATGTTATTAGAGAAAAACTATTCATAAGCATAAAATAATTTTTTTTAAATGACTATACTCTGTCCAACAAAAATTGTCAGTACAGGCCTTATGGGAGAGCTTTTTCTAAAGCAGTGGCGCCTGATGCACCCTCACTAAAATGCGTTAGGAAAAATGCCACTAAAAAAAGAGCAAGCCACTGACTTTTCTTAAGGAATTGTTGTTGTAATTCTTTGCAAAAAGTTGTACACCCCAACATGACCGTCGTATCCCACTGCTGATGAGATACTGTCAAGAGTGTCAAGCAGGGATGGAAAATGAAATTTTTCAATTGTACTAAAATCTGGAATAAAATTGTACTGAAATGATGTCAATTGTACCGAAAACGAATTTTGTACGAAAAAAATCAATAATTCAGCTATTTAAAAGTTTTCCAACGTATTTTATTTAAAAAAAATAAAAGCAGAAATGATCAGTTTGTCTTCTTATAAAAAATATAAATAAATATAAATAGCTCCATATTGTATTGTATTGTACTGACGAAACTAACGCTTTTACTTGTCCATTTTTGCGGCACCAGCTTAAAAAAATTGAAATACTCGTATAAAACTAAATATCTTAAAAATGCACAGACGAAAAACCGCAATCACAAATCAGATCCACAAGTTTACAGTTTAGTGTTGATGTTTAGTAAGCAAAACGATGTGATGCCTGAAAAAAAGTTGATCGATAAAGAGACAGAAAAGCAAGACGCCATCAAGAAGTGAAAAATGTAATTAAGAGTTATAAGGGCTTACAGCTGAGAGTATAAATGAGGCTATGAGTGCAATAGTGGCGTAACCCACTTTTTTCAAAAATGAGTTTTTCATAAAAATTGGTCCCTTAATATATATATTTTAATACAAAAATAGTTTTATGCAGCTTAGATAGCTAGATGGCACTCAAAAAGGTGTTATTGCATTTTATAATTTGATCATAAGCCGTGTTTTATTGGTTAGTGAATATACTACATCGCAAAATTTAACATGGAAAACAACAACAAACGATTAGTGAATAAAAATAAGCTAGTAATTGAAATGGATAATTTAGTGAAGATGGAGTTTCGGGTGTTGAAATGTAGGAGGTGTTTAGGTGGTGTCCGAAAAAATATATGTGGCATACTTGAGGGTGTGTTCGTTGGTATTTATTTTGTTATACTTTGTCTTTGATAATCCAAAGTGTGATCGCTCCGAAATTTATAGAACAAATATTTTTTTCAAATGCAAAACTTTAATTCATACCATATGTAATTCCGGCTTTACACTACTGCCACTAATTTTGTCATAAAATATTGAATATTGAAATATTGCATTCGATTGATAGGTATGTTTTATCAGTTCACTGGCATTTGTTCAAAAATGTCGTATAACTGCGGCATTATGCTGAATTTATATAACAACTGAAAAAATTAAAGCTAAACTCTCAAACACCTATTTTATTTATATTTTTTATTTTATTTTTTTAGTATCGTTATAACTTTATATGACTCTTTAACATTAAAAAACGTCAAAATAGGTCTGTTTACTTAGTTCTTTGCACGAACTACTATTGTTTTAAAGTTGCTCAGAATCAATTTATTAAAAGAAATTGCCTTAGGCTAGGCTGTTTTGCAACTGTTTGGTTTAAGAAACTAAAAAGTTTGTGTTTTGACACAAACTAAACGATTACCTAAAATGAGTTCGCTATTTTGTGTAACATATAATTATATGCACCTGCGCGGACATTCAACCAAATAGTTCATCTGTTTTCTATAAGTATAAAAACAGTGTTGTGCAACTAAAAATTGAATGTGCGCTCCCAGCCTTAAGACGATATTAGTTAAAAAATGTTCAAAATTAGAAAACTACTTTAAAGTTAGGAAATATATAAGAAGTATAATACTACTACCTTAATAAGAGGCTGTTTTAAATTTTGCGCCAATGTCATTTTATTGAGTACTATGTTTTTTTTCTCCAATACTCAGTATATATATGCGATATATTTTCGCACTTTTGTAAGTTTTAAATCAAATTTAACAGTGAGAAAAACTCTAAATCAACTCGATTTGCATTTTCATGAATATTTCAACTAAATCTGCATTTTCATGAATATTTCAACTCCAGCTTAAAAACGAGATACAGATCTTTCGAACACATCCGAGTCCGAGTAAGTTAATTCTTAATTCCACAAGTAGGGGGAACAAGGAAGAGTGAGTTAAAGAGTGAATAAAGCGTTTTTTTGGTACTTGTATTACTGCGTTAGATATAGATTACCAATAAAACGCGCCTATAGTTTGAGTGCAATAGTGGCGTAATCTTCTCTTAGAAAAAAATTATTATGTATTCTGACCAATGGAGGGGCCAAATAGAAATATAAAACTTTCACTGTTGTGCCAATTTTTGGTATTCCATCCCGAATTTATGGTTGAAGGAATCGACCATAAATTTTTAGTTAGTGGCCATTCCTATTTGACATGTCACCAAGATTTTGGTATAATAGAAAAGAATAAAAAAATATAAAGATATCTTCGTCCCAAATGATTGTGTTAACGTCATTTCCTCGGCCAGAAAGAGAAACCATTTGAAATTGTGAAAATGTCTTCATCTTATTTTTTTTCTACAAAATTTATCGAAAAAAATATCCATTTCAAATTCCAAGGTTGAACGGCTTAAAATTCAGTGGTTACATTTCGAAAAAAGTAAACCATTTTCAATTTTTATAAATATTCTTATGAAATTGATGTTTTACTCAAAGAGGTAAATATAAAAAAGAGACAATCCGTTAATATTAAAAAACTCAACCAGCTTGAACAACCTAAAATAGACGATAAAAAAAGAAAGACTTGATTGAACTGCCTCAATTTATACCACCAATCCATCACTTTTTTTTATAATAATTCAAAAACGTCAACAAGTGTTCCAATCGAAATATTTGACGATTTATCAGAAAAAGAGTGAAATCATTAAAAACTAAGTAAAAATGTACATATAATTTTTTGTTGTTAAAATATGAACTATGAGAGAAATAAAAAAAGAACATAATAAGTTTGGCGTAACCTTTCTTTTTTTTTTATTTTTACAGAAAACCACGTAAAGAAAAAAACGTAACCCACTCTTTTCCAAAATGAAGTTGAATTTAAAAAAAAAGCTTGCCTTACAAAATATGCCTTTTTTAAACTCTTCCAAGTTTTTAGATAAATCAAAAATGTCAAAGAAAAAATACAAAAAATATTAAAAAAAACCTGTTTCTTAAATCTCTCGTAGCTCTAGTGAATTTTATGGGTTACGACACTATTGCACTGACAGCCACAAATATGAATGCATTCAGGCCAAGATGATATATTCAACTTTCAATTTCCTTTTATATGCTTTTGTTTTTTTTTTTTTGTGAAATACATAAAATTGGAAGTTTTGAAATTGTACTGAATTGAGACAAATTGTACTTTTGTACTTGTACAAACTCAATTGTATCGAATTCGGTACAATTGTATCGAATTTTCCATCCCTGGTGTCAAGTCTCAAGTGTCACTCAATACGATCGTGCGCTCTTTATCTACATCGAAACAGAGTTACCATTATCATTCTCAATTGCAAGCAAGGAGCTTTTTCAGTGGTTTTTATTAAGGAGCTTTTGGGATTTGAAGCTTTTGAGAACACATTTTAAGAAGATGAGTATGTTGAGTGTTGTCGTATTGCTTTTCAACTTAAGAAAAAACGCGCCTATTATCTTACCGCTTGGCGTTGTGGGAAAAGGTACATTGAATATTGTTTTCAGTCGTTTTGAATCGGCAGACGGTAGCCCTACGCGTTTTTTACTTTCATTTGCGGTGATTTATAATGTAAACTACGGAATCCCTGTGAGAGCTTTAAAAGGCGACACAGGCATGGCAATGCAACAAGAATGAGATACAAACGTCCTATCTTCCCTGTACTGACAATTTTTGTTGGACAGAGTATAAAACAACTTCTTTAGTAGTTGGAGGTAAAAATAGGATGCCAAACCAAATATAGGTTTATGCAAGAACAAAAATTATAAGTCTTTGTAGTGGTTTCTTAAAAAAATGAGCTTTTATATAAAAAAATTTTTAAAACATTTTAAAAAAAAAATTTTAGTAGATACGCCAATTTAAAGTTTTTATTATTGTTCAAATAAAAATTGAATTTACAAAAAAAAATATTGAGCCGTTTTCGAGATATTTAATTTTCAAAAAAAAAAAAATAGATTTTTTTTCAAAATTAAAAAAAAATATTTTCCTTAAAGTTTTGAAATGCAATGTTTTTTAAACTTTTTAGAAGCTTTACTCTAAAAAAAATTCTTAAAATCCGTTATGCCGATAATGAGAAATTCAAAATTTAAAAAAATCGTTCTATCTTAGGTACAGTCAGTAATATCTTCTTTTCAAAATTTTTCGTATAAAATAATAGATATTAAAAATTAATCGAAAGAAAAAAAAAATTAAGCAAAATTCTCGGAACCGTTTTCAAGAAAAATTCGATTTTCAAAAACCATTTTTTTAAATTTGTATGGAGGGTACCTTTATATTAAGGTAAAATATTTTTTTTTTCTCATATCTTTTAGATTATTTTAAGAAACTTTTATTAATCAAGTTTTAAAAAAATCGAAGTTTTTCGAAATATGTATTGAGTTTTCAAAAAAAAAAATTTGAAATTTTTTTTAAAAATCCAAATTTTTTTTTGAAAATTTGAATACACAATAATATTGAAACTGCTGGAGAGTCTTAACATGAAAAAATGATCAAAATTGGTTGTATCGTTTTTGAGAAAATCAAAAACAAAAAAATGGTTCCAAGGGGGGTACCAAAAATAACCATTTTTCGGAAATTTTTTTTTAACCATTACCTAGCTTTAACTAAACGAAATTATTTGATTTTTTTTTAAATCTGTAGGATATTTTTTGAGAAAAAAAAAATATTTATAAAATTTCGAAAAAAAATTCGTGTGTCAGGTACCGTTATTTTTAGTCTTAAAAAAAAGAAAAAAATCAAAACTCATATCTACCAAGTTTGAAGAAAATCGACGAGCGATTTAGGCTGTAGTTGAACCGACCGACAGACAGACAGACAGACGGACAGAATTGCGAGACCCACTTTTTTGGTCTTCGCTATCATCGTAATGGCAACTTTGATCAAAATCTCGAGTCGATTTTTTTTACGAATGCATAACTTGCCTTATAGTACCTACATACAGTGTCGGACAAAACTAAAGCACGAAAAAATATCACATTGGAAACATACGAATAAAAAGTGAAAACACTCGTGATACTTTTATATTTTTTATTGTTTCTTAATCACAACATATTATTCTATATTTTACAGCTTTTAATTTGATTTTAAATCTTAACATATTTCTAAAAAATAAAAATTGTTCAAAACTCATTAAAAAGTAGCGCGACAAAACTAAAGCACATTTTTGATTTCATATACAAAATAAATAAAAAAAAAGTTTTAATGTTACTATTTGGTGTCGTAAACATTATTTTTGATAATTGCATCACATCGACGAGGCATGGATGCAATGAGATTGTCAATTATTTGTATGGGGATGTTTTCCCAGACAGTTTGTACTTGTTGTCAAGTAGCGAGTCAAAATTGTTACATTTCGTTCGATCAATCCTCTAATCTACCATTTCCCATAGATTCTCCGTTGGGTTGAGATCAGGGGATTGCGCTGGCCACTTTATAACCATGATATTACCTTCATTAAGCCAATCTTTCACCAATTTAGCGGTATGTTTCGGATCGTTGTCATGTTGGAAGATCCATCGCAACGGCATATTCTCCTCCGCATACGGAAGCATGACGTTTTGAAGGCTTTCCTGGTACATGAAACGATCCATTATACCACTTATCTTATGAAGTGGCCCGATCCCTTGACTGGAAAAACATCCCCAGACAGTAATGTTCCCCCCACAGTGCTTCACAGTTGCCTTGGTAAATCGAGGATTGAGGCGTTCACCTTTCGGGCTTCGTACCGTACGAAATCTGTCCGATCCTTTTAAATTAAATTTCCATTCATCAGAGAATAGAACCGTCTTCCATTTTTCCTTAGTCCAGCTAAGGTGCGTTTAGTCTTGCACGTTTATTATTAAGGGAAATAAATGGCCCTTTTTACAGCACGACGAGCTTTCCAGCCACTATCAACCGCTCTTCGCCAGATCGTTCTACAAGAGATTTATAAGTCTATGGTAGTTATTTTTTTATTTTTTTAGGGTAATATAAGGGTCCTTTTTGATTAACCTCATTATTCTTTTATCGCAATGCGACGTGGTATTTCGAGGTCTACCACCATTGTGCACTGTTTGAACACTACCCCGAGCACGAAATCGAGCTATTATCCGATAAATAACCATATGGCTTGTACCATATTTATTGCCAATAAATGTAATTGATTCACCGCTTTGAAAGTCGGGCACTATTTTTTCTTTTAATTTATTGGAATATTTATTCCGCGCCATTTTAACAATTTTCATTTAAATTTTAAATTCTTCATTAGCTTTGACCGTTAGCATGGTGCAAAGATCCGCGATTAAATTTTTTTGTTTTGCCTAGAACATGCTTGACAAAATAACAAGTGAAGGTAGTAGCATTTAAGAAGTAAGCGGTAAAATTCGATAACTGTAAACAGAAATATGGTACATGTGCTTTAGTTTTGTCGCGCTACTTTTTAATGAGTTTTGAACAATTTTTATTTTTTAGAAATATGTTAAGATTTAAAATCAAATTAAAAGCTGTAAAATATAGAATAATATGTTGTGATTAAGAAGCAATAAAAAATATAAAAGTATCACGAGTTTTTTCACTTTTTATTCGTATGTTTCCAATGTGATATTTTTTCGTGCTTTAGTTTTGTCCGACACTGTAGTCGCAAGTAAAAAAGTAATTTTGTCTGACGAGACAAAGGTCAACCGCGTAGGAACAGATGGCAGAGCGTAGTGTTGGTTGCTTGTTGGAAAACCACTTCAGTGAAACATGGTGGAGGTTCGGTAAGGGCTCTAGGGTATTTTTCGTGGAGTTCTGTGAAGGAATACATGGAGTCTGAAATTACTTTTCAACAAGATGGGAACCAAAAACACACCTCTAAAATTGTCGACAATTGGCTTGGATTAGAAATCATGAATTTCAGACGATGACATGACCGGCCTAATAGTTAGTGCGTTAGACTGTGTTGCAGAAGGTCTTGGTTTATAGATTCTCAGCCTCTGCACAAAATTTTTGTTGTACTGCCTCTTGCGAGGAATTGACAACTCGTCCAAGTATATCTCTTGCCATGAAAAATGCTGCTCATTAGACGTTCGGAATTGGTAGAAAATCGTAGGTCACCTCTATTTTTGTTTGTAAGTCACTAGATCCTGGTTCTCTTCGAGCTGTTGAACCACAAAGTTTTAACATGACCGACACAAATCCTTGACCTCAATCCAATTAGTTAATTGTGAAGCGATCGTTCGGGTAGTACGTAAATCATCTAACGCTGATGTCCTTTAGGATCGAGTTGTACTGGAATGAAGTCGAATTCGCGAGCAATTTTTACACAATTTAGTAGAAAATATGCCAAGGCGTTATTTACAAGTAATAAAAAAGGATTATATTATAAGTATTGAAACAAAAAACTTATTTATTGGATAGCTAAATTAATAAACGTGGAATAGCGAAGGGTTAGGCCTTCATTTAAGTGACGTTAACTAAACTAATCCCCGAAGAAGGTGGCTTAGCCAAGGAATATGTGTCAAATTTAATTTTGAATACAAATAATAATGTCTACTAGATTTATAGAGTTCTTAAACCATTTGAATGGGCCGTACCTACAATCAAATTAAGAGACGACTTTAATATTTGAGCGAAATGGACCATTATTTAAAGAGCTCTATAAAGTTAACCATACATGTTATGAACTTAATATTTATGTGAACTGTAAATTATGAACCATTTACTGTACGGAACTTAAAAAATAAAATGCAGCATATATGGTCAGTTATATAGAGTCCATTAAATAATGCTTCATTTCGCTCAAATATTAAAGTCGTCTCTCAATTTGATTGTTGGTAAGGCCCAATGTATTTGTAAAATCAGCCATCAACTACAATAATGGTTTAGCCATCAAGTTTCGTTTTATCTTGCGGGTTTTCTGTAAATTTAGTTAAGTTTTACTTTAATACAATTATTGTATGAATAATTTCTTTTACCTTTGTCGGATTAGTCTTGCATTTAGTATATTTCGACATCTTTGGGATTCAGGAAAATATTTGTTGCCTACTTTTCATGTTACATACTTATTCAACCGGCTCCCGATCCATGAAGGGTATATGTCTGAGACACGGCAGCTTTTCATCCTCTCGGCCAAGCGTTCTGGCTTCGGCGATGGCTTGGTCTTTAAACCGGAGGTTCGGTCTTACTTTTCGCCGCGCTGGGATTCGAAGACCATCTTCGCTGGAGCATTGTTTTTCATTCGCTCAATGTGGCCGATCAAATGTAGTCGACGTGTTTTAGCTTTATATCCTTCGAATAATTTTTCTTTCGTGTGAGGAGTTTTGAACCCATTTAAATTTGCTAAATCGAAGTAGCAGCGGTTTCCTAGGATAATTCTTCGTCGGATCTCCACTAAGGTGTTGTTCATGGTGTTATTATTAACTCCGAGGTAGATGAATTCCTAAACTACCTGGAATTTTTTGCTATAAATAGTGACGGTTTGCCCCAATCGGTGGACAGATGTTTGTTTGTTATTACTTCAAGATCAACAAGTCTTTCCCGATCTACAACAGTCGTGTAGGACTCTATTACAAAACTTTTCGAACCACCAATTATGTCGTTATCGTCCTTAGCAGCATCTAGACGTCCAAGCTTTGTGATAACTTCAAGTGCCATCAAAGTCATGCAGTCTGGAATCAGTTCAAAACCACTGAGAATATAGAAAATCTTATAGCGTAGAAAGAGTATTCTTCAATTATTCATATCTCGCACCATTTTAGACTTTCAGTCGCATTGAAGAAAGAAGCAGAAATCGAAAGATCTGCTAACCGATACGAGAAATTTTGTTCAATGGCGTGAAATGTTCACCTTCGAAAAATCTTTTACATATCTTTTATGACAAAGTTTATGCTCGAACATGATAAGCATTAACATTAATTTCGAAAGTTGAAAGCGGTAACATGTCGCAAATGTAATTATTTGCTGGGGAGTAAGCTGTGATTTGATTATACATCTTCTTGTCACTTCTTCTAAATTTTATAAAAGACTGTTTTGAAAGACGTTGTAAGGCCACTCAACAAAACATTGTGATGTCGGTCAATAAGCAAAATGATAATGTTATAGCTCGAAATAACTCAAGAGTGTCTCAAAAACAACGTACCCAACTTTATATCACCAGAGGGGTCATTTAATGAATTTTCCATCAAATCAGTTGCACTATCCTTGTTCTTTTTCGAAGGGTGGTAGTGTTAACTTGACTGTCAACTTAACATTACCAGGGATTATTTTTTAAAAAACAAGCGCGCCAAATTTTCACGACAATTAATCCAAATTTAACATCTTAAAATTTTTGAAGTGGTAGTGCTAACTTGACGGACATGATAAATGCTTGACCATGGCGTCTCAGGTTATTCCTTGAGGCAAAGGGCCACCATTTCGAATAATTTACAATATCATTTAAGTAAATTCAAGTTAAAAAAGTCTAACCAGAAATTTTCGAGGAACCCATTGCCTCCCGGCATTCTATATCATAATTAATCATTTTAATTATTGAAAAGAATAACTAAATTTCGCAATCACAACAAGTCTGATTCATTACATGTGACATTCATTTTGACGATTCCGCGACTTTTAATAGTAATTATTTAATCCAATCTATTAAGTTTACATGCACAGCATCAGACGATAAAACAAAGTTACAAATTGTATATAATAAACTACGATCAGTAGGGTGATTCAATTGTTTTGCTTTTTTTTACTTCTTCTGTTTCTTTTCCTTCTTCTTAGTAATTAATTGTTTTGTTGAAAAACAAAATTCCACCCTTTAAATAATAATACATTTTTGTTCGACTGCATTGCTCTTCCATTCAGTGGTTCATATCAGTGTTTCAACAACCAAAAGCAATATCATTTCCAACATAGCATTTGATAAGATATTAAAAAAAAAGTAATTATAAAATGAAGGCCAATGATAATAACGTTTTTTTTAATGCAAAACATTAATAAACATTCTCTGCATCTTTTGTATAAATAATAGTCTAAATCCACTAAATGGATTTCGGTGGAATTTTTAAAGCTGGTTCTTATTCAGCGAGAAGGTTTAGTTAAAAATAGACTTCTGCCGCGCTCGTTTTCATTCTATTTGAGGTTCTTCATTATTTAACGTCTCTAAAATGCTGAAAAATTGTTATGAAGCTATCGTGATCTTATAGGTTTACAACCACGCCCAATTTAATTATAAGTAAATTCTTGAAAGTTTTAAAAGAAGTTTGAGCAATGCTCAATAGGTGTCGAGGCGCAGCGTCCCATGGTTCAGATATTTCGTTAATTAAAAGAAAATCGAGATGTTAATCCAACCTGACAAAGAATCGAGATATAGGAGAGAAGACACTAAGTCCGGACTCCGGTGTTGAGAGTCCTTGGAAATGACAAAAAAATGCACGACTGGATCGCACGAACTTGCTCTTATGTAAAAGTACTTTGGAATTTGAGATACATTTTATATACATATATAAAACATGGATTTAATGAGATAATAATGTTCAAATGCATACAATTGCCGTCTGATTTCTAGCAAAATCGTTTTATTATTAAATATATTTTTTATATAAGAAATTTCTTTAAAATTTTTTAAGAAAAAAATGTGGGATGCGAATTTTAAGTATTTAAATATATTGATTTTAGGAAATAATTTAAAAAAATAATCGTTCATAGGTTTTGAAGACATTGATTTTTCAAAAAAAAATTTTTTCAAAAAAACCCAACAAATAATTTTTCGAATATTTTTATATACAATATTATTTTAAACTTAAGGGAGCTCCTGGTGAAAATTTTTGGCTAAAATCGTTAGAGCCGTTGGTGAGAAATTTAAAAATAAAAAAAACGGTTCTATGACAGGTACCCCTAATATCGTTTCCCCCCAATTTTTTTTTGAGCAAAATATAGACCATGTCCAAAATATCACACCTAATTTTTTTTATCAAAATCGTTAGAGCCGTTTTCGAGATAAATAAGATTTTGCATTACGGGTGTATGGGGGGTACCGTTAGTTTTGGAGCTAAAAAAAAATTTCAATATCCCCTCTAGGGAATCACCGAAGACCCTTAACTTCCGAGTTTGAAAAAAATTCCTCCAGTAGTTTAGGCTGTAGTTCGAGGTACAGACATACAGACAGACAGACAGACGGAATTGCCGGGCCCACTTTTTTCGTCTTCGCTATCATCGTAATGTCAACTTTGATCAAAATCTCGAGTTCGATTTTTTTTCCAAATGCAGAACTTGCCCTATAGTACCTACATATATCGCAAGTAAAAAAAAAATGGGTGCACATAACCATTCCGTATTGTTCGTGTCATCTATCGTTCACGTTTTCTTAAGTTTGAGAACAACTGAAACTGATATCTGGGGCCAAATTACCGCTTCAGTGACCGAGTGAGTGAGTCCCATCAGTGATCGAATGAAAATGTCAAATTAGAGCAATCGATTGCTCGATGACGTAAGCGGTAATGCCAAACTCACATAATTCAGTCACGTATTACTTGAAAACTGATGCGATAATTTGGCCCTTAAATTTGATATTTAATGAAGATCTTAAAGTAATGTCCCCATCAAGAAAGAATGATGACGTCGTGACGTATCGAGTCAACTATCTTTACTGATGGCTCAAAGATAGAGTGTGGTGTTGGTTTACTATTTTTTTCTGAGACTTTGAATATATCTGGGTGGTTTAGGCTACCCGACTTTTCTAGTGTTTTTTTTCAAGCTGATTTACTGGCTATCAGGGAAGCATGCAAGGTACTCAACTCAAACAAGTTCCAAACCATTACCGGAATACGGCTATTATCACAGACAGTCAGGTGGTTATTAAAGCCATTAATTCTAGTACATCATACTCCAAATTGGTCCAGTAATGCCGAAATGAACTTGCTAGCCCAAATATTAACCACAATGTCACTCTTATCTGGGTTCCGGGTCAGTGTGGCATTGATGGGAATAAACGCGCGGAAAATCTGGCCAGGCAAGGCCACTTGCTGAAAGTAGTTATTCCGTATTCCAATGCAATATTCTCTCGATTTTTCTTAACGAATCAAACCGCATTATGTCTAGAAAGATATGAAGACCCAGGCAAGCCATAGCCAGGATCTTTGATACCTCTAGCGGACACTGGCCAATACGAAAACATGCAGCGAAGCTAGGCATTTTTCACAACACTAACTATTATAGCTGTGGGGACCAGCGGGAAAAGGAAACAGTCCTCTATTTCCTGTGCAAATGTCCTGCTCTGGCAAAATTTAGAGCACAATCATTAGGAAGAGACATTGATAAATTTTTCGGAAATGACGATCAAAGACATGATCTCTTTTCTCAACGCGATGAAATGGCTCTAGGACGATCTTCGGACTGAGGTGCCAGGGCCGGATGATCACTTTAACGGATTGGCTACTGTTTCAGCACCAGTCAACAAGCTGCTTAGTTTGGCACAGTGTAGATGGTGGCGGATGAGTGTGGTAATCCAATTGAGTGAGTGATCTGATTTCCGGATAATTGTGTATAAATCCTTGTTATATTGTAGGTCCCCTCCAATCCTTTCGACTGCAAACACATTGAAATTGTTGCGAGTTGAAAAGAACATAAAATAGCATTAGCCGTGTGTTTTGGGAATTTTTAAATAGCATAATAACCTCCAGTTTCACAGAGGAAATTTAAAGTTCAGTTCAACAATAAATTTGGTTTGACAGTGTCTGGAATTGTAATATATAATAAAATGCGTAACTTCGAATTTCAGGATCTAACACCAAGGCGACACAGATCTCAAACCAAGTTGGTTTGACATAGGCGGCACGCTCGCTTCCCTTGGCGAGGAAGTTGCCTGCATGTTATCCGATATAACTTAAGAGTACACGCCACCGAAAAAAATATTTGTAAGAGGGACAATCAAATACTTCATCAAATAATTTTACAGGTGCAACTACAGCCAGCCTACTTGCTTCACAGCTTGTCTGGCTACTGGCTTCAAGACTTCCTTGCCAGTTAATGAACAATTTGCTTAAGTTTGTTTGTGTTAATAAAACCAGCGGTTTAGGCTGTAGATTGAGGTACGAACATACAGACATACTGAAATATGTTTTTTATAATTTCAAACATTTAAAACCCGCTCTAAATGAATTTTAAAATGGGAGTCGGCTCGAAATATTATGAATAAAACGAGAACCGACTTTTTGTTAATTTTAAATGACATTAACTATACTTTAACCTTAAAGGGCTCGTCTAACTTTAACAATAGCAAATAGCTACTTTATCTTTTAAAAGTATACTTTATTCTGATTGAAAATAGATATTTTATGCCAAAACAAATCGAAGTAAAAATGTTTACTGATGTTTTATTTGATTTTTTAAAAGATGTGCTTTTTAAATAGACGTACAAAAGTATTCTACGATCTTTAATGTACCAATATTGCGGTGGGCGATGCACGAACAAATCTGTACCTACAAATGTACATTATGTATGCATGTTCTTAAATGGCCAAATGAATTTGAACCTTGCAAAAACTTAATTGACTTTTTGTTTTGTGAATTAGCGATAGTAATTTCATTTCTATCTAAAATAATGCAAATAACATAAAAAATCTAAATCTGTATGTATGTAAGTATAAAATGTACTTTTGTCACCGACAAATTTTTTGGTTTGAAGTTGTTTGTGTAGTTGTGTTTAAGTTCGCTATCTGTCAAATTTAGGTTTGTTCAACGTAAATTCGTTTAGGGTCTGTCCTGAAACCCACATTAGTTAGAAAAGTTGTCTAACGTGTTTAAAATTATGAAAAAGTTAGACAAAGTCTCCAAACTAAACGGCAGTGTTAACACTAGAGCCGGTTTTATTCCTTAAACGAGGAACGTTTAAAATTTTTTGCCAAAACCAATTTTTTCTAAAAAGCTCCTGTATAAAATGTTGGTTAAAATCGTTAGAGAGACGTTACTGAGAAAGTCGAAAATCAAAAAACGGTTATATCACAGGTACCGTTAATAACATTTTTTCTTAACATTTTTTTTTGACCAAAATATAGTCCATGCCAATAACAGCACAAAAAATAATGAGAGGGAATGATCGAGGTACAA
The DNA here is from genome assembly GCA_911387755.1 of Chrysotoxum bicinctum. Lineage (NCBI taxonomy): Eukaryota > Metazoa > Arthropoda > Insecta > Diptera > Syrphidae > Chrysotoxum > Chrysotoxum bicinctum. Next base: position 80,990,478 of record OU426989.1, on the reverse strand, counting down.
CCATACAGACGAAATTGCGGGATCCACTTTTTTCGTGATCCCTATTATCGTAATGTCAACTTTGATCAAAATATCGAGTTCGATTTGTTTACCAAATTCAAAATTTGCCCTATAGCTATAGTACTTACATACATATATCTCTAAGTAAAAATGAAATGAGAAATAAAACATAATAAAAACCAAAAGTAAAGACGGAAAATTTAAGTCAAATTAGTACAATGTTAAAACGATTTAAGTATGATATCGAATTTAAACGACCAGGTTGCAAATTGTCCTTACGCCTTTTTTGGAGAAAAATATTTTTTTAATAATAATCAATTTGACTTTAAATCAGATCTGTCTACAGAAGACATTATTAAGATTATGTAGTGAATTATATAGTAGTCTTAGCTGTAACAAATCTACTATGGCACTTTTTGTTGATATGACGATGCAATTTGATATGGTTGAACACAACATTTTTCTGGACAAATTATATAAGGCATGTTTAAACTAGTGACTTTCAAAAAATCTGGTAATAGTATTCCATGATTACAACCTGTACTTCAATTCTACTTATTCACAAGTGTGGTAAACGCAACTTCAATTCTCGTATTCAATGCTCCAATAGTTGCTTCAAAATTGAATTAGTAATTCAATTCAAATATTTAGGGGCATTAATTGATTCAAACTTATATTGGAAGCAAGATATTATGTAGAAGCACGTTGAGATCGCATACTCGTATAATGTTGATTTGTTGCAAATTTTATCTGATTGCTCAAAAAAAGTAATAACTTTAGTTTATAACGGCATTTCACTGTCAAAACTACAATATGGTATGGATGTTATTCAAATAGTTAAAGACCTTTTTTGACAGTTCAAAAACATAATACGAATTAATTTAACATTAATAGATACGAATCATTTGTATCTAATACAGTCACATAAACAGCTTGCATCTTGTGAACAAGCTATTCACACGTAGAACACATTTTTCACCTTTTTACACTGCCACAACTCTTTAATTTTTCAACAAATTACAGATATTTGTCAGAAATACTCATCATTTAGCTTAGCTTTAAGTTAACCATGAATAAAAATCTGTATATAATAAAATATAATAATAAAAATAAATACCTATTTATTTCTGTTTGGTACTAACTTCATATGACACTTTTTCATTTCGAAATGTCAAAAAAGTCTACTTTTTTTTTCCCAAATTGCGATTGTTTAAGGATTGTTCAGAAGCAATTTATTAACAAAAATTTCCTTAGCACGATACTTATTAGTGTTCAAATTTAGAAAAACTTAGTAAACTGCTTTATATTATCAAATTCTTAAGTAGTAGTTAACACTAGACTGTTCAAAATTTCGCAACGTTATGTTTCATAACGCTTTTTTTGTAACTCTTTTTCTTTACGCAAATAAAAAAATTTAAATTTGCTCTATGTTTCGTTAGATTTTCGCAACTTCTTCTGGATGAAATAACCTAAGCAAGGATTTTTCTTTTGTACTAAATAATAAAATTAATTAGAACAAAATTTTAACATCCCAATTAAAAAACGAGTATTCGATCTCTATGTCACGATTTTACTAAACCATGGACTTAAGACATATACTTTTACAATAAAAAACGAAATGTCCGCGATATAGTAAAGTGACGTTTATTACTAACTTAATAGTACCTAGCAAACGTAACCTACCACACATTTTGTTTTATTAATAATATTTTGCACCTTATGCAGGTCTTAAAGATAAACCGCCACTAAACCGCATTTAATAATGTGGGTGTTTACTGATTATCACAGTTCATATATGTATTTTCTCTTAATTCTACAGCGTACATTAAGATCGTAGAAATCGAAATAATTGGTCAAGTTATTAATAAATGAAATAAAAGTAGTAATTTGGTGAATAAGAAGCAATGGTAAATAAATTTGAAAGTCAATAACATCATCAATGATGTCAAAGTCCAAAAACAATTCTTAAATACATCAACACACACATTATAGGGCATACAATAGTAATCGTTACAATAATAGAAGCATTGTATGGTTTTCTGAATTATGTATTACATACAATGTACATACGTATTTGACAACAAAAAAATTTCGAGAAATTAATTACCTGACCTTTAACAAATGGTACGGAGTGTATAGAAAGAAAGAGTTCTGAATACGCACATTAGCCCATTCGATTAATGAAACAGCAGTGCAAAATAATTCAAAGGGGAAATGGTTCTGATGTTTTTTTATTCAGGCCAGACCCCAATTCAATTCTGCAACCCTCTTGGTCTAGTTTTTTCCAGTATCATTTTGCTGATTTTCAATTTAATGACGGGTCACTAAACACTACGCGACTAATGTGTACAATCCACTAGTAGATATTATTTAAGTTATGATAAGCATGAGTATGTACATAGTATTTTCAAATCGAATTGATGTTTTGAAAGCGATTACGAATTACCCTAAACATCGACATTGATGGAAAGCTTCGTAACTAACTCAAGGTGAGTCTTACAAGTTTCTCACGACTTATTCTCTGATTAGTTCACCTGTTGCTAATATGGAATGAATACGAAAGAAAATTAGCAAAACTAAAAACAGCGTGTGTCATCAAAGCGTAACCGTTGTGACTCTAATTTTGTGAAGTGAACAATAAAACTACTTGAAGTAAATAACAAGCAACATTTTTGCTGCCCAAGTACAATTATATTATTTTTTTTTTTGCAAACAATTTAATGCACACGACCACATGTTTTATTTATTTATCTACCTTGATTTCATTTGATTTTATTTAAGCTATCCGGTTGCGGTACTTGATTTTAAAATTTTGAATATAACGTAAATCTAATTACAGTGTAATGTAGTCTCATAGGGGAGAGAACGGCTTCACTCTCGCACAAGTTCCTAGCTCAGATTTGTTTTTTTCAGAGATTAATCAGAAAAACATGTTTTGAAGAGTTGATGAGACCCTCATCTTTATTTATAAAAAATTTGCTTCCAGTCATCTAAGCCAAGCGTTCTGGCATCTGCAATAGCTTGGTCTTTAAACCGTAGGTTCACTCTTCCTTGTCTCCGCAAACCTGGAATTCGAAGACTCTTGGCTGGAGTTTTGTTGTCCATTCGCTCAATGTGGGCGATCCAATGTAGTCGACGTGTTTTGGCTTTCTGGACTATATCTACATCTTCGCTCCTCGCGCAGAGAACCAAATATCTGTCGAAGAATTTTTCTTTCGAAAGAGTCCAGTATTATTTCTCTCTTTCTGCTTATAATCCAACACTCGGCGCCGTTAAGCAGGACTGGTAGTATAAGGGTTTTGTAGAGTGTGCACTTTGTTTACAAGTGAGGAGTTTTGTTTGTTTGTTGATAGCATATACTTGGTCTTGCTCTCATTTACTCGAAGACCAACTTTGGCAACGGCCGATGATGTCGATATCGTTCAGGTACCCCAACAGTTGAACAGATTTGTTGAATATAGTGCCCTCCGTGTTAGCCTGCCCTTCACACCGTCTGCTGTAGAACGAGATTGAAAAAATCATATGATAGCCCATCTCCTTGCCCAAACTCTGTGCATGCTTGGAATAATTCAGAAGTCTTACTCTCTAGATGCACATTGCACATTCCATTTTTCCTGCGAAACAGTTGCAATTGTTTTTTCGGGATACTAAGTTCGGCTATCGCCACCATATAGAGCGGTGAGTGTCGGCTTGAAATTCTTTGGTCTTTTCAATATGAATATTGGATCTATCTATGGGTCGATCGTCCGAGCCGGAAGCCACACTGGTACTTGCCGACTAAATTATTACAGAACGGTTTAAGACATTCACGTAGCATGTTGGATAGGATTTTATATACGACATTTTGTATGGATATGCCTCGATAGTTCTTCCAAGACAGAGGATCACCTTTTTTGCATATGGGACATATGGAGCTGATGGTCCAGTCATCGGGCATGCTCCCTTCCACCCATATTTGGATGATGGTTTGTTGCATGCACCCTACCAAAATATCACTCTCGTATTTGAAGAGCTCTGCAGGTAAGCCATCCGATCCTGTGTCGTTGTTGTTCTTAAGCTTATTTATAGCTAAGCCTACCTCTTCTATACTGGGTAGTGAAACTAGTTCTTCGTTGATTGAAAACCATTTAACAGCTGCTTTAAATTTGTCTTGAAAGCATACACAAACCCCTGTGGTTCGGCGACTAGGTTATCTTGTTGTTTCGAAGAGCCTGCTTTTCGGTTTTAAAACCAGCAGCCTGTTGCTTGAATTTTTTTTTATAAAACTCAATTTTTTTTTTTCTACCGCGAGACTTCGATCTCCTTGATCTGCCAGGCTGCGTAAACTCTTTTATTTGTACGCAAGATTTTCTTTTCATCTATCCTCTTCTATAATATCCTATCCTAATTCTATAATATTGGCATTTCTTTTTTTGGGCGGTTCGCAGTCTCTTTTCGTTTGACAGTCGAGCTCTGAATTTAGCCGCAACTAAGAAATAGTCAAAGTCGACGTTTGCCCCTCGAAATGTACACAAGTCTAAGATGTCGGATACGTACCTTGCATCGATGGACATGGTCTATTTTGTTGGTGGTTTGACCGTCTGGAGAGCGCTAGATTGCTTTGTGTGCTATTTATCACCGTTTTATGAGCTGCTGCAAAATCTGTTAGTCGGAAGCCGTTGTCTGTTGTCGTCTTGTGGAGGCTGTGCTTACCAACTAATCTGCCGAAGATATCTTCCATTCCGACTTTAACATTAAAATCCCCGAGCACAAGTGTGACATCGTACTCTGAACAGGCTCCGTCGAAGAGATCATCAGCCATTCGTTCGGAAGAAGTTCTGAAACGATAATCCGTTCCGATCGGAACTTAGATTTCGTTCGAGGCATCCACTTCAAAACAAACAAAAATGAAGCATACAATCGCATTCATTCTATTCCATTTTTCTTAAAATATTCAGCAACTATTTTCTATCGGAGAATTTTCGAAGAAATTTAACGCACAACTGTCAAAAATTCTTTGCTAAATGTGCTTAATCGCAATGCGTTGATGAGCGTCACATTTTATCGGAAGATTTTCCGATATGTCAATCGGACAGGGTATCTCGGTAGAAAATTCGCCGATTTCGAACAAATCGGAAAATAATTTTCTGCGAACGGATACCTCGATAGGGCTGCATAAAACACTTCCTTGACAGGATCTTCAGCGATCACTTATGAAGTCAATAACTTGCCCCTTAGCCGATTTCTAACTCAGAATACGCATCCTCACATGTGCATCGTTTTATCGCAGCTGTAATAGATTTCGCAATTTTTTTCTTTTCAAAATACCTGATCCTCATTTTTAAAAAGTTTGTTTTGAAAATTTCTAAATTTAATAGTGAATCTAATTAAAATGCCTCATTCTACTCTACATTGAAATTGTATAGATTATGAATGGAAATTATGGAGAAAAAAGTGTGAACATTCAAAGATTTATGCTTTTAGTCGTTTTGATTATATTTATTTGGGTGGTATTGTTTGTTTATATTGCTATTGATCTGCTGCAAAGAAATATGAGAAGGTAGTATGAAATTTTATAATATGACCAATAATAATAATTGTGTGCGATCATCTTTTATGACTCATCAGATACTATAAATACAATTTATCTTCATCTTTTTTTCAAATTAGTAAACTTAAGATAATAATATGAAGTTTTTTTGTTTTGTTGTTGATTAAATATTATTTATTGTATAAGAGAGTCTTAGATCATGTGAAGATAGATTGAGGGAGCACATGTTTCTTCTCGTGTACTGTCATGTATTAAGAAATAACGAAGCAACCTGGGGTGTATCTTTTTTAATTTCCAAATTGGCCAAATATGAAAATTATTTCCTATTGTGTATCACAAGAGTTCCATAAAGTCAAAACATATTTGCAAATTTACATAAATACCACGACTATCTACGACAATTATGGTCGAAGACAACGTTTTAAAGTAGATTTTAATTAATGAAACAAAAAGCACTTCAAGATAAACAAAGTAGTAGTACTCCGTGATTTAATAAGGCGTTGGACTATCAAGTCGAATATCTGAGATCGATTCCCAGTTCCTGCCACATTAAAACAAAACTTTATTTTGAAGGGGACTGTATCTTGCGAGGGAGTGTAATTCTTGTCGACAACACACAAATAGAAAGAAAGAACTGAGTCCTCGTCCTCCACGGGTTGTCGCGCCACCAAATAATGTCCTATAGTCAAAATTCCTTAATATGAAGATATTTTGTGATTGAAGTTGAAGAAAATGTGATGATAAAATGTTGTAATTTTAATTTATTCTTAAAGTTCCAAGAAATATAGCAAATGTAGGGTACACGAGGTAGTAATGAAAGTACAAAATATACACTCCTTTTTTTCTCATTTTTTTTAAAAGAAGACTACGTATGTACCAAATTTTAGCTTTCTATCTCAACATTTTCTGCTCTTTATTGTCCGGAGAGAAGCGACACCATCCTTTTTATTTTCGCAAGCATCAATTATTTTTGTATGAACAGTGTATGTAATTTATAAAAGTATGTAATTTGAAGGTCTCCCAGCGCAGTCGTATAACAGGAGGTTACAGGAGGTTTCCAATTACAACAAGAAATTGACGAACACGAATTCATAGACACAAGCTTTAAACTTATAAGGCGTATTATTTGATACGTAAGAAATTTAAAAAAAAAAATCCTCTCTTCCTCCTTCAACTCACAATCAAAGGCTTCTCGCCTCCAACCCAAAAAAAAAAAAAACAACACACCCAAAATTCATATTCTGAGGATTAAATCGATTTCAGTGATTGGTTTGAATATTAATGAGAAAAAAAGCCTTCAAATGGGATGAATGTGATAAAACTGCAAATCTGAACCTTTCGAAAGGTAATTTTTGATGTTCAATTACCTTCATAATCTCGGTAGAAAAGAAGCCAATTGCGAAAAGTCATATATAAATAAATTTTATGTTTCCAAATGTGTAATTAATCTTCCTTTTTTCCTATTCAGAGATTTCTTGCCTCGAGGTTCTGGAATCGTTACTCGTCGACCTTTGATTCTTCAACTAATCAATGGCGTGGCAGGTACGAAATTATTTATTTTTTTAATAATAAAATTGTTTCAATAAAGTAATTGTCTTTACTTTCAGAATATGGAGAATTTCTTCATTGCAAGGGTAAGAAATTTACCGACTTTAATGAAATCCGAAGTGAGATCGAAGCTGAAACCGATCGTGTTACTGGAAGCAATAAGGGAATTTCAAATATTCCCATCAACCTGCGGGTGTACTCACCACATGTGCTCAATTTGACCTTGATCGATTTACCTGGTCTAACAAAGGTTCCAATTGGTGATCAGCCAGCGGACATTGAACAACAGATCAAAGGAATGATTTTCCAGTTCATTCGGAAGGAGACCTGCTTGATTTTGGCTGTAACTCCAGCAAATACAGATTTGGCAAATTCAGACGCCTTAAAATTGGCCAAAGAGGTTGATCCTCAGGGTATTCGCACAATTGGTGTGATCACTAAATTAGATTTGATGGATGAAGGCACAGACGCAAGAGACATTCTGGAGAATAAATTACTTCCGCTGAGACGAGGCTATATCGGCGTGGTGAATCGTTCCCAAAAAGATATCGATGGCAGAAAGGATATTCATGCTGCCCTTTCGGGGGAAAGAAAGTTTTTCCTAAGTCATCCATCGTACAGACATATGGCTGATCGTTTGGGAACACCTTATCTTCAACGTGTACTCAACCAGCAGTTGACTAATCATATTCGGGATACATTGCCAGGCTTGAGAGATAAATTACAAAAACAGATGTTAACTCTTGAGAAAGATGTTGAGCAGTTTAAACACTTTAGACCTGATGATCCAAGTATTAAAACCAAAGCCATGTTGCAGTAAGTTGAATATTATTTCTATACACTAAGGATTAATGAAATATTTATCTTCATTAAAGAATGATTCAGCAATTGCAATCTGATTTCGAGAGAACAATTGAAGGTTCAGGTTCAGCGCTTGTTAACACCAATGAACTATCTGGAGGTGCTAAGATCAATCGAATCTTCCATGAACGGTATGTATTTGTTTTATAATTCAAAATTAAAAATAAAAATCTATAAATTACGACTTCGCAAAGGAAATCTTGAACGAATTTATAAAAAAAATATTCGATCAGCCAATTATTCATTCAAAGTATTATTTGGAAACACTTATATTAAGCAATATAGCCTTCGTATACTTTAAGCATTTTATATCATTAAACCGATTGCAAATTAGCTCGGTAATAGGCCGTTCACTGTCTAATAGGCACGTCGCACGGATTGCCGTCTATTAAAACGATTTCTGTAGAAGTGCAGAAGCTGTATGAATGAAGAGGAGTAAGAAAACTATTCCTCACCTTCTATGTACAATTGTACATGTCCCCTTGAAAAATGTACAAAATGTTTCGTATTTGATGTTTTAACATTTTTTTGCATTAAACTGTAAATTATGAAATTTAAATAAACGACTTTGTAATTCTTATTATAGCCCCATACAACGGAAATACAATCTTCGGAAGCATATGTTCGCACCGTATAATCCGACGTTTTTATGTGTGTTTATTGTTGGTGGTACATAATATTTTTTTTTCCAAGTTTTGTAGCTTCGAATAATGTTTAGGGGCTTGTACTGCCATCCATGATGACTGGTCGGTTCCCAGTCGCTGCTACAAAGATGCAGAGGTACTGCATCTGACGAGGAAGTGACAGATCCTCTATTGTCTAGAAAAGAGCTTCTCATCTTAGTCATTCAGTCTCGCCCAAAAATAGTGGGCCACCTTTATTCATGCTGGCTATACACACAGAGTTATATATCATTGGGCTCTGGTTCTCCACGAGCAGTTGCGGCTATAATATTGCCCCTCAAATTTTAACTCCCATATCTGAGCATAATTTCATTTAATTAAGAAAACATAAAATCGTTTTTTTCTTTTCTAAATTAATTTTGCACCCACAAGTACACACTCCCTTAAAACAAAATAATAAAAAAAAAAAAACAAAAAAAGATGACAAGAAACCAAATAATACCAGGGAAGCAAAAGACAAAGACAGCATCTACATCGAAAAGATTTGGGAGCCTGCAGAACACTTCCGCTTCACAAAAAAAAAAAAACCAATTCTTTAAAGAGCCAGAACTCGACATCGCCTAATCCAATTCTAACCACTAAAACAAATCATCAAATTTAATTAGATTAGTTTCCAAACGGCAGCATGGCTATACAAAATATATACATTAACATATGCCTAAGCTTTTTACCAAAACGATGCAAAACCAAACGGGTTATAAAGCTCTTTGTATATTCAAGCATTAATCGTGACTCACATGTAACTGAGGTTTTGTTGTAGTATTTTGTATTTCAACTGAATGAAACGTCTTAGGAAAACACGGCTGCAGATAGCTTTAAAATCCATATTGAATGCTGCTCGGCAAAATTATTCCCTATTTTATTATATAAAACCTATACCCGGCACCTTAACAAACAGTATTATTTTAATCAGTATACTGAATGAATTGCCCCATCGAAATATATAGGAACTTTCCCTCTATAGCCTTGCATTTATATCTACGCAAACGAGTATCTTATTAAACTTTGAATCATCTCAGTACACTACACTTTCTCTGCAAAATCCTATTAAAAGAATACTTCAAACATGGTACTTACATAAAATTTTAAATCTGTTACAGACTACGTTTTGAGATCGTTAAAATGTCTTGTGATGAAAAGGAGCTCCGTCGTGAGATTTCATTTGCCATTCGGAATATTCATGGTATTCGTGTTGGTCTGTTCACACCTGACATGGCTTTTGAGGCGATTGTTAAACGCCAAATATCCCAACTTAAGGAACCCGTGATAAAGTGTGTTGATCTAGTCGTACTTGAGTTATCAACTGTTGTACGCATGTGTACTGATAAGGTATTTTTAGTATTAATGCATTTGTTTGTAAAAAACAGATTGCTTTAATATTTATATATATATTTTTTTTTTGTTTCAAGATGTCTCGCTATCCAAGATTACGTGAGGTGACCGAAAGTATTATTGCCGCACATATCCGCCAACGTGAACAGTATTGCAAAGAACAAATACTTTTGCTCATTGATTTTGAGTTGGCCTACATGAATACCAATCATGAAGATTTTATTGGATTTGCAAAGTGAGTATTTGTGGAATTGCTTTTGAGTGTGAGTTTATTGTTTTATATGTTTTTTCCCGTATAGTGCTCAAAGTAAATCGGAAAATGCCAATAAGACAGGCACACGAGCGCTTGGAAATCAAGTCATTCGTAAAGGACACATGGTCATTCAAAACTTGGGAATCATGAAAGGTAAGACTTTGAATCTAAACCAATCCGTAGATATGTTGAAAACGGGGAATAGCTTTTTTTAACGATTTCATAACACTAAAACGTGTTTGCACTTTCACATGACATTTTTTTTGTGTACAAATATGAATATTTAAACCCATTTTTCTTATTTGCTCCACGTCGTTAGAATAAAGCATGAAAATGTATTTTTTGTATTCTCCAAGTTCATAGATTTTTTTGTTTCGTTTTTTGAGTTTTTCTGTTTATTATTTTTTTTTTCTTATTTTAATTTTTGTAGAATTGATGAGTTTTTTGCCCCGAGCTCTTGGTTTGTATTGATGTCCTGTCTTCTATATTTGCATTTTTCTGCTACTCGGAGGTTTCATGGTTTTTTGTATTGTGTGCAGTCCTCTCTATCCAAATTGTGCATGTTTATGTTTTCCAGTTCACAATATGTCTAATTGCATTAAGCACGATTCATTTCATATGATTTTTGTTGGAAAGACACCAATCGATGTGTTTTTATCATAAGAGCAAGATAAAGATAAAAAAAACTTCATTTGCAAAATTATTTGAAATAAGGTTAAAGAATTATAAAAAAAACGATAAATTGTACTCCAAAATTAAAAAAAAAAACGTAAAAAAACGTCTAACATGTCTATATCCGAAGATAATTTTCTTTTATAAGGTACATGTTTTTTTTCTATTAGATACATAGATACAATTTTAACACATCGAAAACTAGGACCGTAGAATTTAATGAACTTCTTTTCATAACAATGAGATTTTAAATATGTGGGGATTTAAATTGTTCCAAAACTAAGCTTATGAATATTAGTTTCCCTTATGCTTGTTCGAACACTTTCCCAACTTATCGATGCTTTCCTATCGGTTTGGTCTTCTACGTATTAAACACTCAAAGCCTATTCTGATTACATCGTTCGGGTTACTACTTAACGGAAAATCTGCAAAGATACTGAAAACAATATCAAGTTTTCGATTTGGAGTATGTTGAAATGGAACGAATGTTTATTTGATAACCCATGTAGATTCATACTCATTAATGTCGTCAAAGGAAAACAAATTGTTCAGTGAACTGTATTTTTGAAATGATTCTTTCAGTTCCAGTAGTTTCAGTAGCAGTTCCATTTCTATCACTGAATAGGTGTGGAACCTTTTTAAAAATGTTTGGCGTTGCTTATAATATATATTAGCATCGATACCTTCTTATTCGTTTGTGATTTTTTGGCTTTCAGCTTTACCTTAGATGGTTTAATATAACCGTAGGTAGGTAGGCAAAAATGGTGACCACCTGCAGTCAACACAGAAATGAACCTGTGGATGGGATTGATATGTAAAATTGTGCACATTCTCACGGAGTCATCCAGTTTGGATTAAATTCAAAAATATAAAAGGATCTAGTAGGTTTTGATGGCTCTTATTGTGTGTTTGCTTTTGCACAATCATCCGGACATTGGGTCACTCAACCGGATCACCACACTCATTCGACATCATCTACACTGTGCTAAGCTAGGCAGCTTGTTGACTGGGGCAGAAAAAGTAGCCAATCCGACTGAGTGATCATCCGCCAACCTTAAACTTCAGTCAAAGCCTTCAATCCGCTGGCTCTATTATGTATTAGTAAAGTAGTTAAAGTATCATTATACATATAATATTAATTACTATATTGCAATGACAACACTTTAAGTTAATCTAAAATGTCAGAATAAACTGAAGTGACTTTGTGACGAACCACTGAGATAGAAGGTCTTTTCACTCAAGTATATTTTATTGGCGACGAGTCGATTTTATATCGAGCCTACAAGTGCTTAATAAAGTCTTTACATATAAAAAAAAAAAAAAAATAAAGTAATAATATTTACGTCAAGATTATAAAAGAAAGTTTTATAATAATACCATAATAAGAATGGCCGTTCCACCCGAAAAAAGGCAAGTTTTTCCATCCGACGAAAAGCTAGATGTCATTCTCAAGCAAGTCCAGGCGAACCACGTGGTCGGCAACATGCCTAACTTTATACCAGGGAACAACTTTAGCACATACGAAGTTCGACTTAAAATGTTTTTTAAGATTAATAAAATATCTGCCGAAGATCAAGTTGGAATGCTTTTAACATTATTGAGCGATGATGTGGTCGAGAAACTGATGCATTTGGTACCATCAAATACTAAGCCTGAAGAGATGACCCTCGATGCCCTTTTGGTGTGCTTAAAAAACCATTATTCTCCCACAGGTAATGTTATTGCAGAACGTTTTAAATTTTACAACTTAAGGCAATCACAAGGAGAAAAAATCTGCGACTTTGTTGTGAGGTTAAAGTTTTCTTCACAAAAGTGTGAGTTCCCCAATGTAGTTTTGGATGAAATGCTACGAGACATATTCATAGTTGGTTTAAGCAACAATGGATGGCAACAGAAATTGATCGAGATTGGAAAGGCATTAAAATTTGACGAAGCCGTCAGCAAGTCTCTTAATTTTGAGCTAACAGAGGCTGAAACACGTGCTATTAACAGCCCAGCAACCATAAATCAATTTTGTACCCAAAGAAGAACAATTCAAAGAACGAGTAATGATAACTTCAAGCACAGTCAATATCGTCAGTCGAGTTACAAGCCCATTAGTCGTCGGAGGTCCAAGTCAAACAATCGTCAGTCCACAAGGTCATCGAGAGGAGAGTGTTCCAGGTGCGATCGTAGTCATCACGAAAACAATAAGTGCCCTGCTGTCAACTGGACCTGTTATCGCTGTAAAAAACGTGGTCACATAGTGTCTAAATGTCGAGCTAAAAAAGTTGTGTACTTTGTCGATGAAGGAGGAGCAGAGTCGTCAGATGGAGAAAGCTCAGAAGTATTATGCAATGGTACAAAAGAGTTGTATGAGGGGCTCTATTGGTATTCTAATGTCAACAGAATAAATGCTCCATTGTTTATCGATGTCATTATTGCGGATGCATCTATAAAAATGGAAGTTGATTGCGGTGCGTGTACGAGTGTCATCAGTCAGGAGGGTTATGAAAAGTATTTCTCTAAGTTAAGTATTTGTCCTTATGATAAATTATATACTGTTACTGGTGAAAATATTTCGGTTCTAGGTAAAATTGTTGTTCCAGTGCGATTGGTTGGTCATCGGAGATCTCAAGATAAAGTGTTAGATTTGGTGGTTATCAAGACATCCAACAAAAATTTCCTGCCGCTCATGGGTCGAGTATGGATGGATGCATTGATGCCAGGATGGCGTGAAAAAATAGTCACTTATACAAGTTCTGAGCAACTATTAGCCAATATTCAGAGAAAACAAGAATTCGAAAGGAAACCAATAACAGGTTATAATATAACAACCCCCCATTTAAAATATTCAGGTATTGAGAAAAAAGAATATTTCGTAGAATTTTTAAAATTAAATTTTCCAAATGTCTTTAATACAACTCTACAAACTCCAATCAAGGGTCATGTAGCTCAAATATTTTTAAAAGAAAATTCTGAACCAATTTTCTGTAAGCCATACAGCCTTCCATATGCCTTGCGTGAGCCAGTAGAAAAAGAATTAAGAAAAATGATGGCCGAAGGTATATTAGAACCTGTGGAACATAGCTCATGGGCAACCCCAATAGTTGTTGTAGAAAAAGAAAACAAAGCAATTAGAATTTGTATGGATTGCAAAATAACGATAAATAAATTTATTTCATTGCAATACCATCCACTTCCGCGCTTAGATGATATTTTCGCAAGTCTTTCAAATTGTCTTTATTTTATAAAAATAGATTTTTCAGGCGCATACCTCCAGTTATCAGTTGCACCTGAATCTCGCAAGTTTCTAACAATAAACACACACTTGGGTTTATTAAGATATACACGTTTACCCTTTGGAGTAAGTTGTGCTCCTGCAATCTTTCAATCAACAGTTGAAAAAATTTTGTTAGGTATTAAAAACGTTGCATGCTTTTTAGATGATATAATAATTGGTGGAGCTAATGCGGCAGAATGTATAAATACTTGTACATCCGTTTTTGAAAGACTAAGTAAACATGAAGTCAAAATTAATTTACAAAAATGCGAGTTTTTTAGTCACGGAAGTAGCTTATTTGGGTCATGTTTTATCTTTTAATGAGCTAAAACCTAACCCCAAAAAAGTAGACGCTGTTATAAAAGCCCCAGCTCCGAAAAATCTCCAGCAATTACAAGCTTACCTTGGACTTTTGAATTATTATTCACATTTCATTCCGAATTTGTCTACTAAATTATCCGTTTTCTATAAACTTTTAAAAAAAGATGTTAAATTTGTTTGGTCTAGAGAATGCCAACAAGTTTTCGATGCTTCAAAAACATATTTATTAAAATATAAGGTTCTGGCTCTCTATGATTCCAAAAAGCCATTGGGTGTATATGCTGACGCAAGTCCCTACGGATGCTCAGCCATTCTGGTTCATTTCATAGATGGAGTAGAGAAACCAATATTATTCGCAAGTTGCACGCTTAACGAAAGCGAAAAAAATTACTCTCAATTGCATAGAGAAGCACTAGCAATAATATTTGGTATTCGAAAATTCCATAAATACATATATGGACTTAAGTTTCAGTTATTTAGTGATCATGAACCATTAAAGGAAATTTTCAACCCCAAAAAGTCAAATTCTTCCGTAGCGATTGGTAGATTAAAAAGATGGTCAGTAATTTTATCAATGTATGATTATGAAATTAAATTCAGACCAGGGCGCCTAATGGGTCATGTAGACGCTCTTTCGCGTTTACCCTTGGATGAACCAAGTGGTGTCCTTGAAGACGGAATGGATTGCGTTAATTTTTTCAATGAGGGTCATGAAATACCTCTAGATTTTGAAACCATTCGTAAGTGTCAAAAAGAGTGTCTCTTCTTGAACAAAATCCATAAATTTATCCAATTCGGTTGGCCATATACGAGTAATGATGATATTGAAATTCGTTCTTATTTTTTGAAAAGAAATGATTTGCATACCGAAAATGGATGTCTGTATTATCTACATCGAATAGTCGTTCCATTTAAATTAAAAGAACAGGTTTTAAAAACTTTACATACGAATGAAGATTTTGGCTAGGTCATATGTTTGGTGGATGAAAATAGACGATGACATAGAGCGATATGTAACAAATTGTCTTACATGTCAATCTAATCGTAATGTTTCAACCCAAAAAGTGAATGCTTGTTGGCCTAGTACAGAATATCCTTACGAACGCATACACATTGATTTCTTTTATTTCAGAAATCAAAACTTTTTAATAATTTTCGACGTTTTTTCTAAATATATCGATATATTCTTTATGAAAACTACTACAGCTAAATCAGTTATATCGAAACTCTGTAAAAATTTTAGTATTTTCGGCTTACAAGTTCACTTGTCGCGGACAACGGTCCTCCATTTGATTCAATTGAGTTTGTAACATTTTTAAAAATTCAGAATATTAAGAAAATACCCATTCCAGCTTACCATCCATCGAGCAATGGTAGTGCCGAACGTGCAGTTCAAACCGTTAAATCTAGCTTGAAATGTTTTTTATTGGACAGTCTTAATAATTCTATTGACATTCAAAATAAAATAACTCGATTTCTTTTTGCATATCGCAATACACCATCAACGGTAACCAACCAAACGCCAAATGAACTTATTTTTAAATATAAGGTCAAAACTATTTTAGATTATTTAAAAAATAAGAATGTAAATACAGAAAATAAACATAAACATATTCAGACTAATATTGATTACAAAAACAAAAACAGAAAGAGTAGTAAAGAAACTGATTGTAAAGAACTTAAGATAACTAAGAATCATTTTAAAAAGGGGGAAAAGGTGTTCTATTTAAATCACTTTAAAGAAATATGCAAATGGGTGCCTAGCAAAATTGTAAAGATTGAGAGTCCTCTGATTGTATTGATAGAATTTCAAGGTTGTATCCGAAGAGTTCATATAGAACAAATTCGAAAACCCTCACAGTCAGAAAAACTATCCGAGTATTTTCAGTCTTTGCAATCTTCTGTGGAAAAATCAAAGAAATTGCCCGTTGGCCAAAAAGAATGCGAAGAGACATCACCTAAGATAAAACAATCACCCAATCAGTACAATAGTCCAGATAGGACACCACTTTCCCAACCTACAGAAAGGTCCTTACGACCAAGAAAAGATATAAAGAAACCTAAAAGACTATATTACTAAGATTTATAAAGTAATTATGTTATAATTTAAAATTATTAATAAATTGTTAAATTAAAGACTGAATAAAAAAAAAATGTATTTTTTATTATTACATTATTATTACATATGTATCATTACGTAATAAACTTAAGAAGGGAGATATATTATGTATTAGTAAAGTAGTTAAAGTATCATTATACATATAATATTAATTACTATATTGCAATGGCAACACTTTAAGTTAATCTAAAATGTCAGAATAAACTGAAGTGACTTTGTGACGAACCACTGAGATAGAAGGTCTTTTCACTCAAGTATATTTTAGCTCGAGATCTAAGGAGTCAAAAAAAAAAAAGGGCACGGTACAGAAGTATCCGAAGTTCGTCCTAGAGCCTTGTGAAAAGAGATTAAGTCTTTGATCTTCTTTTCCGAAAGTTAGTCAATGTCGTCAAAAAGTGCCCTTCCTAATGATTGTGCTTTAAATTTGACCAGAGTAGGGCATTTGCAGAGGAAATGGAGGACTTTTTTCTTTTCCCGCTGGTCCCCATCCCCACAGCTATATATACTACTCAACTATTCGTTAAGAATTGTTTTGTCCTCATTTATAACTATATGCTTATTCTATATCGAAATGAAGTATTTGGGATGGCTGCAGAGAGGATTGATAGCACTTTTCTATCTGGTTGAAAATCAGGTCACATTATCAGAAGTGGTGCCGTGTTTGCTCATGTTGGTTTCAGAATCTGCACGATCTGTAAACTTGACTCAGATACATTTTTAGCTTACATTGATAAAATGCGTTGTCAGTTTATTCTTCGAGCTGAAGAAGAATATGAAATTGTGTTGGTTATTGCATATATACATATATTTGCATATATACATGTTATTGCATTCCAAACAATTAGACCTACTTGTCGGCTATAATGGCACTAGAAAAATCGTGGTTTCAAAAATTGTTTGTTTCTGTGAAGAAAAGCGAAAAAAGACGCAAATAAAATATAATTGAATTTCTGCATTATTATGTGTATGCATTGTCTTGGCTACAACTGCCACATTCTCGTCTGTGCACACCGTACGACGACGGGGAGCATTAGTGTTGTCCACTAGCATACCAATCTCACGAACTTTTTGCACTCACTTTGGAAATAAGTTTTCAATATTTTCTAACGATGTTCAAGCGTAAATCGACTTATTTCGTTCGGCGGAGGTATGATACTGACTTTCTGTCAACAGCTATGGCTAGATGATCCACCCTGTATTTTGTTTAATGAGTACTAGTTCAACAGACAATATTATCTATTTTTCTAGTTGTAGGCAAATACAAATTATTTTGTCCGTATCGAAGCAAACATCTTTTAGAAACAACTCTGTCGTTACTTATGTAATAACATTATGACCAAAAAGTGATTCGCCTGTACCTCATTACAGCCATATCTCCATTATAAATATAAGCAAGATTGGATGAATCAAGCGTCATCATCTTCCATGTACACCAAATAACATCACGGTTATTATTTTTCTGAACGCCTTCTAAGGCATATTATCAACGTAAGAGAAATGCCAGAAAATGAATGCGCTTCCATTTTCTTGGAATCTCTTGAAATTAATAGATGCATACAAAAAAGTACTTCGCATTCATATTTAGCACGAGAGCACCTATCTAAAAAAGCAATATTAACAAAATATCTCCTTAAATTCCATTTGCATATATATCACCCTGACAGTATACTAAAACCGAACCTATTGTGTCTTGTTTAGGTCAAAAATAAAAACTATTGAAAAACTAATCCAGTATTTCCGTAATGCAAATATACACATCCATTGACCTAGAATAGCAAACAAAATACTTACCCAAGTAGAAATTAGAACAAGGACTCATACTCGATTGTCCTTTCTGCATGCAGAATTCAAGATTCCAGTTTGATAACATTGACCGCTGCTGGTGGCACAAAACTAATGCACATATCAAAGTTTATAAAAAATATTCACAATAAAAAACCATGCCACCTGTGTCCTGGCCTCTTGTAAGCCTGTGCCAATGTATGTGCATGATAGATTGAGCTTGCCTTGTTATTGTAACTTAGAATATACAAAATCGATTCATTTCCAACCCTAAATGTATTTTGAACCCTCCAACCAACACCAATGCTTCGTTCTTTTTGTTTGTATGGGAATACAGGTGGTTCCCGGCCATACTGGTTTGTTCTAACATCGGAGAGCATTTCCTGGTTCAAGGATGAAGATGAAAAGGAGAAGAAATTCATGTTACCCCTTGATGGATTGAAGCTTAGAGACATCGAACAAGGATTCATGTCCAGACGTCATACATTTGCATTGTTCAGTCCCGATGGTCGAAATGTTTACAAGGTAATTCTCGCCCAAGCGAATAAAAGCTTAAATTGTATTTATATTTTTATAACCAAATTATGCATGCAGGATTATAAACAATTGGAATTGTCATGTGAAAATGTCGACGAAGTAGATTCGTGGAAAGCATCGTTTCTGCGAGCTGGTGTTTATCCAGAAAAAGATGTGTCACAGGAAAATGGTGATGAGGTAAGTCTTCAAATATTTTTGTCGTTTCTGTATGTTTCGTTTCGTCATTCATTGTCGTACGAAGTGGTTTATAGCCCACTATTAATTTAATTATTTGAGTGTTTTTTTTTTCATCGTCATCCTTCTATTCCTATGTGAAAGAGTTTTCTTAGTCAATGTACTCGGTGATAATTTTTTTTAAATATTAAAAGATGGTAGATGCAGTTGAATAATTCATAACGATAGACAATATAGGTAGCCTCAGTGAAATCAAATTACTTTATTTTTTAAACTAAATTAGCAAGAATCCGGCTGTGCATCAATGGTCAACCACACGTTCATCAAAAGAAGCAAGTATTGGATTTGTTTAAATGATGTGTCAACCAAAATTAAAGATTTTCAAAAGAACACATTTATAGTTTTTTTTATTATTAATTTATGTAAGCATGTCCTTTTTATAAAACCAGTGCATTTACTGTTTGACCTTCTAAAAGAATAAATCATACAGTGCCTGTCGGTGGGCCAAATATAAAATGTAGAAGTAAATTCTTAACTCGATTTACTTGAAAATAATATTACCTTACCTAGGTGACGTACCATTTTGGCTTAACACTTAAGTCTTTTCATGAAATGGTCATTGTTGGTTCAAGGCTTAAAAAAAGTAATTGTATGTGCCATTTTAAGAGACTTGCTATTTTTTTTCGTAAACATTTATTTTCAGATAACCATCTGTGGAAGAAGTCTTTAACTTGTCAATATATTTTTTTTAAAATAGTCATCATATATCGGGTAGCATAGGAAGCATAGGAAGTAAAAAAGAAAGTTAACCCAAGGAAAAAATGTTTGAGCATTGCTCTTTATTCGTTCAAATGTACCGTGTTTAAAGAAATAAGTCTTGACAATCTTATATAAAAGAGCACTAAATGGAGTTTTATATTTGGAAACCGATTTGTTTATTTGATTGATGATAGATAAATATAAATAACATGTTCTTTTTGTTTATTCTTTGCTTACGATCAATTAAATTACTCAAGGATTCGAAAATGATACATACACCCACGTTCTGCATTTCACTTATTGTGAATTTAAGGAACAAAAGTGAATTTTGATGTTCTGCATTCCGCATAAAATCACTTTTGTGATTTGTTCATTCCAAACGTGAAATGTTTATGTACTGAATTCCACCCAAAATAATCATTGTGAGTTGAGTTTTCGAAGATGGAAATTCGTGTTGACAAACGTGTAAATAAAGCTTTAAAATTTTGTCTTGAGCTATTAAAATAAATTGTTTCTTTTTTTGTTACAGGAAAAAAAACCAAGAATTCAAGGCAAGACAAGTCAAGAAAATGTCTTGTTGCAATTTATGAAAGAAGTTTATGTGTTAGGGAATTGAAGTCAATTTAATTAAGGGATTTGTTTCTTCCAAAATGTAAACAAATGCTTCTTCGTTTAGTCTGCAGCTTCTTTTGAAACAATTCAAATATGTCTAGGTTAATTCATTCCCCATTTGAACTGGAAGATCTCAAATTTTGACTTTACCACGTAAAACTTTTCTACAAACTCTCTCTCCTTGATTTTCCTCCCTTCTACCACTTATTATTAATACTAATAGTGATTTTTTCGTTTTGCACAAGAAACAATGGGCGCATTCACTAATGTATTGACTACGTAGTCAACTCATTGTGATTGGCTAAATACAACTAAAAATTGATTTGAAATTTCCCCTCCGACATGATGTAAAAATTTCTGCTTCAAATTTAGTGGATAATGATTTTGGCATTCCACAATCAGCTGTTCGATGAAAATACAAGTTTAATTTTTAGTGATATATATTTTCAAAATTAAATTATGAAACAAATATTTGATGTTATTTAATGAAAACTGTAAAAAAAGTTTATTAAAAGTTCTCAAAACACAAATGTTTCTTATTTCATATGTTAAGTCAGCTTTTCATCGTCAGCTTCTCATATTAGATTCATGATTGTCGGTCTTTTTTCATTGTATTTTAAAGTAACTATGGATGAATATGAATTGATTTTGAATCAGAAATAATTTCAGTTAACAAAAGCTAAAGTTAATCAAAACTATTTTTCATTCTAAAACTACTATAAATATGGTCAATTCTGATTGATTAATAACAACATATTGCAAAAAAACCAAAACCCTTTATTGTTCTTAATAATATTATAAAGTAGTGAAAACTGTATCAATTAAAATGTGAATAATCATGTTTCTTTTATAATCATACAGGATGGACAAGAGGTTTGTTTCATTTTTAATCTTTTGTTTGCCAAACATTTGTGTATCTAATTTTGTTTAATTATTGGCAAGGATTTTCATTATCTCTTAATCTCCTTTTTATCCTTTATATATATTTGTATGGTTTTTGTTGGCAAATTGAATTTTTTGGACATGAGTGTTTGTATTTGAGTGTGAATATGATGATTCGACTTAACTGGTTGAACACAATAAACGCAAACCCGTACTAGCAAATTTCAATGATATACAAACTCGTTAAAGTAAATATAGTCCAGCAGCGCCCTTTACCACGACTCTCAATTAAAAAAATATAAAAAACAACTGAGGCGATGAGCACTGCAACAATTCTATTGTGTTCGACCAGTAAATGGTTTGGTCTGATTTAAATTAAGAAAAAAAGAACAAAGTACTCGAAATTTTCACACACTTTGAGTTGGGAAAGAGGTTCCAACAGAAGGAACATTCAGATAACTAAAAGAAAAAGGATAGGACAAAATCAATAACAACCACAACGAGTCGTTGAAAGGTATTTGTATCTACTAAAATAGGTTTGCAAGCGTGATTTCCAAATCACTGTGCAAAAAGTTATTCGCTAATTAAGGTTTTTTCTATAATTCGCACTCAATTTAAAATGTTAAACACATTAAGGGAAAAGTAGAACAAGTTAAAGAATTCCAGAGTTCCAACTTAAGAACGAATTTGAATTTGGGAGTATGTCCGAAATTAAGCTAAAGGGTAAACTGATGGGTGTTCCTAGAGGCGCTAGTATTACTGAGTATTTCTGAGAGGAATCCAACTAGCTTTTTGTTTATCATCATCATCATCGGCTCGACAACCGGGTTCCGGTCCTGGCCTCTTTCAACAAGTCTCTCCACCTATCCCGGTCTCTAGCCGACGCCATCCAGTTGCGCACCCCAAGGCTTCGGGCGTCCTGGTCTACGCCATCTCTCCAGCGCAAGCATGGTCTACCACGCTGTCGTCTACCATAGAATGTACCACAAAGAACTTTCCGAGCAGGTTCCTCTTCGCTCATGCGAGCTAGGTGCCCTGCCCACCGGAGTCTACCGAGCTTAATTTTTGTCACGATATCTGCTTCTAGGTAGATTGCGTACAATTCATGATTGTACCGTCTCCGGAATCGTCCTTCCTCACATATGGGGCCAACAATTCTCCTTAAGACTTTTCTCTCGAACGCAGCTAAGAGGTCGGAGTGCCTTTTGCTAAGCACCCAAGTCTCGGATCCATATGTGAGTACTGGCAGGACCATGGTCCTGTACAGCAGCAGTTTTGAAGTTATGGTGAGATTTCTGGATTTGAAGAGCTTTGACAGACTATAGTAGGCTCTGTTGGATTTGAGAAGCCGCCCGCGTATTTCTTCTTCTATGTTGTTATCGGCTGCTACTATTGACCCAAGGTATTTAAAGGATTGCACCACTTCAAATTCGTGCTCCGCTACCTTGATTGTTTGACCAACTGTTCCTCTCGCATTCGACGCCACCATGTACTTTGTTTTACCTTCACTAATGTGCAGCCCCAGATTTTGTGCCGCCTGCTCGATCTGGATGAAGGAATCGTGTACAGCTTGTTCGGTTCTTCCGATGATGTCAATGTCGTCTGCGTAAGCCAGTAACTGGCTGGACCTGTTGACGATGGTCCCTCTTGTTGCCGTGCCAGAGTCACGGATTGCTTTCTCCAACGCCAGGTTGAAGAGGAGGCAGGCCAAACCGTCCCCTTGTCGGAGTCCATTAAAGATGTTGATTGGTCTGGATAGCAATCCGGCTATTTTTACTTGGCTTGTTACGTTGGTCATGGTCAACCTACATAGTCGTGTCAATTTATTTGGGATGCCGAATTCTCTCATGGCTTTGTAAAGTTCTACCCTGGCTATGCTATCATAGGCGGCCTTAAAGTCTATAAACAGATGGTATGTTGGGATGTTAAATTCTAGACATTTTTCCATCGCCTGCCTAAGGGTAAAGATCTGATCAGTTGTTGATTTGCCTGGAATGAAACCACACTGATTTTTTGTTTATACCAGTAGCAAAAAATTAAAAGATCACCTATCATTTGATAGCCTTGTTTATACTAAAGTTTCAAGTAGGTTGAAGTAGAACCTACTTATCTATGCGATTGTGTTCTGGTGTATTTTAGTATGAAACAAAAAGAACTTTAATAAAACCATAGTTAGCAAATAACTATAAACACAGCGATTTTAAATTAGCTGTCATGCCTTTCGTTGTTATGGGTTCAAAGACCAGGGGCCAGATTCTGTAATTAACAAAAAGAAACGAAAGAAATTGTGCGTAAGGCATTCTTCGCATTTTTTATCGGTTTTCGTTTTTGTTTATGTGGTCGTCAATGCTTTAAAACCAAAGAAAAACTGCTTGCATACTATTAGGTTGTGGATGGCTGTCAGATATCTTTAAGATGAGAGACAAATCGAAATCGATAACTATACTTAAAGGAAATCGATAATTTTCGTATGATTTAAGAGATAAAATTAAGCAAAACTTAAATCGGTTATATTTTCGGATGAGTCAAAGTATAATATTTTTGGAAGCGAGGGAAGGCTTCCAAAAATATTATACTTTGACTCATCCGAAAATATATTAACCGATTCCCAAAACTTTTTGGTCTTGCCTATATATTTGTTGGCACAATCCAAACGTTTTTTTTTTTCGGTTTACTTCCGAAATGAATGGCTTTTTTCTCGCCCTTCCGTTTCGCTTTGATTCGTGGAAAACATTACGAAGAGTCGGCCTGTTTTTTTTTTTTCATATTTTGTGTTGATCCGATGTTTTCGTATTTTTCAATGACACTTTCACTATCACTCAGCTCCTTCGACTTCCATGGCATTTCGATTTTTTTTTATTTTCTTAGAGTGACAAGCTTGATTATCGTTCAAAGCACTTTAATTGAATTCTTCTGCTAGCTTCCGGATTTTTAATAACGGCACTTATTCAAAGATCAATAAGTGTTGCCAATACTTTTTTTACCTGCATTTTATTGTTGTTTCTTATTCTCTTGTTCATCTTTTAATCGAAGTAAATAAAAACACACTTAGAAGTTGTTTATTATTTTTCATAATAAACCCTTTACAATCGCATAAAATCTAAAATAAAGAAAATTGCCAATATTTTTTTTAATCCACTGTAAAAAAAGAAAAGATGATATATCTATTAAAGTAAGATTTTGCATATGGACTAAATTTAGAAATCTCATCACTATTATTTTGACAGACGTTGTGTTTGAATATTAAAGAAGGATCTGTTGGAAAGTAAATATTTATTAGCAAGAACTACGTTTCAAATGTAAATGTAAGGCTTCTAAATATTCATCAGAGTGCTTTGTGCAAGAGGGCAAACGTGATCATTTCCAACAGACCATTGGTAGCCTCCTTCACACAGTAGTTCTAAAGTAGTGCAAGGCCTCAAAATTGGTGGAATATGTGTTACTCGCGTTCCTGTTTTTATACGTATGTATGTATACTAATTAACACGTCTTTAAAAGCTATTTTATTCAATCGAAATCGTTGAATAAATCTATAATTTGTTACAATAATTTCTTTAAACAATAATAATCAATAAAAAATTTGAACCCACCTTTGGTCCGGCAATGTAAATGGATCCGAGAGGTCTCTGAGACTTCTTACTTTTCTTACGTTCATTGAATCCGAAGTCGAAGCGTTATTTTCTTTTTCACTATACCTTAAAGACGCAATACATTTGCGGATCATCATCATCATTTTAAATTAATAATTCTTTTTTGTTTGATAAATTAACAGCCCAGAATGTCATCTCAGCTTCATATATATGTACTTCGTGTTTTTCTACTATTTCATCTAGTTGGATTGAATAAAATCGAAAGCAATTTATTCAAGTTCTGGTCATTTGTCATTTAGGGTCGTAAAATGATGTTTAAACTGGTCATTTGAATGAATGCTAATGTAGCATGCTAATCAATGCAGACAAAATCTATATCAAACAGAAAAACTGTGTAAAAGTACAAATTTCGAAATTAATATTGTGAAAGGTTTTTTTTATTTAAATAAATAAAGTGTTTATTCAGATGAGATTATTGTTCGTTTTACGTTAAGCGAAAAAGACGACTCTATTCCTTATCGAGATGAATTTATTTGATATTTGTATGATTTTAATAGACTGACCGTATCCATGAAGAATATGAAACCTTCTAGCACATGTAAAGAAGTTGATATCAAGGGGTTTTAGATATTCTTATAACAATGTTTTTACAGGTACAACCAAAGTGTAATAAAGTCAATTTGCAGCATGCTGGATTTCGAAATTTTACATATACATATTAATGAGATCAAACTATTAAAAGTTCAATCAATTCTACTCAAATGCCAACAAGGTTTCATAAAAGCATTCATATTGTGTTTGGTTTTGGTTTTTTCCTCAAAAGAGTTTTTGATTTTTTTGCTCCTTTCGAAACATTAATTAAAAAAAAAAAAAAAACAGTTTTATTATTTTTATTGAAATCACTCGCTCTGCTTCCACATTCACAAATTGTATACCTAGTTGCAAAAATTCTTTGAATACTGAGATCTAAGTAGTTGGTCAATTAATATACAACATTTATACTATGTTTTTAAATAACCAATAACAAATTTCCAAAATTACTAATTAATTATTTTGTGGGTTAACTAACTCTAGCTCTTACAAATATTAAGTTATTGACTCGTTGACATTTTCTTGTAGTATTAGAAAATTGATTTTGTCATTTCTTAATTTGTTTTATATAATTCTCGATATGGTTAATGTTGTTTTAAAAAAAATATTATTCTCACTACACTGCTACAATTTTGATCTACATAGTAAAAATTACATATAAAACGTTTATTAACTACATAATTTGCCTAATTACAATGAGAATTTTTAAATTCATTTCCAAATTCAGGATTCAAGTGAAAGTGAAACCACTTCAATGGATCCACAATTGGAACGTCAAGTGGAAACAATTCGTAATTTGGTCGATTCATATATGAAAATTGTCACAAAGACTACACGTGACATGGTACCAAAAGCTATTATGATGCTCATTATAAATAATGCTAAAGATTTCATTAATGGTGAATTATTGGCACATTTGTATGCATCTGGAGATCAAGTAATATAATTTTGTTTGCAAATATGTTTGTATGTTGAAATTTAATGAGTTTATTTATAATATTTAGGCACAAATGATGGAGGAGAGTGCGGAATCGGCAGTAAGACGAGAAGAAATGCTCCGAATGTACCATGCATGCAAAGAAGCTCTCCGAATCATTGGTAAGTAAAATTGTACCATACTTTCTTTTTAAAGGACAAGAAATACTACCAGTTCAAGACAACCCCTCATTAAGTTAGATTACTTAGGTCTAAAAGTTATTATTGCAAGAGGCTAAAAATAATTCTCTTCCTAGTAACGTTTTAATAGACAAAAGCTATCCTGTTTGTACGTCGTCGGTGATTATTTGCTCAAAATTACGATCTTACATCGTTTACATATGTATTTCAACTTACTTAATTGGTCCTTTATTGGTCGTGTAATTATTCTCGGTGTTTAGAATAGATGTTATTCAATACTTCTGAAGGTATTATTTAGTGTTTCCGTAAATTGCATGATTGGTAAAAGCTCCATGAGCTTTTCCGGATTTCGAGATGTAAAAATACCAAGTCAATTGTCCTGATTTTGTTTTCAAACTCTCCTACCTAAGCAATGCTGTCTCCTTGTCGTGAGAAACGCTGTCATCTTTATTCGAAAACCTAGGATTTAATAATTTACTTCCTTTGATAAAAGTTTCCCTTAAATGCGGCCAAATGATTATTTTTTCTAATTATATGCACACTAAAGGGGTTTTGAAGGCTTTTGAAGTTCTTAATATCAAAATGGTAGGGGGAAAATAGAGTTAGGTAAAGTATACCACATTAGTGTTGTCCGACAAAAAAAAAAGAATCTTCGTACATAACAGTTTATCCGAAATCTAGAGGAAGTGCGAGTGTAACGATTGGATTGTTTACGGAGACTATCACAACACCAATGGAAAAACCAAGAAGTTTTTGTCTCTTATAAACACATTTTTGTTCTTCTTTACTTGCAGTACTAAGAATTATCATATTTTAAAAATGTCATTATCTATTTTAGGTGATGTATCAATGGCCACAGTTTCAACACCAGTTCCGCCACCTGTCAAAAACGATTGGCTTCCAAGTGGCTTAGATAATCCAAGATTATCACCGCCAAGTCCAGGTGGTCCAAGGAAACCAGCACCCCAGCAACAGGTGATTTAATTAATTTGAAATCATTATACATAAATAAATATCATTTATTTGATAAATTTTTAGGGCTCATTGGGAGGCTCTGTTGGAGGTCGTGGACCACCACCACCCCCAGCAAGTGGGCGACCTGCACCAGCTATCCCTAATAGACCTGGTGGTGGTGCACCACCATTACCTGGTGGTCGTCCTGCTCAAGCTCTTCCAGCCCCACTTATTCCATCGTAAGTAAAATTTCTTTATTTACCTATTTTAAAAATATATTGGTTACAGTATACAAATCTCTCTTAATGGGTGGGTTATATTTAGAAAGAAAAAATTAGAAAAAAATGTATTTGTTTATATTATGCACAAAGCTCAAAAAGGATTGTAAATGACACGCTCATTTATTGTGGTGTGTGCGTGCACTATAAGTAAGCACTTGTTTTCTCACGCTTTTTTGTTAAAAATCACGCTTCAAAGCGCGATAATTCTACTAAGCAAGTTAAATACATATTGAATCCTTTTTGTTGAGCATTGGTCTTAAATATAAGAACCCAAAAGTTTTTTAAATAATTGAAAGTGATATAGTAAATACTAAGAAATCACTTTCAGTTAAATGAAACAACATACTAACATAAATTGCGTGCATTTTGAGTTCTTTAAATGATTATGTCATTTATATACATATGTATAGTTATATTTGTTCCTGCTTTTACTTGTTAATTAAGTGAGTTCAAAAGGTATCCTTTAACTATCGACAAAGCGAGCAAGACAATTTTTCAAACAAAAACCCAACATTTTTTATTTTTGAATTTTACAATAGTATACAAACAAGTAATAAATTTTCATAAATTAAATTTAAGTCTATTATTACAACGACCTCCATAAAATGGTGTTAGTTATAATGTTTAAAAATTTCTCATGGAAGTAATTTACATACATAAGTACATAATATGTATTTATATATTTTTATGTTACTTATTTTCTTAATTTAGTAAGTTCTATTTTTTTTAATATATTCTTGTAGCATAGACGTTTTTTACAAATTAGTTTATGCCATTATAGGTTTGTTAAATCTTTGGAATTTGTATAAATTGTTATTAAATACAAAAATTTTATGTGTGACGTAGTTTTATTTTTAAATACCATACAAAATAATTTGAAATATAAATGAAAATCAGCTTTCAAGTCAAAGACTGATAAGTGTGCGTTCATTAACCGATTTTTTCTAAATTACATTCCCCAAGAGGAACAAGATGATAAGTGCATAAAATTAAAGGTGAAAAGGTTTTTTTAATACTCGTAATTTAAATTCTATGTTCTACAGCCCTATTGCACTATTTAATTTTGTTAACATTATTGATTCAAAAAACCATTTAATCACCTTTCCACCAACATTTGTATTTTGTCCAGGCGATCTTACTTGAGCTCATAAGTGGAATAGAAAGTGCCTTCTATTCATCTTCAGCATTGATATTTTGACAAAATTTTAATGCAACAGTGACGAAACGCCAATTTTTGTGTTCTTGATGCCACTAAAAGCTATTTTTTAAATTATGGTCAGTCGTGAACAAATTAAACACATACGACACTGTAAACCGCTTTTATCATTTTAAAATATTATTTTTTAAGAAATTATTATATCTGTTTTGTTTGAGAGAAACAACTTCAAAAAATTTAATTTCCAAAAAAGAGCATTTGAAATTTATTAAAATGTTGCGAAAAATCTCTTACAAAAATTGTACATGTTCATTCAATTAAAAAAAGTGTTTCCATTGCTTTTAATGAGTTTTGTGTTAGTACCACAGATTTGTTACATCTACTCTGGGATACAATGATTGCAACGCATTGTGAACTTAGAGACGAACGAACATAGATGAATTATTGACATATGACCTTACGAAGTGTTCGCTATTATTAAGAAATCAAGCTAATACAAGGGTTTCAAGCAACCAGAATTTCTTGACTTATATTAAATAATGTTGAAAACATGACTCTAGACTTCATTAGCATCGACGATGACTGTAAATTCTGAAGAGATGGTAGAAAACTAAAGTTTGGATATACAGATAGAGATAAAGTGTCATAACTTCTCTTCTTCAGCCTCTAGTTTTTAAGCAGATCTAAGTAAAACTAAATGTTCCGGGGTCGAAGTCCTGGCGAATTCTAAAGATATCGTGATAGTGTATTCCCGCATCTACGAGCTTCCACAGACATTCCTTGACCAAATTTCGACAATTAATCAAATAACTTCGGACTTAATGCCAAGTGTGTTTATGAGAAAACGAAACAGTGTAAAACTAAATCACTCAACCAACATTAATGGGTTTTATTGTCATTCTATTATTCTTTTTTCAAAATTCGCTTCCAAACATATATACAAGGTTACGCAAAATTAATCATCCAATTTTGTTTTTGAATTACTTTTTTACTAAGGGCCTTATTGTGAGTGTCGTTATCGTTCGATTCGATAAAAGTCGATGGTGCCAAAACGTTTGATGCGTCAAAATTTTTATCCAAAGCTATGTAGATAACTTAATGTTGTTGTAACCACGTATAAAAACACAGCTTATGGTATCTTATACAAGAATAATTTCAGATATCTTAATTTTTCGATGACAGATTTTCGACAAAAGTCGTCGATCGATTAACAAACGACACTCGCAATAAGGGCCTAAATTAAAAAAAAAATGATTTTGAGTAATGAAAATCTTTATTTTTCTGTTAAGCCTAGTACTCAGTTACTCACCTAGCGTGAAATGAAAAATAAATACGTTCCAAATTACACGCGGAGAATAAAAATGAAAATAGAATACACTTTTCCACGTGAATTTTTGATACTCACCTGAAATACTGAATGCTTTCACTAAGTAAACTCTCGAGAGCAGTATCAAAAAATTCGTTGTCCATTTTTTATTTCTGTTTATAAATTTTCAATTTTTTATTTTGAAACAAAATATTTAAATTAACTGACAAATGTCACAGTTTTCCACCCTGCCTTAAGCTTTTTCCTGATGGTTGTACATTGAGAAATGAAAATTTGGTGTGGAAAAAGTTGTGGAACATAATTGTTTTTCCAATCCACATTTTGGTACTCACCTCTCGTTGGGGATTTCATGCGAGTGAACCAGCCGCCACATTTATATGAAATTTTCATTTTCACTTGAATTGAGTACTAGGCTTTAAGTGGAAAAGATGATATGCGTTTTGCCCGTTGTATCACATTTTCCACGACTATCCTGAAGATTTTCGGTGATAAAAGTTCGCATTTCTGTCGAACATTCTCCTTAATTGATGCAATTATCTGAGGCTTGTTGGCATAAGCAACTTCAATTAGCCCCAAAAGAAAGAAGTTTCGGATGGTTATATGTTGAAACCGCATGTTCTCCAAGCGCCGCTCATCCAATTCCGGCAGTAAAAAATCGTTTATCATGGCCCTGTAGCGTTCGTGAGTAACAATGACCGTATTGCCGAGGCGTCTTGAAAAAAATACAGCCCAATCACTCCTTCAGCGAGAACGCCGCACACAGTGGTTTTTCGTACATCACATGCCGATTTTCAGTGCCCCAGAACCATTCCGGTGCGCGTGTTGCCAAGAATGAAAGGGACGTAAAATTTTCTGCCGATTCCGAACGGCTAAAGAACAGTACTTTTCATGAAAAGAGATCCTCTAAGAGGATTTGTCAATTCCTCGTAAAAAAATTGTATTCAATTTCTTTAATTGTGAACTGAAATATCAAAAATTGGAAAGAGTTATTTCAATTTCGAATTGTCAAGAAAGTATCCGGGATTGTTGTGATCCAAACCCAGCAAGGCTTAGTTGACCTGTCTGCGGTACTGTTTTTGAATAAAATTCAGATCTTTTAGGACAAACCGAGCGGCAGATGCGTGTCATTCCCAAAAAATATACAAAAATAAAACGCAAAAGACTAAAGTGTTGCTTATCATAAACTGGAATAACGAACATAATTTCCTTTATTTGTTCGATATTTTCTTACAAATTCCGGGTTTTTGTCAATCTTAACAACAACCTCAGTAGCTTTATTCACCAATTATAAACCACTTTATTCATAGTTTTTGTTGTATGTGAGAGGAAAATATTTTTCCCTAAATACTACTTTTTTTTATGTATCTTAAAAGTTCTTATTCGCTTTTAAATAATTTTGAACAATTGTTTGTTAAAACGCTTATTCGAATTAAAGGGTACCTTAACAATATTGAACTCGGTACAAACAAAATTGTATTAATAGCTTAGTACGGGCTTTAATTCGCATTTAATAGGCTTTATAGAAATTTTTTTAAGTAAATAATTTATTGTTCTTTCTGGTAACCTAAAAACTTTTTTTGTTCATATATTACGGATCTGTACTGAAACTATAAATATATACAAATATAAACATTTTAATTATATGTCCTAACAAATTCTTTTTCTATTATTTCTGCTTTCCACTCTATCCAAACTGCAAAATAACGTTTTTTTTTAAATGCTTCTATGATGTTGTCGGTTTGTTACTTATCATCCTGTAGACGGCGTTAAGCCACTCATCAATACTGTAACTAACACAAACGGCAAACATAGAAAATAATTATTGTTAAACAAGAAAAAAAAAAACTTCATAATCTACATAATGTTACAAGAACTTTAAATAGAATAGTTTATATAATGTTCAAAAAAAAAAATACAAATTGTAAAAGAAACACTTAATTTCTTTTACAGTAAATAGTATTTGCGCTTAAAAATTTTAGGAACATTAGCTTAAACTATAAGTTAAATTGAATCATGCAATTGTCGTTTAAATTATTATTATTATTATTATTAATCAATGTTAATGTAAAATTAATTTACTGAAGTACCTTTTATAAATGTGTTATTAAATATTACAAGCACCTGAATGTTATATATTGTTGAAAAAAATAAATAAATTAAAATAAAGAAATGCAAAACATTAATTTCTTTCAAAGATTATATACAAAAACAAAAAAAAAAGACAAACACGAATAAACAAATTTAATAATATTATTTGATTTTTTTCTGTTGATTTCACAAGCATTTTCGATTTTGAGTTAATAACGTCCTTTTGTTTTATCAATCCAAATACATAGATGATCGCAACTTGCAACGAAGAAATAGTAAAGAAAATAAACATTTTTAAAAAGAAAAATAAAGTAAATTTATTCACATTGAATAGAAAAATATTGAAAATTAACGTTCATTAAAAAAATAAAAATACTACTTCGCTCTGGGTGATATTTTGTTTTGTTTAAAGTCGAGCTGTTTTTAATTTGTTAATTGTATTTGTTTGTCTTTGTAGTTCTTGCTTGTAAAATTGTCTTAATGCTCGTTTAACGTGAGTTATTCATTAAAACCAGAAATAATTATTGAGAGAGATTACATAACTAATTGCAGTTGTTTTTTGTTTGATTGCCAATATCTTGGTTCGTAATCGAAAATTTTAAGTTTTTAAATACCATAGTTCCAATGTTTGAAATTCACACTTGTTTTTTTTATAACTAAGGAAATTTGTTTCATGTCAATCTTCATTTTTCTGGATCTAGTGAATGAAGACAGAAGAACCAAATTGGGTTATGTTTACTGCAGTGGACAGTCAGTCAACCCGGATGTTTGCGAATCAAATCCAACCCCTGTTAGCAGTACGCTATCTGGTTCATTTAAATGAATTGTGATCTTTCTTCACTTCACAAGTTCAGATGAGGCTGAAAAGCCTTTTATGAATGAGGCTTTAAATTGAATTATGCAGTTTTGTATATAATGATCCTGAAACTTAGAGGAATTAAAAATAAAAAGTTCTCTGCTGGCAAGCTTGTGAATCAGCTGCTTGATTAGAAATGAAGAAATAATCTGCTAATAAAGAATTTCAATTGCCCTAGGTACATCGTTTAAATTTGTATACTTTCAATATTGGTAATCTAAACAAAAAAAATTGTATTTAATTCATTCAACTCATTTTTTCTTTCCGTTTTTAAACTAAACAGTTAGTCAAACTCGTATTCGTTAGCTGCTTTAAAATTATTTTAAATTTAAATACTCTTTTGTTAAACCAAGTTTAACTTTCTCAATAAAAATGTTAATAAAAAAGAATTCTAAACCTGGGATTAAAAATGTAAGACCAGAAATATGGTAGAAGACATCTTAGAAGATATTCTACTGTAGTATATCAAGTTCATATCCGTATAGTGGTTTTAAATTTCAAAATCAATCATCATATGGTTTCAAATGATAATTTTTTGGATATGCACTTTTTTCAAATAAGAAAGATTATTTTTCCCAAATGGTTAGACAGAGTGGTCTAATTGAATTTAGGGATCTTAAATAAAAAATTAACTCTCCAAAATAATTGCTTCCAAAATTACAAATTCAATGAAAATCGGAAGTAAAGAGAAATTTAATTTAGAAAGAAACATTGAAAAATTATTTCTTTTTCACAATACCAATTCGTAATCGGTACCGATAGATAGATTGATTGTACTCCTTGTTTCATTAGTAAGAAAATGTTAACGTATCGAGATTGAATAGGCATCGGCTATA
The DNA here is from genome assembly GCA_911387755.1 of Chrysotoxum bicinctum. NCBI lineage: Eukaryota > Metazoa > Arthropoda > Insecta > Diptera > Syrphidae > Chrysotoxum > Chrysotoxum bicinctum. Next base: position 80,956,356 of record OU426989.1, on the reverse strand, counting down.
TAGTGTGAATCTGGCATAATTTTTCGAACATGAAGAGGATAACTGTTTTACTTTTTAATTAATTTTTGAACTTATGTATACACATAATGTACAAACATAATGTAAATATATATAATTCAGTTTTTCATTAATACCTTAAAAAAACGCTACTGATACAAGTTTGACTGGCTGTAAATTTTGTGTTTTACATAAATATTTGTTTTTGTTTTGTCTTATCCCTATAAATAAAAAAAAATAACTATATTATATACCATAGTCGTGTTGTTGGCGGAGCTGTCTTACAGTCATCTGGAGCACAACAATATATACCTCCACATATGAGACAACAAGTCAACCAAGCTGTCGGGCAAGCTGTTACCAATGCAGCTATGAATGAGTTGTCAAGTGTCTTCGCAAGCAAATTCAAGTAAACTTTTTTATTTGTTTGTTTGTTTATTTAATTTGTTTTGTTTTATATCTGTGTTCGTTTATTTTTGAATGAAGTTTTGAGTTTGACTTTTTATTATTTTATTTCTGTTTCATTATAATTATGAATTGTTTGTTCCTTCAAAAGGATCGACAAGTTGATTGTTTGTTTTACTCACTTTTCTTTTTTATTTTTATTTTTGTTTGTTGTACATAAAAAAAAATCGAATGTATGTAAAGTTGTATTATAATTTTCCATTAAAACCAAAATAAGTATTAGATACAAAAACATACATACATATTATACATAAGATTGAACGGGCTCAATTATAAAAAATAAAGTAAACAATTTAAAAAAAGCCCCTTTGCTCCAGTCACTGCTTGCATTATAACAATGTTTTTTTTTTGTTTTAAACCATTTGTACACAACATACACACACAAGTTAAGTAAGAAATATTTAACTATTCAAAAATAAGAAAACTTAATGGTACTTACATAAAAGTTCTTTTTTTTTATTTTAACCCAACATTCAAATATTATTTAAGGAATTTTAATTAGAATATATTTTAATATGATATGTATTTGAAAACGATATTTTTGTTTTGCAATTGACAATAGTAAGGACATTCTTGGAAACATACAATTACAAAATTTAGAATTTAAAGTACGTATTAAATTTGTAAATTATGTGCCTATTACAACTTTTATTACTTATTGGCCCTTACTAATACTTAAATTTAAAGACAACTTTAATATTTAAGGGAGATGAATCATTATGAAATGGACTATAATTAACTTTACATGTTATGAACTTAATATTGATGGCTCTAAATAATTAACAATTTACGGTATGGAACCTAAAGAAAACATAGTATGTATGGTTAGTTATATGGACATAATGGTTTATTTGATTTTATTGGTAATTGACTTCTAAATTAAAACCTTTTCTAAGAATTAAGCCAACATAGGATTATGAAATCTCAACCATCTGAGAAATCTGAACGAAGTTCCTCAGTCTTGGTGTCAAAAAGTTGAGATTGAAATATTTTAAATTTGCTTGCTTAATTATTCTTTGTCTTAGTTGATCAATTTATAAGAAAACAAGACATGGAGAATGCTTTTGATTTCTTGAGGAGAGATCTTTTTCAGGTTAGTCAAATTGATAGAACAAAATCTTAGAGATCTAAGAAACATGAACTAGCTAGTTATCTTACTGGCTTAAATCTGAAGTTAAGCTTCCATGACTTTATATTTATTAAAGAATTTTTTGACCAAGTTCAATGTTAGATGTGCTTAAAAGTTATCTGTGTTGATTCTCATTGGCTGTGTTAGTCGTATTGATGATAAAATGAAAGATTATTTTATTTTCATTTTCCGAACATTTCGAGGGTGGTTACCATCTTCTTTAGGAGAGATCTTTATTTGTTATACAAAAAGTTAGTCTCAACGCTGTGACATTCCAGTGCCGTATTCCCAGCATTTCTTAAATTCGCCATTCCTTGTCTTTTTTTTTATTTAGCTAAAAGGATACTATCAGTTTTTCATGGCTTAAGCGAATGACTACTCCGCTGCTACTCCGAACAATCTCCATTGGCAAACAAATATGAATTATGCACATTGTAACAATATCGCTGTGCATTTGTCGTATTAAGTTTAGATCATCACCTAAACACACCCGTTACACTTATTTTCTTTTCCAGATTTTGAAGAATAAGCCGAAAACGAGGTTTAAAAAAATTTGTAATCGTTTCCAAGAATGTCACTATTTTGAAAATTTCATATTTTATACCATTTGCTTTAAAAGAAACATTCCTATAAGAAACATTTCGTAAAAAATATTCTATTTATATTTTATTATAATTATTATTAATACATATTATAAAAGTTAAAGTTAAATTCTTCTCATTATATAGAATGCTTGTTGCTGTTTTTTAGTAGTTTTAAAAATTCTATAACTTAAAAAATAAAAAAAAAATCCTAGCTTCTAAACAGAGAGTTGCATGTTTATTGCAAACTATAAATGCTTAAAAAAGAAACTAATTATTATATATTTAAGTAAAGACTCTTCTTATTCTTAATGAATATTCCAAGCAAAGTGTATGTTGTTGAAGTGTAATATTCACTAAAAAAAATAATTAAGCATTTGTGTAAAAGCACTAAATGTAATGTTTTTGCACTTGTCTTTGCAGAATAAGCGATTGTTAGGTTCTTTTTTGTTTTGTTAAATGTTATTATTTAGAAAGTGCTAAGCTATAAAGATCGTTCAAATTTGAGTTAAATCGACTCTTTTTTTTATTATGTTTGATTTTTTTTTTAATTAACTTGGATATTAGAGAAAGTTGACACTTTCTCACCAGTCGATTGGTTTACATATTATATATATTACTCGTATGTATACCAATAATGTTTCAAATAGTCATTTTGGTACACATATCCATCCATACGTGGCTTGACTTTCATCACTTAGATTTATACGAATGCATGTACACAATGTATGTATGTATGTACATGATTGATGAAATTGTAATAATGTTTTGACAAGCTTTAGGTGAAAATGTCAACAAAATAATATTGGTCTTCTTTAATTAGTGTCAAGGTCAAAACATAACCAGTAATATGTTGCTAATTTAAAAAATACTTGTTGAAATACGAATGAATCTGTTCAAAATTCGTTAAAGGTCCATTGTCCAAAACTACTTTATGATTGTTGAAGACATTAAAAATGTTTACACAACAGGAGTTCAAATTTATCTATACCTTCTCCAATAATGTTTGTGAAATGAAATTACATATGTATATGACGAAAGAAACTAAAATGTACTTTATTTACAAATTGATTTAGATTCCATAAAATATTTTTGAAATGTTTTAATACAAATACCTCCCAATAACAGATGGAAGTTGAAACTGATAATTTCTTATTGTTCCATTCTATTTAATTTATATAAAATGTCATGGATCAAGCTTGAAAACGTTTTAAATATATTTTTAGCCAAATTTTTATATGCAGCCTTTTCTGCTATGCCAGTGAGTGTTGTAAGCTTGTTTAAGTACATATTTGATAAATTCAAAACGGTTTTGGACGAAGAAAATTGGTTTGATTAAATGGGTACCTACAGTTTGCTTGACCTGTTTTATACCAGAGCGGCTATCTGGTAAATTCATAGCCAGCTGTAAACAGAAGAAGGTTATTTTAACATCATTTTATGACCACACGTCATTTCTAGCTTATTAAAAAAAAGCTATTTGTTGGAACGTGAGACTATGATTAAATTTACAAGGATCATTTTCCGATGTATCTTCGAACAGGCCCTTACCTACTTACCTTATTGGGGGTCAGAGGTTGTCAAGAACATTTATGGGTGCCATTTTGTTCGGTTTTTCGCAACACCTTTTAGCTCTTTCCAGGGTTTTTCGGAAGGCCCTATATTTCTCATGATTTGTTATGCGTCATATCTGTTTAGAAAAATTTACTCTTTTTTCTTACTGACAATGACACATCCACTTTCTTCTTAGTATAGCTATGGCTGATATCATATTGAGCTTTGCGATTATGATTAGATTTAGCCAACATTATGGTACTTCCAAAGTGATACCCAAATATTTGTTAACAAATGATTGCAGTTTTGGAGTAAATGTTCATCTTCCAAGTTATGCATCTATACCGTACCATAGCTTGCTACCATCCCGCCTCAGACGGTATAATAAGCTGCTTAGAGAAGGGTATCTCAGAAATATCTCGTCCTCCCATACATGAATGTAAAGTTGGAAAAAAGGATCATGATGAAAGTTCGGGGGATTTAGTCTTCACATTCCAGGTTCTAAATTATCTGGAGTGGAAAAAAAATGTTGTTTTGATGGACAGACACTTTTACTGGGATAAAACCGCTTATTATCACTTGAAAAGAGCCTTATTTATGTAAATTGAAATAATTCAAATGATATGAACAGTCAAAAAGATCCACCCGAGACCGTCTGGTGAAAGGAATATCTGTAAAGCATGACCTTGCACATATTTTTTTAAGAGTGTTTAGACGACTAGACCGATTTTATCAAATTTTTTTATTTGATTTTTGTCAAGTTTTCCTCATTTATCTTAATCAAGCACCAGCAAGGCCTTATTATCCTATTTCACCACCTAGAATTTGGTTCAAATTGATACTCAGCCCAAGTGAAATTACATATATTATGAGTTATCTTATGTCGAAATTAGACTTGAATTTTGCTAATAGCATTTTCATAAAAAAATCGCTTTTTTATGTATAAAATTCAAACGCCTTTTACTCTTAAAGTATAACCATGATATTAATTGTTTTTAAGTTACCACAATATACTAAATGTCCGTATTCATAAAGTTAAACGAAATTTAAGTGTTTTATCTATATAGTATGATAATATTTATATAAACAAACACATATATATAACTGTAAAAGAGTTTTATTAGTTACATAAATAAACCATACTAGTTCGTTGCGTTCTCTATCTCACCATGAAATTAGAGGAAAAATATTCAAAATATCAATTCAATAAATATTTAAATCTATCATTGCTGTTTTAAAAGAAAATATCATGTAATTAAATTTAAGAAAGCAAAAAAAAAACTTATGAAATACATACACATTATATAAATATACACTAAAATAGTTATATTAAGATGATTCCCGAAGTTACTAAACTCCATATTCAGTGAAAAGATATTTGACAAAGAAAAAAATGATGAACAGTTATATATGTATGTACAAGGTATTTGATGGTATTCCAACTAACAATATAATATATTTATATAACATATATGTACTCAACAGGAAAATCACAACTATATTAAACTTTAAAATAAACGTATAAGTATACTTATACACAATAAAATTCCAGCAGAAACAACTAAAAAATAATTTTGCTAAAATATAGAGTACAGAAATAACACGACGACGCAATTAAAAAACAACTCAGAACAGTAAATATGCCTAAAATATACATATATACATATATTGATATGAATAAAAATATTATTTAGTTAAGTAAAGTTAAAATTAAGACAAAATCGTGCATGTATGTAATTTCTGCTGAAATATGTTGGAAATTAAGATTATGTTATGCAAAATAAAAAGCAAAAAATATGAAAGTAATAAATAATTTTAACTGATTTAAGTTGTAAAAACTAAAAAAAAAAACAATTGTTTCTGTCCAAACTATATATTTGTGTTTCTTAAGTGTTTGTCTGTTTCCCTTTGTAACTTTTTTATCTTTGGGAGTGCTATTAATTGGTGGTGGAGGAAAAAGGTGAGTTTTTTTTTAAATAAAAATGTTATACATAGTAAAGGTATATTTACTTTTTTTTTGCCATCATAAATGAATGCTATGTAACACGCTCAGAAGCGAACACGTTGAGGTTGGGTCGAGAATTTTTTTTCCTATGGCAAGTGGTGGCAATTGACCCATAATATGTTTTTTTTTTTCTCGATAGATGCGATTAAAAATTTCGTTTTCTAATAAACAGGGGTGTATCTATAATAGATTCTATATAATCAGCCCTATTTATTAGCTTTCGCTAAACGGGTGAATAGCTATGCAATGCAAATTCCTATTTATAAAACATTTTCCTACCCATCATACATATACATAGTTATAATGAGCTTGTGTCAAATAAAGTACCAAACATTGAAAATCTTTTACATTTACCCGCTACAACACAGCTCAATAGTTTGTCAAAAAAAAAAGAAAAAAATATTGTCTTCCGGTCGAATTTAAAAAACGAAAATGGAATTACCAATCAAATTAATACTTGTTTTATCTTAATCTGCAAATACACATCGGGAAACTTATTGGGCATAAAATCTCGATAATCGAAAATAAAATTTCCGTAGAGCAAACGATAAATGCTAGATTGTGTATAGGGATTCCTTATAAGCTATAACTCTGCAATACTCCAGCTGCGGTCTAACAAGGCTAGAATAAAGAGTTTTTAAGGTTCATGGATCTTTAAAATTCAAAGAATTTGCCAACATGGAATTTGCTTTTGAAATAGCATTATCTATATGACAAGGAAAATTTATTTTGGAGTCGAATATAACCCCTAGATCTTTTTGTCTATCAAATCTCTGTAAAATATCGTTTTCGAATTTGTAATCAAAACACTAGGGATTTTGATTATGGTGAAATGTAACCACGCTACATTTTGTATTGTTGAAGTACATGAAATTAAGCTTGCACCAATCGATAATTCTGTGTAAATCAGATTTAACCTTATTTGCTTCATGTCATGAATTGAGTTTATGCTGCTGAAAATTTTTAAATCATCAGAGAATAAAAGACATTTAGAGCAGATAGATGAAATGGTAAGTCATTTATAAAAATAATAAGCTGCGCTCCAAGATGACTTCCTTGAGGAACACCTGAAAAGTTAACTATTTCTTTAGAAAACACATTACCAGATTTAACAATTTGCTTCCTACCTACTAAAAACTTTCTATTCACTTAAGGAGAGAAGAATGGAAGCCACACACTCAAGTTTCTTCCAAAGGACACAATGTTGAACACGGTCAAATGCCTTCGAAAAATCAGTGTCTACTTACGAATGTGTATCCATATGAGTTAAACAGTAATTTGAAAATATTGCTAAATTAGGAGTTGTAGTTCTCAAAAAACCATGTTGTGTTCAGATATATGATAATGAATAAAGGCTGTATAATTTATTTTACACAAAACTTCAAAAACTTTAGGGATTAATTGCAAATTTGCAATGTGTCTATAGTTTTCAACAGATCCCTTTGACCCAGATTTATGGAGAGGAGTGATTATGGTGTATTTCCCAGTATCTAAAAAAACACCTTGACTTAAAGACAGGTTGAATAGAAAAGAAAGTGGAACTGCAAGGTTGTTACAAGTTTTTAAAAGAATCGATGGAATGTTATCTGGTGAAACCGAATAGTTATTTTTAAGAATTGACAATACTTGCAAAACGTCGTTTACAGATTAATTAAGGTTCCCAACTTCAACAAAGGAACTCGTGTTTAAATTGTCTAATTTAAGATCGATGAAGTTTAATTGAAAAAATATGCAAAGCTTTTGCAAATGTTTTTGATGTTTATAAATGTCAAATAGCCATATGAAGTTATCACGATATTAACAAAATAAAATATCTCTTTGATAATTTCAATTTTAATAAAGTGTTAGAGAAAGTATGATGCTAAGCTAAAATAAAGTTTACAAAATCATCTAAAACGATTAATCATTTTAAAACAGTTTTGAAATCGCACTAATTAGACTAAAATTTGGTGCCAAAGGGTTTCCTAAAATCATACAAACAGGATAATTTTACCAAAAAATATATACAATTTAGTACTATAAGAAAATAATACAGATTTATGGGAAAGTATTCATTTAACGTTTACTTTCTCATTTTTGACTTTTAAAGGTTCATATCTCGATTCATAGATTGTTTCGTTTTAGTATTACTATTTATTTATTTATTCGAATTCACTCAATTGATGGTCGAAAACTCGGACATAAACTTTCCTTAACAAAATATTTCGTACTTTTTAACTCAAAATTCCTTATCATTATAAATGTCAACTACTTAATTGAAATGTATTTACATAACTTAATAAAATTTAAAATACTTTATTAAATTAGTAAGTTCAGTAAACTTAACATTAATACAATACATAAGCTTTTAAATAGTACGAAATTAAGCTTTTATCTTTGAATTGACTTCCACTTGAGATAAAAACCATTAAATCATTTCTTTCACTTTGACTTAAATTTACATTGATTTTTAAACTAAAACTAAGCTTACTTCAACATTTTGAGAGAAAAATTTCAAAAAAAAATAAGTGGCTCATCAAAGACTTAGATGTGCTTAAACAAAGCAATTAAAATAAGCTCTTGAATAGTAAAAACTCGATTAGTTTTTAATTTTAATAAATTAAAATAGTTATTTTAATGATAAAGTGAAACTTGAGACGAAGAGACCCAGATTTACACACAGATATTTTAATGTCATGTAAACTGGGATATAATGATGCACCATTTAATTGTGTTTCACTATTTCAACTAACATTTCTTATATAAAAAATATATTTTTCTAGTGAAAATTTTAACTTTAAATTAACAAGAATGTGCACAAAATATATATTTCTAAAAAAAACGTCTTTTGAATGATATCTATTTAGCAAATTTTTAAACATTTTTATTTTATATTTTCACTTTGCACTTAATCGATCGAAATTGAAATTTTACCACGCAGCCTGTTAAAACAATAATTACAAGATACCTTCGGGAAAAGTAGTTTTCTATTATGAAAGGATCTGTTTAGTACTTCTTCCTTACGGATTCTTAGCAGAATTTCGATTTCGATTAATTCTATGAGAAACATGATTATATTTTTTATTTCTATTTTAATTTTAATTTTTATGTTTTTATTATTTTTATTTTTAGCCGGCCTGGCCCAAATGTCGCACCAAAACTACCCGATCGACCCTATTATGGTAATGCAAAAACAAACGGTAGACCGTATTAAGTACAATCATACTCAAAACCAAAATTCAAAGTGTAAATCATAAAAATGACATTTTTTTTTAAGAATAGCATCTTTCATTATTTTGTATATACATAAATAATATAAAAAGTTTAATGTATAAAAGAAAAACAAAATATTAAAATTAGAAAATAATTTATAAATAAATTAATTAATAATATCGACAGTGAAAAATATTATTGTTAATATTTAATTAAAAAAAATGTATTGTATTTAAAATAAAAACAAACGATTATTGTTTAATAATTATTAGATAATGGAAAATTAAAATATAATTATGGAAAAGTTTACGCAGTGGTTTTGCCAGCGTTGAAGATCACTTCGTCGGAACAATGGGAGGGATATTTTTTGCCTCAGTTGTTGAACATGCCCAAATGTGGTTCGTTGAATATGGCAGTTACTCTGGTTTTTATTAGAGTTGCATTAAAAAAAATCGTTGTTAATAAAAAATAAAACTCGAAAGTTGAATACATAAAAAAATTGCATTTTTGTTTGCTAAGTTTTATAGTACGCAGTATTTAAAAAAAGAAAAAAAAAAAAAAACAAAAATCGATGTATGCCTTTTTTCGAAAATACATACAAAATGACAGGGATGTTTGTGAAAATTGACAGCGGCGCTTTTTCACAACGCGGAAACTAGAAGAAGTAGGTTAATTCCGATTACACAGAAAAATTGTGTATTTTTTTAAACAGTTCTGTGTTCTAAACTAAAAAACGACAAATTTTGACTTATGCCACTCTGTCGGAAAAGCGACGATATGTATATTGCTTAGTCAGAAATCATGTTCCTAAACTTCAAATGTGTTTGCAAGAAAACTGACAGACGTTGATCAAATAGATATTGGACAAGCAGGACGATTGCATATTTGACGACAGCAATATCTGGATCAAAAAATGACGATCAAATTTACGTTGTTTTAACGTTTTCGAAAATGGTTTTTGAACGATTATCGTACCAATTTTTCTTCGATAAATCCAGAAGTTAAACTTTGTAGTTCTATTGGGATATTCGGCGATCAAGTGAGGCGAAGACTACTGACTAGCTGAGTTATTCACCCTTATTCCGATAGGCGTTTTTCTAAAACGCCAACTGTCGTTTTAGGAGTCGTGTCGTTTTTTTTGGTATTCCGTAACTAAAACGCCAGCGTTTCTCTCGCTCTTACATTCCACAATACATTCCAAACATCTGACATATTAAATTGTTCGCAAATTGAATAATTTGGTTTTGAAAATTATATTTGTGTGAATTTGTTTCAAAAATAAGAAAAATGTAAGGTGTAGAAAGTTATTTTTCTTGGAGCAGCAGTGACGACGAAGAAGAAAAGAAAGATTTGATACTGCAGAAGATATACATTCCATCTAAAGCAAATCCTTTTGATTTAGCTGGCACAAAGTATGTTATTAAATAAAGAAATATATATTCAGTAGGTAATTCTACCACTGGTTTTGATTTTTTATTTTATCGCATTTGTTAACAGATTCAAACTTGCTGATACCCTTAGATTTTTTGCAAAAGCGAGCTACCAAAAGGGGTTGGGAACGACTTCAATTTGGGACTGTCCCAGACAAGCCTAAACAACATTCTTAAGGAAATACCTGCTCACGTTTTATCTTTGCCAAGTTGTAATTTCTACGAATTCTTTTATTTTCCATTTTAATCGGATAGATACATATATAGATAGATCGCTTGATATAAATATTTGTATATACACATATGCATATCATGGTGGAGAAAGAAATACTTGACCTTTGGGTATGTGATTGTAACTGATAACAGTTCAAATAAAAATACATTTTTGCAGGAGATGCTGGGTACCCACTCGAGCCTTTTCTTGTAACTCCTTATAGATTTGTTATTTTCACTCTTAACAAAGAATTCTAAATTATAAAAACTAAAATAAATTTAAAAAAATTATATTTTGACTCCTGTCGTCAACAAAATTCCTAGACGACAGAGTTCTGCGTTTTTACAGACGTTTTTTGTATGGAAACGACTAACGGAATACCAAAAACAATATAGAGAACACGTTCCACAAGAGAGAATCGACAAATTGACGTTTATTTGGCGTCGAACGCCTTACGTTATACCAAATTCACACTGACGTTTTTATTTTGGCGTTCAACGCCTTACGGAATAAGGCTGATTATTTCTCTTACTAAATGAAGATTAAATTAGAGTTCATAAATAATAAATCTCTGTTATGTAATAAAGAAATATTTTGCAAAACAATTAAATTTAATTAAAAAAAAGGAAATCATTAAACTCTTGTACCTCGGGTTATTAATTAGTCCATTGGAAGATGAAACAGTCAACAAAGTATCGAGTCGTTAACGTAAAGCATTAAGTCTCGTTAAAATAACATTGTGTGGCCGTTTTATCGGTAAGTTATAAAGGAGACATTTTTGCAAGAGGTCATGGATTGTCTTTTCAGATTTTCGGTAGTTTGGTGAGTAATTACTGAAAAACCTTGCATGCAAGTATGTATATTTTTTTAGCATTAAAATATTAGACTATAATAGATAGATATATTCTATGAAAAGTCCCCTAAAATCCCCTTTTTGACTTTCTCGCTCTCAAAAGGAGAGGTGAAAATTAATTAAACAGATATATTTTTGTGGTAGAATCTGAGCATAGGGTAATTTTTAATTTTAGATGCGACCAAAACATTAAATTCCTCGAAAACTATTTGAAAATAATGTTATGTTGATGAAACTTGGAATAAATGTTTTAGTTGTCATTAGAACCAAGAATCAAAAGGTTCCAGAAGATGTTTTTTTTAGGCAGTTTAAAAGTGGGCAAATGTGTATACGATGGTGTAATCAAGGTGTCTACATATTTATATAAAAAACGATACTTGATTTAAATTTTAAAGCTTTTCGTCTTCTAAGGTCTTGAGCACATTGCTTTCAGTCAACTAGTCGAAGAGCTTTGTGAAATCCGCGATGGTTTGGTTCTTTAGCCATTTATTAGGTCTTTCTGGTCGTCTCGAACCAGAAGGCTGCTATTTAAATACTCTTGACTGGAACATTGTTGTGCTTTATGTGCTCAAACCAATGCTTAAGACGTGTTTCGACATAGTTCATAGTGACATAGTACGAAAAAGGCGAGTCGTTTTTTATTCCATAAGTGAATACATAACACTTGCACCGACAGTTTTGTAAAGCAAGAACTTCTTCCTACGTGTCGCGAGTTTCGAATCCATTTGTTTTGCTTAACCGAAGTAACGGCGGTTTCCTCAGGCCTAATCCCCAATAAGGTGACATTCATGTAGTTAATGACGACCTCGCGCCTGAAGGGGCCTCGCAAATATAAATTTTTAAATAATTAAAATTTAGTTATTTATTATTATTTATTTTCGTACACTTGCCGAGTGAAGTGAGTAAGTAGTACTTTACGGGTATTATCCAGAACCGCCTGGCAACACTATGAAAGCTAGGCAACGCCTGGCCGCGCGTGAGCAGTGTTGTCAGAAAAATTTTCGAGAGACCACTAGTGTCGACTCTGAAACCACTAAAAGACCATTAGCGCTCTCTCCGAGCTAAGCTAACTAATTCAAATATTTAAAATGAGGAGGAAAGGAAAGCAATAATGTTAAAACTATTTTAAATAAATCATTATTTTTAATCAAAAACGTTCTTAAAATTATAAATGTTAAAAAAATAATGATAATAAAATATTAAACCTGCATAGTGATTTCGAAAGCTTATACCGCAAAATTTACACCGAGATACTTTATTACCTTTGGTATCAACAATAGCTTCTAACCAATCTCTTAAAATCACGTCCTGAAGTCAACAATCTCTAAATTTTTTGCGAATACTTTTGTTTGCCAAGCATTTTTAAATGAATATTGCAGTAATCATATTCATAAAAAGTAATTTTTCACTGGATAATTTTCTTAATGAATATTTTGAACAATTTGGTTTTATGTATGATATCAGTTATTTTAAATCCATATAAAAAGAGGATCTTCTTAAGCATTGTTATGATTTAGGTACTATACTTCGGAAAGGCGAAAACAGCGACATAAAGAATTTTTAACTATATGAAGAACTCCAGCTTCTGAAAATGAATTCACTCCCAAGTAACATCACCGCAGCTACAAGTTATTGAAATGTTTTAAAGTAGCTCTGAAAAAGTATAATTCAAAACTAGAGCACTATTTCCAATTAGGTTGCAGCTTCTAATAGATATATGAATAATTGCGCCTCTATATTAATGTTAAAAAACATGTTTAGGCTCTATTATCTTAAAAAGCTTTTTGCTCCATAAATATACTCCTTAACACTGTATATAGCCGCTATCAACGAGCAGTACTTGTTATATTTCTCTGCGCTTCAAAAAGGCTTTTAAGTAGCAACAAAATGATGTTAAAGGTTACTTAAGAGCTGTTAGATATCTTAATAACCAAGCTCTATGAAAACATATTCCTGTTTCTGCTTAAAGCCAAAAATATTTACTAAAGCTATTTGCTTTAGTATTTTGTAAACGTCAAAGCGATACATACATCTAAATCTCCGACGTTCGAGTATTATTAATTAAAAACGAAATAAACCAAGGCCTAAACCGAATTGAAACGAACGGATATTTGTTTTAATATATTAACATATTTTTTATTTCAGAAATACTAAATATCTGTCATAAACAGTAGTTCTTCTTTTAATTTAAAAAATGTTAACTTTGTGATCTTTTTGAAAATTTTGTCTTGATTTTCTAAAATCAAGGAAACAACACCATCTGCCGCTAGAGATGGTGAGCTGTCACACACTACCGTATAGCCCGACTGTGGCCTGCCTTGCGCATAATAGTCATCATCATTCAACACAATCTCAGAAACATTAAATTTTTCATTAACAACAGATATTCCTAAATTTTGGACATGAATTTCAGCGTCTTCAGCTTCGTATGTTGTTCCTTGAGGATCCGGCAAGGAGTCCCAGCATTGCTCTAAAGCTGAATTGAAGTTCGCTTGCGGTGATCTGGCTGACTAGGATCTGTTTGTTTATCTTGCACACACGTATAAGAAGATTCTGATTCAACATCCGCATCGTCTTCCACCTCGGTAATAGCTTCATTCAGTAGTTCTTCTTCCTTCTTCTCAGCGAGAGCAAACGTTGGGATATTTCTCCTTTTCACACAGCAAGCTCCCCATTTAGATATTTCTGGCTTTGATAATGGATTTCTTAAAACACTATTTAATTTTTTGGTAGTCCAATTTAATGGAGGGAACCAGTAAACTCCATTAACTTCAAAGGCAGCTGGAATTATTGAAAGTACCGTGCGATTTCTTTTATTCAGCTCTTGGATTATTTTAAAAGACATCTTGAAACGACACAATTTAGCAAACCGAAAGTAATCACAAAATATTTCCTGGAGTTGTAGAATACACAATGCAGACAGTAGAATTGCTGTATATTTGCTTATATTTTACCGCTTTAGAACACACAGCCCTAACAGAGTTTTATATGGGTTAAGAATAGATACATCATCTCAAAGTTAAAATTTTTGGTTAATGCTATGCCCAATGTTAACACAGGGTGTATTAAAAATATATACGAATATAAACATGTATGTTTTATTTGTGTCAAGAATTATCGTTTTCAAGCGGGGAGTGCTAAGAATTTAATTTCATTGTATTTGAATAATTTTAATGAATATCTAAATAAATAATAAAAGCAACAAATACCGATATAATTCAATGCAACTAAACTTTCGCAAACAAGATTATTTTCAATACATTTTTTGTGTTATGTTTTGGCCGAAAACCAGAGATTCACACAAGTATTATTTCAAAGCAACTTTGTTCGACAAAAAGCATGTCAACAATATTGTTCAAGGTTTTTGAGTTGTTTCATTTCAATAAACCTCTGATTTAGACGTAAAGTATGTTTTTTGTGTGGTAGAAGAGTGTCAAAAATAATTTTTAATACATTTGCGTTGTTTTTTGGCCGAAAACCATTGATTCACACGGGTATTATTTCAAAGCAACTTTTTGCGACTGTAAACATGTTCAAAGATTTTGCGTCGTTTCATGGCAATAAACCTCTGATTCATACATTAAGTATGTTTTTGTGTAGTAGAAGAGTGTCAAAAATAGTTTTCAATACATTTACGTTGTTTTTTGACCGAAAACCAGGGATTTAGACAAGGATTGTTTCAAAGCAACTTTCCGCGGCTATAAACATGTTCAAAGATTTTGCGTCGTTTCATGGCAATAAACCTCTGATTCACATGTTAAGTATGTTTTTATGTTGTAGAAGAGTGTCAAAAATAGTTTTCAATACATTTGCGTTGTTTATTGACCGAAAACCAGGGATTTACACGAGGATTATTTCAAAGCAACTTTGTGCGACAAAAAGCATGTCAACAATAATGTTCAAGAATTGTGAGTTGTGTCATGCCAATAAAACTCTGATTCACACATAAAGTATTTTTAAGTATGTTTTTGTATGGTAGTAGAACGTCAAAAATACTTTTCAATAATTTTTTTGTTGTTTTGTGGCCGAAAACCAGGGATTTAGACAAGGGGTATGTCAAAGCGACTTTGTGCAACGTAAGTCACATCAAAAATTAATAATAAAATAAAATTTTGTTCTAGACTAAAAATCCAACAATCTATTTATTATCGTTTATTGACATATGAAATTGAAAATGTTACTTTTGTTCTATGATGTGTGGTTGTTTTATTTTTTAATATATTAAATTTTTGAATTAAAAAAAAAAATACTTTCTTTTAATACGCGAAGATTTTTAACACTTCATGCTTGGGCAATTAACAAACATTAAAGATTTCGAGTAGGCACCCTGTAGTTCGCTTATTAAAGTCGCTCTGTAGGAACTCTAGTTAAACATTGCGCATCTCCTACGGCGATATAAAAGCTCTACTACCATTAAAGAATTTTTTTTTTCTAATATGGCGAACTTTAGATAAATGGAAAAAAATTATAAAAACAAATTGATTTTAAAACTTGATTGCCAAAGGAATCAAGAATTAATGTACAAAACAAATAAAGTTTGTACATTTACTCTTAGTTCCTGCCTGCAGAACATAATATAACAGAAAATTATGTTCGTTTGTTCGTGCAAAAATTTTCCAAGATATTTATTTTTTAAAGTTTTTGTGTTAAAACCGCTTATTTTAGAAGCGCGTTGTAATATTTCTAAGTACAATTCAAACATTTGTGGTAAAAAAAGAATTGCACTCAAAAATCACCATTTGTTTTGTTAAAACAGCTATATTATTAAATATCTCAATCTTAAATACTTTGTTTATTTTTGGAAAACATTATGTTGGACATGAAATACAGATGCATTAATGTATTTATTAACACGTATACTAATACAAAAATTATACATCATTGCTTGTTTTGATTAATATCCCACTGCTGAAGAACATACAGCTCCAGTTTTAATAACGTAAAATACAATGTAGAGCCGGAAGTGCTCTTGAAAATAACAAAATCAACTCACTTTTGCTTTTATACAGCCCTAAATATATCACGGAACTATTAGAGAGCAGATAAAGTGCTCCATTATATCAAAAAATTAGCTCCTAATAAGCAAGATACTAGCCTTTAGCCTGATATTAAAGCTTGTGCCTAATGCAGCAACTTTAAAAGTGCAGAAAAGGAGCTAAAAAGAGCTCTCAAACTCAAGAAATTTGCTTCAAATGAGTTGAACAGTAGCTCTAGGATAACTAATAAAGCTTTTAGCATATTATGAAGCTAATTCGAAAAGCTCTTGAAGCGCTTAAAATACTTAGAACAAGCTAAAATTGTTACTTGGGAGACTCTATTAACGACGCGAAACAACTGATTCAGTACATTTTAGAAAATAATTTCGAAGAAATATATCCAAATGTTTATATTACCATTAGAATCATGCTTACAGTTCCCGTCAGTACAGCTTTCGCTGAGAGAAGCTTCTCAAAGTTAAAATTGATTAAGACCTTCCTTGAGAAGCACGATGAGTCAAGAGAGACTATTTGCGCTATCAGTACTATCCTGAAAAAGTTCAGTGAGACCAAAAGCCGAAAAGTTCGACTCTTTTAATTTCTATTTGTGTAATTTTTGTCATTTTTTGATTAGCAATAAAACTCATTTAGGTACTCATACATTAGTTTAACTGTAATTTAACGTTTTCCTAACTGGGCAATATAGGAGGCTTCGCAAACCTAATTTCGCCGACGTCCACGTTAGGTCTAGCGCCGCCATTGGTGATAGTTCAGATACAGAAACTACTGAACCGATTAAACTGAAACTTTAAAAAGAGTTCATAAAGTGGTTTTAGTAAAATCCGCTAACTCCCATTTTTGTCCTAATTAACGAAACCCAGAATACTGAAAATTAAGCTATCTTCAACTTGATGTAGTATGGTGGCAATAATTTTATTGGGAATTCACTTTTCTTATAGCTGGAATATTTTTATTACACATATTTGCTTACATTAAAATACATACCCTCTAAAGCTAAAAAGCTTGTTGACGAAGTCGGCAGCAATTACATATTTTGCCATTTCACTATTGAAAATAAATATACTTCCCTTCAAAATATAGTGAAACAAAGAAGTTGAAAAAAAAAAAAATCGGAAAAATAGGTAATTTTCGTGAGACAATTTTGAAACTTTCTGGGGATGGACAAGACAAAATTTCTTTTAAGGCCTAGTTTAAAGTTATACATATATGGATATGGAAACCCCCAAACATTCTTTTATCAAAAAATGGGTCCACATGCCTGACAACATACATAGGTCTATATATGTACATACATAAGCCAAGCTTGTTTTAACGTCGAAATAAAAACAGCAAATATTTTGGGTTGTGTGGCACTGAGGCACCTGCACAATATTGGAATCGAGTCAGTCTTCAAAAGTAAAACAATTTCAAAAAAAGCAACATGACGAAATCTATGAGGACGAATCATCAACACTTAATCCGCCTAGGTTTTTTCAAAGATATAAAAGCTGTATCTGATAAGATTTAAACAAAAGTATCAATTTGAGTGGAAAATGCGAAGAACCTAAATACAAATTTTGTATTCCTAATTGGCACCCCATTTGTTAACATCTCAACTATAGATCTGCAGAAAAATGAAGCCGATTTGGCTCAGAAAAAGAATCAGGGACATAAAATAAATGTACCTATCTACCTAAAGAATAATTTTTATTTATCCATCAACATCCATTAACATCTTTAAATGGGGATATTTTTTCCTTAAACAAATCTTACAAGATTGATGGGACTTAAAGAAGGTGTGTAATTTGTTTGGATTGAGAGGGACATACAGTTTGTAAGTTCTTTCACTTAAATTTCTTATTATTAATGAAAGAGTCTAGTTTTATTTAAGAATTTTTATTCTCTCTGTTACAAAAAATCCAACCAGTTACAGGTATTTGTTTTTTTGTTTGTAGTCATTTATCTAAAGTGCTGGAGAAAAGGGGCACAATTATCAAGTTTTTTTCCTCACCTTCGATTTTGCATGAACATTTGTACGCGTTTGACACCGCATCGCAATAGCTCGAAAAAAAATCTGAGCCAAAAGGTGCCGAGAAATGTTTGAAAGAATTCAATCAATCAAGAATTGATTGGTCATGCATGGTAAATTCCTGATTTGGCAAACAATAAATTTTTGTGCTTAAACCACAATATGGCACTTGATTAAACACAAACTTTAATTTCATGTGTCTTAAAATCACAGTCCCTAATCGCATCATTCATATATGCTTTATTTATCGCAGCCCAAGTTTGGATAGTAACTCGACTTCTAACGAATTCCGTGTCCTGTCCGAATTTATCCAAAGAATTGTGTCTCATTCTCTACACAGTGAAATCTTTATTTCGGGGGATTTCAATGTAGCTACACAATTATTAGTGAATGCGCTATTCAGGTCAGACAACACCCAGAGGCAGATTTTTTCTGAGTTAAACAACTTTACTCAGCTCGTTAACAAATCTACTCGAATTCCTGATATTGCAGGTCAATCCGCCAATACTCTAAACTTGTTCCTTACATCTGGCCCTGACAAATACACTATAAGTGTATTATCACCCCTAGGAACATACCATACCTGTAGCCATGTGGGTAATAACTCCAAATTTCTCATATCAACAAAACTTCGAGAAACTCTTAAAGAGAACCGTTTGACAATACGAGAAATCCATATGGGACGGTCTAAACGATTTCTTCAGAAACTTTATCTAGTCTCTATGTTTCTAAGATAGTGACGTGTATTCTAGTGAAGATATGATTACAAATTTAATTTTTTTCTGGGAGAAATTTTATCCCAAATAGGGAAAAGTCTATCAAACTAAGTTTCCGATTTTATAAAGCCAACCCTTCTGACGAAAACCGTTCAAATAAGCTAGAAACACCTGTAATGATTATATTTAAGAAACCAAGTTTTTGCATGACCAAAAATCAAGCAAAAATACTACAATGTCCTAAAAGTAGTACAGTTTTTTAGTTATTTATAAAAAAAAGGTTGTGTGTACCGACGTACGTGCGGTAGAAGTAAAACTTCTTTGCCCTCAAGCAAATCTTCTGTAAGATTTTAACCTATAAACGTACAAACATTTTGTATTCTAAAATCATGTCGCTGTCTTTGACGGATACCGTGTCGTTTTGACATGTCACTGACAGCTGCATAGAAAATTTTGTACCCCCAACGCCGGAAAAGAAGTTTCACTTCAAAAACTTCGTCTTCGGTTCCTTCGCTCGGCAAGATAGTGTCATGATTCCTTCTGTAATTGAAGGCGTAAACGATTTTATGAGACAAATTTTTGGCACTCGTACAGTTGCAAGATTACTGAAAGATCTCGATATACACAAATCCGCCAGCCCAGATGAAGAAGTGTTCTTCAACGTTCTTCCCCCTCTAACTAATGTCCAATTATATTTGCATTCTTTCAGCTCAAGAAATATCTTGAAGAACGAAAGCTTCTCAATGAAAGGCATTTGGATTTCATAGAAAGTCGGGTAAAACATTGCGCATTCGTGTAGTGTGGCTTAAAAAAGAATCTCTGAATTTGACAGAAAATCTGGAGTTAATCTCAAGGGTAAACTGATGGGCACCCTCTGAAACGCGAGTATTACGGTTAAATTGTTTAAAGGGAGGAATACAACAAGCTTTTTCACTAACTGTTTATAAAAATAACCGTGAAATAATGAAACACAAGTTTCATATCAGAACACAGTTCTAAGATAAATTAATTAAAATTCAGCTTACCTACCCATTAGCCTGTTGATAGTTAGGTATATGTATTTAGTTACCATAAGAGTCATCGGAAACATGAGTATAACTAATACAAAACATTACTCATTCATTTACCTAGGTATGTATGAAACAAGACATCAACATTCCAATTATTGAAAACAACAATCCTTATCAAAAAGAAAAGCTCCAAATGGTTGCATACCAATATATACTCTTACGATTACGACGACTTCTGAATTCTAATTAAATTGAGGTACCTTATTAAAATGTTAAAGCTTTAAAGCGTCTTCGTCTTTATACGATGATGTGCGTTTAAATACAGCGACATGCGATGTTCTGTGTGCTCAACTCACAACCACAAGATATCAAATTGGAGTTTTGTTCAGTCTAGTTTGCGACGTTCGGTATAGCGCATCTTAAATTTGCTTGCAATCTTTTTCGATACGCCAACGAGTTTAAATATTTGAACCAAACTAAAACGGAAAATCTCGAACACGTATATCTCGAACCTTTAAATCCCTAAAAATAGTGCGAAATAGCAGTGAATTCTTCGCAATATTAACGGTAATAAAAAAAAGAGTTATTTTTGAAAATGAATTACTTTTACTACTTTTTTCAAAATAATTATAGTACATTCCAACAATAATGAGCAATTTTGTAATAAATTCTATTTTAAGTTCGATATTCTCTCCAAAATATAAAAATGCTGAAATTGAAAAAAAGTGTGTGGGTGGGGTGTGGTAGCTGTTTGTTTCGTTGTAGCGTTCTCTCTGATTCTGGGAAAATGCTATTCGCCCCAATATCCATTTTTAAATTTACTGAAATGATCTCATTCCTTAAGATGGAGGACATTGAACATGAGTACATCTACCTTGAACTGGTTAATAATATTCAGCCATTCAGACAATGAAAAAGAAGTGCGTGCTTTTATGAAATTACTTACCTTTGTATCTTTTGGCCAAAGGGCGGGTCTGATGGGGAAACTTTCCCTTTCAATCCATATCGGGATGTGGATATTTTATATTCAGCACATGGTCTAGACGCTTCTGCATCTTCTCACTTTCACTTATAAAATTTTTGTTTACATTTTGTGTATCTGTGTAATGGTCGGTGTAGTTTTACACTTTTGGCCATGTTTTGTTAGCTATTTGACTTGGAGCTGTTGCACCATACCAACTCTTTGGACGTGTTTTGAATGATTTTGTTGTTTAGTTTTTTTGGTAGGTATTTTATTTACTCGTCTATAAAAAGGGGGAGATGTACGGTGCGTAGTTGATGATGTCATTCATGTTTGGCTGTAAATTTTAACTCACGTTGTTCGGTATAAGCAACTAAATTTGTTTTGGAATTTAAGAATGAAATCGATTAGAGCTTCTCAAGCCTGAAAATCTTATTTTTAATATATACATATGTATGTACATAATGTACTATATCAACAAACTGAATCTAGACTAATTGAAAATCCCGAAAATAGTTATATAGAAAAATTAAAATAGGCTTACTCGTATTTAATTGGAGACCATACTTGGCAGCTGGTTAAAAAAGTAAAAAATGGTCACATTAATCAATTAAAACTTATACTTTATACATATGTAATGGTAAATAAAACAACAGGCGTGTTCCAACAACATTATAGGTTTTCCGTGACAAGGAACCATGATCCATGACTATTAAACTTGCTTTAAATTTAAACAAAAAAAAAATGGCAATAAGAAAATGTTACTAGAAGTTGGAGCTTCTATTAATATTTACATGTATTTTCATATCTTTAACTACGAAAACAAATTAATCTAGGTAGGTTTATGTTAAAAAGCGAATAGACAGTGGTTCTCAGCTTAAAAGATGCACCCAATTATATAATTTAAAAGTTATATTATATAAGAAAAAAGTAACATTTTTAAAAAACACTCCCTATTATTTACATTTTTAAAGTTCATTTAAGAGGATCTTATGAAAATTTAATATTTTTTTAAAATTAGAAATATAAATTGACATTTTTTGACTCTAAAACAACGCTTCAGCTTAAATGATCTTGTATACCTAGTATTAAATTAAAAATAAGAATATGTTTTAAAGGTTAGAACAATTTCAAAATTATTCTAATGTTTGTTTTGGAAATCCCTTTTGCTTAAACATCGAAATGAATAGCTTCTGAATGTTATAGGTAACTGTAATTCATATTTTTTTTAATCTCTCACTAATGAGGTAATATTAAGCTTAGAAGTTAGTTAGAAAGCCACTTAGCAATATCAAAGAGAAAGTTTTTTGTGTGACTTGTTTTAACTTCTAAATGTATAACGGTGTTTCTATTGCAATATTTTTTTCTCTTGAGAGTATTTGCTTATGTGTAATAGAAAAATAAATATTTTCTTAAAAGTTGGTTGTTTAAGTTCAAAGTGAAAAATTGGACTTGAAAGTTTTTTTTTATTGAATTTTCAAGTGGAGTTAAAGTGTATAGTTCCGCTGAGTTCCGGCTCGAAATTTAAAAGAAAATAATTCTGTGGGGTTTTGGCTTTCAGATAAAAAAAAAAGTTTTTGTGTGTTTTTTCGACACCCATAAAACTTTTTTTACTTTTAAGATGGTCGCACAGATAAATGTTTTTAAATTGAAAAGAATTGATGTAGTTAGAATTTAAACTTTTACAGCCGTATTAATAAAAACACACAATTTGCTCGTTAATACACGTTTTTTCCAACACACGGATAATGAAATTATCCCCTTGATAAATTAAAATATTAATAAAACTATCGTTTCTTTATTTTATCTATTCACTGAATAACAAGGAAAAATTTGCAGCACTTCCTTCAATTCTACAAAATATTCTAGTACTTTTTTCATTATTGAAAGCCGGCATGTCATCTCAGACATACAAAATAATTTTTTTTGTCAAACAAATTCTAAACGGTTATTTAATTTTTGTGTGAAAGTTCTAATTAATTTGTAAAAAAAATAGATATGCGAGAAAAGAAAAAAAATGACTGAAAATTGGAGTTCTGGCGACAAGGTTAGTTAACACAATAGCGTATGGCAGGCATTACTTGGATAATTAGTGGAATTTGTATTATTAAATAAAATATTTCTGTCAAATTTGACGAGCAAGTTGAAGATATCCACTCGTTAATCACCAAAATCGGTGAGACAAGTTATCCTCTCATTGTCAAACGTCATTTAAGACTAACACACATTTATTATTAAGAATTATAAGTTAAAATACGTGTTAAGGTGGTTTCGCCTGTATTTTTATTAATAGGGCTGTCAGAGTTTCAAGATGTTCAAAAGAAACTTAATACTTCTATCAAAAATATGCTGCTCAAAATTATTGAAAAGTGGGTTAAAAGCCGTGGGCATGTTAATAAATTTTAAGTTACGAACCCAGAGGGGTTAGATGATGTTAGTGGACGTATGTATATGTTGCCTAGGGTAGCCAGATATGTTTAGATGAAACTAGTATTGGAGTTTCAAAAACCCGGACTTTCCCGGACAAATGAGGATTGAAAAAAGAGTACAAAACAAGGACAGAATAAACACATTTATATTGTAAGAGGAAACAAAAAATTGTATTAACATTTAAATAAAAATAAATATTTAGTTAAAAAATCACATTTTTAAGTTACAAAACATCTTTGAGGTATAAAAAAAGGAACTTCATTTGTTTTTTTTTTTTTTAATAAGTAGCCTTTACAGTACTTGTTGTACTTTTCATTACATCTAATACTGTTAAGTATATCACTGTTGCTTTTTTGTTAAATTAATTCCTTTGTTAAAATAATTCCTTTGGCGGAATCAGGTAACAGTTTGTTTCTATCTTTTGTCCACTTGAATTTAATAACGTTTTCTTTACAGCCGGAATCATCAAGCTTCTTCAAAATAGATTTAATTTTAAGTGGAACAAAATCGTTATCGATTCGCTCGTAAATATTATTGACAATATTTTGTAAAATTTCAACGGTTTCAATAATAGAAATGTCTTGTTTTTGAAGTTTTTGAATATTGACGTTGAATGGTAACATGAGAGAATGAACCAAAAATAAATACGCCTCGCTTAAGTCGTCTTTAAAAAATGTTTGCAATATTTTAGGCGGATTCTCGTACATAGTAAAAGAGGTTCAACAGAAAGATAGAGAGAAAGCCATCTGGTTTTCGAATGGTATAAGAAAGGCTTATATTCATTTTCAAGAAATTCAGAAAAATCTCGAAGTCTTTCCGTTCTGACTGTGAGGATAGAGAAATAGTTGTATATTTTTACAATTATGATATCGGCGTCAACTGGTAAAGTATCACATCCATGGTAGATCGCATTGACTAATGTGGTGGACATCCTATACCTATCATGTTTTGGTTGACTAAAGATTTTAACTTCGAATAGACATTGTTCGAACCTTTCCTTTGTCTTCCACCAAAATTGGTATTACAATAATTGTCAGCGCAAAATCCACTTACTTTTGATAATAAGTTATTTTGTGTAAGAGCTTTAACAATAAGTTGGGCAGTTGTTCTATAATTTCTTTTCTCATATATTGGATCTGTTCGTTCACTTAATTTTAATGGGCCTCGGTTCATTTTTGAATAACCATTTAATTATAAGTAGCATAAAAGTAAATAGATACACAATGGGTAAAAGGAGTACAATCCCGGACAATTATCAAAAACTATCCCGGACCTCCCCCACACAGTGAAAAAAGAGTACATGTCCGGGAAAATACGGACGGATGGCAACCCTAATGTTGCTTAACATAATGGACAAAGGACAATCAAAAAAAAAAGCTCTGAAGCACAAGAAAGAGTTTTGAGGAATGTTGTGACAAATCGAAAAAAACGCAAAGTTGAAAACTTAATAAATGCATTGAGTTCTCAGGAAATTCTAAAATCTAGTAAAGTGGTCCTTCTCAAAATTGGTAAACGGGACTCAGCAAACATCATTAATGTTCTTTCGGAAGCTTCATCCAGTAAAATTACTGAAGTGAAAACATTTTACAGAAATCGAAGTTCTGATCACTTTTCCAACTTACATCTGGCTCTCTATGAAGCATTGGCCTTAATGATTGATATAAATTTGTCCAAACATCATTATCAAGTCATATATGCACAAAAAATCAACTTAAAGTGTAAATATCTCCTTCCTTCTTAAATGCGAAGCAAAATTGAAAAAAGTATTCTTGACCAACCCGAATTTTGAAACACAGAATTTTGACTTACAGTATTTTAAGATACAGTATTTTAAATACAGTATACAGTATTATGACCCATACAATATTTTGACGAAAAACATCCTGAAATTTTGATCAAATGGGGCTGCAATGGTGCTCAGCAATCTCAATACTACACAACAAGCTGGTAATACAAATGATGGAAATACCGCTTTTTTAAAGTATCAGAACAAACTTCAGAAACATTGGGAAGTGGATATCCCATAAATAAAAATGCATTTGAAAAGTATGTAATTGATCCAGGAATCATTATTTAAGAGAATATTCATGGTACAATATACCAGTGAGTGTTTATGAAGAACTATTTCATGGAAAAGACATTATTGCATTCTTTCTATTGAGCAGCTATCAGAAGAGATGTTCACATAGAAGAATTCTAGATTAAATACAAATACAGATCTTTTGAATCCACTATTACTTTCATATATGAGTGGAAGTGATTAATAAAATCTTTCCTTCGGCTTTTTTTTGGTCACTGTGTTTTTGGCAATGAAACAACGAAGTTACATTTGCTTTCGCGACGTTTCGACAGGGAAGTGCTATATTTTCTTTCAATGATTTAATAATCATATTAATTTTAAAACTTAATAATTTACAAATATTCCCCTGAAGAAGACAGCAACCCCTGTCGAAACGTCGGTGACCAAAAAAAGCCGAAGGCAAGATTTTATTAATCACTTCCACTCATCTATGATATTTCAAATTGGTCAATAAATCATCTTAAGCACTATTACTTTCTTCAGATCCATATATAGTTTGCGACACGTTCCAAAACGAATACGCGGTATGATATCAAAAGAAGTCATTTCCTTGTTATAATTAGGTCATCTCAAAGATGAAGTCATAGTTGATTGAGATGAAAGTAATAGACTGAGAGCCCACAGCAAGTTTTGGGTGTGATTGATAACAAAAAATAATTACCATAATTAGATAGGCTTTTTATAGTTATTAATAAATGTGAACGTCTTGCATACTCTAGAGGGCGCAATAGTGCATTATAGTGCAGTGGGCTCTTAGTCTATAAATAGTAAAAAATATTTTAGTTAATAGTTTTTAATTAAGACTCAAAATAAATGATATTTTAAATCAAGAAAACTCATTTTATTAACAATTTAAAAAAATCATTCTTCTTATTGTTTATATTTTTTTTTTTGAAAAACGTATAATATTTTAATGAAGTATCATATAGTTCATCTTTAAGTGTTCATAAAACAACGAATAATTTATTTAAAAAATGATTTTCAAAAAAAATAACATTTTGAATCGAAAAAAAAAAATAATTTTATCATGAAATCATTAATTTTTTGGTTGTTTTGCTGAAAAAAAAAAAACAATATTATTTCTATGTTGGATCGATCGTAGATTTTGCCTGTTGGTAATCATTAAACAAAAAATAATTCATTTAAAACATGATTTTTGTTTTCAAAATAATTATGTTCATAGCATGAGGGCAGTTCCAAATCAATCAAGACTGAACAATTCCAGACTTGACTTTGGGATCATTGTCTTGGTAAAATCTGAAATAATTGTCATTTATGTTTAGCTTTTAAGCACTTTGTACCAAATTTTGTTTTAAAATGTCAAGGTACATATTTTAATTCATGTTTCCTTCGATAAAAACGAGGTTACCCACACCAGAGGAAGACATAGAGCCCCACACCATAATGTGTCCTCCACCGTGCTTTACAGTGCCACGCAGATTTTTTGGTAAGAGCTCTGTATTCGGTAGCTTCCAAACTTATGCCCTCCCTTTCGAGCCGTGAAGGGTAAATTGACTGCCATCAGTAAAAATAAAAGTGTCATTTATATTCATATGCTCACGAGCAAATTTAATTCTTAAAACTCTGTTTCTTGCACTAATACATGGTTTTTTACGGGCACTTTTTCCATGAAAATGTTAAACAAGAGAGACAAATTGTAGATAGCATTCTACACTTGGACTCGAATTTTTGATACAAAATTGGGACTTATTTTACTTTTTACATTATGTACCAGTAGTACTCGTATTATGCGCGAAACAAATCAAAGCAGCAATAGAGCACCAGGATCGTCAAAAGCAAATAGCACGCTGACCATCAAAAATGTAAATACAGTACCTACAATTCATCTATTTGTCATATCCTAAAAAGAGCTTTAAAACTGACAGGTGATAGAAAATATTACAGAAGCATTTGAATCTATTGAGCACCGCCACAATTTTTTTTTGTCTTTTATTAGAAATAGAAATTATAACTCGTTTTATTAAAATTAAAATAAATAAAATTTTTATAACCGTATTTTTTATAAACTGTCTTCTAGTGAAACAATTCAGCCGTAATTATCGCGCTCCAGGAAAAATGTCCATTAGCTTACCCCTTATGACCTTATTCGCACGTACTGTTAAATTCAGAGATTCTTTTTCAGGCGCACTACACGAATGTGGAATGCTTTACCCTGCTCAATATTTCCTTCCAATTACGACATTCAGACATTCTAACTAATTTTTGTAAACTTTCTCACTGTGCTCAAACTTTTTAAGAATAGTCACTTTGGCCTAATGAGGCTTTTGACGTTGCTGCTGCTGCTCTTATATTTTTCGCACTTCTCTCTCATTCGCCATATTTAGTTTTTTTTTTTAATTTTTTGTCTATATTTCCCGCTAATCGAATGTCTACTCTACTATTTTATTCTGAGCTCACCGAGTGCATTCTGAACATGAAAAAAGAAAAACAAGTTCAATGCTCTCAACGCTTGGAGTTTAAAAAAAAGAACATTTGTTTGTTCTGAAAAAAAAGAAAGAAATACGCCTAATAGAAACGTTGTGCTCAGTTCACGGTAGATGCGGTGGCCCTTCAAATTTGAATCTCCAAAATTTGGTGGATAAATTGGAGACGTCATAAATTGGTGAGCAGCCAGTCAACAGCCGTACGTCAAAGGAACCTTTACCCATAAAAGATCCAACTGACATAGTTGCTCAATGTTAACGCCCGTAGACAACACCGTTTTTAAGCTTACTGGGAAGGTTTGGAAGATGACCTCAATAATGACCGTAAAGTTATCTTCAGCGATGAGATGCAAATATGCATATGATAAATGACAATGTTAGCAAGCAAGATCATCAAATTTGGGACGATGTCAAGCCAGAAAAAATTACTGTTTTGTGCGGAAGAAGGACTGGTGACCCCATTAGTCCCTACTTCTGCAAAATCGATTTTGATGATAACCAATTTCTCTTGGCCCGAATTCTACGATATGGACATGAACATATTTTTACTATATGTAAGAAAGAAAACACTATAGGTACAATTCTTCTTCTTCCTTTGATTCGGCGCTGTTATGATCTCGATGTCGAGGGGATCATAACTCTCCCACGTAACTGCTTCACCCTAGTGATCCGCCTGTGGGGTTCGCCGAGTTGACCTCAGAAATCGGCGGCAAGCCTCCCGGTTTTGTATTGTTCCATTTCTGAGGCCAACTGAATGCTGGTGTTTTTGCATTTGTTTGTACCAGGAGTGTTTAGGCCTACCTTTATTTTTATTCCGAATTGGAACGTTGTATGATATTGCCTTTTTGACGGGGTTCTCAGGATCTCTCCTTTGAACATGGCAATACCAACTGAGTCGGTTCAATTTTTTGGGAAATGGTATTCTTAACATGAAGGCTTCCTCGGATCTTCGTACTTCTAATTCGATCAAGCTTTGTAACTCCTGCTGTCATACGAAGCATCTTCATCTCAGCTGCCGTTAGCTTACTCTCATACTTTTTGTACATTGTCCAACATTGTGAACCGTATGTGAGTGCTGGACGCACAACTGAAGTGTAGAGCTTTCCTTTCAGCTTAGGGGGCATTTTTCGGTCACAGAAGATAGCAGAATTTTCCCGCCACTTCATCCACACTACGCTTACGCGATGATTAATATCGTCATCACAAGTAGCTTCGTTATTTATCATAGACCCCAGATATTTAAACTTTTCACACTTGGGAAGCACTACTCCATTCAAATAAATGTCTGGAATAGGCCTGTGTGGATCAGAAAATGGGCAGCATAGGTATTCTGTCTTTTTCGCGCTTATGCGGTACCCACTTCCTTCTAGAACATCCACCCATACGTCAAGTGCTCGTTGTAGGGATATCGGGTCTTCACTTATGATGGCTCCATCGTCAGCAAACAATAACTGATGTACTTTTGGATCCGTCACTTTGCCTTCAAGCAGGTAATCAAGAACTGTAATAAAGAGCAGGGGACTCAAGACACTTCCCTGGTGTACACCTACTGTGATTTCGAATTCTTCGGTGACTCCAGCTGCGCATCTTACTTTAGTAACTGCTCCATCATACATGTCCATAATTATCCGCACATAGGTTTCTGGAACTCCTCGTTGCCTGAGGGCCACCCATATTAGATCTCGTGGTTGCCGATCGAATGCTTTTTCAAAATCAACCAATACGACATGCAAATCCTCCAAAGAATCCCGATGTTTTTCCATAATTATTCTTATACTCTGGATTGCATCCGTGGTTGACTTACCCCCGACAAACCCGCACTGGTCATCAGATAGCCTAATTATTTTTCGCAGTCGGCTACTCAAGACTCGCTCAACGATCTTCATGGTGTGTGACATCAGCTTAATCGAACGGTAATTATCACAGCTTCGAGTATCACCCTTTCCTTTATAAATTGGAAGAAGGTAACTTTCCCTCCATTGATTAGGCATGCGATCACCTCGTATAAGTTTGGAGACAAGAATCATGAGCCATCTAAACCCGATGTCTCCCATCTTTTTCCAAAACTCTGAGGGTATTTCGTCTGGGCCAACAGCTTTTCCCTTTTTGGAGTATTTTACCGCCTCACTAACTTCTTCGACTGTGACGTCGGATACTTCGCTAAAGTTAGGTGAAGCTATTGGAAAGTATAGCCTTGGAAATTGTTCGTTCAGAAGTCCGTCACAATACTGTCGCCACCTGTGAAGAATTTCGTTGTCTTCCACAAGTAGTTGGCCTTGAGCATTGTTAATGAACTTTGGCGAACAAATCTCCTGGGCATTTCTTCTTCTTTGAGCGGCTATTTTGAAGATAGTTGCGCCCTCATTCGTGTTTTGCCGTAGCTCTTGAATAGCACCAGCTGTCGGGGTAGACATTTCATCCAGCTCCCGATACAGGTTTTCTGTATTCTTTGCTTGAATTTGGGCGCACTTCTTCTTCGCTTCTTTCTTGCAGTTTCTATATTCCACTTCGAGGCGTGACTTTTGCTCTGTATCATTAGAGGGGCACTTCGACCAAGCCTTGAAAGCCATTTTCTTTTTACTTATAACTGATTTAGCTTCATCATTCCACCACCATGTTTCTTTGCCTTGTTGGTTGTGTCCTTTTGAAACCCCTAACAGTGTTTTGGCTTTTTCTTTGCAAGTTTTCTGTAGGAGATCCCACATACTTTGTGCTGTACTCTCTTCATTTCGAACTATATCGGTGTTGTTATACAGAACGTTTTGCATATTCGAAATAAAAGCTTCGCCTTTTTCCTTATCCAGATTATACCATTTGATCTTCCCAAAAGTTTTTTTATGTTTGTTGTCGTTCACTGTCTCCATAAAAAATTCTGTCAGTAGGAGACGGTGTTGGTGGGCGATCGCTTCTCCTAGTATCACTTTGCAATCTTTTACCCGGGGTTTCATGAAACTAGATACCAAATGGTAATCAATCTGGGTTTCATTTCCACCACTGCTGTAAGTGACCAGGTGTCGGCTTTGTTTGACGAACATGGTATTTAGTACGATAAGACCGTATGTTTTGCACATGCTCAGGATGTCTTCACCAGGAGGGTTCCTGGTGCCGTATCCGAGGCCTCCATGGCAATCTTCATAGTCTTCGTTTGTCTTCCCGACATGTCCGTTCAAATCTCCGCCCACGAACAAAAACTCTTCCTTTGGGATGTCCTTAAGTAGATTGTGAAAGTCTAGCCAAAATGCATCTTTTTGCACCTGCTCACATCCAATTTGGGGAGCATATGCAGTGACAATATTCCACAACTTTCCTTTAATCACCAATTTAAGGGACATCAAACGGTCGCTGGATTTCGAAATGGTCAATACGCTGCCTAATAGATGTTTTGCAAGGATGATTCCGATTCCGTTTTTACCCTTTTCCGTTCCATAGTAGAACATCTTATAGTTTTTTGTCCTCGTATCCAAGAAACGGGCCCTGTTTCACGTGTTTCGCCATTTTGTTTCTTGAACACATAAGATGTCCACTCGCCTTCTTTTCATCATCTCTTCCAGCTCGAAGCTTCGACCTGTCATACTGCCAACGTTCCAACTCGCAACTCTCAGATTTTGTATAATCTGCGGCATTACTTTGCTAGCCCCCGGAATCCGTCTAGCTCTGACCCGAGCATTGCTGCTCGGTCCAGGATCAGTACCATGTGTAACAATGGTAGTGCCTGGCGGGGTAGTGTCATTTTGAACGAGTACTTCCATAATGCTTTCATTATTCACAAAATCCTGGTTATAAGTATCGACGTGTGCATGCTACAGTTTTGTATTTGATCTCTCTTTTACGGCACCGGTGATCTCCAGTCGTGCCAACCCAGGGACTGGCATGCACACCTTTGGGAAAGTTTATAGGTGTTACGTGTCGCTAGGTTCACCTTGCTGTTTGTGGCCTAGATGTATTTACTCCTTTAGTCGCCTTTTACCACAAGCGGGGAGGCGCTGCAGGAATATTCTAACCCGTCCCTGCACAGGGAAAACACTATAGGTACAATATAAAAAAAAAAACGTCAAAAGACAACAATTTTGAGTTCTTAAAAGTTTCGTTATTATGAAAATTTTAAAGGTATATCTGTTGGAAGAATTAGCAATTATTGCGCCCGATTGCCGCTGCTTCAATTCCAAAAAAGTATTATCTTTCGGAATATTGATATTTTTGGCGATCTTAAGTTTTGCGTTCGCTTGCTGTAGTGCTGTCATATCATGCTATATATATCTGTACTTTTCTTTTTCAACATGACTACACGCAAGTGTGCACATTCAACGACTCACCGTTTCGTATGAATAAAATGTGTTTCCACAATCAACATTAAGATGATACAGATTAACGATCATAAATTTCAAGATTGAAATAGTTAACTTAAGAGCTTGAGTCATCAGCAAGTGAATATAATGTACATAATGTAGGTGCACTTAACAATTGCCTCGGATTTCCCTTATTAGAATATTCTATTTCTGAATCTGAGTCATCATCTATTATTGTAAGTGAACTTCAATAATAAGGTCAACTTTTGTAAAGAATGCAACAGACACATATACATACATACGTACTCATTCAGAAATATTTTTACAATACTTTATTCAGCTAAAAAAAAACTCTTAAAAAAGGGTGTGTTCACTTTGTATTTGTATGTACATATATGTATATATCTTAAAAGTTAATTTTGTTTCTTGTTATTAATCAATTTTTTCGGGAATACATTTTTTTATTTCTTTTTTTCTGAAACTAGTTTAATCATTTTGACCTCACCCTAACTTAATGCTTACATCATTTCCGATAGGAATGCCACAAAATGAAGATAAAACAACAAAGAAAAAGTTCACAATCTAGGTAGTTCCTTAAATTACTTTATGTATGTATGTTTTAAATGTGTATCCGAAGTTCTTGTCTATGGGGGTTTGACGTCATCTTTTTAGAAGTTATTTTTATAGAATGTTGAATTCAGAAAAAAAAAGAAAAAGAAGCATTTCGATACAAATTTACTTGGAAAGCAAAGTGAAAAAGTGAAAAAATACAAAAAATACTTACATTTGTTTTTTAAGAGCCATGACAATTTTCTTTCCAAAACAATTCACAATAATGTATTCATTTTGCTTTGAATTAATTATACATTTAGGCCCTAATCATGAATAACAAATTGAACGAAAAACCTTGCGAAATCGTATTATGAATAGCGAGTCGCTTATTACGAAAGGAGTTTACTCAGATTTTTTGTCTTCGCTATCATCGTGATGTCAACTTTGATACAAATCTCGAGTTCGATATTTTTTACGAATGCATAACTTGCCTTATAGAACCTTTGAGTCGCAAGTAAAAAAAGATGTACATACATATAACACCGCTATCACTATGAATATTGCTAATGATCCATATATAGATAAAAAAAACACTACGGATGTTTTGTTTTCAAGAAATAATCTACATGGATCATTAGCGATATTTAAATACACGGCTTATATAAATTCAAAAGGTTTATTTTAATAAGCCCCATTTGAAATTGTCAGGTGCACGAGAGTATCTTTTTTTTAATTATTAATTAATTAGTGTATTTTTTAATTCAACAAACATAGTATGAGAAGCATTTTTATGAAAGTTTACTTCAAATTAAAATGAGAAAACATTTTTATTTTTCACTTTGTAAAAGCATACAACTTTTGTATAAAATTTTCAATTTGTGGTTACGGTTATAGATTTTAATCTAAAAACATTTTAATTTGTTTACATTTCTACCTAAAGACGTTCAGAAAGCTTAAAAACATGTAAACTTAATTAAATAAACGAGTGTCTTTTTTTAAGATTTTTTCCTTAATGAAACTCAAAACAGATTGCACAGCTCCAAAAGTAATTTTTCATGACCTAAAATTCATTCCTCTTGTCGAAATTGATTGAGGCAAATATTTTGATCATTCGTCATCGATCATATCGTTTATCAATGTCTACGTTTTTTTTTTTTTTTTTTTATATTTGCAATAACTGTTTATTTAGCGATGGTGATGTATTGATTATTTTTGCTTTGCTTTGAAAGCCCCAAAACAACGCACCGGAAGAGTTTTGAATTCAATCTGAAAATCAATTTATTGGATATTCTACTTGAAATGTTTTAACATTGTATGCAAATATTTTTTTAAAATAAATTCGATGAGAGACATTTTCGTTATTTTATTTTTTTTTATTCTCATGGTCATTGAGAGGAGAATTGCTTTTATGTTTTTTTTTTTTAAATTTTGAAAAACAAATATACATACGTATATGTATAAAGAAGAAAAAAAAGTGTTGATTTAAATTGAGCTTGTCATCGACATTAAAACTTTAAAATGGGAGAAGTGTACGTGCTTAATTTCTTTGAAACATTGTTAAAACTAGCTACCAAAATTAATGTTCGTTATTATTTCTTTTTTTTATTAAAAAATTGCAAAAGACCAAAGTAAAGCTAAACAAAATTTATTTTAATAAATTAATACAATAATAAATAATTAATTTTACAGAAAACCGATCAAACGATTTTTTACTTGTTTTTACATGAATTCATACTTAATCAAGAGTTAAATTACTTAATAATTGTTTCAGCGATTTAAGAATGAATATCAAGCTTTTTCGGAGATTCCCTTATTATATATATCCATGTTTTATAAATAAAACCTTTCATTTTCATGAACTTGTTTTCATTGATCATAGCTTAGAATTTAAAAATTTGCTTATAAATAAATATAAAACATATGGATTTAATGAGATAAGCATTTTCAAATGCATAAAATTGCCGTCTGTTTTCTAGAAAAGTATGAATATATGCAAACAAAGTTTAAAAATCGTTTTATTATTAAATTAATTATTTATATAACAAATTTCTTTAAAAATTTTCAAGAAAAAAATTTGGGATGCCAATTATATATATGTACATATGTATATATAAAATATAGATTTTAGGAAATAATTTCAAAAAAATAATCGTACCCGCGATTTGAAGATATTGATTTTTCAAAAAAAAATTGTATTTTTTTTTTCAAAAACCAAAAAACATTTGTTCGAATATTTTTATGTACAATATTTTTTGAAATACTTTTTCTAAAAAAAATTTTCGACCAAAATGTAGTCCATGTCCATGGGGTTGGCCGTGGCGCGATGGATGTGTGGTCGCCTGATCATGATCACAGGTTCGATCCCTGCCGTCGTCTATGTCGTTTTAATTCCATTAAAAAACCTTCTAAAATTGTCATCAATGGGTTGCTGTAGTTTACTCATTACATGTTGTTCAGGCATAACACTAAAAACATGTAATTGAGTTAAACTAGCATGCTCAACAAGGATGAACACGAATAAAATAATGTGAATTATAAGTGACATAGAAATAAGACACGGCATTCTCCGCTTTAGTTCAGCCGCCATCCCTGGAGATAAAATATCTGAGACAATAACCTTCAGTCTCAGAACATCGTGCCACACATCTTTCCTATCTTTCTTTCTCTTCCGTAACTTCACGCCCGCGCTGTGTTGAAACATTTAAAGGGTAATCATAATCCCTTGAGCGCGGGTAGATTATAAAAAAAAAAAAAAAATAATACCCAAATATCAAAACGTGTGAGGTATTAACAAGATTATATTTTTATTTAAAAGGTCCATGTTTGCTTTTATGTATAGAATATGACAGCGTACAACTGCCCGTCTTCTTGCGGAGGCAGGGATCGGTTGTGGTTTATTCGTAAGGATCTGCGATTGCAGAAAAAAAAAAAAAAAAAACTATCGGGGTCAAATCGCATGACCTTGGTGGTCAATTCACGTCACCTCTGCGATTGATAACCCTACCCTTAAATCTTTGATACAATCAATCATGGCGTCGGCTGTGTGACGCGTAGCAACGTCCTGCTGGAACGACATTCCATCTTGGCCATAACTAATTGGTTATCATCGTTCTGTAGCGAGTAACTTTTTGAGGATGCATTGTCACCTTTTGAGCCTGATTTGTGTTGGTTTCGTTCCATATACGGCAATTTTGCTTGTTAATACATACAAAATCCAAAAATGCGTCTCGTCGCTAAAGATGATTGGGTCAAAATTGTGGTCCTTTTTCGAACGCTTACAAACGAAGTCCAGTAAGCGAACAAAAGGCATTGTCTTTTATCATGAACTTTGAGGTTTTGTGTCAGTTGGATCCCGTAAGGGTGTACGCCCCAGTTCCGATGCAAAATTTTGCGAAAGGCCGAGTTCTTGTGCACGGCGAGAATCGACTGCCTCGAGTTCTGCTGTACACTTTCACCATAGCGATGTTCTCGAGCGATCTTACGTTCCTTTGACGAACGAACGTTACTGGTTGATTACCGAACCGGTCATCTTAAATTTGGCCACCAAACGCTGAAGAGTTGACTGTGAAGATCAACTAGGTTTTTTTTTACATTGGAACGTGCTGTTCAATTGTGTTACTTGCCATGCTTATTTGGAATTAGTAACTTAATAATAAACAACTGATTTAACAGATGTCATCAACATAACATGACCGCCACAAGACGATAAAATCTACCCACGCCAATTGAAAAACCCTTAGCATTTGTTCGTGTTGAATTTTGCAATCGAAACAGGCTCTTTAAAACGCTTGTGTAGATTGAAATGCTTCAATGGGTATACGATTGACAACTTTCACACCATTCCACAGCAGAACATAAAAAATAAAAAAAAATCTGCGTATGCATTGCCACATAGTACTAGATTCCAAATTTGGCAATTTTGCAAGTTGTCGAATTTGTGAATTACATACATACATCTTTTTGTTCTTGAAATCTAGGCCCGCTTCGAATTACTCTTGGACCCAGTCAGCGAAAACAGTGCATTGTTTACGGTCGCTTAAAATTCCCATAGTTATTCCTCTTTTTAGGGTCTGAAAATAAAAAAAATGAACAATAACAACAGATAAAACATGGCCGACAGTAAATGTCAAAATTAATAAACTATTGGAAATCTCTATTTACACATCGTAAGTTAGAAAAGGCTTGGAATGTAAAATGTTACATACATATTTGCTTCAAAATTATTGGCATGTACGTTTAAAAATTCATTATTATCTTATAACTTTTAAGGTTTCCGCTGTTGTTGGACATAATTAATAAATATTTTCGGATAAGCCGCGTTATTTAAATTTTGTGAGTGGAATTTAGAACTCATCCCAAACATTTCGCATCAAATTGCATTGAGCGTGGTCACCGGTGACCGGTGAATTTCTAAGAAAGGAACTGGTGCACCTAGGCGTATACGTAATTTTTCCGTTTACATTTTATCTTAACCTCGATTGTGTATAAATCAAATTTAAAATTCAAGCCAAATTGCCCTACCCCTTTACGAAAAGTTTTCATAATTATAAGCAGAATACCCTTAAGGAATTGAGAAAAAATGAAAGTTCTCCCAGTCCCTTCTGAACACAAATTGACTTGACATATAAAATCGAAACAAAATTGTTATTTGAATAAAAATCTGTGAAAATTGAAATATTTTGAAAGTCAGAAAGGTTTAAGATAATTGTAGATACTTTAATAACATCACCGTAGAAAATCCCCCTACTATAGAAAAAAAGCTATTAAAAAAAACGATAAAGAGCTAGGTATGTCCATTAATCTAGACCTTATCACTTCGTCATTAAGTGTAAGGTTACAAGTAATTTTAATATAACATATTAGTCTAAGAGCGGACAACATACTTTTGGTTTGGAGGTATAAGCAAAATATGAGTATGAGCGTTTATGGGTGCAAACATCATGATATAATCGAATCAAAAGACTGGTAGATTTTCTATTTTCACCATTGGCGTGGTGAGGATTTAAAAATAGCGATTTGTCCTATTTATATGTCAGAGGTATTACGACTTATATTCCTTTAATAAAAACAGGAAATTAATCCATGTTATTTTCCCAAAGCCTAATCAAATCATCATCATCTTGACGATCCGATTTATATAGAAATCAAAAATCAACAAAAAAAATCTCAATAAAACGCCGATTAGTTTCGTGTGAATAGCTTATATTAAATTCTATTAAATGGAGCGTCAGGAATAAGGTGTTGGGGCTTAGGCAAAATGACAGAGCACTCCTGTTTTTAATAAAGAAATGGAAGTCGATATACCCTTGACACAAAAATAGGAAAAATAACCCCTCACCCACACCAATGGCTGAAAAAAAAACCTTCCAGATTTTTGTACTCGATATCAATACGCAACACTTAATTGCATGGAAAAGATTGATGCTGTCATTTGGGCTGGAAAGTTAGGGTTCCATATTTCCTCCATCATATAGTGTATACTTTGGTTGCCTTCCTTGACATACAGGGTGCACTTAACAATTTTGATATCATGTGATACATGTGCAATTGCGTCTGCACTGTTATTTCTGAATTTGGAAGGTTTGCTTGGAAAATTGATCAATCAAATGCTAACTAACAGAATTTTTAATTCAAAGCTGGGCGAATATGTTTAACAGCTCTAGACAAAAACAATAATTGTTCAATACCAACACTGAGCAAGGTCCAACGGTGAGCCTGTTTGTGCATGGGTGGAGCCTGGAGCACTTAGCACGACTTCCTCCGCTGTACTGGACACTCTGTTTCATTTATCACCCCTCGACATATTCGGCAAACAGATGGCTAGCTGCGAACATAGCTATTCGTCTAAAAACCTCCTCGCAATGGATCAATAATGAAATTGGCAACTTTATCATTCTGAATTCATTCGGTTCACTTTCAAGTAGACACAAACTTTCAGGTAACCATCCTTTCTAGAGAAGAAAATTCAATCCATTTTAAAACCGATGGATCAAAAACTAATGACGGGGTTGTGGAGGTGTTTATTTAGACAGACTTTTCGTCTTCGCAATTACTGCAGCGTGTTCCAGGCTGAACTTTTGGCGATTAAAGGAGTCTTATATAGGCTTGAGGAAAACGTGATATGAATCATTTAGCCAGGCAACTATTAAATCTCTTAATTCTGTTTCTTTGAGCCCAATAACAGCCCTTAACTGTGGATCTGAAGCTCTCCAAGGGTTTAATATCTTAAAGCAGATCGCATATAGGCTCCGTAATAGGTGTTATAACAGGAAACTGTTTGATAGGTAAGCACGTAACGCGACTTGGAATTTATTCTAACGATTTCTGCAGAAGCTGTATTGATGAAGAAGAGTAGAAATCGATCCATCACCTTCTCTGTACTTGTCCTGCTTTATCCCAAAGACGTAAAACGTACACTCCATCTGGGAGATTTCTACTACAATGATCTATAGTGATCTGCAAATATAGATATAATCAATCTGGTTTTCTTCATAAGGAGCTACAATTGTGATTTAACAATTAGTGAGAAAGTCGCCAAGATTCAATGTGCTATCACAATGGACTCACTCGTGGCCTAAGAATTTCGGTTTTCCTGCCGACAGCCAAGTCAACCTTACCTAACATAACTATTTACGCTAGATCGAGCTACATAATATTGTACTTAATTTATAAAACAGGACACGGTTTTAATTTATTTGTAATAGAATATATGTATAAATATGTTTGTACCTACATACATACATATATTAAATTTGAAGAAACATAGAATATTCTTGAAATTCCTTTTTTGTAATAGATATTTAAAATATAAACATAGGTTCTTACTACATACATATATACAAGTTACACAAAGTATTTTCCATGTGTTCAAAAACGAAACTCAATTAAATTAAGTATAAAACTGATTAAGCGTTCTATTTTTCTGGAATTTTTATTTTATCAGAAAAATCTTGTTCATGATTTGTGTGTATAGTGACTTTGTGCTAATTTATTTGCTATGCATATTAAAAAAACAAATTTTTAAATGTTTGAGCATTTAACCTTAAATAATTATATTGTGATTAATAACAAATTCGCATAATGAGTCAGATCCATATCAGAAAGTATGACATCAGATTCAATACCTTATCATTCTTGCTCATAATATAAATTCATAACTGAGTAACTGAGTAAGGTATATAGAATGTGTACATATTTATATATGTTTATAATTGTAACCAATAATTCCAACCTTAAATAAACTTTGTTTTCAAGCACGCTTCATTCATTTTTTATTGAATGAATAGACAATTACGTAATTTCTATTAATCCATGACGCCATTTCATAACGATTGGCCTTCATTGACGTTTTAATTCTGAATGTTTTGTTTACAATCAGGTACATAATATAAACTTTGTATCAAGTTATTTTGCGTTCGCGAATACTTCTCAGGTATAAAAGTGAACATTTAAATTGTAGTTTAAAATTTATTCAGAAATATTTCAGGTTTGAAAATGAACCTTACTTCCGGCGAAGAACTTTAGGTAGATCGAATTTGGACAGCAAGCAAAGTTTTGCCGAGAACATCCAAAGTTATGATGTAATTTTTTTTAAATTTAATTTTGGATACATAAATGGATTTTTAAGCATAAACAAATTAATCTTAAATAAATTACATAGGCTAACGTCTTGGAGAGAACTTGAAACAAGTGACTTACAACTCTGAAACATGAATGTTTGCATTTTGTGTGGCAGGTGACTTAAAATGTTCTGCCAAGTTCGAACGGCTTAGATGAAAAACATTTTTCATGATAAAATTATAATCTTCGAGGATTTGTTACTTTCTAGCAAGAGGCAGTATCCCTGATACAGGTGTAGGTGGCAGCAAACCCAATCCAATCCGGCCTGACAGTCTTACTCTTTGTTCATTATTATTAAATAATTGTTAGTTTAAAATTGAAATTTATATTTATTTTGTATATATTAATATTAAGCATAATCTGTAGATTTTTCAAATCGTAGATGGAATAAATAAATATAATATAAAAATATAAAATATACTCATTAACCATTATGCCTAAGGTTACTACTAATTTCGCATAGGGTGTTTTTTTTTAAATTTGAAATCAAACAGAACAATGTTTGTAATATCCATGAAATTGGCTTTATGTAAAACATAATTTCTTGGCATCAATTGAATATTATTTGGGGCATTTGGTCACCGTGGCCAGTTTTCGAACACTCCATAAAGTGGATGTGCACAAGATTATTATTGTTGAGCACGATGAGAATTGACACATTCCGATCATCATCAGCACAATGGAGCACATCAGTTATGACTATTGCGCACTGTATGTAGTCTTAGGCTAGGCGCGCACATTCAATTTTTAGCTGCGCAACTATTTGGTTGCTTATAGAAAACATATGAACTATTTGGTTGAATGTGCGCGCAGATGCATGTAATTATATGTTACACAAAATAGCGAACTCATTTTAGGCAATCGTTTAGTTTGTGTCAAAACATAAACTTTTTAGTTGCTCGAACCAAACAGTTGCGCAACTAAAAATTGAATGTGTGGGCCTAGCCTTAAGCAACTGTTTGGTTGCTTATAGAAAACAGATGAACTATTTGGTTGAATGTCCACGCAGGTGCATATAATTATATGTTACACAAAATAGCGAACTCATTTTAGGCAATCGTTTAGTTTGTGTCAAAACACAAACTTTTTACTTGCTCGAACCAAGCAGTTGCGAAACTAAAAATTGAATGTGCGCACCTAGCCTTACGGGATGCGTTTTATGGTTTAAAGTAAACATTTTGCGAAAACGATCAAAAGTTTCTCAAATTAGACGAGTATAAGGACCATAAAACGAACGTAATGCCCGATGTGTTTCTCGAATTGAACCGCGTTTTTTTTTTAATAAATTCGAAGAATTTGAAAATATTGCGATACAGCAATCGTTGCGTCAGAGTTATTGGCGTGTGAAAAATACTTTCATTTATTAATAAAAAACCAAATTGATTTTTTGGTATAATTTAAACATAATGGAATTATATTGAAATGATATTTTAACAAAAACAAACCAAACTAATATAAGAAGATTCGGGCTCTGATGGAATCCCAGTAGAGTTTTATAAATATGCAACCACAGAGTTTTTAGAGTACATCTTAGATTTTTTAAATAGAATTTTCAGTGAAGAGGTAATTCCCGAAAATTTTCAGCTGTCCAGAATTTCAGCAATTTTTAAAAAAGGTAACCGCGAACTTCCTGAAAACTATAGGGGTATTGCAGTATTAAACTCTTTAAGAAAAGTTTTCACACATATACTCTATGCAAGACTACTAAACTGGGTCGAACAAAATAATATCATTAGCTGTTTCCAAGCTGGTTTTCGAGCCAACCTCTCCACTATTGATCAAATTTTCGTACTTAGCACTTGCGCTAGACGTTTTATTGACAAAAAGAAGTGTTTATACATCTTCTTTGTTGACTTGAAAGCGGCTTTCGATACGATCAATAGAAACTCATTGCTTTATAAACTCTCACTAATTGGTTTGTCAACAAAATTTATACGAATATACGGAAAAATACTAGAAAATATGACTGCATCTGTACAAAACGGCTCAAAAAAGTCAAGGCAATTTAGATGTGATACGGGTGTCCCTCAAGGATGTGTTTTAAGTCCACTTATTTTTGCATTATTTATTAATGACGTTGAAAACCATATACCTGGAGGAATCCACTTTGGAGATGTTTCTGTTAAAGTTTTGCTCTATGCAGATGATTTAGTGATTCTGTCAGATAGCCCGCTTACCCTACAGCTTCAGATTAACAAGCTAAAACAGTTCTGTAGCTTGTGGGATCTTAAGATCAATACTACCAAATCGAAAATAATGGTTTTCAGGTCTAGAAATAGATCTATTGGGTATGCACGGAACTGGACCCTAGATGGTGAGATTATTGAAGTGGTAGATGAATTTAAGTATCTTGGATATATAATGACATACAACTTGAATATTCACGCACATATTAAAGCAAAAACAAATGCTGCGAAAATTGCAATAAATACAATATGGTCTCAGTTCTTTGCCAACAATTTCGTGGATCCAGCTTCGAAATTCCAAGTCTATAACGCTACAGTGAATAGTTGTCTTTGCTATGGGAATGAAGTGTACGGGTACGAACAGTTAGAAGAAATAGAAAACCTGCAAAGGTATTTCTTCAAGCGAATTTTTAGGTTACCTTCCAACACCCCTATTTACGCGATTCACCTGGAGTCAGGCTTACCCCAAATATTTCTGAGAAATCTAAAGGCAAATGCGGATTATATTG
This sequence comes from Chrysotoxum bicinctum, assembly GCA_911387755.1. Taxonomy (NCBI): domain Eukaryota; kingdom Metazoa; phylum Arthropoda; class Insecta; order Diptera; family Syrphidae; genus Chrysotoxum; species Chrysotoxum bicinctum. The sequence goes on along the minus strand of OU426989.1, from coordinate 80,913,137 downwards.
TTAAGGTATTAAAGCGATCAGATCGAAACCTGCAGAAACGGATTCTCATGATTTGTTTTAGATGCGGTTACAGTCCAATCAAAAACTGGTATGACCTTGCTATAACACATAATTTTACAATATCACTGACAGTGGATAATCTAGAAGCTTTAAAAAATTCATTATATGAATGCATATCTGTAATAGATGATACGATGTTTCAGTTGTGTGTTCTACGAGGAACAGAATCAGCATCAAGGAGTACATACAGGCAGCTTAATCTCAAACTGGGAGAAAACAATTATTTTAGAAAAGAGTTTACTGTTCTCGAAATGAGTTTAATTTTCAAGACTAGAACCGAAATGCTTGATCTGAATTTTAGGCCTCATAGAACAGATTTAAACCCTGTGTGCTCCCTCTGCAACCTAAATCAGAACGAAGATGTTTTTCATTTCCTAGCACTTTGTCCAGTTCTGCAGGAAATCCGAAGACTTTATTTTGGTTCTAGTTTTCTTTCGCTAGCGGAATGCGTCAGGGTTTTAAATGGAGACCTTGGTTGGAAGCCTCTTATACGCTATATTTCACACGCAAGAAACTTTCGAAATGAATATATGAATATGTTTTGAGATATAATTATAATTGCTCTTTTTTGTTTTTTTTTTTTTGTTTTAGCTAAACTAAAAGCCTTTACCTAAAATAAATATTTTATACATGCAGTCCTTCTTTCTTCTTTTATATTTATTTATAATAGCCTTAAGAGATGTATCTCGACTATTTTTTGTTTTAGCTAAACTAAAAGCTTGTACTTTTCTTCAATTTTTTTTTTTTGTTTTGACTAAACTAAAAGTCACATTATTATGATATTGAATTTTGAATAATAAATCTTCCTAATTTCTTTTTTGAATTCAAACTTAAACTCTCATGTATACATACATAAATATTTTTTTTGCTTCTATTAAAGAATAATAAGACAGTTGAAGTATTTTCTATTTTGTTTTGACTAAACTAAAAGTTGCAATATTAAATACATAATGTTCATTATAAATTTTATATTTCTTGTATACGCATATATTTTAAATTATTTGTTTAAATTATTTTCTCTCATTATTGTATTACTACTTTTTTATTCTTTTTTATTTGAGTTTCTTCCGGCAGACGGCTTATCAAGCCATGCTTTGTAAATCTTTTTGAATCTAAACTATTGTACTTTTGAATGATTGAAAAATAAAGACTTTATCTATCTATCTATCTATCTATCTATCTATAAGAAGATTCAATACTTTAAAATTGAAATGTCAAATTACATGTCTATTCACAATCGTTAAAGTATGTTCAATATTCACATTAATAGTACAATTTATCTGTCAATTAATTGGTAATTTCTATCGTTTATCAATCAGTAGATATTTGACAACTATAATAAGGTTGTTATATTTAAAAAAAATACCAAAATTCAAAATGTTAAAAAACTAATAGAGTTGCTCACACAAAATTGTTTTTATCATGTGAAAACAATGAAGTAATTGTTTAAAAAAAAAATTTAGGTAAATATTCCAAAAATGTTACTATTTTTACATATTCCTACCATTGCAAATATAAGAAACAATACAAAAACCAGAGAAATCAGATAGTTTAAATCAGTGTTTTTCAAACTTTTTGAGTACGCGACCCCTTTGCTACATACGCTGAAACCCTTCCAAGCCCGGTCTAATTACACAAGATTTTACTTATTCGCGATGAAATTTTCTCCTGTATTGCAAAAAAAAAATTGTAGCAGGTCTTGCAGTAATTTTCATTTTTTCGAATTCTTAAGTGCGCATCAGAATTGTTATTTTTGTTTGTTTGTAATTTTTTTTATTTTTCTACCTACCTACATACATATGTATTGTAATTTTGATTTACTGTTTTGTTTGATACATTTTTGTTAGCTAGCTATCAAGTAAAATACCGAGTCGCCAGAGCAGGGAAACCTCATACAATTGCTGAGAATCTTATTTTGCCTACGGCCCTTGATATGGTTGAAATTAGGGGAGAGTGGGGCACATTTGAACACTTTTTGCTTTCCAGACTGATAAAACCTAAAATATTCGAGCAATTGGCCTAATATTTTACTCACATTGAACAGTGGTTAAAATTTTAAATTACTTTTAAAAAAGAGTAATAAAGTAAAATTTTATAAGCATTGCTCAAATGTGCCACACTCTCCTCTATTTTGGCAGATAAACTTAAAAATATACCACTTTCTGACAATACAATTGAGCGGAGAATAATTGACATGGCCTTTGACATTCAAGAACAATTAATTGAAAAATTCAAGAAGAGTGCAAATTTTGATTTGCAACTGGAAGAATCTACTGATGTTTCAGACTCTGCACAGTGGTATTTGTTCGTTTTGAAGCAGAGGAAAACATTGAAGAAGAAATTTTATTTTTCAAAGCTCTTCCTGCTAATACTACTGGCCAGTTTTTGTACGATATGTTTTTAGAAAGCTCTCGCAACTACGAGATTGATTGGAAAAAATGTTTTGCTATTTGTAGCGATGGTGCTAAAGCTTTGACGGGCAACAAAATTGGGCTCATTGCAAAATTAAAAAAAAATAACGCCAAACGTTTCATGGACACACTGCTATCTTCATCGACATGTTCTAGCATCCAAGGTGCTACCTTCCGAATTAAATGATGTGCTTAAAGATGTGATTAGAGTTGTGAACTTTATTAAAGGCAAGGCCTTGCAAAGTCAGCTGTTTAGGATCATATGCGATGAAATGGGTTCACTCCATCAAAATCTCCTTTTTCACACAGAGGTCAGATGTCAAAAGGAAAGGTATTGACGAGTTCTGGAATTGAATGCCGAATTATTGATGTTCTTATAAGATTCAAAATCTGGAAATTCGGATCATTTTTGTGATCCCACCTGGCTCTTAAAATTATCATTTCTTGCTGATCTTTTCAACTACTTAAACATTTTGAATAAGAGCCTCCAAGGAAGAGAAGAAAGCATTTTAACTGCAAAAGATATAATCAGAGGATTCCTCGCAAAACTTCGTTTGTGGTCAGAGTCCTTACCAACAAACCGTTTTAATTATTTTCCTTGCTTTCAAAAGATCCTCGAAGAATCGATATCATTAAGCTCTCATATTCATACTCGTATCATGGTACAGAGTTTGCATAATTTGGAGAAGAAACTATTAAGTTACTTTCCGGAACTCGATTCTGAAAGTGTAGATGGATAAAGATGGGTATTAAATCCTTTTTTGAATATGTCAGTCAAACTCGCCAATCTACCATCGGTAAAGATGAAATAAAATCTTATAGATTTAGCTGCAGATGGCATACTGAGAATGGAATTCATTTTGAAAACGATTGACAATTTCTATAAAATAAAGAGAAGAGTATCCTGAGCTGACAAAAGAGGCTTTGAAGTTGTTACTGCCATTCGCCACTTCATATCTATGTGAAGTCACATTCTCTTTAATATTTAACATTAAAACTAAAAAACAAAACAGACTAAATTTGGAAAATCATCCTAATCATAAAAGTGTCAAAAACTAATCCCAGATTTCAACGTTTATTAAAAAATAAACAGGCACATACTTATGTCGCTCTAAAAAATTTTTGTTTTATTTAATTTTTTTAGCACAGGACTTTTGTTTATTAATAATACCGGCTTGCGACCGCGACCCCCCAAGGATCTCTTCACGACCCCCCAGGGGGTCGCGACCCACAGTTTGAAAAACACTGGTTTAAATAATAACTAAAGTATTTTGAATAAAACTTACTAAATTTAATATTGATTTATTTAGGAATGGATAAGTTTTAATTGGCAGCACTGTTTTCTGTGACAGCAGATTTAAAAGTTCTCGGTCGTTTTAAGGCTAGTTTGGTTTGAAAATTGGAAACCAGCGGGTATGCATCTACAAAAATTTTAGATATCCAACGAGATGCAAAAAGCCATTAATGAATTGAGAGCAATCCGTAATTTTAATAAATTATAGTCACGATAAGATGAGCTATAGTTATTGAAGTATAATATTTTATTAAAAATTGATTCTAATACAATCATTAAAATTTCAATAAAAAAAACCTATCAACTAAGAATTTGCAATTGACTGAAACATTGATAGATAAAAATAATTTTAAGAATGAAAATATCGAATTTATCAAAAGAATTATTCACAATAGATCCTTACTATAAATACTATTCACAGTTTATTTCAAAATTGATGTTTGATATCTGTGAGTATGCAAGTGATACAAATTCGTTATTTTGATGATAAATGTCAAATATCGAATTGATAATTGACAACCGTAATAGGTGTCTTTTTTTTTACTTTACTGTTTTTATGATAAAAACAGATTTTTCCTAAGAACCAAAACCTTGTATTTATTAACGTTTGCGGTTCGTTTTGTTCTTTTAAAACAAAACTTTTTTATAAAATTGCATTTTTACATATTGAACTATTGCGTTCCAAATTGGATCTGATAAGGATACATATTTCACATTACTCTTGAATAATTTGAAAGATTTTTGACATTTCAAGTACCTGAGAAGTGTACGCAAGGTATAAAATATTACCTGTTTTTATAAAGATTGTACAACTCGTAGCAACAACAAACAAAGTCTGCTTAACTGCTAGTTTGTAAAGAGAACATTCTTGACTTTCATTCTATGCCCCATTTATATGAGTTCGTTAAAAGATACCCGACGTACATATATAAATAAATATGTATGTACATATAACCCAAAAAAATGTGTGTGTCACCTTTTCAATAAAATATGCAATCTTGCAACCGCTTCCCTTGTAATAATTATGTTTATGTTTAATAAACTACTATATTTATCTCATTTTCTCTCCAGGAAACAAAAAATAAATCTCAAAAATGTCTCACTCAGTAACAATCACAAGGACCACAACCAGTACCACTAACACCTCATACATTGTACTGAACACTGGGTACATGAAAACAGCTCCAGGAATTCTCAAACTCCTACAGCTCGTGAGTTTTAATTTTCAAAATCAATATATTATTTCAGTTTTGTTTAAAAAATTCTCCTAAATTTCAGCTTATTGGTGCAGCATGTGTTGGAATTTTTGCCTATTACTTCAATAGCAACAGCGGTTACCTTAATACTTCAATGTACCTTTTCTTTTTCCTGATGGTGACGACATTTATGATTGGAACGTTTTGTCTTTTACTGGCGTGTCTTACTTCACTCAGTACAGGGGGCATCATTGCCAAAACAATTTACGTAAGATATTTAAAAATCCAGAAATGCAAGGGTCGTTTCATTTTTTAACTCAACAAAATAATTTTTTTTTTAGGAACTCATATATCACTCCATCGCTGGCGTTTTACTGTTGGTGGCTTCCTTATTGATACTCATTGATTTGACTGACTCGAGATATAAGAACTACAGGCAACACGATGTGTATATGGCGGCCGCCATTATGGGTCTTATAAACAGTGTTCTGTACTTCATAAGCACATATCTGGCACATAAATCATACCGTGGAATCTAAACTTTAATTTTAAGTCTTCGTCAAGTTGTAAAAAGCTTTTTTCTTCAACTAGAGCCTAAATCAAAATTAAATTCAGTACATTTTTAATTCTGTTTTTTTTTGTATTACTATTTATTTAGACTTGTAAGAGATTTAAACGTGTTCCATACAGAAAGAAAACCTAACACAAAAAAAAAGAACAAAAATGTGTAAATCATACCGAATACTCCATTAATATTATTATACATGTATGTAAACACAATTATGTATCACTTTTTTGTAATAGATATTTTACTAAAAATAAATCGTATGAATTTAAAAGTACGTACATAACAACGTTCATATACTGGTGGTCGACAAAGTTTAAAAATGGGCAAATAATAAATTCGAAAAAATGCGTTAATGTCGATAATCTCGAAATCGTATTTTTGCGAATTTACTATTCCATTGGTAAGAGAAATCTATTTGTTTTTAATTTGGATCTGTCAAAATGCCGATTTTGACAATTTTTGCATGTCATTGCACACTAATATCGATTTAATTTTTGATTTAAAATCAACTTTCTCCAATCTATATTTCCCGGCTAATATACCTCTACCTGTAATAATACCAGAACAATTTTCAGCTTGTAAATGTAAATTAAGGTTGTTCAGGTTAGTTCGATTGCTAAAATTATGTCAAAAAATGAAGGAAATTATTTCTAGTACAAAATGAAAACTGTTTAAAACGATTCTCTACATTTATGTATCGGAGAAGACCAAAAATTACGGCAAAAAATACTATTATGCCCCAAAGTTAGTAAATTTATTATTATTTGTAAAAATACGTACAAAACACTACAAAATCCTCAGTTCCAACGCTCGTCTTCAATGATACTCCTGTTGTACGCTCGATATAGTATCTTTCATATTGTTCTGAAGATGTGTTTTTCAACGCTGGCAAAACTACTGCATAAGATTTTCCATCTATCCTATTCTACAGGTCTCTTTCCGAGTGGATGGAAAACAGCATTTGTCTAGCCTATCCCTAAAAAAGGGGAATCCTCCTCCTCCTTTAACTATCGTCCAATAAATTGCACTTACATCCCTTCTTTCCAAAGCCATGGAAACGCTGATCAATTTTAACCTTAAGAAATATCTTGAGGAACGAAAGCTTTTTAATGACAGGCAGTATGGCTTTCGGTGCTATATCGAACCTCAAGTCCAACAAAGCCGCTGGAGCTGACGGCCTCGCTGCCGAACTGTTCAAAGCGGCAGGCGATGACTTGGTTGGGAGCTCATCTGCAAAATATGGTCGGAAGAAAGCATGCCCGATGAATAGAACCTCAGTATTGTCTTTCCGATCCTCAAGAAAGGAGACCCTCTGAACTGCGCCAACTACAGATGCTTAAGTCTCCTGAACATTTCGTACACGATCCTTTCTGCCGTATTATGTGAACGTCTGAAGCCTTTCGTCAACAACCTGATAGGTCCATATCAGTGCGGCTTTAGACCAGGAAAGTCCACCATCGATCAAATATTCACATTACGGCAGATCTTGGACAAAACCCAGGAGCTATAAATCGACACATACCACCTTTTCATCGATTTCAAAGCCGCGTACGATAGCATCTATAGGAACGAACTATGTGCATAGAGCAATGGCTAGTTGGCATCCCTGACAAACTTGTCTGTTTGTGCAGGATTACGATGGAGAATGCACGCTGCTCCATCAAGTTCGGAAAAGATCTCACCGATGCATTTGATGTCAAAAAAGGTTTTAGGTAAGGCGATGCTCTATCGTGCGACTTCTTCAACATAGTTTTTGAAAGAATAGTGCAAAACTCACGCGTCAACACAAGAGGCACAATCTTTCAAAAGTCTGTTCGGATACGCCGACGACATTGAAATTATTGAAAGAACAAAGCGTGATGTCAGTGGCGCATTTGTGAACATTGAGACGGAAGCGAAGAAGTTGGGTTTAGCTGTAAATGAGGGCAAGACCAAGTATATGCTGCCATCAAGAAAGGACACAACACCGACGTCTTGGACAGAACGTCATTAATGACAGGTATAACTTTGAGCTACTGAAGGACTTTATATACCTAGGCGCCGCTATACACTCAGAAAACAACACCAGCGCTGAAATCAAACGGAGAATAACTCTTGTAAATTGCTGTTTCTTTGGACTAAGAAGGCAATTGAGTAGCAAAGTCGTCTCTCGAGCAATTAAAGTGTCCCTCCATAAGACCCTCATCATCCCGGTCCTTATCTATGGTGCAGAGACATAGACTTTTTCGAAAGTGAATGAGAGCGCTTTAGGCTGTTTCGAGAGGAAAATTCTTCGTGTGATCTTTGGTCCCGTCTGCATAGACGGGGAGTAGAGGAGAGGAAAAGATATCAGTGGCCACAAGCCATAACCGCTTAAGTCGATTTTTAATATTTTTCAGGAGAGCAGTTTTAAGTTTCATATTCTCTCTATGAATCAGGAATTATGAATTCTTAAATTTTTTAAATGCAGAAATGAAGAAAGAACACACATTTTTCATATACTAGAAAGAATAAATTCTATGCCTTATATTTAATGAGTAATTAAAGAAAAAAACACTTAAGCTGTTATGGCTTATTGAAATTTAAAAAAATAAAAAGCTTAGGTCGAGTTAGGTTGTTATGGTATATTAAGAAAGACCGATTCAAATTTCTTTTCTCGACTTAGGTCGTTATGCCCTGTGTGAGATTGTGGGAAAAAATTTCCTATGTTGACTTAAGTTCTTTTTCCTTATCAATAAACCAATGTATTTATTGACTTAACTTAATTTTCCATATGTTTTCCCTTTGTCGTGAAAGTATCATACAAGTAAAGGAAAAGTTTTTAATTTGAATATTTTATCTATTCAAACTTTTAGTATGTACCCATAAGTTTAAATTATGTATTGTACATCATTGATGCAATTTTGAGCCAAATCGATATTTTAGTATCTTCTGATTTGTCAAGACCTGTTAAATCGGGATAAGTGTTTGGCTCGTAAATATTGGATCCAAGATTGTCATAGACTAAAAGTCATGATTTCATTTTTTAAGTCTATGAAATCCTTTTATTATCGTGAAAGAAATTGTTTAGATTTAAAAAAGGCTGTCATCTCTTTTTTACTTTAAAAAAATTGAAAACTAAACTTCATCTTTGTGCAAAAATTCTGTGTAGGACAATTGATTGCAGCTTTTATAGTAAAGTAGCCACCGAACCGAGTTGCTAGTTTTTTTGTTGCCATCTTCATCTGTTCGTTTCCAGGAAAATTTAGATCTATAAAGTTTGTCGAAATCAAAAAATCGTTCTCGATTTTTGTCTCAATTTAATCAGTCTTATTTCCAACGCTGTTAACGAAATAAAACCAATCACTTGGCGTTAACATTTGGACCTTCGTTTTGTTCATACTAAGCTAATTGAGATCGTGGTCGCTGTCACATTAATTTGTAAGCATTGGTTCAATGATCGATGAAGGTCAAAGCCTTAAGTTTTAAAGTGTTGGGGTTTTATTGCTTCTTTTTTCGTTGCGCTTTGCTTAGGCTTTATCGAAATTATTTTTTTTTTGTTCAATCAATGCGAAATTTTCATTTTCGGACTCGTTAACCTTTTTTTTCAAAGCAAAAGAACACATGTCTACTTTCGGGGCGGGGCCTTATACTTTTTGCCGATAAATCTGAACATTTTAAAGTATGTATTTTGATAAGCTTGCAAGATTTAAAGATAATGATTTATAATGGATGGACATTGATGTAAAACTTAAGTTATCAGTTAAATATTTTGTACACGAGTCCCTTCGAATGAAGTGGTTTTCATGTGCAGTAATCCTCCAAATATGTCGTTTTCTTCTTCTTATTGATGGGAGCATGTTTTCCTCTGATATTCTGAATTTATTTATTTTAAGAAGAATAGAAGATTAAAAGAAGCTCTCAGAAGAAAATATTTTTTACAAAAAACATTAAAAATATGTTCGTATTCTTCATACTACGGTCGCGTTTTGGCTTCCAGTTAATTGTGTACACCAAGGTGTCAAATTTTGTATCTTCAATGTTTTTGAGGGAAGCAATATCTACATAAAATTCTTTGGCTATAGTTTCCTAATGACCAGTAGCTGTCGAACTACACTTCAAGTTTTCCAAATTTAATTCTCTCGCTGCATTTACTTCTACAAATATAAAAATGATAGCAAGCCTTAGCCTTAACAGTCTTTCTGATGATTGGAAGTTTAAACCGACACTTTTACTTAGTTTAACATTTAGGTCTTGCAAACGTTTCTTCTATTTGAGCTCTCAGAAATTGAATTACTAGACTGTCTAAATAAATTATTAATATTATTATTGTTTATTAATCCAACAATAAATGTACAGAAAAATAGTTTATATCAGCTGGAGCGGCTTGGGCTTTCTACTGAAATAAATTCAAATTTGGATATTTCACTGAATCATTTGAGTGTATATATTCCGGTTTATTAAAAAAAATTACCATCAAATCATCAAATCGAGATCATTTTCAACGTTCTCAGTTTCATGTATGTACACTGTACATAGTTGAATAGTTCACCTGAACAACAAAAAATTATATGCATATCTTAACACAAACCTTAGAATTGTATTAAATATTAAAAGTTTTGTTGCTATAAGTAATGACTTAAAAAGAAGAGTAATTGGATCAAGTCAACATCAAAAGTTTGGCCGTTCATTGATGACTGTGTTTCGTTATATTCAGTTCAAAATATGGAAACATTTTTGTTTGGTTTAATTGTAATAAAACTAATAATATTATATTTTGATTTAAAGCAAAAATGCATTTCTAAAAGTACACTCAATGACAATGTACAAATCATGAAAACAGGGACTGGCAGCATGAATGTTTTAATTTCATTCCATTTTCTTTGCGAACAAACTGATCTCTATTATTACATTGTCCTGTACTAAAAATAATAGACAATAATTTTCCTAAGCCTAGTAGGAAAAAAATTACTCAATGTAAGATAAATTCTTAAGACTTCTTATTTTGATATTTCTTTTTGAATTTGAAACCTAACATTTATTTTAGAACAAATGAAAAGTAAATATGTTGTAACGAGTACTTTATCTTATTAAGTAATACCTATATTAATTTTGTTAGTAAGGAACTGCCACAATGTGATATCAGCTCCTAAATACATCTCATAACTATATCGTGTATATCAGAGTGGTAATACATAATTATTTTGTTGTAATTTGTAAGCATCCTTGCTAGTTCCATTATTTGCACAGCTCATTTTCGGTATCTACGCACTTCTTTAATTAAACCTTTCAATTTTAAACAGCACTTACACTACAGATGCGACTGTTCGTAATAACCTATCTTCACTTATGACTCATTTTTACGGTAAACTGATTAAGGCAAAAGAACATAAGTCAACTTAGATTTGTGATTTTTTAAATTTAAACACGGCATAACGGCCTAACTCGATTTATGATTTTCATACAATTATAGTCTGGTTAGCCAAAAGCACTTATGTTCAGTTAAGTTTGTCAAAAAATAGATTTGCGATTTGCCATAACAACCTAACTCAAGTTGAGAAAAGTAAATATTTGTTTTACTTTAGGGAATAAGAGCCTATGTTAACATAAGAAAAATGAAAACTAAGCGTTTTTAATTCTTGGCAAATTCAAAATTCCTTAACTTGACTTATGTTTTTATTCCTTATTATATTTTTTTGTTAATGGAAAATAATATAAACTTATCTTAAGTTATGAAACCGCCGTTGTATTTTTATGGAGTTAAGTTGTTATGGCAAATTATAACTTTTGAAAAGCGAGTTAGGTTGTTAGGTTTTTTGTTTATAACTTTTGTTTAAAAAAAGATACAGACTTAAAAAATTGAGTGGACATAGATTTTTATATTCTCAGCACGATTATAGTAAAAACTCAATTTCGTCATAACTCGAGTTAGGCGGTTATGGTTTGTGGCCACAGTATAACCACGAACTGTACGGGCTGTACAGCAAAACTGACCTAGTGAAACGTATAAAAGTCCAACGATTGAGATGGCTGGGTCATGTAGAGCGAATGGACCGGAATGGAGAAAGTAAGATTATTGCACTCGATATTTCAAAAGCATTCGATGGAGTTTGGCATCAAGCTTTCTTATCGAAAATGCGTGCATTTGGTATCGATGAACCTTTTCTTCGTTGGATTAGAAATTACCTTTCGGACCGTTCTCTACAAGTAGTACTGGACGGTTTCAAATCTGATATCCACAAAATAATAGCTGGTGTGTCCCAGGGCTTCGTTTTGTCTGCGACATTTAATTGTTTCGCTGACGGCAGTACCCTCAGCTTTTCATATTCGTCTTTAGATTCACATCCCTGTCCTTCGGATGTGGACTTCCAACGGCAGCGTATGATAAACTCATTAAATTCTAATCTTGACAGTATTGTCTAATGGGGAATCAAAATCTGTGTAGAATTTAATGGTTCGAAAACTCAATGCTGTTAACTGTCGCTAAAGAGTAACGCTCCCTTAATACCACTTTCTACTTGCATCGAGGAGAATTTTAGTTCTAGGTATGTGAATCACAGATCATCTTTTGTGGAGAGATCACATACGAGTATTTGACGTCGCCAAAAATGCTAATAATTGTTTAGGTTTTCTCCGCCGATGCAATAATAAATCCAATATTCGTCCAACGTTTGAATGTACTCGTAATTCTCATATTTGGGAACTTGAGACTCTTGGATAGAATTAAAAAAAGAGCTTTAAAAATGATAGAGGAGACCGGAAACATTTGAATCTCTCGATCACCGCCGCAATGTTTCATGTCTATCATTGGTATACCGCTATTTTCATAAACAGTGCTGTAGTGAAATAGCCAGTTTCATTCCTCCCCTCAAACAATTCTACCGTAATACCCGTACTCCTAGGAATGCTCATCAATTTACCCTTAAGCCCAATTTCGGCAATGTACATCGGTATCTCCTTTCTAATCAAAAAAAAAGGTTTAATGAAAATCGATCCAGCCGTTCGCTCTGCAGCAAGAATTACAAGACTAATTTTTTTACGAATGCATAATTTGCCATATAGTTTCTAAATATGTTTTTTTTTTTTTTTTTTTTTACGTTTATTTATTTCACTTAATCACTATTACATTTAATTTTTTTTAGTCAAAATAAACTTAAAAACTATGTATTTGCTATATATATATATATTTCAATGTTTATGGCCACTGTGGCACTCAAAACTTGTTGTTACTATTTATATACAAGTGTATTTTATATACAGATCATTATTATGTTAATTCTTGAGAGTATTATTTACATGACTTTATTTATTTTTTATTTGATATTAGGAAATGTGAAGAAAACCTTTTTTCAATGGTGTATAGATGTTTTTTTTATATAAAATTATAACTAATGACTTAAATCTAAATAAACTAACTAAACTAACTAAACTAACTAAATCTATCTTATGTCTAGAGACCAGGCCCTGCCATGCGGTCTCTGTTCCATCGATCAAAAGTTTATTATAACTATCAATCGATAGATCAAAAACAACATGGCAGGGCCTGGTTTGGCCTGATTATAAGCTAGCCTCAGCCCAATCAAGCCACCAATATTTATTCCGATTGAGTCTTTCAAAGTTATTTTTATCTCTTTCAGGTATGCTCACGCAGTATCTCGAGGTAGTTTCACCATTTCTCATGTTTGTTGGCACATATTTAATTGTTTTGTCAGTTGCCCGTCTTGTAGCATGGTATATAATAGGTATATTTGCTAAGTCTGATAGGTAGCCATGTGCATCTAGAAACAAGAATGCTTCAGGAGGTATGTATCCACTTTCCAATGTATTTTTGAAATACTCAGGGTTGGGATAAAACAAACCTGAGATGAGTTCGTTTTCCGTAACACTTGCTGACCTGGCGAAGTGATTCCTCACCAGACTCAGAATTACGTTGTCAATTCTGGACAACCCGGAAGTATCCAATAATTTCTTGTTTGAAATATAATGCCGAAAGTCAGAATGTTCACTTTTGTACATCTGCATGCAAGCTCTGAGACATTTTCTCTCAAACATTCTAAGCTTTTCCATATACGATGGACTAATATTCCACCACACTGGACTCGCATAAGTCAGAATTGGACGAACAAATGCTTGGTAGCAAATAATCTTCACATCAGATCTCAGATATCGTGAGTAGAAAAGGCTTCTGAGAGACATAAATGCCCCTCTTGCCCTTTGCAACTGTATATTTATGTGTTCATTGTAGTACAAAAACTTGTCCAAATGGACACCTAAATACTTTACAACAGTCTTTGATTCGACCCGAAGACCATTTGAACTCATTATTTTCATATTTTTCCAGTTACGTCTCAAATCTGAATTTCCGCGTCTTATTGGGGTGCGGAACAGTATGGTTTCACATTTTGTATAGTTGATTTTAAGCTTCCATTCAGAACAAAATTCCTGAAATCTGTCGAATTTGCTTTGAAGATTTGTTTGGATTTCATAAATTCTTGTTCCGCTTGCATACAGTGTAACATCGTCAGCAAATGCTATAGAATCATCCAGTTTCCTGAGTATTTCAGAAATATAAATATTAAATAGGTGCGGTGCAGTTACTGTGCCCTGCAGAAGACCATTGATGACATCAAAAACCTTGGTCGTCATGTATTTTCTATCTGTTACAACAAATTTTTTGTCATATATCATTGACATAACCATCTTTATAAGATGTGAAGGGAATTCATAACGTAATAGTTTATATATAACTCCGTCAATCCAAACCGTGTCGAAGGCTTTTTCGATATCCACTAGACAGGCAGCTGTGCTTCTCTTGGCGTTCAAGTTCCAATTGATATCTGAAACCAGTTTTGTAATAGCGTGTACTGCCGAGTGGTTTCTTTTGAACCCAAATTGGTTCCGTGGAATAGTCTCCTTTCTCTCACATTCGTATAAAATTGACTTACTAACAACTACTTCTAAGATTTTTCCAATATTAGGTAGGAGACTGATGGGCCTATAACTAGAAATATCAGAAGGATCTTTCTTTTTTTTTATGATGGGATATACTTTCGATATTTTCCAATAATTTGGGAAATAGTAGTTATTTAAAAGATTGTTGAAGATAACGCAGTACGACCGTATGATATCAATCGGGATATGCTTTAGAACAATGTTAGGAATGTTATCTAAACCACTTGACTTCTTATTGTTGAGTTTTCTGAAAATGTATGTCAGTTCGTCTAAGGTTGTAAAGTAATTGTCAGTTTGTTCCATTGTCAGTTCGTCTGCTTTCAATGTCTCAGTAAATCTCAGGAGTGTTGGTATTTCGCTATTACGAAATCTCAATAGTCCATCACGTACTTCATCAGTCCTGCAGCTAGGGAAATCCCTAGCATGTATCGACTCAAAATGAGAGCCTATCAGATTAAGTTTATCTATCCCACCATCTATAACAAACTGGCTATCGGCGATGGGGCAGTCCTGGACATTAATCCCAGCCTGGGTTAGAAGTGTCTGAGAAGACAGTGGTAGTTTTAGTTTTGGAATAGTGAGAACGTCACGTGGCTTGAACATTTTGTTTATTTTTGGGAACATATTTCTCGAGTCTTGTTTTATAATACTTTCAGCTCTTTGTTTCCAGTAATCGTTCGCACTATTCCGAAACTGCTGGCTTAATAGAGTTTTCACATTCCTCAGGAGGGATTTCAATCTCTGAAGCTCCAAATTGTGCAATACATCTTGGAACTGGCGATGTATTCGACTTATCTGAGTGATTAAAAAGCTCTTGTGTGTTTGAAGTGTTTTTATGTCACGCTTTAGATAACATTCAATGCTGTTTTGTGATTTCATTTTTGCAACTGACGACTCAATAGCTTGTAATATCACCGTGTTTAAGTTGCCGATATAGGAATCACACTCCTCGTTAGAGGGATTCCTATTGCTAGGAATACTAGAAGAGGCAGGGCAATTCCTTTATTTTCTGGTGGCGCAACGCTGGAAACGGCACCAATCAGTCTGCCTAAAATTTAATTTAGGGACCTCATGCAACGTTGCGAAGCGAAACCCAGAGTCTTCAGTAAGTTTCATCAGTATTTCTATAGCATGATGATTGCTATCATACGGTAGTAAGGGAATTTTATTGTTGTGGAGTGTTTCTATTTGCAGTCGGGCATCCGCGATGCAAAGGTCAAGATATGAATTTCCGGACGGAAAACTTGGTGTAACTGGGCTATATAATTTCATTTTATACTCGACCTGGTTGTCTTCGATAAAGCGATGAAGGAATCTGCCTCTTCCGTTCGCCACCGCATCCAACCAGGCCGGATTTTTCGCGTTCAGGTCTCCGGCTAAGATGAAATAGTTATTTAGACTATCTAATCTTAGCTTCTCGAACAATTTTTCAATTTCGCAATTAAATTCACTGCCGGAAGCTGGCGGAGCGTACGCCGATATTAAATACAGACAACCATTATCTCTTAAAGGCAGAGAGATAATGGTTGTCTCTAGGCAACCAAAGTTTCGGATGTCATTTCTGTCGATGAGGGAGTAGGCAAGGGGCTTTCGAACAAGTATAGCCGTACCACCACCTTGAACTGAGTTTCGTCTGTCTGTTCGTATGAGATTATAATTTTTAAATTGTAAGTAATGTCTGTCGTTAAGTTTTGTTTCACTTAAAAAAAGCACGTCTGGTTTATGATCCTCTGCAAAACGCAATAAATCCCCGCGCCTTTTAATGGAAATTATAGAATTTACATTAAGCGCAGCTATTTTGAGGGATGCACAAGTGAACCCAGCCATTTCAAGGCATAAGATGGCTCAGAAGGGCATTAACCTTCGCCGATAGTTCTGATACAGTCTTGGCAAGACTGTTTACTTGCATTTGCAACTTATCGTTTCCAGTGTTGTTACTAGCAGTACCGGATCCAACACTGGGTCCAACTATATTGGCTCCAGCATTATTTCCAGCACGGCCACTAAGCACGTTTGCGTAGGATATACCACCTCTTACGTAATCCTCTACCCTGTTCACTTTTTGGGAAGTATTCAATTGTACACCCCTTTTTCGTATCTTAAGTCGTTCTGATATTATTTTATACTTTTCGCAGCCTTTCCATGAAGCAGGATGACCACTTTTTTGGCAGAGAACACAATATATCTCTTCTTTTTTTGCTTCTTTTTGTACATCACAACTACCTGGCTCATGTGTATTTAAGCACTTAACGCACCTGTATGCCATGCTACAATTCGAAGCAGCATGTCCAAACCGCTGACATCGGCGGCATTGAAAAATATCAGTTCTACGTAATTTTTCAAAGTGTATTACGTGATTAAATATATGTCTTATGGCACGGAGATTTTCGGTTTTACTATCTGGCGATAACTGTACCGCTATAATAGGCAGGGTTCTTTTTAGACTTATCGAACGCGCCGTTGTATACCTGAATGCTTTTTCGAATTTAACATCTTCTAAACCCGAGTCTTGTAGTTCTTGTAGAACTTCTTCTGGGCTGAAGCTTGCACTAAGACCTTTAATTAAAAATGACTGTAGTTTGTCTTCCTTATTTGTGTATGTAAAATATTCAGAATTTGTTTCCTTTAAGAGGTCTTTGACTTTGCTATGGTCATTTTTATTACTTATTTTTAAAGATATTCTATCCTTACCTATTTGTTTTACAATAAAGTTATTACTACCTATGCTTTCTTTTAGTATCGTACAAATAGTTTTACTTTTTTCGGTAAAAATGGTAATTGGTGGTGGTGATTTATTTTTTTGCTCCATTGTTGTTGTTTGCACTTTTTTTTTTTGCTGTGTATTCTTGTTGTTGTCTTCAGTTGGGTTTAGCTCTGCTGTAACTTTTTTTGTTTTCTTCTCTTCGTTAGCTTTCTTTAGTTGTGCTATCAAAGCACTAGACGACATCGGCCTTGTTTCCTCGTTATCGCTTGTCTGCATGTCTATCGGGTGGGTTTCAATGTTTTGGAGTATTTCGTATGGATTGTTGTTGTTTTTGCTGCTATTGTTATCATCTTTATGAAAGGTTATATTTTTTTTTCGTTTTATTTCAGGTGATTGTTTATTTTTTTCAGGATTTTCAGGCCCTGCTAGCAATTTTTGTTTTAGATCATCAATTTCTTTTTTATATTGATCGATAGCTAGCAGGGCCTGCACATACATATGTTTAGTGACCACAGTTTCTTCCTCCCGCTCTTCCCCGGGAGGCATGGTGTGGGTCACTGCACTTGTCACTGTTTGCACTCAATATATTCTGTTTTTTGTTGTATAATTTTTAATTTATTTAATTATTGGTTTATGTGCATTTATTTGGCACTTTAGGTTAAATAGGTTATTAACACTTTTTTTTATATCGGATTGTTTTTTTTTTGGTTCAACTAGCCGCACTACTATGGTCCTTTCGCTATGGATGATCAGTCGCGACTCTTTCTAAATATGTATTGCAAGTAAATACACACGATCATATTTAACCAGAAGTTTATAAATGAGAGCGGGAGGCACACATTCGAAAGCATTATTAGTTTATTGTAAGTCATTTTGTGTTCACTTTATTATAAATCAAAACCGAGCAGTCTACACGAAAATATACTAATGAACACTCTCTCTATACATACTCGTACATACATAATAAATTTTCCATTTAAGGAATATTAAAAAAAATGAACTTGAATTTGGCTACGGGAATCCTTCAACTCGGTACAGGGGTATGTAGTATGTTATGTTTATACTAAAATCCGAGCATTCGATTTCATAATAATAATATTAAAGAAAATAAATTACATTCTTTGACAGGTACTTTCTCTTGTAAATTTTTTACTACTTTTTATTTATGGAATATACCCACAAGAGTTGACAGTCCTTTATTTTCAAATGACATGTGGAGCTCTAGGACTAATTAATATTCTCTTGGGTCTTGAATCTCTTTTCTTAATCTCTACCGACAAACGAGTGATTCGAAATGCATTGGCATTTGTATGAAATGAAATTAAGTAAATAATGTTGTGTATTTCATTTTTATTACTTTTTTTAGGGTTTGACATCATCTTTCACTCTAAGCATTCTGATGATTATAACAAGTCGAAATTTTGCAGCGGTCTATCTAGGAAGCACAATTATGGATTCTGAAATTGATCTTTGGGAAATTTTTGTGATATCGCTCTACAATCTTTGTTACGTTTTAGGTACTTTTATAGTTATTGTTCTTTTTGTAACAATTTGCCTCTTGTCAATTTCACTTTACGAAAACATAAACACAAAGTAAATATTACATATGTACGAGTTTATGTATGTACATATATCTACATATTGGTGGAAATATTTTGATTTGCAAACGACAAAAAAGTCAATCGTCTTATATTTTCTGAATGAGAAAGATCAGTTTTTACTATTTACGTACATTATGTATACTTTATTTAAAAAAAAATAGATGCAATTATATTTTCAATGAAGAAGTGGAGTGATTGAATTTAATTCAATTGGGTGAAACGCACCTTTGAGTTGTGGTCACTTGAGCTTTCAATTGAATTCAATTATATTTTCGATAACAAATAGGGAATCAAAGAAGCTGAGTTTAAACTATAAGGGTAGGTAAAAATAGTAATTTTCGGGTGCTCGTTTGTTTTTAAAATTCAGAAAAAAAATCTATTTTTTTCATTTTTTAATATTTTGAGCTAAAAATTTTATGAAATACTCTCAAGATGTATACCTTCAAGAAAAAAAATACATCGTATTCGTCTTAGAGAAAAAGTATATTTATTTTGTACTACGAAGAGCGCTACATTGAAGAAAAAAAATTTCAATTTTCAATCTTTATTCATAGTTTATTATTAATTTTTAAATACAAAACATTACTTTCATATAAGGATAATAGGAAAATTAGTAGAAACTTGAAAATAGTACAGTACTGTAGTATTATTATAAAAATAGCAAAAAAAATTAATCAGTGCAACCTGCACAAGAATAACAAAAAAGTAAACGATGTTTATCACAAATCGGAGCCTCACAAACCGAACATCCCTCGTGAGTTTTTTTGGTAACGAATAAATATACTAATATAAATATTATAAACGTTTTAAAAAATTCTGAGCAGTCAAAATATTATACTTACAATTATTTAAGAGAAATAGAGCCAAAACAGCGTAAAAAAAAATTACTTAAATAATTATAACTGCCACACTGGGGTCTTAAACGGCACCACACCACTTCCAACGACTGCCAGAACGATACTAGTGCGCATATCATCGTACTATGGGTTTCAGGGGAAAGAGGTATGCTTCAACTAATAACAGATGGAGCCACAATTCCAATTTTTGAAAATTGTATGTTTTATTGTAATTTAAATAGCGCTGGGGTCACCTGGACCCCACAAGTGCAGCTAAGGGTTAAAACAATAATAAAGTTCTTCGTAATTGACGATGAGGCCAATGCAACGCAACGGTAGGAATAATTTTTTTTTTACCGAAATTTTTTGAATACCAATGCTAAGGAGTGTCCAAAATAAAGGCATAGTACTATCTTTGTATATATAACCTAGAGTATTATCATGGAGCGTGATTTTGTATTGAGAACGCTAGCCTGGTGGTTTCGCAGAAATTAGCGCACGCTTCTACAATGGAGAGTTATCCTTAACATACAAAACAAGTAGTAAAATAGAGAAAATTTTATTATTAAATTTAGCAAAGACAAATCTAGCAATTGCAGTCTTAAGATGTCGCCACAATCTTTCGTGTTCTTGATAGTACTATCAGACAAAAAACATAAATGTTAAAAAAAGAGCCAAGTTCTTCTAAACAAAAACCTTTGTCTTCATGAAGGTTTAATACCGAATATTTAAAGTAGAATAATATTGAAACAGCTACCATGTAATAGAGAAATTTTATTATTTAATGATTACTGACTAAAATTTGATGGGTTCACTGGTCAAGTCTTTAAAACCTTTCGAATTGGGCATACAAAAAAAACTTGCCAAGTAAGCCCATCAAATTTTAGTCAGTAATCATTAAATAATAAAATTTCTCTATTACATTGTAGCTGTTTCAATATTATTCTACTTTAAATATTCGGTATCGAAGAGCACGGTAGTGCCCAGCCAAGTTCTGGCACTACACCCTTTTTACAGGAACAAACTCAGGCGATTTTTGACCCTTCCCTATCTTCAGTACCAATGAAGTCAGAAACTTAAAAATTCCGAATATTTGCTAAGCTAGTCAGGCACAGGCGCCTCCCCAAAATTTCAATTTTCTAGCATAAGCGGTTCCTGAAATATAAGGCCTCAAAAATCACAAAAAACCGTAACTGACTTACTCACTGACTGACCGAGATCATTAAAATTATGGAGCACTTCCCGACATCGTAGAATCTTGTAATGTTGCACAAGGGTAGGTCTTGTGTCTTGTCATACAAGCAGAGGAATAAATCGAAAATTTGAGTTTTTTCATTGGGGGCGTGATATCCGCCCACTTCCACCGAATTGGTATTGGTTGAATTGAGCACTGCCGACTGCTGTAAAATGATGAAATTTGGTAAAGCGGTAGGGCTTAAATTGCATACAAAGAAAAAAATATAAAATTTGAGTTTTTCCATTCAGGGGCGTGGTATTCGCCCACTTTCTGAGAAAAATTTTAATTTATATGGAACAGTTCCGATTGCTGTAGAATGATAAAATTTGGTAGAGCGGTATAGCTTAATGTATATTCAAAGCGAAAAATAGAAAAACTAAGATTTTTCATTCGAAGTGTCTTTTTATTGTCATTTTGAAACTATACATGCATCTTGAAAATTCATGACTTTTCTTAGAACTACAGCGCTCGATTATCGATTTGGTACTCTATGTTATATTAACATGAATGAAAAAACAAAACATTTGCATACATGAAAAAATTATGAGTTTACATAAAAAAAACTCTTAACTATGATGTGAACTATAATCAAACCACTAATTAGGCTATTAAAATTGCAACAAAAACATCATCGCATCCTCAACAATAATTATTGCATTTTTACTGAGATCTTACTTCATGAAGGTTTAAAACCGAATATTTAAAGTGAAATAATATTCAAACAGCTACAATGTAATAGAGAAATTGGACCTTATTCGAACTTCCCCATCAAATTATGGAGGAGAAACACTTTTTTATGGTAAAAAAGTGAAGTATAAGCGGACCACCCACAGTACTATAACTAAAACTACTTTTTTGTGGGATATTTGCTTTTTTTTGCTTGCTTACGCATTACGGCGTATAAACAGTGAAATATGTATAGGAAGGGGATGCTGCCCCCTGCAACCGCCCTGCTTGGACATACTATAGGATTTGGGGTAGGTGCGAGGTTGGGTGTATGCAAGGTTTCTTTTGCATTTACAGAATCTGGATTTAAAGAAACTTTGAATTTACCCTATGGCCTATATTCATTTTTTTATACTTCACTTTTTTACCATAAAAAAGTGTTTCTCATCCATAATTTGATGTTTTTTTTTATCAACAGCACACTTTTTTTATCGATTCATTAAAAAAAAGTGCATTTTGGTGGGGGGGGGGGGGGGGGAATTCCGAATAAGGACCGAGAAATTTTATTATTAAATGATAACTGATTAAAATTTGATGGACTTACTTGGCAAGTTTTTTTATGTCCAATTCGGTTTTAAAAACTTGACCAGTGAACCCATCAAATTTTAGTCAGAATTAAAAACCGTAAATATATTTGGCCAACTTATTTCTTTAATAGAAAAATATTACCAAGTCCATTGGAGCTCTAAAATGTTCAAAAGGATTTCTATTTTAAGAACCAGAGGGGTGAAAATGTTTGTTTTTTTTTTTTTTTTTTTTTTAGAAATTAAAAATCCGATTCAAATTAGTTTAACCACTTAATACGATAATGGAAAATAAAAAAAAGGAGGTTAGTACCTACCTATTGTTATGGGAAGTGCTGTTTTAAGGAGTTGTTTTCGGAAACGAAATATTCTAATCAAAAGGTAATCCATAGTAGTATATTCAACGGTTTTTAAAAATTTTGGTTTCTAAAAATACATATTTTAGTATGCAAAAATGTTCAATTTGTTACTAAAAATTAACTAGTTATCACCAGTATAATCACCACGCAACCCGAAATATCACAATATTGCTATTGTCATCCACAAAGCTATATACATATATATTTTGTCACAAAAGCGTCATAACTCAAAATTTGTTGTTTCGGGATAAATGCGATTAAAAATTTCATTTACCACGAGAAAATATGGGAAAAGGACTACGGTGGAGCAAAAAAAAGTATACCCTTGTGTGAAATTGAAAAGATACAGTAGTGGTCACATTTTTAGGGACAGTGTAAACTTTCTAGTGTCATCACATTTATATATTATATATTTTTTTCTGGTCATATTTATAGGGACATCATTTTAGTTTTGTAGTGTTTCACAATTTCAATACTGTTTCCTGTTACTGTTACTGTTACGTCAATGCATCGATCAATATATGTAAATCTTCAGCACATCCTCGAAGATGGCAACTACATCCAGAGCAACTTCAGTGTAAAAAAAATATCTTCAATTTTCAGGATGACAGGAGAGCTTCAAAATCTTAACTATCAGCCGCATAGAGAAGATCTAAGAGTTGAATGTTCAATGTGTAACCAAAGGACAAGGGAAGATGTCTTCCACTTCTTGGGCGTGTGCCCGGTGCTGAAGGAAATCAGAAGGGCATACTTCGGAAAAAATGTTTTGAGTGAAGATGAAATGATAGAATACTTGAATGGAAGAGATTGGGAAAGACTATATAGATACACTTCGAAAGCTGAAAGATACAGATTTCAAATAATAAAAGAGTTGTTTTGAAAATCAATAAAGCCTAAAATTAAAATTAACCGTGTAAAACTATGTACATTATGTTGATTTATAGTATATGTAATTATTTATTTTTATCTTTATTTTTATTTTTTTTTCTCATTGTATCAAAATTGAGCAAACTCTGGGAGACGGCTTTTAAAAGTCATGCTTATATGATTTATGAATTGTTAAATTGTAAAAAAATATGATTGAAAAAAAAATAAATCAAATTATCTATCTATCTATCTATCTATCATTTTAGTTTTCTGAAAAATTTGCAAAATTAGTAATAATTTTCGGTGTATATTTCTTTAATTCCCTATAAATATGTACTTAGTACATATGTAGTTGGATAATTACCGGTTTCTTAAACAGTTTGGCATTTACAAGTCATACACTCAATAAGTTTTTGCGACAGGTTTTGATTGGTATTGCTTCTCATATTTCCTGGACTCTTTTATTTATATTTTATTAAATTTTTCACATACTATTTGGCAGTCACTATTTCGCGAATTCGGAAAATAGGCCCCTCTCCTCACCATGTTTAACAGTCTTTATTGTGTTTATTTTTTGGTCTCCTTACATAGTGCCGATCATCTGATCCAACTAAGTTAAACTTACAATAATTGCTCCAAAAATGTTATTCCATTTTTAAATTCCTTGTCCGCCTTTTCAATTTTGATGTTCTCTTTTCTCTAGCAAATATTAAACGTTCTCTTATATTTTCTTTAGCTTAGCAAAGGAACTTTTGCTGCTGATCTTCCAACGAAGTTAGCTTTTGTAAGCGATTACGCATTGTCCGTGCTGAAACATCAACATTAATGTGCCGAGATGACTTAAATGCATCTTGTTTGGAAAGATGAATGATCGGACGGTCGGCTTGAGCGTTTGTTTTTCTGTTACGTATTTTTTTTTGTTTGTTTTTGTATAGGTTTAAGAGCATTTTCCACCATTGATTTGGAACAGCCCACAATATCAGGTACCTGTCTTAAAGACTTACCCTTCTTTCTCAAATTAATAATTATTTCGCGTAAATTTGCATCGCAATTCTTTTTCCTCTTTCCATTGCGATATTTAAATAATTTTTATTTTAAGTTAAATATTTTTAAATACGCATTTTATTATTAGTAAGTATTTTAATTGACAATCAAAATGAACCAAGCATTCAAGATTTTTCGGATGAATTTATTTGTTGAAAATGCGATGATACTAAAAACGATTCACTGTTCTTAAATGATCTATGATCATCATTCATCACTGTATATCGAAATATTATGACTTACAAAAGTAGAACGACCGATTTTATTCACATTGCAAAATTATCAGATATATGATGAGGGATAATAGTATTAGTTAACAAAAAAATTGGTCAATTGATTGATGTTTTTTTTTTTTATTTTGCATACGATATCTATGGAAATATAGTATCTTTTGATTTGAATATCCATTGTGAAAAATATCTGAAAAAAAAAACAATTCTAAGAAAAATGATACCTCAAAGCTTAGGCCCCGTTCTTCATTCACTGTACGTTGTTCGTTGTTCTTTCTTCTCTCAACAACGAATAACGAAGAAGCATTTACATTAATTTGGTTTCGTTTTTCAGTTCGTTCTTAAAAACAAAATGTATAACAACTCATTGTTGGCAGTGCCGGCACTATTAATAGTTAAAAAAAAAACAGGAGATCCTGTGGACCAAGGGTTGGTTGCTGAAGAGGAAACGTTTATAACATACAAATATAATAGAACAATAAAGACTTTAGCCAGACGATTTCCGAAATTATAGTATGCCTGAAGAAACATAATGTTGAGCTCCAATAAAAAAAAAAAAACTTCAAAAATGTCCCTACAAGTTGCACGGCACTGCAAAACAATGTTCATCTAAACACGTTGTTCGGGTAACAACGAACACCGAAATTTCCGAAGTCCTTTGAATTTGCGTTCTTAGCTCCTTGCTCCGCGTACGACCAACAACGAAAAACGTACACAGTGCACAACACCGAAAGTCTAAATGAGATATGAGGCGAAAAGTCCTATGACCTACTACGGTGTACCGTTGTTCACTCCACAATCTTTATTTCTTCCCGCGGAGAAAAACTATCGGGGAAAAAATGGATCGACTCTTTGTTGTGTAATACGCAATGAATATTTGCTGTCCAAAAAGTAGAATTATAGCAACAGAATTGAATAGTACGAATGTGAATACAAAAAAAAAAACAAACAAAATTTGAGGTACCTTATTCACCAACGGATATTAAAAATAACTACATACATAAGAGGGCAACGGCTCGTACAAATACTAAATATAATGACTTACAACTCTTAGCCATTCCTGTGTGCGTGTTAGCAGGAATATCGGTTCCGAAGATACGATATTCTTGGTAGATTTGTCATTTCCTCGTTAGAGTTGGTACACCTCTGAAAATCTTTCTGCAAAATAATTAAAGCAATTACTATAAGAGTTACTCCTCTTAACCTTTTATTGTACTTATCTTAAAAAACTCGTAGGAAGGTTTGTTCCTGAATAACAACTTATATTAATTGAATGAAAGAACATTAAAGAAAATCCTTTTCTATTTAATTTAAAAAAAAATTGCATTTAATAAAAAATACTCAACAACAATATTCTTTTTATACTGATAACTACAACCAAAATTGTATTCAAGAAAATATAAATGGAAACAAGATCCAACAAGACACATTCCGAGTGTTTTTAGATTAGCTTTTGGAACTATAATCTACATAAATCTAATTTTCTTCGTCTATTTATTTAAAAAAGAAAACGGGGAAATTAGTTTATCTTTCTTGTAATAAAATTCTATTGACAAAATTTGACGCCAATGTTATCGACCCTCGTTCGCATATGTTTCATAATATCATCCGCGAGCTCTTCAACTGTTGTATAACGACTATTCTGGAAGTTGAATATATCTGTTAAGAAGCCGAGTATTTCCTCCCGGAAGTAATGGCAAATATTGCGAAGATTTTCATCGGGTCCGAAGAAACCCCACGCCATCAGGGGCGAAAGTTGTTCTGATATAACATAAAAGTGTGACATAAAGCCATTGGGGAACTTAAGCATTCGCCGTTTTGCTTTTAGAACAGACCACACAGCTGTTGTGAGTGCCTAGAAAAAAAAAACTAATTAATTCACTGAAAAAAGTCGCCAGCTTACATTGAGCTTACAGTTTCTTTGAATCCATTGGAAAGGAAACGGTTTTGCACCACAGCTGTTACGCTCGCTGGGGGAGCGTCCAAATCACGAAAGGCATCCAAGATTATGTAATCTATACAAATGTCGTAAAATGTCATTGCTTTAACATTTCGAGCTTCTAGTTCTTTCTCGATGTAATCCCAGTTACTTTCATCCTGCAGGTAATGGATCATGCCCTCATAGCCGACAAGAAAGTCTTTCGTATCCTTGTCACCAAGGCAGAGAAGATCTGTTAGTATTTGGCGGCCAGTATCAGCTACCCATTGTCCCACTTTGGGATCCTTAAACGAATGTTAATAATTATTAATTTGTTTACACGAAAACCCCTCCAATTACTCACCTTAAAAAGATATTGAAAAGCTAGTCGAATGCAATGTAGTTTCGCTAAATACTCTGAATCAGTGGCACAGTGCACTAGTTCGGTTCTTACACATCGGCAAGGAATTGGTTGTTCTTCAGACTGTTTAAGTGCATTCTGGAACAACGGATACTGTTCAAATTCGGCAAATGCTTCACTGAACTCTTCAAACTCTCTCAAGTCTGCGACTTGGTCCAGAGCCGAGGCAAAACTCTCAGCCGAATCAAAATTGGGATCCGAACCGGTCCTACTCATGGTCGATTTTCGACTACGAGCTGTCACTATTTGTTCTTCGTCTTCCTCTTCAATGGCTGCATCATCGCGAAATAGCACCGATCTTTGATCGAGAAAGAGTAGTTCACTTTGATCTTGCAGCGTATATGCCATGTCTAGTAGGTTTTGTATTTCGCGACAAAATTCCGATTCCTCGGTAGTGGTGAGAGCAGCCGGAATACCACCGGGAGAATAGTGTGCTGCCAGAGCATCCTCCCAGTGATTTATTACTGTGTCCAAAGCTTCCATACCCATAACACCAAGTTGTTGCGCGGTAAGTTGTTGGTTAGCAATAGCTGCAGAATCGATGGAACCCGAAGCCATCGACATACGGTCGGAGAAAGCTACAGTAGAACCTACAGGACTTCCAGATCGAGCCGATGCTTTTGATCCAGCCACCGACATAAGATCATTAGGGCTGCGCATGCTGTTGCGTGTACGTCGACCACCGTGCTTTCGCGGTCGCCTTAATGGTCGGGGAGATTTTCTACGACGCATGTATCGTGCGAGCACACCTAAGAGTGCAACTCCTGCTGTCAGGGAGACAACAACAATCTAAAAGAAAATATTTTGAGTAAAAAAAAATTCTGCAGCGTGAAATCGTAAATATATTCACTCTAGTTATAAAATTATAGTTCCTGAGTGACTTATGACTTTTTAACGAGATAAAAATTAACGACAAAATTTATATTTTTCGATATAAGGGGTTATGCTTTATCAGAGAGAGGCTGTAACTCTTATAACTTTAAAACCGACATGGTTTGAATAGAAAACAACCTAGAATGGTTTTGCGGTATATGGATGATTCTTATTTAAGAAATATCTAATCAGCAATTACTCTAGGTAATTTCTAAGCATAAAAGGCATACAAAAAAGTTTTTGCGTCTAAAGACCTGAGCTACCGGCGAAGTTCAATGTAACCACGTTGAAATCAACTGAATAATATGTAACGAAATGAAGCCCCATGTATATTAATACATCTCCCAACCAATATACAAGTGATAAGAACATACAAACAATAAAGTTCAACGCTCAAAAGAGTATTGTATAATAAATAAATCATGGGAGGGAATAGACTCCCCGCTCACTGGAGGTCTGCAGCTAATTTTGTTGTGTCACTCTCACTAACTAAAGGTGATATAATAATTTTGAAGCTGATTAATGCCTTTTAAGCTTTTTCGAATTCTTAATTACCTTTTGTGAAGTTGACATTCGAAATGGAAGAATCCGTCCATCCCATCGAGCTGGAAGAATTGCTTTCAGCATGATTTTGCTGGTTTCGAGTTGACTTGCAGGCGTGTTACTACTTATGCATACATCAAATGCCAGGAATTAGTGGGAGAAAAGCTTGTTATTTAGGTGAAATTCCTATTAATGTTAATTTAATGAATTTTTTCAAGTCTTCTAGGTGCATTTTCTATGGACAACCAGAGGAAATGTAATTTTAAGGTTATGTTTACGACATTGTTTTAGTTTATTGATTATGTATTAAATTGCAACAAATCGTTTAAGGTTGTTTCATGATAGTGGATGACGCTGATCTTAGTTTTTTATCTCAACCGATTAAGCTGCACATTTAAATAGATAACTTTCATGAATCTTAAAGTTTGGGATATAAGGAATTGTATACTTTTCTCAATCTAGAGATTTGAGGCACTTTCATTTGCTGCTCTTCTTTGGTGCACTTTGACGTTAGGCAGCGTTCAGAAATGATAAAATCGAAGATTTGCTCAAATTGACAGCATTAGTTGCTTGCTTTCTCTTATAAGTTCAAAATTGTGACAGGGTGATCCAATTACGTTGAAGGTTGAGTATGAAAGATACTTCATATCATACCAAATGCTTTTTATCCGTATAAAATTATATGAAAAAACTAAATCAAAGACAAGGGATTTATGTATATTTATACGCAAATACAACAACTACAAAAAAAATAATTTTAGCTAAATTTATATAATTTTCTACCAGCAAACATTTATCGGTTGTTTGTATAAATTAATTAAATATTAGCCGTGTTTTACTATCGCCAATGATCAGTATGGATAACCACTTGAAACTAAAGTGATCCTACTTCGGATCATAGAGGAAATATATTACCTAGAGTCACGACTTCGGGGGTTTGCTCTCTTTAACCCTACAAGCTGAATTGAGAGGAAAAAACCCACAGTCCAAAGATGTGTTAGTTGCCCCATGCATTTTAAATGGGGACCAACACAGCTTTGTTCAAATTTTGTGGGTTTTTGCTCAATGCGCAAAAAGGTTGAATAAGTGCGTTTGAATATTCAAAAAAGGAATCCGTTAAATTCAAAAATTTTAAAATACAAATATTTTTGTATTAATTTCGCTTTTTTTATCTCTTTATCAATAAAAACTGTATTAGATATTGATTTTATTGCTTTTCGGATACAAATTCCTTAATATTTATGTATATTTCTGTTAAAAACTAAAAAAATCCAAGCAAAAGTAGAAGCGCACCCTAGAAATTCAATGCGTATAGTGCTGAACACTTACCACGGAATACCGACATTTTAGCCCAAGGTGAATATTTTGACAAGTAAACAAATCGATAAAAAAAACAAATGTCATAAAAACAAAACTCGAGAAACCCAGCAAAAACAATTGTTAAATTTCGGAGGCAAATTTGTTTTAATAAAATCCCAGGATAGCCCTTCGAAGTTTATCAATTTTAAATTTGTTAAAAACAAAAAACAATGTTTTTCTTAAAAGTATAAGTAATACCGGATTAAAATCAATTGCAATGCTTTACAGTACAGAAGTTACAGTGCAGGATACTCTAATGGATGTCAATAAACAAAAAGTAAGCAAAGCCATGAAAGCCTATCTACAACGGGCTCAAGAGCACAATCAATTCATGAAAACGCAACACATTGAGTATGAAATCGGTAAAAGACATTTGGCCAATATGATGGGAGAAGATCGTGAAACGTTCACTCAAGAGGACGTTCATGATGCCATTTTTCCATCGGGAATTTACGATAAATTCGCCAGACCCGCTATGAAAAGTCCCGATCAAGTGTTTCCAGCACGGAAAGCGTCTGAATTCGATGAAACTGGACGTCCTTTCCACAGAATGTTCTACAGTGGCAGGCCTAACTTTTTTAAATTGCTTTATGTAAGTTTGCAGTTCACTGACAGAAAAGAAAGAAAGACAGAAAAATTATTTTGTATTAATTTAAGGACATTGTTGAAGAAATCAACAAGTTGAACGACTTGGAGGAAAGAATGCTGCGTCGCGGTACAAAGGCAGATGCTGACCAGAAAGTGTAAGTATCTCAAAATGTTCACTTTTAGGTTCGATCCATCAGGCAGATTTTTCACAGTTAGATGTTTAGATGCGGTATTCTCTTCTGCTTTCTCCTCATGACATAAGGACTCGCAACAGAGGTGAAAATCTACTTATTAAACAAGCCAACTTCCTTGGATACGATTAAGAGGGTATAGGTTATGGTAGAGGTACGGTGACTGCTTAGAATCATTAGGAAAAGATATTTTAGAACACACACTCAAAAGAAATAGATTTATTAAGCAGAATTAAATTTGAAAATAGTTTTTGAGCTATACACATGACAAATTTAAGTTAAATATAAAACGCAAGTAAGTAAAGTTTAATAAATTAACAAAGAATTATGCATAAAAGTTTTCGCTCAAGGAAGTGGCTTCATCAAAATGTCAGC
This sequence comes from Chrysotoxum bicinctum, assembly GCA_911387755.1. Classification (NCBI taxonomy): domain Eukaryota; kingdom Metazoa; phylum Arthropoda; class Insecta; order Diptera; family Syrphidae; genus Chrysotoxum; species Chrysotoxum bicinctum. Next base: position 80,882,302 of record OU426989.1, on the reverse strand, counting down.
TATTTTTTTTTTGTTGATAGTTGATATATCTAGGAGTTAATTTCAAGTCACAGTGTTTTGTTTTGCTAGCATTATATGCCCCAATTGCCTGTCCGTAAGGGAAGATATGTTTTTGAATTTAATTTTGTCGTGTTCCTTTGCTTCAGAACTCTTCACCTTTGGCATCGAATATGATTTGCTATCTGTAAATTGAATTCCATGAAACATTATTATTGACTAAGGTTCTGGCCTGCATAAAGACTGCATTGACAGAATAAAATCTTTTTTTGTTTAATCTTTTGTGCTAAAAAACAACAAGGCTTTCTTTGAAACATCCCTATTTCTTTTTCAGCTCTCCAACGAATATTTCAAACTGGAATTGATCATGTTTAGAGTAATTCAGGCGGTTTCATGAAAATAAATTCTTCTCAATTTCCTTATAGACTAAGAGCCCATAGCAATTTTTGGGTGTGATTGTTAACAAAAAAATAATTAACATAATTAGATAGGCCTTTAGTAGTTGTTTAGAAATGTGAACGTCTTGCATTCTCTAGTGGGAGCAATAGTGCGCAAGAGTGCATCAGGTATGTAGTTCTTTCCAAAGACTAAAAAATTGTGATAAGAAATTTGCCATAACTTGCAAATATCGAGGTCCCCACGACGTTTTGAAGGCGGCCTTTTTCGTGCATGAAGTACCGTGTTCTTATCGCGTCTGGCAGGCAGAAGGCTGTCTGCAAAACGTCTTGGACCTCAATATTTTCAATCAGAGGGCTTAACTCTACATTTTGGCAAAGTTGATATCATAATTATTTAGACTTGGAAGGAATTGCATATATGGTGCACTATTATGCACTTCCACTTGAGCATGCAAGGCGTTCGCATTTGTAAATAACTACTAAAGGCCTATCTAATTATGTTAATTATTTTTTTGTTAACAATCACACCCAAAAATTGCTGTGGGCTCTCGGTCTATTAGAAGAAGCCTTAGACGCCAAAATGGATCAGATGCATCTATTTTCATTAAATGATGTAATTTCACTTCCCAATGATTTTCTCCACTTAGTTTTACTTTTGGTGGTAGTTTATTCCAAAAAAGTTTCACGCTTTGATGAAGAGTTGACATAATGCTACGCTGCTGTTATAGAATCGTTAAGATTTTGGGGTCTAGCTGCTTTTGAAAATTGGTTTTGGAGTATATCATGCTCCTTGAATTTTCTAAATCTAGTTTTTACTTGCGACATATACAAGGTACTATATAGGAAATTATGCATTCGTTTTTAAATATTGCTATAAAGCTGGAAAATATATTTTCATTTTTAATCAAGTTGTTTTAAAGAATACAAAACAGGTAATGGCTAACCAGGCGCTAGTGACTTACAACTCTAATTACATAATGTTTCCGTATGCCTGTTGTCACCACCAATTTTCTAACAAGTCAATATTAATATTACTATATTAGATATATTGGTTTGCCATGATTCTTATACAAAAGTAATATGGAATTTTTATTTTTCAGTGATCTGACGGGATTTCAGTGGATTCCAAAAGACCAATTGGGAAAATAATTAGTCGAAATGATTGCTGACATAGAGTACAGCAATTTTGTAAATGCAATGGATCGTCTTGTTGCTCATCCGTATTCGTATAAATGAAAAGATTTTATATATAAATTCACAAAACCTTTGCTGAATCAGAGCAAGCAGCCCGAAATTCCAAAACTACAAATCGATGAGCAAGGCCGAGTGTATATTACGACCTATGAATGTTTAAGGAAAAGAGCTCGCGCGGATGTGACACTTCGATTTCCAGGGTCCGGCCAGATCAAGATAAATGGAGAAGATATAACTTACTTTGAACATGCATAAAGTAGAGAACAGATGCTCGGAAAGGTTGATATTGAAGCTAATGTTGCAGGTGGTGGTCCTTCTCCTTCAAGCAGGCGCTATTCGCTGGGGTATCGCAATGAGTTTAAGAAGTTTCGTCGATCAGGACGTGATTGAAGAAATGCAATTAGCTGGCTTACTTACCCGGGACTACCGTCGTCGTGAAAGAAAGAAGTTTGGCCAAGAAGGCGCTCGCAAAAAGTACACCTGGAAGAAGCGGTAAAAAGAACTTCGCCTTCTTCCATATAAAGTATTGTTAAATAATTATAATTTATAGAAATATGTATTAGTAACAACTGTCGCAAGTTAAATATAAATGCTTATGAGCAAAAGCAGTTCAACAATATATTTTATATTATATACCAAATGACTGCCACGAGGCTATTCTTGATATGTATGTAATCGAAAAAAAGGCAATACATTATAGCCACTTTAGTCTACTTTAGCTATCGCTAGAATTAGAATAAGAATACCAATATCATTTTTTTTTATGAAAATTAAGATAATAAAAGGCATGTGTCGATATAACATACTAATATAAAAATGATATCTTTATTTCTAAGACTATGGAGAACAAATTTTTTTAGAGTGGAGCATTATGGAACAGCTATTCCATTTGATAACACATACCGTGATGGACAGAAAAAGACTAACCATCATCTGCGAAATGTACGCGAGACTGAACTCTTATCATTATCCCGTTAATGCAAAATTGGTTGCAATATTCCATTTCGAGTGTCATTTCGAATAACCCCGCTTCATTTGGATGATTGGAATGATTTTGAGTTTCCTTAATTGATTTAAAAACCATTTTTATTCTACCCCTTCGGGTAGGGGTTCAAAGAATATACCCGAGGTAGGCATGCCTGTCGTAAGAGGCGACTAAAATCCACCCTCCGTATACCGAGTGTAAAGTATACAAAATATGCAATGAACAAAACGGAAAGATATAGTACCCCAGGTGGCAGTCCAGATACACTGGAAAATCCACCCTCTTCGGAGGTCGGCTCTACGGATTCTGGGGAGAGCCAATTATTGCATTTGATAAACCCTTTCTTAAGAAAACCAAGGGTTAATCGATCACCACCAACTAGATCGAATGTCTCCGGGAAAAAGAGTCCCCCGGTAACGCCAGCGAGCGTAAAAATCGACTCAGCGAAATCAAAAAGCCTTGCGGAGGACAATAATGAACTTCGAACAAAGCTTGAAGTAATGGAGAAACTCTACCAAGAGTTGAAAAAAGAAGTTGATCTTCTGCGTGAAGAGAACATGATGTTTCAATCATCCAAATGAAGCAACTAGTTCAGAAATGAGAACATGGTTTATCTAACATTTTCAAGAATTTCATGAAAAATCATATGAAATTCTCGAAAATGATCGATAAACCAAGCTGTCAATTCTAAACTATTTGCTTCATTTGAAATATTGAAACGGTTCCGAGTGGTGTCTTAAGTCCTCTAAGTAGTCCTGAAAACGAATTTTAATTTTCACAAAAACTTCGAAAAATTCTCATATGAGGAAGAATTCAAAAATTTCCATACGAATATGAAAATGTTGAAACGTCTTCGGCGTGAAATTTTCTCCATGTTATTGTTAGATTTAAAAATGGTTTTGAGAATCACCTAGAGGACTAAAAATGAAATATGTATTTTTGCTTGTTGTCGAACAACTGTGCTACTTTATAGTTATGTATATCAAAGAACACGGTTTATTTTTATTCATTGATATAAATTCTATTTACTTTATTGTTCGTTTAACTTCCAAATAAATATAACGTCTTAATAAATTGTTTTTTCCTTACTACAAAATCCCAATCAGAACACCTCTTCAGAACAAAGGGTGCAAGTAAAAATATATCGGGTTTCTAATAAACCGTCTTTCCAAAATGATTGAGGCTATAAAAATTGAAGATTATCTATTAAAGACATACTTTAATTGGGTTTATTTCTAAAACCTTCATGCATATGTATTATTTGACTTAGCAAATTCTTCAATATTATTCAATATATCTGATGGGTGAAGATTTTTGGTCACTTATTATTTGTTCTCTAACTATAACTCATCCTATCTCTACTGTGCGAGTTTGGTCAGTAACCTTAGGTTCTGTTTTTTCTCATTCTCATTTATCATTCTTTTAAATCGAAAAAATCAAAGTTTATTTTGGTGTGACTTTGTATTTTGGATGATACTTATTTAAAAAGTTCAACAATACATTATTTCTTATAAAATAAGTAATCCTATTCGTGACTGATAGGAAAATGGATAAAATTTACAAAAGAATAAAATAAAAATAATTGAATGGAAAGAATAAAAGAAATTGATTGATATCACTTTTAAAGGAAATTCGCACATTGCAATGATTTTGTTTTGTTTAACTGAAAAAAGAGACTGAATTCAAAACATTTTTAGAATCAAAATCTCCTTTTTCGGGAAGTTGCTGCAATGTCCTATTTAAGTTTCTTGCCAAATCCTCCATAGAACCACTGTTGCCTATTTCTCTGAAAATTAAGTGAAATTATGAAGAAAATACACGAAATCTGCCTTCCGTACTTACTTTTCGCTAAAGCTTAACTTTTCCAGCAGGAATTTGGACAAATCCTCTAGAATGGGCTGTGAATGCAAAGCCACAATGTGTTCACGGCAGATCTGAGAATAAAAAGAAGGTTGCAGAGTGAAAATGGTCTAAGAATGTTTTGCGAGACCAACCTTGTTCATATCAGGTACTGTACATACGTGTGTCCAGAAACAATCATGCACCGAAATAAAAGTCAATCCCTTGCGTTCGCAGTGTAAAGAAGTTAGCATCATTTGGCTGGAGTCCAGGGAGTGGATAAAATTAGGAGGGAAGGCATTTTTCTGTTTCATGATGTTGGGTTTCTCGTACATATTCATAGACATATTCGAAGAAACTCTGTTGTTTTTGGGAACATTCTTGTTCAGTTTTGGATTTCTTTTGTAGATGTGAACATTTCTCGAAGACTTTCGAATGTCTTTGTTGTTAGGTATAAAGATGCTGGCCACACCCATTCTTTTGGAAAGCTTTCGATGTCTTTTAGCTGGCGAGCAATTTGAAGTCGAGCTTCATAGCGTGTAACCCCATATACTGTGGTCATAACGGTTTGCTTGCGGCGCGCAAAACCATCTAATTTGAGGAACATGCAGTTCATTCTCGGAGTCGTTCTTACGCATTTTTTCAACCAACGAAGCTACAGCGCTATATACGCCTTGAGGAACTGCCGAAGGAGTTAGATTCACACTTATGGCACCAGCATTGTCACGTCCAAGAGCATCATAATGCTGTAAGCCGTTGCACGAGCCATCCTGGTGGATAGGGAAACGACTCATGTATTCTTAAAAGAAATTTAAACAAAATAATTATAATTGAAATAAATCAAAAGAACCTACTTGCAGGATCTGGACAGCGATAAACTTTAGCGATTTCTTGACAACAGGATAGTGTTTGCCACGGTTCATCAGATTTCGCCCACCACATTTGACCATTGAGTGGGTTATCAGCGGAATCAAGTATATCATCCATTACTTCTTCAGCATAGAGTAGTCTTTCCAGGACCGAGTCACGTTTTTTCATTCCAGTTTAATTAATACAATGTAGTTTAAGCCAACTAAAGCCATCTTCACCCATTGGTTGCGTTTGATCGAAAATAAGCATAGATCGTCACACCATAAACTATACATCTCGCTCTGTTTTCGGCGATGTAAAATTTTTTCTTTAAAAAAGCTTAGCTCTTTCGACATTCGACAAGCCAGAATCACGATCTGGTACTTTGGGTAAAGATGGCAGGGAGTTTGGTGGTTGTGCCACATCAAGTTTTTTGTTCCCACCATTTTGAAAAACTTCAATTATGACATCAAGGATCTGTAAATTTATTAAAATATTGTATTTACATATTTTTATGCACATCAAGGTCTTACATCTGTGTTTACTCACCATGGAATACTAGCTAATTGATTTAGGGAGTCTAACGCTGGATAGATATCTTGAGGATTTGCGTCTTTGATTCGCTGCAGTTGCTGTACGGCCCTGCAGAAATACAAAAAAAATGCATCTAAAATCATTATATTTGTATTAGTTGGAAAAACTTACCCCGTCCGTCCTGCTCAAAGTTTGCAAAGTGTAATTGCGAACAACCAACAATTGCGAAAACTCGACAACTGCAGTCAAAATATCAATAGAAGCTGATTTTGTCTTCTGATCGACCATTATCGAAGTTATTTACAGCGCCTGGAGAATTCCTAAGAACGCCAGGGTTTTTTAGAAGGAATCTTTACCTTGCGGCTGCAGATTTCGAGCATAGTTGCAAAATTCCTTCACGACGCTTCGCCTCTGATGTATTGGGATCGGTAAGCAGGATAAACATATCGACAAGAAAACTTGTATCAGTGTGACAATCTCGACTTTGTTAAAGAATATAAAACTGGACAACGTATTCAGCATGTTGTCTTCGACAAAAACCCAAGGTGTTGGCAATATAATATCCTGAATGTATTGCGGAACGTTTAATCGATTTTTGCCAGTATATCTATAGCTATCCCGATAGCTTCACAAAATTTGCCAGATGCATTTAATATTTTGGCGATGCTTTTTAGGTCGAGTGAGATTCGATCGTATTCCAAACAACCAACAACATCGAATATGGTGTCCTCTGCACACATTATATGAAAAAGAGCGTTCTTGTTAAGCAGAAAAATGTTCTTGAAGATTTCAGAGAGATGATGGAGGCCTTCAATGTTCTCCAAATCAAACCTGCGCGAAACGCACCTTTGAGTTTAGTTGTTTGCACTTTTAATTAATTTATTTTAAATTCAATCACTTTTTGTTATATTTAACTATTTGTTTTGATACGATTATGACATCTGTCATTTTGATATTCAAAAAAAAAAAACAAAACTTCAAATTTTGAGCTACTGACTTCATTTTGTATTTTAATCCACCATTCACACGTATTCATGGATAGGGAATTTAAGAGAGTTTTCTCTTACTCACCTCAAAAAAAATTTGAGGGTGTTTCAGGCAAGAGGGGTACCGGTCGTGACTCTAGGTAATATATTTCCTCTATGCTTCGGATGTTGTATTTGTTATTCATATAAAATCGTACTGTACTACGGATATCTTTTCCAGAAAAACACGGCTCCTGTACCTTACGCCGCACCTCCATTAGCAATATTTATTTCTGACACTATATCAGACACTATATCTGAAGTTTATATTTCTTTAACTCTGTGGGCAAATTATGTCGTGATTATTCATTCCTCGCTATAATCTCACCAGGTAAGTCACGTCATTTGATTTCAGCGATAAACGCAGTGGAAAAACTGGAAGAGGCAAAACGGGAAGAATACAAAAGGACCTTGAAGAACATTTGCTCCAAGACATAATTGAGTAGTCCCACAAGCATGAAAAGTCTCTGAATGCCCTAACTAATTTTGAAAAAATTAATCAAAATACTTACTATCTTCAATGTTCAATTCTTTTAATGTTAATTTTGGCCTGCAAGCAAACAAACAACATTATATATGTACTTCAGCAGACAGTAAATGGTAGAAAAAATACATCTTGGCTTCACAGGACATAATTTCTATACGAAGTGAAAACATAACATTAGTTCGTCAATGAAATGAAGGAATGTTACATAAAAATGTGGGAATTGGTGTCAAGACTCGACGTCTTGTGAGAAATTTGTGTCTAGTGAAGTCACAAGTCATGAAACGTCAAAATTTATATCTGCATTTATTTCTCCTACGAAGACAAGAAATAAATAGTAAAAATAATGTCTAAAAATAACAAAAATCGAGACAAAAGGGGGCTCCACAAGAAATATTGGCTACATGACACATTTCTTGCAATCATTTATTTCAAGTGGAGGCCCAGTGTTACCATAAAAAGCCATCTATTCGCCAAAGTAAGAACAAATTTTTGGATCATGGAAATAGATCCAGAGAGAGGGAGAGGGCTGAATTCCAAATTGTTTTTGTAAAATTAATCCAGATCCAGGTTAATATAAGGCGTCCTTCTTTTTACGCTCAGAGCAGGGAACTGCGAGCTGTTAAAAAAAGAGCTGTTTTTTTTTAGCTCAGATATCTTAGAGTGCTCAGGGTTTGTTTTTTTTTTTCAATCAGAGCTAGCTCGGAGAGCGCTCTATGAGCTCAAAACAAAATGACCGAACAAAGGGAGAAAAAAGATGAGCGTGGCTAACTTCACTTTTTTTGAGTGATATGACTGAGACAAAGACAGCGAAAGACAAAAAAAAAACAAATAAAAGTGGAGATCGACACCTTAAACAATTCCGTTCTCCAGTGTGTTTCATTAACAAATCAGAGGCTCTGTTCAAACTATGCTCAGAGGATACTCGACATGCTCAAGCTCAAGTGCTTAGTGCTCTGCAGAGGTAAAAAAGAAAAACTTCATTGATCCGAAAATAAAAAAACGCATTTATTGAATTTATGAACACCAAATGGGACTAAAAATTCTAAAAAAGATCTTCAAGTTTTTATGATCATTCTATATCGATAATTGGGAGTTTATCGTAGGTGGCCTTGGTGTTATGGTTATTTGTGGTATTACAAAAAATTTTGGCGTTTGGAACTTGTATACCTGTTATTGCTTGTGCTTTGAGGGCTTATAGGTTCAACAGGGTTATTCGTTATTATATAGCTCCTTTTGTATGATTTAATTCTTATTAGAAGCTTACTTTGGTCCAAGTGTCTACACTTTATCGCTTACGATCACCTCAATCGTAGCTATTTTTGGCTTTTGAAGTCAAGAGAAGAATTTATGAATTTGAACGTCACACGAACAATCACATACTTCAATAATTAATTTTACAAGTGCAGCTGCCAGATTGCTGGCTTCATAACCTGCCTGGCTACTGCCTTTAGAGCTTCCATGCCAGTCGTCGGTGAAGTTACTTAGTTTTTTGTGCTTTTAAAAAATATTGTGCGTCTTGCAACTTGCTTGGCAGCAGTGGCTCGTGGATTTATGGCTTATATTAGGTGCGTTTTATTATTCGCAAATCTATCTGGATCCGGATCTGGATTAAGTTTTAACATGTTGTATTACAAAAACAATTTGGGATCCTGTTTTCTATCGGGATCTATTTCAAAGATCCAAAAATTAGTTATTACACTGGCGAATAGATGGCTTTTTATGGTAAGGCAGTGTAAGCTATAGTGTAAAGAAAAAAGACGAGACATAATTTAAAATTTCCAAACCCAAGGATAAAAAGAGACGGGCTTATAACACTGCTGTCAGTAAGATTCGTATCGTTTTATTTTCAAGCGATGATCCAGATCCGGATCCAGATAGATTTGTGGATAATAAAACGCACCTATTGGCAATCGTGTTCTTCAAGTACTTATTTTAACACCCCTGGATTAAAGCGATACAAAAATCGTTGTTGTCAAAATCAACAGCTGATTGCTTGACATTTCGAAAGGTTATTTATTTTTTTTCAAGACCGGGTGTTTTTTTTCTTTTTTGAGTTTATTTTTTCTAATTAGCGTTTTCCAGAAATAAATTTACGCGCCTCATTATTTATACTTATTTTGTCTTCATAGTTCACAATAAACTTGGTGTCTTTATCCATCTTTATTCTCTGCAATGGCTGAAGCGGGCAAAGGTGAGAAAAAATATAAAAACTTAAATATCTACAAACTCTGAAAGGTTTCGCATAATTTCTTTTTGTATTATACATCAAAATTTTTTAGCTCGTTCTACTCTTATTGTTAGACCTCAGAATATTGCTGAAAATAGTGCATTTCGACGCCAACGCAGTCTCAAATTGAATACCCTTGTAAGACAAAAAAGTAGCACCACTGAACCAAGTTCTAACAAGGTAATTCGAAATGTTTATTGTTCAGATAACTATAAATAAATAATGATAAATTACTCTACACACAGACCTACATTGTTATAATTTTCTCTGAGAAAGCTAGAGTGTCCAAATGTGTGGATGTGGAGAAGATTATCCAGGAATTTGGGATCCTGACAACTCTGGAAATAGTAAGGTAGGCCAAAATACTCAAATATCTTAAGTCACTTAAAGTACACTATGACATTTTGTTTCAGCAAAACTGAAAAATATCTGTACCTGTCGGCTTCAACTGATACGCTTCTCCGTTTGGCCGATGGAGCCGAACTCTGCAAAAAAACCGTAACTGGGAGTATGAGAAAATTCAATTACTTCAGTGTCTCGGATTACCTGATTGGTAACATGACCAAGGACGACATTGTTGCTAACAGTGAAGCACCAGTATTGATCAAGGATGCTATTAAGCCATCATTGATGCCTTACATACGAAAGGGAACAATTGAACACTTCTTTCCTTTGCATGATATTGTAAGTATTTTTTTTTTATTCAACAGAATGTTAATTACAAATCTTAAATACATTTTATAAATTTTACATTTTTATTTATTTATTTATTTGTTTCATCTATCAAGTTACATGACTTTATGCATACTAGTTTAAATTATTCAAAAATAATAATCATCATCATATAATAAAACGGCAAGCATGTTTTTTGTGGTACACTTTTCTCCAAAAGTATTTAACCGATTTCGATAAATTTTATATGGTTGGAAAGCCACAGTTACGGAGATGTGCAGAATATACTTGAGATACACATTTACACACTGTGGGGCATTTTTGTTTTTGCACTATCGAACACTTTGCATATTACATAAAATAAAATTTTATTTAATAAATTTGCTTGAAAACACTGGCAATAATATAAATAATAAATAAATTGGCACTCGAATTTCGAGAGCTGGGTCGGCTAGTTATAATAAATTCAATAATTAACTTAAATAATCAGCTCTATCACAAATTCCACCGTAATCGAAAACTTTTACGAATCCCGAAAAAAGCTATCACCAAATCCGTTCGTAATGACAATTTGTATGAGATTTTCCACTACGATGGATTTTGTGATAGTTTTTTTTCGGGATTCGTAACAAGTTTCCTATTACGATATTCGTGATAAGGCTGAATAAAGTTTACAACAATTTTAGTATATCTCTCTTAATACGAGTATCTAACCTACTTTTATTAAAATCAATAATAAGATCAAATTCATTGAAAGCAATATAATTAGCATAATTTGTGGTGTGAAAAGGAACATATAGAAAAATACCATCTTTAGGTCGCAAACTACGGAAAGGTACATTAATATTGAAATTCATAACAAATCAGGACAATCAATGTTTGAATTCAGAACATCGAAAGCAAAGAGTATCAAATACAGTTTTTTTCTCATTAGTAAAGGTTTTAAATCAATTAAAGTACATCTGTTATCATAAGAAGGAAAACTCGAATTTCTAAAAATCTTTCGTAAGGCAAATTAAATAAATCTTTTCTGAACCTTTTCAATCCTATGGATATTAAATTATGTAAAGGGATTCCATATAATACAATAATACTCCAACAAAGGTGTGATAAGGAATATATGAAGGGTTTTTAGAGCATATCTTCAAAAGAATTTCTGGAAATAAAACCCAACATCGAGTCAGATCTAGAAATTAAATGGTCAATTTGAAGCGAAAAACCTATTTAAGAGTCAAAGATAATTCCAAGATTTTTTTAAACTTATTAATCTTTTTAAGAAATGATTCTCAATTTTGTAATCGAAACAAAATGGATACAGTATTTTTCAAAATGTTACAATACTGCATTTTTTAATATTGAAATATAACCCATTTTTATTACACCAGTCAACTATGCAATCAATGTATATTTGCATTTAATGAAGGTTTAATGAAGGTCTTACACAGTTAAACATTTTTAGATCATCAGCATATAGAAAATACCTGGAATAGGAAATATTTTTTTGCAGATCATTAATAAAAAGAATAAAAAGGAGTGGAACTAGGTGACTGCCCTAAGGAACGCCAGATAGTTTTCAATTTCATTTGATATAGCTTTTAATCCATTTAAGGAGAGCAGAGTGAAAACCAAGCAGCTCAAGTTTTTTAAAAGAATATTGTGTTGTACACCATCAAAACAGCCCAGTCGACTTGCAAGCGATTTTCCAAACAACTAAGAATGTGATTTGTAAATATTGATAAATTAGTTGCCAGCGATCCTCACTCGTAAATCCATGTTGGTGCTGGGAAATATGATTTTGAACTAAACTATAAAGTTTATATTTATCGATTGCTTCAAATACTTTAGCTTATTAATTATTGCTTCTAAAAATATACCTTATTGTAAGGACATATTGAATAAGACCCCTAGTGAATTTGTTATGCCAGAAAAAATGTGAGGCTTAAAGCACGAAACATTATCTGTTGACGGGGCCATGATTAAATATTTTGTTCACAATTCTTCAAAGCAATTCATAAGAGAAAAACAACATGGATTTGGATTTGGCGTTGATTTGCATGACCAATCGTCGAATGCTTATAAAATAAGAGGAAACAAATGGTGGTGGCCGATTTTCAATTCCATGCTAAGCTACACATTATTAAACGCCTGGAAGCTCTCTAAACTCGCGACTGATTTCCAGGTGGATTTATTATCATTTTAAAGAATTATTGCACGTCATTGCCTAAAAAGTTACACTCTAAAGACTACAGCTACAAAAAAAAAACGTAGAAATGCAAATCTTCCATTTTGAGATTAGATGCGCCTTTATTGATTTAAAACCCCTATGCTTCATCCAACAAAAATATGCAGTACACGTCATATGGGAGAGCTTTTTCAAAATCAGTAGCGTGCTATATTTTTGCACCATACTAAATTGAAAGAACTCCTCCTAAAAAAAGTGTTTGTGCGCCCGTAAATTTTCGATTGCATCTTACGCAGACCCCACGTCCTATTGACCGCACATCTGTGTGTGCATGTGCACTGAATTGCTGTGGCCTATGGCTATTGGTGATATTCAATTTCAACCCCCATTAAATATTGATGTGCATTCAGAGGTACTCTTGTTCATTTGCTAACTTGTTCGGTTTTTTTTCCTTGGGTTTCTGTTGAGGTGCTTTTGATTTTAGAGCTTTAAAAAAGGGTCAATTTAAAATCAACACTACGACAACCCTTTGAGAGCTTTAATGAAGGACAGATTTATGCCATCCACTGTAGCCAGAATGCGAGGCAAACGTCCTATCTTGCATACAAGATTTTTGTTGAACAGAGTATAGTACTCAGAAGAAAACTATATTCTGCTCTTTTTGTTTTCGATATCAATTCTAATATTAACTGTCCGATGCTACTTTTAGTGTACTATATTTATGCATCTTCTCGTTTTTTAAGATAGAGATGGAAATTTTGTATATGTTCCCTATCATTGTACAAGTTATGCAAAACATAATCGAATTACTAAGGGTATTCATGCAACGAGATAATTTTCCGCTTTGCAGAAAGGTATAACTTTCCGCCACATATTTGCATGATATAATCAAAAACGCACATTATTCAATATTTTAACTTAAAAAGTGGTTCCGTTTTCTTACTTAAAAGAAAATAAAGCAAAAAGTTAAGTTTCCAAAAGAAAAAAAAACATTAAACCACTCCTTAAAATTTAGAGAATTTATTAGGTTTATTTCTTCTCTTTCCGCATCAAAGTCGTGAGATAATTTTATCAGCTTTGCAGAAAGTTTTTCCTATAAAAATTTTGACAGCTCGTTTTTGCGGAGATACAATTATCTCGTTTCTGAGGTTTATTCGGGATTTCCGCGTTCACAGAATATCCTTTAGTTCTTGTATTGCTTTAAGTGATTTTGACAAAAGTAGGATAAATATTAAAAAAGATTTATTTAATTCCTTATAAATATAATAATTTTAGTACTATGTACATATGTATGTTATTTATTCCTTAGTTTAAATTATGTATATAGTCTATATAAATAATTTATATTCACCTGCATGACAGTCTAGCAACTAACCACTATGCCAAGGGGGACCTCAAGGTATGTCAAATTTCTAACCATTGATTGCACAGCTATCTTCAAACAAAGATCGTTTTTTGACAGCTGGTAAATTGGGACCTTGAAACGTTAAATATTCAAAGTTCCTATATTAATCACAAAATTTTGTGGTCAATAAAGAAACTTTGAAGTTGAAAAATATTTAACTCTGATAAAAATTTTGGTTCCAATCTTTTGAGTGTTAAGTTTAAAAGTAATTTTATCTTGAAACGTGTCCTATCTTGAAGTCTCTTATGGCCATTTAACATATCCATTAATCATTGTTTAGGTGGAAAAAATAACTTTACTAATAATAAAAAAACAATCTTACTTTATTCACAGGAATACCTGGATAAATTTGCATTCAAGTTTAGTATGAAACAACCCATCGAAGATATTCGTGACTATTATGGAACAAGTATTGCCCTGTACTTTGCATTTATTGAGTTCTATACAAAAGCATTGATATTTCCAACTTTGTTTGGTCTATGGCAGGTTGCTTGGCATCTTAATTTGCCTGTCGTTTGTGGTTTTTATGTCCTCTGGACAACTGTAAGTTAAAGTGTAGTTTCGGGTGGGTGGTGGGTCAAAGAAAATAAATACTTATTCAACCCATAATCAATGTTCTCGTTTCACTAAAACGTTAATAAAACGGATGCCAAAAACGACCATGATGTTAATGGTGGAAAGGATGAATAATTGATAGAGAAAACCAGAAAAACAAAAACGCCAGCTGTGGTTTCTGCGCCCTTTTCATTTTATAGTCGTTTTAGTAAAACGACAACAGTAATAAGGAAGTACATTTTTCTTCTTCTAATAGTGTAAAGTTTACAAATATGAGCCATCGACGCATCAGCCAATATCTCAAAAAAATATGTCAAGAAATTCTAAGTTCAGCTCTTAGCAACCTATACATGATTTTAAATACGTTTGTTTTTCGTAGAGCTCCTACCAATCATTTTTTTATATTAAAAGAAGAAAAATATTTTTTTTTTTGACCCACCCTAGTTTAGATATTTCATTATAATCAAAAGTTCTAAAGTTAATGCTGTTTAAAAGATTTTTTTAGAACTATGGAGCAGAAGATGTTCAATCTTAGCCTACCGTTGGGGTACTATAGATATGACTAGTCTTGATATTCCCAGAACAGCATACACGGGTGTATTGAAACAAGACCCAATCACCGGAAAAATGACACTACAATATCCAATGCGATTAACTTATATGCAAATGTACTGTATTTCATATCCGGTTGTATTCTTTTGTATTATTGCGGCGGGATATTTTGCTCTCTACCAATTTCAAATTGAAGCCGAAGTTTTACAGGATTTTGGTAAGGAAATACTGTCAAAGCGGCAAATCATTTTATCCATTTTATGTCATTGTTTTCTAATTCACAGGTCCTGATTCATTGCTACTCTATATACCCGTTATAGTTCAATCGGTACTTATTGCAATCTTTTCGTGGGCATATGAAAAACTAGCAACATTTCTAACTGATCTGGAAAACCATCGTACACGCAGTCAATACGATCGTCATCGTGTTAATAAACTAATGCTCTTCGAAATTGTTAATAATTTTTTTTCATTATTTTACATTGCTTTTGTTTTGCGTGACTTGAACCAGTTGAAATATCAATTGATGATGCAATTGATTATATTTCAAGTGAGTACAAATACATTGAAAACAAAGAATTACCCAGAGTCTTAGGGAACCAAAATTTCTGACTTACGTCGATTTTAGATTGTTTGCACGGCTCAAGAAATTGGAATTCCTTTGTTGGCTGTATTGAGACAGAAATTCACAAAATACATCGCACAAGAAATGGATGATGAAAAGAAAGCTACCATAATAGATGTAGCACGCTATGAGCAGGTAAGATTTTGTTCTTAGGTTCAACTTTATCGATTTATAAACTTTAACTTTATTTGTCTTTCTTGTAGAGTTTCTATGAAGCGGGATTAGATGAATACCAAAGTACATACGAAGACTACTTACAAATGTGCACACAGTTCGGCTATGTAGTTCTCTTTGCTGCTGTTGCTCCATTTGCAGCTATAGGCGCCCTGATAAACAACATTTTCGCCTTGCATATTGATATATTTAAAGTAAAAACAAAATATTTCATAATTTATCTTTATTTACATAGCTATGTTTTAGCTTTGCAACATTTTCAAACGCCCCTACGCTCGTCGTGCCAAAAACATAGGTGCTTGGCAATCAGCTTTTGAAATTCTTTCCGTCCTGGCAATATTCAGCAATTGTGGATTGTTGTATATGCAACCACAAGTCAGGTGAGATGAAAATTGTTGTTTTATTTCCCTTAAGCTAAATATTATGGTTTTAGAGATTTCGTTGCCAAACTTGTCCCAGAAATGCCCGATCTTGCATTTGTTGTGTTTGAGCATCTCCTTTTAGGGCTTAAGTTTCTCATTCATAAAGTTATACATAAACGACCTCGTTGGGTACGCATAGCCATGCTGAAATCAGATTATGAATCGAGTTTAGCGTATAAGGATTTAAGGTAAGGAATCTTTGAATAAATTTCTTTAAAAAAAACATTTTTATAATATTCTTTTTTATCTATATTATTTAGAAAATTCCGAACCGCATTCAAGAATCACAAAAAGGATTAATAAAAAAAACATTTATGAATCTCCCATTTGTGTCAAAAACAAAGAATCCTCAAACCAATTAAGTTTTACTTAACCGCAATGAAACCGCTCATTGCGACATAACTAGTCTTTCCAATTCAAAGATATTTTCACTTTATTGTTATTATTTATTTTATTTTGTACATAGTACATTATTTTATGTGTTTGTCTTTTGCTAACTTATGATGTGATTGTTTTACTAACGTTTTTGTTCTATTTATAAATGAAATCAAAGTGCTTTTATATACAGTGCCTGGAGTTTGATATAAAAATAAATATTAAATAAAATAAAATTGAAATTGTAAAATACTCGAAAAATTTTACTGTTTATTTAAATATTATAGCTGGATATCAAAACTATTTATTGCAGGTTATCATTTATAAAATTTCACTCGGAATTTATTAGTATCGGCGACAAATTTTTCCCTAGAATTTTGGCTCTGATTTTGTAGGAGCTTTTGTTTTGGAAAAATATTTTTCGCAGTTGGTTCACGATAGCAGACCAATTTTGGAACAAATTAATTTCCCTAGATTGTACTAATATTAATATCAACATTTTTATTATATTGGCCAAAATTCCAGAACAAGAAATGGTAAGTTTTTAAACATGTCCTCGTCTCTTCTGTCTGCCTATCCACCGTATTTCTTATGGCTCCAACGAACCTATTACACTCATGCTTCGGAGAATTAATTGTAACATTAACTGTTTCAATCTCACTTCACCCTGCCTGAAACTCCATCTTTCTTCCAATTCACTCCAATCCTAGATTTAAAAGCTATATTTAAGTAAAATTAACAATAAGAATAAATGGGGTTATTGCACCCACCAAAATTAAAATTAAAATACAAGTTCTGGGAAAATACATTGGGAAACTGAATGGTGGGAATTTTGATTCAAAATTGATATTTAATTTCTTTAAGATAGATTAAGTCCGATTTTTGTATTCGATAAAAATTGCTTACGAGATATTCACATTTCGATTTCAACAGTTTCTTTATGTATCAGAAATAGGTATCTGTTTAGTGATTTAGAATAAACTCTGGATCTAAATTGACTGAAAAACTAGTTTCGGGCTTACCCCGAAACTAGGATCACTTCGCATTGAAAAGCTGAGGATAGTCTAATTATCACCTTTTCATACGGAATTTTGATTTCAGTCAAAATTTCCAAAATCTTATCAAAATCAACGAAATCCCATACATTATTAGACTTCGTTATTTATGAGATTGTCACAAACATTCCTATTACGATTGTCAATAATTGTCAATTGATTAATGTTGAAATTTAGAATTTTAAAAACAATGGTAGAAGATTTTATTCCGTTTCATTCCACACATCTCGCTTCCCTCTCCTAAAAATTGGGTTTTTTGCCGGCAGAGCTCATTCCGTCTGCGCAAGTCCATTGAGAATAACTATCAAATTATTTTAAAATTAATACTAAGTTTTCACCAAGAGATAATCCTGGATTTAAGTGGATTTACCATACGTCTTCTTTAAATCTTGAAGATTTACCATACAAATTTATTTCGTAAATCTAGTAGATTAGAAATAAATCTTGTTAAATCTTCATTGGAGCAATTGTTGTATTATTCGAACTGAACTAATATCCATATCGTGCTTAGCTATCTCGATGATTTTTCATTGTTTGGCACAAATGAAACTTTCTTTCTCTCGCTTCCACTTTATAAGAAAAATTGAAACACCATTAGCATTTTTGTAGATGCTGTCAAAGTTAAATCTCTTGCCTTAAATCTTGGATTATCTTTTGGTAAAAACGTAGTATCGGGTTTTTCAATAAGAGCGCTACAAAAGTTTTTTTTAAATAAAACAAAAACGGTTTTGGATATCAATGAAATTCTTTATTCCTGTGAAAGTACGTTCGATGCCATTATGTATGGAACTCGATTTCTTTTGTATGTCCCCTATTACACGTTGCCTCATGAGACACGTCTCATTTTTGACTTTCCTTTTAAATTTGTATCCCGTGAGGCAAAAGCTATTACACGTTGACTCATGTCTCATGAGACTCATGTCTCAAATTTGACTGTTGTTCGTATTTTTTAATGCACAACACAACATAAAACGAATATGAGAAAAAGAAACGTCAAAATGAGACTACTAAAAATCAGCCCGGTACTCGCCGGAAATATTTTTTTGCATCTTCTTTCCTCATATCTGCTTTCTTTTTCGCACTTACGTGAGCCTCGTCTCGTGAGACATCGTGTAATAGGGGACTATGGCCACCACGGGCACGCTTGCAGAAGTCCAGACGCTGAACCCAATTTTCGACGGTTTTCAAGCATAAATCGGCCGATACTGCTGCAATTTCACGTTCGATATTCGTACGAGGTTCATCAATCATCGCTGGCTTGTTGGCATAGACCATAGACTTGACGTAGCCCCACAGGAAATAGTCTAACGGCGTCAAACCGCACGACCGAGGCCTGTGGATTCAAATTTTTCCACTAGACGCTCAATTGTTGATCTGCTAGGACGATTATGACGACCATAAATTGGACGTAGCGCTTTTAACGTTGAGGCCACTGACTCCGAATTTCGGTATTAAATTTTAATAGTTTCGACTCGTTGTTGGCTCGTATATCTTTCCATCATGAAATGGCAAACCTTACTAAAGTGAAATGATCGTCATTTTTTGGCATTCCAATCAGTAAATTAAAGAATGAAAAACAAAAAATATAAATAAATCTATTGAAAGACTTGTCCAAATGCGTTTCGTCCAGACACAACAGTTGGGCTCATCAGTTAGATACTGTCGTACCCTTCTAAGACGCAAAGTATTATGCGAGAAACAGATTGGTACAGCAACTTCAACAGCAACTTTGACAACCACGTCACTCTTTTTAGAGCCACTGGTTTTAAATGGCTTCGATTACATTAGGCGTTTTTCTTTTTTAGTTCAGTATAGAGCTCTGAACAGAGTCCGAGCATGTCGAGCAAGTTCCGAACATTCTCTGAACCAAGCGTGCTCTGAGCTCTCTGAGTATATTTTTAAACAGACCTGAACACTTATGTAGTTGTCGCCGTTTTTTTTTTAATTTCCATCTGTCAAATGCTTGTGTTAAGCATTTTACTCTGTCTGCTCAGTTATTTTATTCTGAGCTCATAGAGCGCACTCTGAACACGCTCAGAACATGCTCAGAACGAAAAAAGAAACACATTTTCGAAACTCTGAACACTCTGAACTAAAAAAGAAACACAATTTATTTTTTGACAACTCAGGTTCTGTTCTGAACTAAAAAAGAAAAACGCCTATTAGCACAGTAACTTCGACATCAACATCACCGTTAAGTGCTTTACACATGAGCTGCGAACTGCGAATGCGAATAAATCTTTTTAAGCAATTTTCACAGCTAATATCAATTTTTGTTTTGTTCTAACTTTACGACGAAGTGAAATAATGATCGAATCAACGATTTAAAAGGAAAACACTGCATAAAATAACTATAAATTGAAATATTTTGTATTTTAATATTTTTTACGCGACCAACAACGTATCTTCTGCGAACTGTCAAATGTAAATTCGCAATCCACAACTAGTGAACGCATTCCACAAACCGGCGACTAAAAAATTCGTTCGAGCTCGTTGCTAGACGGAAAATAAAAAAAAAAAAATGAGTGTATCTATGGAAAAAAGGGTAAAATAATTTAAAATAATATAATTGGTAACAAATGAAACTGCATAAAAGCCACCTTTTATTTAAAAATTTTTTCTTAGCACTCATTTTACTTTAATTTATTTACTTTTGGTTTTGTTTTGTTTTGACTATTCGCACTGTTCGGCGACCAAAAAAATTACTCATGTGAAAGAAATGTCAAAATTCGCTACCATTAGCAATTCGCAGTTCGTGTCTCATGTGTAAAGCACTTTAGACCTTAACCCTAAATTCGATGTCGGTAGCAAATGCTACCAACTTTTAAGGCGAAATTTGTCAGTATTATGAACACTCAAATGAAAATGTGACAACCATCTTTTTGTATCGTCTATTTATTTTGATTTTGACAATGGAAGAATTACTAAAAACAAATTAATTTTAGTACGACAAATTGCGCAAGTCGTATACATTGACGCAATTCACGTTAATTTTTATCATATAACATATGTATAGCAAAATTATTTCGCATTTGAAACTATTTTGATTATATGCTGTCAAAAACGCTGTTCACGTTGTAATCTATTTCACAAGACTTTTGATGTTGAAGTTTTCGTTGCTGTTGAAGTTGCTGTATTAATCTGTTTCTCGCAATAGTCGGTGGTTGTCAACACATCCTACATTGCATTCATGCTGTAAATTGTATTTATGTTGATAGCGAACCATCGACTTATATATTGAAGGGTATGACAGCATCTAACTGATAAGCCTAACTGTAGTGCCTGGGCAAAACGCATTTGGACTAGAGGCCTCAAAATAATTTAACTTGCAATTGTCACGCCCACAAAAAATCAAATCTTTCTGATCCGAAAGTCAAATGTTTGGAAAACGCATTTGACGTTTACCAACACTCTCTCTGATCAATATTTTTGTCATTTACTCGAGTTTTTTTAATGCTGATTGCACCCTCCATTATGATGTTATCTTAATTTTACAATACGAATAGTAATTTCCATCATCAATTAAAAATTTAAAGTTTTTGAACCATCCCATTAAAAGATAAAGTAGTACCCCTTGGCGTAACATTTACTGCCTTGGACTGTCATGCAGATAGTCTTGAGTTCGATTCGGTTGAATGACGTAATTCAGTAGGCTTAGGCTCCCTATTAGCTGTCATAGCATCTAATGTATTTTTTAAAATAAAACTCCAAGTCTACGAAAAATTAATCGAGAAAATGGGCTTTTTCCAAAATTCTGTAGATACTCATAATCAAAAAGCATAAAAATGGGCATAATATTTTTCTAGTCCCATGTTTAAATTGGAAATTATGTCAAACTTAAAATATCTAGAGTTAAGTACAATAACATGCAGCCCTATATAAAAAGAATATCTCGAAATTCAAACTTGAATGACTGAGATTTGAAATAATTATTATTTAATTATTTATAACCTTAACTACGAGTATTAATTTCATGAAACAAGTATTCCTTAATTAAATTCATGATACAAATTGATAAATAGTAATGGTACATTTTTTCCCAATTAGTTTAACTTTTGAAAACGCCGCAATGTATGCAATTTGGCTTTCATAATTCCAATTTATATATATATTTATATATATGCATGTATATATATATGTATGTATAATTTATATGTATATTTATATATTTTTTTTTTTAAATAATGCCACTTAAATTTAAAAATAACTTCACAATAAATTCGATATTAATAAATTATCACACTATTATTACTATCGGTATCCCCTATAATGCTTGAATGAGAGAATTGCATCTACACCATGTACAACGGAAGCTAGATAACCCAAGTACTGCAAAAACAGAAATCAATCATCTATTGTTTTTGTAATTGTTTAATAATACTTACATATGCAGCTGTCATAGTAGGATAAGCCCAAAATCCTGGTCTTACTAGAAACTGCGGATGCAGCCAAACAACACAAGCGAATCCCATGTAGCTAGCAGCACTAAAGTACATAAAACATGCCACAGCGTTGAACAGAGTTTCCTACGAACAAAAGAATGTTTCAAAAACCCCTGATTCTTTTTGGTTTTTCAAAATTCGCACTTACAAATAAAGACTGCCGAATAAGATTATATGACTTGTCTGAGAAACAATAACAAGCTACAAGTATAACTGTTGTTGTAAAACAATAAGCAGTAGTTGTAAGGAAACTGGTTAATGCTTGACCAATCGTATCAGCAACAGGAATGCCATACCTTACTAGGAGTCCTTCACAAACGGTGGCTACAAATAACTCCATAAGCTTCAGCAGTCCAACTTTAGATGTAAGAAAATTGAAATTCACACAGGTGCAGATCCGACAGCAACAAATATTTATTCCACCGTTTTGGTTTATACCACGAATACCAAAGGACGCCATAATGACGGAATTGTTAAAGAAGTTCAATCAATAATATACAAAACTCAAAAATAATACGCGCACCTATTTCCTGTGAGAACTAGTTCCGAATGAGATATTCGAAATAAAACATTTTAATTCGGGAAGAATTTGTTCTTTACGATATTTTCAACTAAAAATAGAAGAAGATCTTTGGAAAGCAATGCCCTTAAGTCTTCATACAAAAGACACAGATTATAAAGGCAGCTACAAACTTCGCCGTGTGCTGAAAAAAACGGAGTTATTTTTAGATAATTCACCCCCATGATGTACTAGGTCAATAAACCAGGATTTGTTCCTTTTTTGTTGATTATATTTTGAAAAAAGAATTTTCAAATAGGTTAACTCCAGGTGGCATGAACAATAATTACCCTGAGTTACAGAATGAAAGAAATTGCATGTAATGAACTATAGTAGAGGTTATAGGTCAGGTTGAGTATTTCATGGTACCGTGTGTTTATATGTATAACCTCAAGTTCTCAATTTCCTGTAAAAAAAACGGTTTTAAGTAACTTCAGCATTCAACGATTCTTTACTCGATCATTTCTCGTCGATTGTTTAGTTTCTTACAGTTTTCAAAAGAAGAGTATTGTTGGCAATTTTGAAAACAATAAGTTGCTTTGTACACGTTACAGAATTATTTCAAACAAATGAGCAAGTTCTGTTTTTAAAACCTTCTTGAACTAATTAATGAAAGTATGATTTCAAGTAAAATTGAAATTTTGTAGTTTTTTTGAATAATTCAAAATTGCAGCCACCACCAAATTGCGACAAACAACCAACTTTACACAATACCTAGCATATATCAATTTTGATATCTTTAAAACTTTAGATTTCGGATTTCATTTATTAAGATTTTATAGGATTAAACCAAAAAATAAATTGCATATCTATTAAATTAATTCAAAACATCGAAATAATGTGTTATAATATGAGTAATAATTTTTGTTACATTCGTTGATGGCTCGATGAATACATTTTAAGTGGCATTATTTAAAAAACAATGACCCTTAGTAATAGACATTCATAGAATCGGTTTTAAAGTCACTTTTTGTTAGATGTAGAAAAGTTGCTTTTAAAATTTGGTAGTAACAGATCAAATTTACAAAAGTCTTATTTATACCAATAATTGTGACTCATTTTCATAATTTCGTTATTGTGAACTGATACACAAATAGATTTCTATTAACCAGATTCGAAAAGTTCTATTGTGATTCTATCATTTTAAATTTAACTTAGTTGCAGGAAAGCAGCTTTTAAGTATTTATAATTGAAATTTGTTTTATTTCTACGAATGTTTGGTTAAAATCGAACTTAGGCTAGATTCGGATCTATTACTCAGGGCCAATGTTTATTTTGTGTTGATAGAATTTAGAATTATTGGATAAATTGAAAACAAATGATATGATAGTTGTAAGAAATACAAAAATTGCAGTTTTCAAAAATTGAACCAAATGTGGACTATCAAATGGCACGGTAGTGCCCAGCCAAGTTCTGGCACTACACCCTTTTTACAGGAACAAACTCAGGCGATTTTTGCCCCTCCCTATCTGCAGTACCAATAAAGTCAGAAACTTAAAATTCCGAATATTTGATAAGCTAGTCAGGCACAAGCGCCTTACCAAATTTCAATTCTCTAGCATAAGCGGTTCCTGAGTGATAAAGCCTCAAAAATCACAAAAACCGTAACTGACTGACTGACAGATCATCAAAATTATGGAGCACTTCCCGACATCGTAGAATCTTGTAACTTTGCACAACGGTAGCTCTTGTCATGCAAGCATAGGAAATTTTGAGGTTTTCCATTCAGGGCGTGGTATCCGCCCACTCTCATAGGGAGCACTTCCGATTGCTGTAGAATGATGAAATTTGGTAGAACAATAGGGCTAAAATTGCATATAAAGGACCAAAAATAAAAATTAAGGTTTTCCATTCAGGGGCGTTGTATCCGCCCACTTTCATATGGAGCACTTCCGATTGCTGTAGAATGATGAAATTTGGTAGAGCGGTAGGTACAGCTTAATGTACATTCTAAGCGAAAAATAGAAAATCTAAGATTTTTCATTCGAAGTGACTTTTTATTGTCATTTTGAAACTATACATGCATCTTGAAATTTCACGACTTTTCTTAGAACTAGGTTGCTCGATTTGGTACTCTATGTTATGTTTATGTTAACATGAATGAAAAAAGAAAACATTTGCATACCTGACAAAATTAAGAGCTTACATAAAAAAAAACTATTAACTGTGATGTGAACTATAATCAAACAAAAAATGGAGTTAAAATTGCAACAAAAACATCATCGCATCCTTAACAATTATTGCTTTTTTATGACTTTGAGTGGATGTAGGTAGATACGTTAGTGTTAGGTATCTTACCAGGACAAGTAGAAACAATTGAAGGGCAAATCAAAACAACCAATAACAAAAAGAAAATATACCAAAAGAAATAGAAAGCTATAAACTAAGTTGATTTTAGTATGTAGAGTCCACCCTTCTATCTTTCCGTATCTTTCGAGATTTTGACATGGCAAAATATTAAAATCTTTCCAAAAAGGAGTGAGAAGAGATCAGACCAAAAATATAAATGTTAAAAAAAGAGCCAAGTTCTTCTATACAAAAACCTTTGTCTAACAAGTCAGCCGTGAAAAGTACTGAGATCTAAAAGTACGTCAAGTTCTTACTTCATGAAGGCTTAATAGCGAATATTTTAAGTAGAATAATATTGAAACAGTTACAATGTAATAGAGAAATTTTATTATTTAATGATTACTGACTAAAATTTGATGGGCCTACTTGGCAAGTTTTTTTTTATGTCCAATTCGAAAGGTTTTAAAAACTTGACCAGTGAACCCATCAAATTTTAGTCAGTAATCATTAAATAATAAAATTTCTCTGTTACACAGCGATGAGAACCACAGCTAAAAAGTCAAAACATAATTATAAAAACAAGAGGGCACCGTTATTCACACCAAAGACACCACCAAATAATGTACCTTGATGTATTTCACAAACAAAATGAAAATCAACAAACATCCCAATTCTGAAGCACACAAAATTCCCCTTGCATCTGCTTCATCCATTACTAAGAAGAATAAACGGACTCAGCAAGAAGACGAAGCAAAATCTTACGACCAACATCCGTACAAGATCTAACTGACCCAGGAGCTAAAAGTTCATGACCATAGACAACGTTGTTTGTTCGCTGAGCGTTTGAAAGAGTATCCCAATTTTGGCCGAAAAATCATGTTTAGCAACGAGGCGCATCTTTGGAGCAATACGTGTTTAAATAAAATGCACGACTGGGTCGCACTAACTTGCTCCTATGTAAGAGACTAGGAATTTTAAAATTCGAATGTTATTAGAGAAAACTGTCCAAAAGGATAAAATTAATTTTTAAATTCTTTTAGTAGTAAGAAGAATGCTATGCAAATGTTAATTTATGCAAGAACAAAAATTATAAGTTCTTGTAGTGGTTTCTTAAAAAAAAGCTTTTATATACAAAATTTTTAAAAGAATTTTGAGAAAAAATTTGGTATGCCAACTTTAATTTTCTATTACTGTACGAATGAAAATTCAATTTCCAAAAAAAATATTGAGACGTTTTCGAAATAACGAATTTTCCAAAAAAAATGATTTTTTTTCAAAACTTCAAAAAAATATGTTTTTTAAATTTTTGAAATGCAATGCAAATACAAAAAATTTCATTAAAATCTGATATTTCGATAATGAGTAATTCAAAATTTAAAAAGGTGGTTCTATGGTAGGTACGAGCTGTAATATCTTAATTTCAAATTTTTTTTATTTAATTAAAGATCGTTAAAATTAATTGAAACAAAAAAATTTATCAAAATTCTAGGCGCCGTTTTCGAGAAAAATACGAAAGTCATTTTTAACATTTGTATGGTGGGTACCTTTATTTTTAGGTAAAATAATTTTTTTTTCTCACATCTTGTAGATTGTATTAAATTAAAAAAAAATGGTTTCATGGGGGTACCCTCAATAACCATTTTTCGCAAATTTTTTTTCATCTACAACCTAGCTTTAACTAAATGAATTTTTTTTGTATTTTTATTAATCTGTCAAAAAGTTTTTGAGAAAAAAAAAATTTATAAAATTTCGAAAAAAATTCGTATGGCAGGTAAAAAAAGAAAAAAACGTTTGGGGGAAAAAAATAAAAAATGATATCTACCAAGTTTAAAGAAAATTGGCCGAGCCGTTTAGGCTGCAGTCGAACAGACAGAATTGCGAGACCCACTTTTTTAGTCTTCGCTATCATCGTAATGTCAACTTTGATCAAAATCTCGAGTTCGATTTTTTTTTCCAAATGCAGAACTTGCCCTATAGTTAGTACCTATTACCTATATCGCAAGAGAGCCCACCGCCACCCCCACATTGCTCAGCGATGTGACGATAGAATTAGAGAAACAAAAAAAAAGTGTGTGTAACGGTTAATTAGATAAACTATACCTGTGTTTTTCAAACTTTTTGAGTACGCGACCCCTTTGCTAGTAACAAAATTTTGGCGACCCCCCATTATAATGTGTCAGTTATTTAAAAGGCTTTATACACTGAACGACTGAACCCCTTCAAAGCTCGGTGTAATTACACAAGGTTTTACTTATTCGTGATAAAATTTTTTCCTGTATTGCCAAAAAAAAAATTGTAGCAGACCTTGCAGTAATTTTCATTTTTTTGAATTCTTAAGTGGGCATCAGAATTGTACGGCCAGTGCTGTACGATATGTGCTTAGAAAGCTTTCGCTACTACGAGATTGATTGGACAAAATGTTTTGCTATTTGTAGCGATGGTGCTAAAACTTTGACGAGCAACAAAAGTGGGCTCATTGCAAAATCAAAATTATTAATGCCAAACGTTTCATGGACACACTGCTTTCTTCATCGACAAGTTCTGGCATCTAAGGTGTTTACCTTCTGAATTAAATGATGTGCTTAAAGATGTGATTAGCGTTGTGAACTCTATTAAAGGCAAGGCCTTGCAAAGTCGGCTGCTTAGGGTCATATGTGATGAAATGGGTTCACTCCATCAAAATCTCCTTTTTCACACAGAGGTCAGATGGATGTCAAAAGGAAAGGTATTGTATTGATACGAGTTCTGGAATTGAAAGCCGAATTACTGATGTTCTAACAAGATTCAAAATCTGGAAATTCGGATCATTTTTCTGATCCCACCTGGCTCTTAAAATTATCATTCCTTGCTGATCTTTTCAACCACTTAAACATATTGAATAAGGGGAGAAGAAAGCATTATAACTGCAAAAGATAAAATCAGAGGATTCCTCGCAAAACTTCGTTTGTGGTCAGAGTCTTTACAAACAAACAGTTTTGATTATTTTCCCTGCTTTCAAAAGTCGAAGAAATTTCATCAGATGAATCGATATCATTAAAATCTCATCTCATGGTACAGAGTTTGTTTAATTTAGAGAAGAAACTATTAAGTTTCTTTGCGGAACTGGATTCTGAAAGTGGAGATGGACAAAGATGGGTATTAAATCCTTTTTTGAATATGTCAGTCAAACTCGCCAATCTACTATCGGTA
The DNA here is from genome assembly GCA_911387755.1 of Chrysotoxum bicinctum. NCBI lineage: Eukaryota > Metazoa > Arthropoda > Insecta > Diptera > Syrphidae > Chrysotoxum > Chrysotoxum bicinctum. The sequence continues at coordinate 80,854,271 of OU426989.1, read as the reverse complement.
AAGATGAAAAAAAATCTTATATATTTATCTGCAGATGGCATACTAAGAATGAAATTCAATTTGGAAACGATTGACAATTTCCGGATAAAGAGAAGAGGAGAGTATCCTGAGCTGGCAAACGGGGCTTTGAAGTTGTTACTGCCATTCGCCACTTCATACCTAAGTGAAGTCACATTCTCTTCAATTTTTGACATTAAAACTAAAAAAAGAAACAGACTAAATTTGCAAAATGATTTAATCTTAAAAGTGTCAAAAACTAATCCAAGATTTCAACGTTTATTAAAAAATAAACAGGCACATGTCGCACTAAAAATGTTTTTCTTTTATTTAATTTTTTAGCATAGGACTTTTGTTTATTAATCTTACTGGCTTGAAAAACACTGAACTATACAATACAGAAAAATTGAATATGTAGGTACATAGGTAGGTAAGAGAAAAAACGTAACTATTGAATGGAACAGATATTAAGAGAGAGAGAGAGTATGGGAGCGGGAAGAAAAGAAAATTAAAAATGTTGGAATGATAATGAAATGAAACAAAGCAGCGACCTCGCGATTGTGATGAAATCTAATTCCTGGATAAAATAAATTCAAAAAGTTTATAATTTTATAATTTGTTTTTATTTATTTCTCAGGTTTTATGTTTAAATAAGAAGTAATTTTGGGCTTAAAATTTGCGCAACAATATTGACTTTATGAAGCAATGCTAATCTTTGTCGATTATTGTATAGGTTTTAAGATATGAGTGGCTTTATAAGTCAACTAATGAAAAAAATTGGACAAAAAATGTAAAATTAATAATATTAAAGTTTGACAAATTATTAATGAAAAAAAATTATAGCCATAAACACTCTTATAACAATATAGAAAATAATAAAATTTATTTCAAATAAATCGGTTGACTACTTTCTGAGATCGTGCGTTACAAACTTTAAAATGGTTTCGCTTTTATATAATAGTATAGATATAGATTTCCCACTCCAGAGAACTTTTTCTTGGATCCGGCATGGTTTATTTTTAATTATATTTCAAAAAAAGGTAAACACTCACGAGTCACGAAAATCAAAAGCTGGAATAACGGTGATCAACTACATTCAATTCAACACATATGATAAAAACAAAAATAAACAACAAGACCACAAAAATCATCTCTAACAGAATTGGCAAAACCCATAAAAGAAAGTAAATCGAAACATACACATAACATTCATCATCTCCAAAGTGTGTAAGTTGGAATAATATGTATTAACAGAACGTTCTGTAAATGCACTTATTCCTCGAATTCTTATGGACTCCAAATAATGTTCCATTTTCCTTAAGAATAAAGTTCTAAATAATTGTTGTTCCCAAAGTTATGCCTTTAACCAAATTTTAAAGAATGGTATAGATTAGATAATTTTTAATATTTCTTAGAAATTTGATGATATAAATAAAAAAAAAATGTATTTTATTGCTCACATGATTTAATTATAATCAATTTTTTAACACCTTAGTACAAAACCAACACGTAATCCAGCTATTTACCTGTATTTATTCCAATAAACCATGCATTAGTACTTATTCTAGCGGATAGATGGTTATTTGTTTTTGTTTGTTGTTTTACAAATGCTCTCAGCACTATTAATATTATAAAAAAATAGGTAAATTAGTTTAAGGAAACAAAATGCGATTATTAGTCGGAGCTAATTATGACTATATTTTAATATCGCTAATTATCCATATGGATCATAAAATGAAAATATAACGATTAAAGTGACGGCAGTTTTTTATACTCATATATTTTATTTTTTATTTTTAAGAATGTTGTGTTCACAATTTGCAAAACTCAAATTAAGTTGGTGAAACTTGTAACTAACCCACCAATTAAAAGTGAATAAGACGCTTATTCGCTTTATTTGAATTTCAGAGTTGGTGATCATTATTAATTAAATGACATTCAATTTCAAAACCAGTGCTTTATTTATGTCACATTCAATATTTTTCGGCAATTGATTTAAGCGCCATCTAAGCTCGCAGCGTGTCAACAATTCAAATTCATTTTATGTTCTCTTAAATGTTTGATGTAAATTGCATTCATTTTTAGTTATGTTTTGTTTGCGTTTTAAAATTTGCTGACCTTGCTGATTTGCTGATCTTGATGAACTTTTCTGAAATTATGTGTACTTACTGATTTGGAGACGCTAAGCTGCATTTTTTTGATAATAAGCCCAATTACCAATTTAAATTCGAATTAGGTCAAATTTATGCGGCGTTGTCACATGCATCACACTTCGTGTTGGAAAACCCTATAAATGAAAACCATACGAAACCCGCAAAAAACTCGTTTACTCGTAGGAAACAAATAATTTATTCTACTTCTAGCTGGTTAAATAATTGCTGTAGGTACGTATTTTCTTTATCACACGTACCTTCCAGTATTACTCTCTTGATAGTTGATCTAATTGCCTTTGAAATGTGTGAAAATTAACCTATAATTTATTTAATATAGTTCTTAAATATATTAATAGATTATGCAAAGTAAAAATTATTGTTAAAACAAAATGTCCTTGGAAAATTATTTTAATATATATTTTCATTATTATATGAATTATATTTCAATATATATTCGATTTCGATGCAAGGGGTAAAAATCTTTAGAATTATATTTTCAATTTGATGTTCATTAGGGTGAGTCAAATAAAACCAACATTCTTTTTTCTTGTTGGAATCATAAGAAGTCTGTTGTTTGGGACTCTAAGATAAGGATACATATACATAGATCCAACAGTGATTACTTTCCATCCGAGAGGATAGTGGATATAAAATACTATTTCAAGACTTCTCGAACACAATGATCACCAAAATTTAAAAAAAAGCTACATGTGTATGAATTATGTATGTATATCTTTTATTCTTCGAATTGAATTTTGTGAAATTAACTTATTTAACATTGCCTCCAGATTGTTAGTAATATCACAAGTAATACATATGTTATATAGAAATATTATAACACCGATCCTACAGCATTTTTTGATCTTAAAAAATTTAAGTCGACGAAGAACAGAAAAATTTTATTTGTTGAACTATGATCAGCACAAGAAGTCTAGGAGAATCCATCTACTTCATTCATATTCTTGCAAAAACGTTACAACTTCTCTCAAGTTGTTAGCCTTTTCCTTTTGTCTCATAAAAAGTTGCAAAAGCATGTCTTAATTGCAATATTTGTTTTTCGAAAACTTAACAATAAAATCGACATCTGCTATAGTTGTGTGTCCTATAGCGACTTGTTTTAACAATTTGAACAATCGCTCCGAATCATTTTAAAGTCTGATCGTCAGTAACGATAGTAATTGGTCTAAGACTTCAAACTACGATTTTTTGAAAAAGATCTTGGGGTGTTTGAAATTTGAAGTTTTCGAACGTACATGTGCTTGCACCATAGCTTGCTCCCAATTCGACACTGCCAGAAAGTGTCACGACTCCTCCTGCAACTTGGAAGAATCTTCTTTCGCATTCGTACAGTTACAAGAGTACTAAAAGATCTCGATACACACAAATGCGCTGGCTGGGAAAGTATCCTCCTATTGTTCCATCTGTCCTACTCTACAGGTCTCTTTTCGAGTGGATTAGACCGAGAGCCCACAGCAATTTTTGGGTGTGATTGATAACAAAAAATAATTAGCATAATTAGTTAGGCCTTTAGTAGTTATTTACAAATGTGAACGTTTTGCATACTCTAGTGGGCGCAATAGTGCATTATAGTGCATCAAGTATGCAGTTCTTTCCTTATTCTAAAAAAATGGGAAACAAAATTTGCCATAACTTCAAAATGAACAGCTAAGTGCCCTGATTGCAAATATTGAGGTCCATGACGTTTTGAAGGTGGCCTTCTTAGTGCAAGAAGTTGCCTATTCTTATCGCGTCTGGCAGGCAGAAGGCTGTCTGTAAAACGTCTTGGACCTCGATATTTTCAATCAGGGGGCTTAACTCTACATTTTGGCAAAGTTGTTATCACAATTATTTGGATTTGGAAAGAACTGCATACTTAATGCACTATAATGCACTATTGCGCCCACTAGAGTATGCAAGGCTTTCACATTTGTAAATAACTATAAAAGGCCTATCTAACTAAGCTAATTATTTTTAGTTATCAATCACACCCAAAAATTGCTGTGGGCTCTTAGTCTAGATGGAAAACAGCATTTGTCCAGCCTGTCCCTAAAAGAGGTGAATCTTCTTTCCCTTATAACTATCGTCCAATCACACTTACGTCATTTTTTTACAAGGTCATGGAAACTTTGATAAACAATCAGCTTAAGAAATATCTCAAATAACGAAAGCTTCTCACTGACCAGTAGTATAGTTTTTATAGCAATAGGTCAGTGGTGTTCTGATGGTACTCGTATATCTCATTGAACAATCTTAACATCGTTTTGGAGAAAGTATGATTATTGCACTTGATATTTCAAAAGCATTTGATAGAGTTTGGAATCAAGATCTCTCATTGAAAATATGTGCATGGAATGAATCTCTTCTTCGTTAGATTAGAAACTAAGTTTCGAACTGCTCAATACAACTTGTGTAGGACGGTTTTAAGTCTGAAATTTATAAAATAAATGCTGGTGTGCCATAGGCCTCCGTTTTTTCTCCGACTCTCTGCCTCAGTCAATGGCCTTTTGTCAGAAACTTCTAATCCATTAAATTGTTTTGGTGACGACAGTACTCTCAGCTTTTCATATTCGTTTCCAGATGCACGTCCTTGTTATTCGGAAGTGGATTTAGAACTGCAGCTTATGATAAGCTCATTAAACTCTGATCTCGATAGCATTTTCAAATAGGGAACGAAAAACCGTGTAAAATTTAATGCTTCGAAAACTCAATGCTGTCTCCTATCGTTAAAACGGAACCCACCCCCCTGCTTCTATCCATGAGAGGCACTTGCATTGAGGAAACATAACAGCTTCCAGTTCTCGGTATGTGGAATCTCCACATATTCGACGTCACCAAAAAGGCTGCTAAGAAATTTGTCACCTTTTCTATAAAGCTCATATTTCTCCAATCTTGAGTATGATTCCCATAATTGTGTAGTGCCCCAATAACTCACTTGAGTCTCGTGGATGGAATTCAAAAGCTTTAAAAATGATAGGCGACAGAAGTATAACAGAAACATTTGAATCTCTTAAGCACCACCGCAATGTTTCCTGCCTTTCACTATTTTACCGTTATTTTTATAAAAAAATGTTCTAGAAAAATAGCCAGTTGCATTTCTCGTCTTAAACAATTTAACTGTGATACTTGCGCTTCATGGAATACTTTAAGATATGGTATACAACGCAGGTCTTAGGGGTATAATGTTTGATTGGCTAAGGTCTTATTTGAGTGGAAGGGAACAAGGATCAGATAGTTTTCGTGTTAGGTACATTTTTATTCTTAACTTACATTAATTCACTATTTCACGACCGATTATCTGGTAGGCAATCGTATACATCGTACAAATTAATGAAGATTAACAGATCTTAAGAGCATCAAGGTATGAAACAGAGATCGAAGGAAGAGCCTATTGGACAATCTTGTTGATTTGTTGAGAAACTAAGATGTTCCTTGAAATAGTTTGGAAGTGACTCCTCAGTTATTACAATTGCTGCAACGTTTTTGAGGCCACCCAACAACCTTACTTTAGACTAGAATGACTTTGAGTCTTTACATTTTGACAAATTTGCCGATACACCATTCGTGCAAATTTTATGCTTGCTTTTGTCTATCTTATACTTTTTTCTTGCATCTATGTATGTAAAGTATTTAGTATTTAGTATTTATTGATATGAAATATGTATTTCTACACAGTAAGGCTGGTATTCACCGAGCGCTCATAACTTAAGAAGCTCATAAACCTATTCACCAAGCAATATTAGTGAAGATCTACGAGCGCTCTTACAAGTTAGGAGTTGTCCCGACAACTCCTAACTTACGAGCGCTCTCTTCGAAAGTTTTTTCGCTTGACTCGAATCCATGTGGCATTGCTCACATGGATTCGAGTCAAATGCGTGCGTGCCACACGCACAAGCGAACAAACTTTCGAAGAGAGCGCTCGTAAGTTATGACTTAGGAGTGGTCGGGACAACTCCTAACTTTTAAGAGCGCTCGTAGATCTTCACTAATATTGCTTGGTGAATAGGTTTATGAGCTTCTTAAGTTATGAGCGCTCGGTGAATAACGGCCTAAGAGTACACTTTTAAGATTGTGAGAAAAAAACAAATAGTATTCAATTATTTTAATTAAAAAAAAAATAAAAGTGAAAAGGTTTTATTGCTCTTAGTGGGTGGTATAACTGATCGCTTAATTATGTATTTCTATTATTTCATTGATTAGAATTGACTTGCGATTCAAGTCTACACTGGTATGCAACAACCTAACTTTCAAACGATTTATATTTTCATACTGAGTTAATCAATGAAAAACAAGAGTTTTAAAGTTTGAAGGATGTTACGATTGGAAGGTGGGTTGAATATGTTGCTGGTTGAACCTCAAAATCTTCTATAACATTAAGCCAATCGCCTTTAGCTAAACAGTAGTCTATTATTGAACAACCCTTCCCTGAAAAATACATATGTTAGTTGACCTTTGCAATTGCGTTTTGTAATTCCATTCAGAACCATTAAACTCCTGTCACAACTGTTAATAGTTGTTAATTAGACAACTAGGAAACTTAATTTTCCACTGTGAATCTCCAAACCCAGACCTCCGGTTTTGAAACAAATGTACCCGAATCTAAAAAAAAATTCTGGATGCATTTTTTTTGCACAGTACTGTGTATGATCAATTGGAATGCGTTTTTAAATATTCCGAGCAATTAACATTCCCTATTTCAGTTAGTATATTATTTTCTCCAAGTCCACTCATCGTATCGTGATAGGTACGTGTCAATTGAACTGACTTGACCTGATCGCTTAGAAAGCTTATCGGGTACCTGAACCAATTATTCAATTCGTTACTAATAACTTATACAAAAAGATTTTATGCAAAACTTGCTTGGTAATATTCGCTCTCAATTGCAGATCTATGTAATTGAAAAAAAATTGTACGTATCAATTTGCAATTCATCAAAACAACTAAATAAACAAACGTTTAATAGAAAAGGTATCGGTGCTTGTATTATAATTATTGAAACGTGGCACTAAGAATTAGTGCAACTTTTTTTCCCCAGACACAAATCAATTGATAGAATTAAGATAGAGATACGGTGCATTGTACTTCAGATCAATTTATGGATCAACAAAGTCAAGGTAAACGAAGATCAGACAAATATTGCATCACATTTATAGCGTGTTTCGAAACTAATGAAATATAGTAATTGTTTGAAAATAATAATTGAAAAAAGGCTGTTTTATAATCATAGTATGTTTGGTAATAGTAATTTTATTATTTCAGCAAGTGAATATACACGTACTATAAATGTAGTAGGTATAATCATCAACAACAATCAGCGGAGAGTCAATTGGTTTTTAGATTAAAACTGATTTTAATTCTTTTGGTTACGACTTAGTGAGAAATGCATTTAAAAAATTAAGTTATTTTTATGGGTAGGTATTTATAAGTAATTGATTGGGAGAAAAACTATCATTTTTATTACTATTATGACAAAAGAATGATTGATGGATAACGTTGTTTGTTCTTTTGAGTTAATTGTTTGTTTAGATCACACTTTGAAGAAACATAGAAATGTATTCACGCGATTAGGTGTTATTTAATGAAATCGTTAAGTATATCCCATTAAAATTAAGTGTGGTATTTTGTCAAAATCAGATATAATTATTAAAGTATATTTGTATATGCATATAAACAAATAGGACTTGGGAAATATTAAGCATTATAAAGGTAGGTTAACACCATATGGGAGGAATGCATCATCTTCTGGGTGTTTCTATTTTAATGGTTTATAGATTATTTACATTATACGTTATACCTATTCTAAATTAATGAATTTAAGCTTGAGTAATCAAGACATGCATTCGAATTAATATAAATTGCTTTTTCTTTCTTTATTCCAATATTTAAGTAAACCATGAATCAGAAGTTAAGTCCCAACTTATACTAAAGTGTTTTTCAAATAAGGCGGGAAGATGTTGACATGGAATGAAATATGCACTGTGTGGCACGTAGCACGGTCCTGGGCGAACCATATGTCATCTAGGCTCTTATGGTTCAATTTGGGCCATGAGAAATTGCTTATCATCGATCTGTAGCTCTGGTCATTGTCGGTTAACGCTCACCAACGTGGTTTTCGGCTGCCCGAAATCCACACCAATCGGCTACTTTGCATTGCACCTAGTAGGTTGGTGTTATCCCATTTATGCGACAGTTTTACTTGTTAACACAGCCATTCCTCAAAAAATGCGCCTCGTCGCTAAAGACCTCCTCGATGGGTTTTACCTTGTCGTGTTGGGGAGGCTTAGTCTATTTCTCCGGCTATATGGCCTAGCTGGGGATTTAGACAACTAAGAAAACCCTTAGGATTATCGTTCCTAGTTCGCTGTAAGGTGAACAAAGATTAGGACTATCGTTCCTAGTTTGCTTTAAGGTGAACAAAGATTAGGACTATCGTTCGTAGTTCGTTGCAAGGCGAACAAAGATAAATAAAGTGATTAGGGGAAGTCACTGCCATAGTTATTCTCTTTTGCTCGATGTTTTGGTTTCAGCAATCCGGATAATCGATGGTCCTACCCGGTGCCAGAATATTAAGAAACATTGCTTAGGACTATCGTTCCTAGTTCGTTGTAGGGCGAAAAAGACTAATCGAAAATATTGGTGCAGATTGTGGTTGGCTTCGGTCAGCTATGGTCTGCACCACGGAGTTTTACTTTATATCTTTGCTTAATTCTTTAAGCGCATGTTATATTATTGGAGATATTTTTAAAATAACTTCATAGTATTGATTAAATTTAAATTAATTTATATAGAAAAATAACAAAAATTAGGTACCTCGGGATAAATGAGATCTATTGAATTTATCCCCGCTAATTAGAGCCCCCAGGGTGTAAAAACTTTGGACTCATTATTAATTGGGTAGGCCCTCTGTAAAGAGAGCACGAGGTGGCCAAGTCACGCGGTTGGCTATTGTTACCGACAATAGTTAGATGAAAAACACGGCCCAAGGGTGGTACTGCGTACACAGTGCAAATTTGGAACAGTATGGAGATTTTTGACGCTTGTACTGTGAGACAAGACCTAGTACGAAACTTTGATCGGTAGCAATGTCGAATTAGTTTGTCAAGGAATCAAGAACTTGCACCTGCTGGAAAGGAGTGGTTACCTTTCTTACAAAGATAAAAAGCAACTGGGACTATGTCCTGGGAGCTTTTTTCAATAGCTGATAATTGAACCCACAGTGCTTGGTAGGCCAAGTAGTGAGATTGAGTCTTAACTGACAGGTGCTCACTATAAAACCTACTTAAGTTCGTCGCTAAAGATAATTTTTCGGTAAAAACTAGGGTCCTCTTCCGAACACTCCGAAGCTCAGACAGCGAATAAACGGCATGGTCTATGGCAGCCATACTCAACCTTTTTTTTAAATGGATAGCAATCACGTTTCTGTTACGACACTTCGGGCCACAATCAAAATGTATGTACATGTATATTTTGCGTAAATAATAACACATATTTTAAAAATTTTGTATTTATTTTAAAAGAAATAGTTTTAATGCGATTTTTAATATTGGGAACACGGTTTCAAAACTTTGTTAAGATCTGGCTTGTTGCTGCATGCCAACCTTATGACATCATCCAAATGGGAGTCCGTTAGTTTGTTTCGGTACATATTTTTGGCATATTTCATTCGCGAAAACGATGATTCGCAAACGAATGTAGATCCAAATAATGTTAAAAGAATTTGGGCACTTCTTTGCACGAATTTATATTTTTCGGGAACAGTGCTCCAAAATTCCAAGTATTCCCCTTTTTCCCTTTTTTCTTTGAACAGAACTTCAAGGTTGGAATCATTTTTGAAATCAATGAACTCATCGAATAACTTTGCTTGGTCTTGATTTAAAGCAGAAGCCAGCTGTGAGATAGTCGCTGTTTCCAGATGCCAAGGGTTTTCGACAAGCATTAAACATTTTTTTATTTTTCTTAAATCATTAAATCTTTTTTCAAATTCTTTTGACAGTGCTGTTCTGTAATTTAAAATTGTAGAGCAGTTTTCTTCAGAGTCGGAAAATTTTGATATTGTTTATTTTGTATTTATTTTGTTTTTCTTCAAAAGAAAATATTTTACTCGCCATCTGTGAGATTAAGTTATTTGGACCTTGTAAATTCCGATTGAGGTTATTCAGTTTTTCGGTGATATCGCAAAGAAATGCTAAAAGACACAACCATTCATCATCTTGCAATTCTGAGTAAACTGTCTTATTTTGTTGTAAAAAGAGGATTATTTCGTGGCGTAAGGAACAAAACCTTTCCAAAACTCTTCCTCTGCTAAACCATCGCACCGAGGTATGCAAAAGAACGTCACCGTACTCACTTCCCAATTCTACTAAAAGGCTTTTAAATTTCCTGCGGTTAATTTCTCTCGCTCGTATATAATTCACAATATCAATAACAATCTTCATCACAGCTTCGATTTTTAGATTGACGACACGTGCCGCCAAGTTCTCTTGATGAATAATGCAGTGAAATGTAGTTAAATTTGTCAAATTATATTTTTTCCTAAATAATGTATCCATTTTCGGATCCAGTCATGGAAGGACACCCATCCGTACATATACTACTATTTTTGTATGTCAATTTCATTGTGCTCTAAAAATTTTGAAATAGTATCAATGTAATCTACACCTCGGGTTTGACCTTTCATTGAAAGGAATTTGAAAAAGTCTTCAATGATTATATTCTGTTCCGTGCAGTATCTAACAAACATCGAGCATTGAGATGTTGCCGAAATATCGGTGCTGGAATCGAAAGCCAAGCTAAAAAACTTACAGTTCTTAACATTATCTATTAAGTTGTGATGAATATATTTCGAAATATCTTCAATTCGTCTCACACATGTTGAATCGGACAGCTGTAGTTTTTTTTATTTCAGACAGTATTTGTTTCTTGTTGCTAAACTTATCAAAAAGTATATCGGCAGCACTTACAAAAGAGTATAATAAATTTCATAAGATGCCTTAGTTACCGCAGAGTCTTGGGATAAGGCGACGGACATAACATTTTGTTGCTGTTGTAATGACCTTTAACTTTGAAGAAACACCTGCCATTATTTATACGGTTTTTTCTTGCTTGTATGTTGAATACATATCTACGAAAGTATATTTTGCTCACGCTATTCTGGAATCGCGAGATATTTAAAGTAGTTGCCAAGGATTTTATTAAATCATGCCGCGGGCCAGCTTTTATAAGCTCGAGGGCCGCATGCGGCCCGCGGGCCGCAGGTTGAGTATAGCTGGTCTATGGTCATAAACTTTGAGCCATTGGGTCAGGCTCAATGCGAAATTTGCCAAGTTGAAGTCTGCGAAACTCTGAGTTCTTGTTTACGGCGTTCCTCGCCTCAGATTCTTCTGTACACCAAACGTTGAACGGTCGACTTGAAGGGCCGCCAAGTCTACCATAAAATTGGTGCAATGTTTGCACTAACGAACATTATTTCTTATAATAAAGTTTTATCATTTAGATGTGCTTTTTAACTGTGAAACTTTCAATAATTTTTGCATCACAAACTGAATAAACCAAAACAATATGCCCACCATAGGCTTCCAAAATCGACCTATGCCAATTGAAAACACCTTTATTACAATAAAAATATATATATAAATAAAATGTTAATAAATTAAATATAATAAATTAAATTAAATAATATAAATTAAATAAATAAATTATGTAATAGACTAAAGGCCATTTTTTTACTTTTGTTCAACTTGAGGAAAACTCTCAAGTTGACCAACTTGAGGCAAACTCTCAAGTTGACCAACTTGAGAGTTGGTCGGAGAATTTCAACTCAAGAGTTGAAACGCAAGTTTTACTAATTTTTTTCTCAACTCCCGAGTTTAAAATCTAAAGTTGGTCAACTTCTGATTTGAAAAATATGCCGGGGATATTTGTTAAAATAAAATACAAACTGTCATTTTCAAAATTAAATTTTGAACGTTTTGTATTGTATGGTACAATTGTGGTAGCTAGTATATCAGCAAATCCAGGTATTATACTGGAGAAGGTTCTGACTCTTTTGCATCAATTGCTATGTTTTGAGTTACAGCGCAAGCGATGATGATGAATTTTGCCGTTTCTATTTGGCACCTAAGGCCGGAAGCCAACACTGAAAATCTTCTTTTCCGAAGGCCATATGAACGCTCAACGCAATTGCGAGTGCGTATCTGCAATTCGTTATACAAATTCTCAACAGCGTTTATGACATTTTTTATAAACGGTGTTGCTACAGGGTGATGACTTGTATTTGAATAGCCTGAGTCGCCATTGATTATGAAGTGACAAAATTCACCTATTTCAAATTGTTTTTTCAATCGTGATTAGTTAAAAATACGTTGGTCATTGTGCTGAGTACTTAATGTTTTATGTACTATCTATATAAATAAAAACTAATAAAACCTGCTAGCTAGCTACAATATCATTTATTTTTAAATTCGCAGAGACCACTATCTACATTATTTAGAGAAAACCCTCCCTTGTGATTTCTAAATGTTTCTGCACCACTTCCACCTGGTGATTGAATGCGAACATGCAACATGTTTGTGACTGTTTCTTACTTGTGATGTTTGTTATTAAAATAAAATGATGAACAAAATCGCAAGAAAACCTAAAAGCAGTTGTTTTTTTAACGAAATTTTGCACTTAATCCAGGACTAAATGATAAATGGCCCTTAAATCATCATTACTGTTAACTTATATGATTGAAAGAAAGACAGCCGCCGTGTATGATGATAAGAGAAAGACTAACTTGATTAGCATATGTATGTATGTAGTATGTAAGAATTCATTATTATAAGGTACATAGTTTCCAGTGAGAGCCGATATTGCCAATAGTAAATTTTACAAATAAATTATTATTCCAACACTCCCACTTATGATTAAATTTAGTTCAAACAAAATATAATTCATACAGGTTATTATTAAATTTATATTACATTACTTTAATCAAAAAACGAAATTTTTCAAATTTATCTCTGCATAAGGCCTTTGTAAAGATATCTGCATTTTGATGCTCAGATGAAACATAATTAATCTTAAAATCACCTCTGCTGAATCGTTCACGGATGAAATGATAACGAACATCAATATGTTAAGTTCGTTTGTGGAATTCAGGATTTTTGATTAGCTTTATGGCTCCCTGGTTATCCATATTTAGATTAACCTCTCCACTTCCAGTTTGAACTAATTCTAGGACAAGTTGCCGAAGCCATACCATCTCCTTCACTGCCTGTGACGCTGCGATGTACTCCGATTCGGTGGTAGATAAGGAGACACATCTTTGCCTCTGTGATGACCAAGACACCGGTCCACTTCCCAAAGCAAAAATAAAACCAGTGGTAGAACGTCGAGTCATATGGTCTCCGGCGTAATCAGCGTCACTATAACAAATCAAAGAAAAACATTTACATTTATCAAAAAATATACCCATTTCTCGAGTCCCGCTGATGTACTTTAGTATTCTTTTGACCGCATTGACCTGAGCCTGGTTCGGTGAGTCTAAGTAACGAGAAACTACTCCCACTGCATAAGCTATGTCTGGGCGGGTGGCAACGGCCAGGTACATAAGCGATCCAACAGCCTCTCTGTAAGGAAACTTGACATCTTTGGAGGATTCTGAGTAAGAACAGTTCTCAGCTGGTGTTGAAACTGGTTTGCAATTCAGCATGTTAAATCTCCGCAAAATACACTCAGTATAACGAGATTGACTGACATGAACTGCACCATTCGGTTTCCTTTTTAACTCCATACCTAGAAACCAATTTGCATCCAATGTTGTAATTTCAAACTGCGTCTTTAAAAACTTTATGAACGTCAAAGCATCCTCTTTATCCCGTGCAGCTATAAGTCCATCATCAATATATATCGCGAGGATCATACGCCTATTAAGATCACTTGAAATAAATACACATGGGTCCATTTTGCTGGGTTTAAGGTTATACTGCTTCAAAACTGCCGTAAGCTTCTCATTCCAGCATCTAGACGCCTGTTTCAACCCATACAAACTCTTTTGAAGCTTACAAACTCGTCCAGATCCGTCATCAAAGCCTTGGGGTTGTTGCATGTATATCTCTTCATTCAAATCGCCGTTTAAAAAGGCCGTCTTTACATCAAACTGATATAAATGTAATCCTTCGTTTGCCACAATTGCGAAAATACAACGTATGGAAGTAAACTTTGCCACCGGACTGAATGTTTCACCATAATCGACACCTTGTTCTTGACTGAATCCGCGAACTACCAACCTAGCTTTGTATCTCCGCAAACCACCAACTCCTAAGTCCTTCAGCTTATACACCCATTTGTTGTCGATTGCTTTTCTGTTCGGCGGAAGCTGTACCAAATCCCAGGTATGGTTCTGATGAAGGCTATTCATCTCTTCTTCCATTGCTGTCTTCCAATTAGGTGCATCATCAGAAGCAAGTGCATCACGGTAAGTATTTGGTTCCCCTTGGACAAGGAATGCATGTTTCTGAATGATGTTGCACATACCAGAATAGTCCACACCTTTCTGCCTACGTAGACGATCCCTCAACGGAAGGGTCACATCACCGCCATCATCGTTACTTCCATCATCATCATCCTGGAGTGCTTCAGGTCCTTCCACTTCTTCGTCAGCAGACTGGTAAACGTCTTCTCTTACCTGCTCTCCATCTTCTCCACCATTTTCTGCGATTGATAAATCTTTGGATCTTGAAGGTTCTTGAGAAGCTTCAGTCAAAACATTTTGATATTGGTCGAATTCTTTGAACGTAACGTCTCGCACTATTTCTACCTTTTGATGATTAGGTATCCAGACACGGTATCCTTTGGAAGTCTCTGAGTAACCCATGAACAAACCCTTTTCAGCTTTTTTGTCCCATTTTCTGCGCCTTTGCTTAGGTATGTGGATAAATGCTTCAACGCCAAAAACTCTCAAATGTCCAAGGCTGAGCTTATGACCACACCACATCTCATACGGTGACTTGTCTTTTAAAGTGCTTACGCCAGTTCGGTTCAAGACATAAACAGCCGTATTTACTGCTTCAGCCCAAAACTTCTTGGATAAGTTCCTCGCATGGAGCATCGAACGTGCCGCTTCCACTACAGTACGGTTTTCTCGCTCAACACACCCGTTCTGCTCCGGCGTATATGGTACGGTGGTTTCATGTCGAATACAGTTTTTACTCAGAAGCGATCTTACAGCTTCGTTTACGAATTCCAATCCATTGTCTGTGCGAAGTGTCTTCACTGGTAGTCGCATCTCAGAACTAGCTTTATTTAAGAACTCCTCTATTGACGAGCAAACTTCTGATTTGTTTTTAATAAAGTAAACTACCTTAAAATGTGAAAAATGGTCTTTAAAAAGAACAAAATATCTGCAACCCCCTATAGAAGTTTCTTCCATAGGACCACATACATCCGCATGCACTAATTCCCCAGGTTGACTAGCTTTAAATGTGCTTCTAGGAAATGAAAGTCTATGCAGTTTGCCATACATACAGGCATCGCATGAGAATTCCTTGACATCTATAAAAGGAATACCTTCCTTTAACAATTGTGAACGTACTTGTGAGACATTTTGATGAGCCATCCTTTCATGCCATACTTTTAAAGAAAGATCTTTGGAAGATGCGAAGATTGCCTTATGTTCCGCAGAACCCTGAACAACAAAACACATTTTGAATAACTGCCCTTTTCGCTCTCCCACTGCCACAACAGATCCATCGTCTTTCTTAAATTCACATCGCAAACTGTCAGACATAAATTTGAGACCTTTATCTAGAGCACAACTTTGGGAAAAAAGATGTACGGAAATTTTTGGCACATATAAAACGTTTGAGAGATGTTTTTCACACCATTTCTTGCCATTGTAGGATAAAATATTTATATCACCTGTTCCCAGTGCTAAAATCTTTTGACCACTTCCTACTCTTATGTCTATTGGAGCAGAAAATCTTTGAAAACGCACAAACCAATCTCTTTTATGGGTCATGTGGTCGCTAGCACCGGAGTCGAGATACCAACTATCATCAATTTCACCATGATTCATTATCAACGCATTGCAGGTACTTATCGAAATGTTTTCCTCTCGTCTCTCACTTCCTTTTCCAGTCTTAGCTCGATCCATGTCAGCCACGAAATCATTCTTCTCCGTTTGTTCCTCACTTGCACTTCCAGTCTTCAGTTGGTTATGATCACAAGATATATATTCTGCCCCTTTATCCTCATTTGAACTTCCAGTCCACAAAGCATCAGCATCAGAAAAAGTTTTTCTTCCCTTTTCAACCTCACTTGTACTTCCAGTCCATTCTTGCATAGAGCATAATTCGGAATTACACATGAGAGCCTCCCCCCTTTGTACTTCATTCCGGTTTCCAGTCTTCTTTCTATCGGTAAACTTTTTCGGACAATCCTTTTTCCAATGACCGAATTCATTGCACCTAAAGCACCTTCCAGGTTTGGAGACTTTCTGCTGTTGCTGCTTCTTGTTCTTCTGCTTTGCAATTAACGCTGTGCTTTTAATGGAATTACCTGAAGTAGACGAATGTGAATGCATGCGTGTTTCCTCCATCACTAACCGTGACGTCAGATTCTCTAACGTCTGTTGTTCCTTTGCCGTGGATTCCCAAGCACAAAAGAAATGTTGGAAACTTTCAGGTAGAGTCATTAACACCTTTGTAATAACCATGCTGTCGGAAACCTGCTCTCCAACATCTCTAAGCTGCCTAACAATATTTTCCAACTTGGAGATGTGAGTCGCAACGTCATCATCAGGCTCCTTCTCGAAGCTATAAAATCTTTGTAGCAACATATGCACATTCGTACTAGAAGTGTGTTCATATACCGCCTTTAACTTCGTCCACATCTCCTGTGCAGTGTTGCAGTTAACAATGTGGCGAAGCGGTGTTGAACCTACACTCGTTGCAATTATGCGTTGAGCCTTGCTATCGATTTTCATCCAATTCAATAACCGATTATCAAAAATTACCTGGGTCTCAGTTTCCCCTTTAACTGGTCGATTGTTCAGGCCATTTACCTGTTCAAATAGTCCAGAAGCTTTAAGCAAAATCTGAACTTGAAACTTCCATATGGAATATTGTTCAGAATCAAGCAATTTTTCTATTTTAATACTTTCAGACTCCATTTTTGAATTTATGAAAAAAGCAAACTCTAATTCTGTACTATCACGTGACCTGGGCCCATAACCTGTTAACTTATATGATTGAAAGAAAGACAACCGCCGCACAGAGGAATATTCGACCTCAAAATCCGGTCAAAAATATTTTTTTTGTTTTTCTTATTGGAATTGGCCTAAAATATTATTTTATAACTTATGATGCATTAAAAAGTTACACTGAGAAAATTTTCGGGTGAAATAAAAATAAAATTTTTTAATTAAGTATTTTTTTTTTCAATTTTATTTAATTCATTTTAATTATTTATACATGACATTTTTTCGTTTGTTGCTTTCCTTAAAGATCATGAATAATGATATTCTCGTCATTTGAATGTAATTTGGTTATATATCTAAATTAAACATAATTTTTTAAACAACAAAGGGCAAATTGACTAAAAATACCTCAATACTAAGAAACCCCATTAAAAAAAAATGTGACAAGATGGGTGAATTTTTTTTATGTACATGAGATGACAAAAATGTACAGTTAAATATAAAAGAAAAATTTTTGGCTGACCGTACCCGGAACTATAACAAAAACACTTTTTTTTCCACCGAAAATTACATAAATTTTCATGTTTTTCTATGCATTTTTGTCATCTCAATTTTTAATACTTTATCAATAAAATATATGGAAATTTCTGTATTTAAATAAAGTACATACCTTGACCTTAAACATCCATTAGAAATTTTTTTAAATTATCACAAATCACAATAAAAAAAACAGACTTCAGTGTTAATGATTAGAAAACAAAATAAGCTTATGTGGCGTGAGCTTATAAAATTGACTAGATTTAGACTAAGATCTTGAGGATTAGGGGGTCAACAGTTATTATTTGAAACCGGTTTTAGTTAGCATGGGTATTGAGGAATGCGAAAAGCAAAAATTAACGGGTCGAATGCGATTTTTTTTTTTTACTTATGACCGGATTTTGGGGTCGAATACTCCTCTGTGCGCCGTGTATGATGATAAGAGAAAGACTAACTTTATTAGCATACATATGTATGTATGCAGTATGTAAGAATTCATTATTATAAGGTACATAGTTTCCAGTGAGAGCCGATATTGCCAATAGTAAATTTTACAAATAAATTATTATTCCAACAATTACGAAATTGGGTGATGATGTCCATTAAATATATTGGCATCAGTCAATCAACTCTGTCAGAGAAGAAGACTAGTTCTCAACTTCTCTATTTCCTATAGGTTGTCATCACAAATAGATGACATTTAAAGACGCTTTCAACAGCTTGAACAAAGTGTCCCCATCGTATTTTATCATTTGGCACGCAACGAAAGACTAACAGTCGAAAAATCAATATAGTTTCATCGAAAATTTTGCTTTAAATAAGCCGACCACTTTCCCGGCCACTTATGTATGTTTTCAAGTCGGAAATCAGGAAACCCGTGTGCAAATAAAGTCGAATGAACGGGGTGTAACATGATCTTGCCTTTTTCTGTACGATAAAATAACCGGACGCAACTTTTTTATAGACAATGGCATCGAGGCACCCATGTAAGAATTTTGGGGCCAGTTTTTTTTTTGTGTTCCTTATTATCGATCCGTCAAGTTTGATCAAAATTTCGAACGCAAATCTAGCCCATATAACCTGCTATACCGCAAGTAAAAACAACCACACGGACAAGTTGGTGTCTTTTGTTTCTCTACATAAAGGTTTTTTTTTTAAATAACGGCCATATCTTCTTTAAACTTTGGCAGATCCTAATCGGAGAAATTTCGGCGCCCAAATCATGATTTTAGTTTTTGAGCTAATTTAATCTTATAAGAATGTGTCAAGATTGGTACGTAAAAGCCGTCAGAGAGGAGAATAAGAAAAACTTTACTCATCATGCTTTAAATGAGACATCTTAATAATGTAATTTAAACTTTCCAGGAATGTTAATTAAGCAGAAAACTTATAGTTTTCTTTCTAATAGATACTTAAGTTTATGTAAAATTTATTTTTTTTTAATTTGTTTATAAGAAAATTAAAAAATTCTTTTGAGTAATAAACAAAAGCAATTTATTTAAATAATAAATTAAAAAGTAAAGAAATGATGTTATTAAAAGGGCTTATAACGAACTCTGTTTGCTTGTTGAAAATATTAAATTAGCGCAATTAAATTGAAAATCAAGTTTTTTTTAACACCTCAGGTCACTGTCCGATTGAGAACGAAGGGATTGGGTAAGACTTGGAAACCAGTTCTGGGGATTGACTAATGATGTATTTGCTGATAGTTAAAGTCGACTTAATTTATATTTCTTGTTATAATGTAGGTTAATAAGTCTAAGCAAGAACAGACGTTGTTCCAGTTTGAAAGTAGGTTTAGTTTATTAGATGCAAGATAAATTGTAAATATATAATTGATATTGGAATCTATTTATTTTGAATAAATGAAAGTTTAAAACTTTTTAATCATGTTTTTTACATAAACATTTAAAATTTCTTATCTTGTTTTTCTCCTTTTGTAATGTAAATGAAAATAATAACAATCTTGCGGAATGATTATTATACATCAACATCACACACTTATTAGAAAATGAAGTCGATGATGTCAATTTTAGATGAAATTAAAATATTAATTTATTACCTACAGAAAGGAAAATACTCTCATTGGGCATTTGGAAGCAGGTACACCACATACAACAACGCAACTAAAACCCTGCATTTACGGTGGTTATTTGAGTACAATGTTTTAACAACCAACCCATTTTATACTGGTCAAATGGTTTTGTAAAATACTTTTTTTTAAGTATTCATTTTCATTTCATGCAAAGAAAACGGTTTAAGTTATTTTTTGTTTTTCTGATTTAACTTAACCGTAAAATCGTAGGGACAAAATTATAAAGCCTTAACTTCGAAATCTTCCCAAGGATGGAGAGGTTTAAAATTTAAAGAGAATCAAATTATCCAGAATGTTTTATCCTCTAAAAACTAATTCTCCATTAAAATCAAGCTTTGACACAATTTTCCCTAAAATCATCAAACGAATAGTGAAAGAAGAGTGAACAGTAACTTTTTTTCTCTTTCAAATGTTTATTCTGAATAAGCGAATATGAAGGTTGCATTATATCTCTGCCTAAAGCCTGTCACGAGTTTTTTGTTTTAGTTTTCCTTGATAAAGTGGAGGATTCCATCCAACTAACCCTGGTATCCAACACGCACAGCGAGTGACCTAGTTGCAGCCTAAACCTGAGCACCCACGAAGAATTAGCTGACATAATCTGCAGTCAGAACTCAGAAGTCAACCGGATCAGATTGCATATTCAATTTTATCATAAAAGATGCCAGAAGCAGTTTTGACTCTTCTAACCATTATCATGAACAATTGGGTCAACAACAACTATTTCCCTCAAAAATGGAAAACAGCAAAGATCATGCTGATCCCGAAGAAAGGTGTCAGGAATATGAACTCTAACTACAGGCCAATATCCCTGCTCAGCAACCTAAACAAACTCTGAGCTGATACTAAGGAAACTTAAAAAGTTTTACAGTGAGAACAACAGAATAGCTGACATGCAGTTTGGTTTAAGGAAGAATCACCCCTTCTTGAAGTTCCAGCATGACACCAGCATAGCCCTCAACAGCCATTGTGCCACCGTCGGATGCTTTCTGGATGTTAAGAAAGCATTAGATAGCGTCTGATTAGAAACTCGAATACACAAACTACATCTGCTACATATACCCCCGCCACTAATAAATTTGGAGTGAAGAGCAGCCAAAAGCATTGCAAGAGCTACCAATGCATCTGGAAAAAGTCACTGTTTGGTGCGGATTATGGGCTGGCGGAATCATTGGGACGTATTTCTTCAAAGATGATGCGAATCCTAACGTTAATGTGAATGATGAGCGCTGCCGTGCGATGATAACAAACTTTTTTTGCGTAAAATGGAAGAGCTTGACTTGCATGACATATGATTTCAACAAGACTGTGCCACATGCCACACAGCACGCGTAACAATGGACCAATTGAGAGGCGAGTTCGGTGAAAAGTTTATTTCACGTTTGGGACCGGTCAATTGGCCGCCTAGATCGTGCGATTTAACGCCTATGCGATTTTGTGGGGCTATGTTAAGGCTCATGTGTATAGCGACAAGCCCGCTTCGATTGACGCACTAGAATCCAACATTGAAGCATATATTCGTAGGATACCGGCTGAAATGTTAGAAAGAGTATGCCTAAATTGGACTAAGCGGATGGACCATTTAAGGCGCAGCCGCGGCCAAGTTTTTCATGAAATAATCTTCAAAAATTAAATTATATCGACCGTACTTTATCGATTCAAATAAAGATTTCCTGCATTTTTCTGAATTTTATTTGTTTTTTTTTTAATTTCCGATAGCTCTTAAAAAATCACTCGTTATAAATTTGATTAAAATTAAGATAAATAATTGCAATAAGTCCATAAAGTATTCGTTCGTTTAAAATGAGTGTAAGATCAGTTTTTTAATTGTTTCCTAAAACTAAAATGTATTTTATCTAATACTTTAAATTGACATCCCAATTTTTTTTAGATAAGAAAAATTGTAGACATTTCTTATAAGCAAAATCAATCTAATAATAAAAGCATAAAAATAAGTTTTAGTTTTATTTCATCAAATTGAGAACAATAATCTCTTACAGATTAATATGCATAAAAAGAATAAAGGTACATTTACTTCAACTAATATTTTAACAATTAATAGGAAACAAAATAAATTAATTAATAAACAAAACAATAAATAAAATAATTTAAATTTGGTAAAGAACAATAGGTTTAAAAGCGTTTCCTGAACAATTCGTGTAAAATCAATTCTAGAGCATACTGTACTACCTTTTCTGATGCAATGCGAGATAGGGTCATTTCAGCCATTATTTCTTTGACGAAACTGTTCATAAGTTACAAATATTTAACGAGTAACTCTTGAAGGAGCATTGCCTTCAAAAAATAAATCAATTAGTGGGGAACATTTTAAATGCACCGTTAAAATATCTCTGACACACATTACTAAAAAGTATTTCCGCCGAGTTTCCAGCGATTTGATTCAAGATAGTAAACATCGGGTTTCGTAAGTTTTTTTTAGGAATTCTCCATTTGAATTTACAAAAAGCATATCTTGTAAAATTTGTTTGCACATTCTCTATTCTTTTTACTAAATTGGAATATTATGGATCGCAAGCTGTACAGCAATACTCCAGAACAGAACGTACCAATGAATTAAATATTGATATTAGCGTACATATATGTATCGTTAAACTCTCTAGTATTTCTTTTAAGAAACCCTAGCATCTGATTAGCCTTATTTATCATATAGTCGTAATGTGGGTGAAATGACAGACATATTAACGTCAAAAATAACATCAAAATCTTTTGTTTGCTTTATTCTGGCTGATTTGATATTTTTGATTCTATAATCAACTATTATTTGATTATGGTGTCTATATAACATGGTGTCTACAACATGACAACACTTGACATTTATCTACATTCAGATCAAGTAAGTTGGTGCTGCACTAAGTTTGCCAATCTAAAGGGTTTTCCAATAAGAGGTGTTATTTTGATATTAAAAAAAAAATGGCATTTTTGGAGATAAATGATCGGATGTTTATTTCATTATAAAGAGGAAGGTATACCGTTAATAATGAAACACAACATCAGCCAAATGGCCGCCAAGACCACGCTTACAGGACCATATCCTTTTCATGAAATTTTCCATAACCAAATCGCAAAGTGGCTGCCCTATGTCCTCGATAGCCTCACGAATTTCATCTTTGAGGTCTTGAATCGACGCTGGGCTGTTGGCGTAGACCTTATCTTTCACGTGGCCCCAAAGGAAGAAGTCGCAAGGTGTTAAATCACAAGATCTCGGTGGCCAATTGTGATCACCTCTTCGAGAGATAACACGGTCCGGAAACTTTTCCCGTAAAAGATCGATGGTTTCATTGCTTGTGTGGCACGTAGCGCCGTCTTGTTGAAAGTAAACGTTGTCCAGATCAATACCATCCAATTCAGGCCATAAAAAATCATTAATCATCTCTCGATAGCGCAATCCATTGACCGTAACTGTTGCTCCAGCCTCATTTTCGAAAAAGTAAGGTCCAATGACCCCGCGGGACCATAAACCGCACCAAACAGTCACGCGTTGAGGATGGAGAGGCTTTTCAACAATAACTCTTGGGTTTTCCGAGCCCCAGATGCGACAGTTTTGCTTGTTGACGTAGCCTCCGAGGTGGAAATGGGCCTCATCAGTCAAGATGATTTTTCGATGAAATTCCGGTTCATTTTCATGCATTTCAAGGACCCAATTTTAATAATTTCAATGCGTTGTTGAAGCGTGTATCGTTCCATTTTTATTAATAGCGTAGTTTCTACTTGTCAAATGTTAAAAAATGACAGCTTCAAAAGTGACAGCTACCGAAATAGCGGGCTATTCAAAATAACACCTCTTATTGGAAAACCCTTTATTCAAGTCTTCTAATAGAAGATTACAATCTGATTTTCAGGAAACTTCCGACAAAGTTTTAGATCCTCCGCAAAAAGAATACAGAGCGAATTTTAGAACAAAGTCAGAATGTCATTTACAAAGAGGAGAAAAAGCAATGGTCCCAAATGACTTCCTTGTGGAACAGCTGATGGGACATTTATATCATCAGAATTATGGCTGCTTATCTACACAATTTGTACTCTTCCAGTCAAATATGTTATGTTTTAAGCCACATTAAAAAGGAAGAGATAATACCAAAATAAGACGTCAAATTCACACATTTAAACATTTTTCTCTAATTAAATCTATGTCTTTATGTTTATAAACAATTTTTTAATTCCAAAATTCTCTTACATACATATACTATGTACGTACAATCCAGTCGTAAATAAAAAAAAATAAAAATCAATGGCACAAAATTTTTGTTAAATTAGTATGATTTTAAAGTTATTTTAGCATGAAACTAGATTAAAACAGCGATTTGGGAAATTTAAATCAAATATAGCATCATACTTTCTCTACCCTTTTATTAAACTTAAAATCATCGAATACATATTTTATTTTATAGTATCGTGTTATTAACAAATACCACAAAAGGTCTGTTTAGTTTTTTGCACGAACTGTCATTGTTTTAGGTGAGTTCAGAAGCAATTTATTGAGAAAATGTTTAAAATTAAGAATGAGTTAGTAAAGTACTTTAAGTAGTATCATATTAATACTTTAACAATAGGCTGTTTAAAATTTTGCGCCAATGTTACAAGAGAAAAATATTTATAACCATGAAACTAATTTTTTTTTAAATCATAAATTGTTATAGCGGTCTAAACAAAAATAAGCTTTTGTATACACATTTTTTAAAACAACGAATACAAATTAAATTTCAAACAAAAAATATTGAATCATTTTTGAGATATTGAATTTTCAAAAAACAAAAACTATTTTTTCTTAAGTTTTGAATTGCAATGTTTTACAAGCTTTTTAGAAGCTTCTCTAATAAAATATTTATTAAAATCTGTTATGTCGATAACGAGAAATGCAAAATCCAAAAAAAATGGTTATATGGTAGGTACAGTCTGTAATATCTTAAAAATTAATTGAAAGACAAAAAATTTAATCAAAATTCTCGAAGCCGTTTTCGAGAGAAATATGATTTTCAAAACCCATTTTTTAACATTTGTATGATGGGTAATGTTATTTTTAGGTAAGATAATATACATATATTTTCGCACATCTTAATATAATATAGTCTACAATATTAAAAACGTTTCATTTATCAAGTTTAAAAAAATCGAGCATGGAGTTTTCGAAATATTGAGTTTTGAAAAAATAAATTTGAGCATTTTTTTTAATCCAATCAAATTTTTTTTTGAAAATTTGAATACACAATATGTACATTTTAACTTTTGAAGTGTTTAAGCATACAAAAATGATCAAAATTAGTTGTACCGTCTTTGAGAGAATCAAAACCAATGGTTTCAAAGGGGGTACCAAAATTAACCAGTTTTTGAAAATTTTTTCGAACCATTATTTAGCTTTATCTTATTTAGTTAAAAATGAAATTTTTGTTTTTTTTTAAATTTGTGGGACAGTTTTTGAGAAAAAAATATTTATAAAATTTCGAAAAAAATTCGTATGGCAGGTACCATTATTTTTTGTCTTAAAAAAAAAGAAAAAAACGTGTCAAAATTTTAAAAACGATTTCACGAAAATCGGCCGAGTGGCTTAGGCTATAGTCGAACAGACAGACAGAATTTCGAGACCCATTTTCTTGTCTTCGCTATGATCGTTATGTCAACTTTGATCAAACTCTCGAGTTCGATTTTTTTATAAATCCAAAACTTGCCATAGTATCTACATATTTATATGTCGCAAGTAAGAACAATGAAAAAACGACATAAATAATAATTAACCTTTATCAAAAATAATATTTATATTTAAAATGTTTAATAAGAAAATGTGTAAATTGCTTTAAAGGGACTAGTTTATTTTACGACTAGAGCCTTTTCTTCCTCTAACTACGCCACTGATTCCTATTGCATTCTTTATTAGATTTTCAATTTTGCAAAGCACTTTTGATATCGTTAGCCAATGCGCTTAATGCTCGATTCTTAAATTATTGAATTTAATTTTCAATTGTTTAAAGCTGTTTTGATTTCAAAAGTCAATTAATATCTGGGCATTAATTTATTATTAATACCAAAACAAAAATCATAAATTAACTACACATCTGCTATTATTCAGTTACAATGTGATGCCTTTTAGTAACATATTATTTAATTTTCTATAAATCACACTGGCACTTCGTTGTCAGAATAGAAATCTTTCCGTAAACTGTCCAATTAGTTGTAGTAAGATTCAACTTGAAACTTGTATAAGGCACTTTGAATGAATACCTGACAAGTTAATATGCGGTGTATGTTCGCATGGAGAATGCAATTATTGTGAAATAGAGACGCCACTCCAGCGCCATCATCATAAGTAGGGTTCGGAGTTCGGCAAACTAAATAAAATATTGTATACCTCAATTTAATGAGATTTAAAGTCTGTGAGAATGTAATATAGATTAAGTGAAAATCTGCGTGAGATATAAAATTGATTCTGGCTTTATTTTGAAGCAACATTCATGCCATAATGAATAGAATAGCAGATCATTGAAATGACCGTTTTGGCTTCGCTGGCAGTACTTCAAGCGGTGGGTAAAATTTTTGATAACTCTCAGCTTTATTCGGGAATGTTGGCTTCGAGCTTAACCAAAGTGGTTGACTTGTTAGCACATACTAAGGACTTGAAGAAACCCCCAGAAAAAATAATCAAGTTGTGTCATGATTCCGGCGGCCAACTGATATATGACCCCCTTGAGATGAACCAGTTTTTTCTCCTTTACATCTTCAAACCTTATCCAAAAAATGCGTCTAATACGAGTATATGATTTTTTGGTCATAATCAGGATCTCTGGCCAAGATTTCTGGCACCAAATTAGCGAACTTACGTTGCCATGGTTTCTCGGATGAAGTGACAAACGTAACTGAATATTTTGACAGTTGCATGTCAATGGTAACTTTTACAGCTGAAACATAACAAATTGGTAAAACTAGCATCTTTAACTGATCACCTTTTATTACAAAGGTTTTTTTTTGTTTTTAAAATATTATAACATTCTTTTTTAATGTTTGTGGTAAAGATTTAATCGAAAATAGAATTTCAAGTTGATTGGATATGTTTTTAAATATATTAAAATCCGACCCCTACTTAAAAGTCGCGTGATACGACTGACAAGTACCAATTACAATGCACTTTGTGTATTAAGCATCCAATCAATTATATGAATTTTGTTTGAACCCACAAGTATTATTCATCTTTTAATATTATTTAACATCAAACATCACTCGTATCTACCAACACATAATAAACTCTGTGCAAAAAATTTGAACTTTAGAAACATATCTATGATATTTTTGTTTGATATCCGTACGGCAATAGTGACAGCTTAGAAACATTTAAAAAAGAAGAGCTTTACAATGCAAAAGCTAGAATATATACAGGGTGTTTTAAATTTTATAATGCCTCTGTTTTGCTGCGTAAGTGAGAACTGGAGTTTTTGAAATATTTTTAATCTAAATTTATGCATGAATTTGAATTTCAGATTATCGAAATCATTGCTCTTATAGAAGTCAGAAACCAGCATTATAGCATTTGCATACAAGCACGGGAAATATCATCGGAGGCACACATCTTTCTCTCGCTCCTTAGCATGTTAATAGTTCCTGATGTACTACTGAGCCTGTTAACTATTTTAGATTTCAAAAGCATTGTTCGAAATTTTGTAAGTAAGCTCTTAAATTGTTTCGTTCCTTTACTTTTTCAAGTAAGTAAATATTTCAAGATATTTATCGACTGTATTGTCCAAAGGGACAAACAAGGTAGTGGTAGGTGGAAATGGCAACCACTGGCAGTCTAGCCCTGTGGCCCAATTACCGCTGAAGTGCGCCATTTTTGAATTGGGAAATTTTGGACTTTCTCATGGAGTCCAGTTTGTATTGAATTTAAAGGGAATACAAAATGTGTAGAAAAACTCAACGCTATCTTCTGTCGTTAAAGCGGTACACACTTCCTTTGCTCTTATTCATGAGTGGCATGGAAGAATCAGTGATTCCTACAAATATGCAAGAAAATTTTGTCTGATCTCATTATAATCTATAATTCCTTCAGTCTTCTTAAGCCTTGACACAGTTTTCATAACTATAGGTTCCTCCTTCAATCTCATTCAATTTTCTTAGATTTTTAGACTTTTAAGCACAGCGCAATGCGCCGAGAATAATATGTCATCAGCAATGCTTACATATGTTGCTACTTTAATAAAGAAATTCATGTTATAAGAATGTACACCCGTTTGTTCTTGATCTCGGGTGAAATTTCAAGTCCAGAGATTCAATTTTTGGGATGTACATTCACACGAATGTGGAATGCCTTCCAATTTAAATATTTAAAATGTAAAAACTAAATTTATTTTTCTTTTAAATTTTTGGTATCAGCCAGCTTTGTCTTGTCAAAATACGTCTTTCAGAGAAAATCTAGCTCTTTGTATTAAATATCTTGAGAGTAATTCTAACCGCTTTAGTAACTGCACATCACGAATATTCCTTAAAATACCTTATTCGAAGATGGAGCGCCTGAGTGGAACAGTACATGAATGTGGAAGCTCATTCCGGAAGTCCATAAGTTAAGCTAATAAGTTTTACGATCAAGTTTAACCAATATGCAGCGCAAGGTTCGTAAGTACCTGTAGGTAGGCACATTTAAATAACTGGTTCTGCATTGTCTTGAACAAATCTTGCAATTAGAGAAAACTGATTTACATTTGTAATATCAAGAGTACCAAGCATTTCGAAGTTGTTCCATTATTGTTATTGTGACTTAACCTGCTATAATTTTTATTATTCAGTGTTCAGTAATTTTGTTTTATATTTTTACACGCACTAAAGGGATTATGACTACCCTTAAAATGTTGGAGCACAGTTCGAGCGTTTTAGGAAAGTTGGAAAGGATTTAAAAGGAGATATCGATGCACATTAGGTTTGAATGTCTAAATATCACTCACATAATGTAATGGAAATATAAGGCCCTATTGAGGTAACCGTCGGAGTGGAACTTTCTCCGCAACGCATCCTTCGTCGGAGATTCAATTTCAGTTCGAAGTAGCTTTCCTCGGAAGAAATTTTACAGAAATCCAGCAACGCATTGTGATGGATATACATTTCAGACAGAGATGTGCGAATTAACCGATGTATCGAAAACGCGATCTATTTTCGATATTTTTTTTTATAAAATAAACACCATAAGCGTTTTAAACCATGAAAAACCGGTGAGAGAGTGTAGTTTATTGTTTATAAAAAGTATTTTTTTCAATTGTAATGCGCTAGCGTTTTTAAGAAATGTAATTAGATGCACCGATTTTTAAATCAAAACTATCGAATAAAGTCCGCTCCCTATTTCCAAACGTATGTTTTTTGTTTCCATTTGAAGTGTCAAAGAAATAATAAATTGAAAAAAAAAAAACTTTGGAAACACAATATTTATATTTATTTGACTAATAGGTACTTTAATCACAATGGAAATGGATCAAAACACAAAACAAAAGATCACGAACATAGTTTTTTTCCATCCAAACTGGGGCCAGATCTTCTCAAACACAGCTACAATTTCTGGTGTCCTTTTGGTGTTATACGCTCATATTGTTGCGAACTTGTTTTTTCGTTCTGCCTAAGAACAAAAAGTCTATTATAAATAGGTAACACAAGTTAAGGCAAATAAAGTTAATTTCTTTATTACTCACATTTAAATTAACTATTTCTCTAAAAAGAAAACACTTTCCGCAACAAGAATTTGTCGGAGGATTTCGGAGAAAATTTTGTTTGTATGTGTCAGAAATAAGACCATTAGAAGTGCTTCATCGCAAGCAAATAGCATGCGTTGAATTTCGTCGGACAGAATCTCCGATCAGCTGATCGGAGAAATACCTTGAAGCAAAAAGTCTCCGATTCGTAGGAAATCGGAGAGAATTCCGCTCCGGCGGCGGTTACCTCGATAGGGCCGATAGAGTCGGGTAAAGCATTCCAAATTCGTGTAGTGCGGCAAAAAAAAGAATCTCTGCATATAACAGCACGTCCGAAGTTAGGCTCAAGGGTAAACTGATGGGCACTGAAGCGCAAGGATTTTTCATTTTCATAACAAAATTTGTGTGCCTAAAATAAATTTTATGTGCATGAGGCCTTTCAAATTCATTTTTCCAATTCCTGAATGCTTGATCCGATTTAAGTGCACCATTTCCGCTATCAAAAATCCTCGCTCCTCGCTTGGATTTATTTTTTAATTTATTTATTTAATGAAAATGCATTAAAAATGTACTTGCATTTATGCGTTTCCTTCAGAGCCACTCCAAATCAAGTTGCTCAATAGAAGTCTTGCCAAGCCTGGACATAATTTTTGGGTTTTTGAATCCTTGTTTTATGCGCATTTTTTTCATTATCAAAACAATTTTTCTTTTATGACTTTGAATTTTGAATTACAGAATTTTAAAATCCAATGAATTTTGGCATATATGTACATATGGGTCCCAAGCTATGATCCTAACTGGATAAACAAAAAAAAAATACCAAACTCCGAAGAAATTCCGACAAGAATGCACTTTAGGTGGAGAGCTATATTTTTATATGCCAAGCAGGGTGACATTCGGTTTTTTCAAAATTTTACGAAAACTATTAGTATTTTTTTAAATAAAAAAATATGTATGTACATAAATATATAAATATTATAATTTATATATGTAAATATCTACACACTTATATGTATGTGAATGGGTAAAAATTAAAGCTTACGTAATTCTACACCAGGCTTTAACTGAAAGACGAGTTCGTTAATATTTCATTTTTAGATATTTTGTAATTTCAAACAGTTGTAGGTCATTTTCTTGTGAAATATAATTTGAAGAAGTTATAAAATAAAAAATAAATTTCATTTTATAATGAAGAATGTACACAGTACCCAGTGTTGCTCCTCTACGTTTCGACTGCATTTGTCTTCATTTGTCTTTATTTAAACATAGACAATTGTATCGAAAATGTCTACAATTATGTAGACAATGTCAATATTTGCTTTCATTTGGAAAATTCAAATTGAAAACAATTCATTCTTAAATCACGCTTGAACGTAGAAAGAGCTTTCAGTACAAAACATCATTTAAAATAAACAAAATTATTTCGGGAAGTTCGAAAAATAAAGCGTTCGATGCTTTATTTTTGTGAAAGCCAACAATTGTTCGGCGGGAGAGATATGTAGTTGATGTATGGCTAGATTTGAAAATTCCAGAAAATTTAAAAACAAATAATTTTTTTGTTTTTTTTTTTTTTTTATAATCTGCACGCGTTCAAGGGATTATGATTACCCCCTAAAAGTTTCAACACAGCGCGGGCGTGAAGTTAAGGAAGAGAAAGAAGGATAGGAAAGATGTGTGGCACGATGTTCTGAGACTGAAAGTGGTTGTCTCAGATTTTTTTATCTCCAGGGATGGCGGCTGAACTAATGCGGAGAAATGCCGTTCCGTGTCTTATTTCTATGTCCCTTATAATTCGCATTATTTTATTCGTATTCATCCTTGTTGGGTATACTAGTTTAACTCAATCACATGTTGTTAGTGTTATGCCTGAACAACATGTAATGAATAAACCAGCAACCCATTGATGACAATTTTTAGAAGGTTTTAATGGAGTTAAGACGACATAGACGATGGCAGGGATCAAACCTGTGATCATCAGGTTGACAGGCGAGCATACAACCATCGCGCCACGGCCATCCCCAAAACCTCACTGAATTAATGTTTGAACATTTCATTAAATATTCTTTGTTAAGAGCATGTTATTTGCCTTGCAATGATCAATACGAAATCTCTTGCCAATTCTTGTTTGAACATCTGAACGGAGACGACATTGAAGACTCTGATAGTTTCAATAGAAATAAAATGCACGACTAGATCGTAGGTATGTATGTACTTGCTCTTATGCAAGAGTACTTAAGAATTTAAAAAAATTGCTTATAAACAAAAAAAAACATGGATTTAATTAGAGAAAAATGTTCAAATACTTAAATATACAAATTTTTGATGTCAATTTTATATATATTTTGTTATATGTATATGTACATCATGGGAAATATTTTCAAAAACTAATGGTTCACTTGTTCTAAAGTGGAGTCATTTCGTATTTTAGTTTTGGCCAACAAAATTTCAACTTTCTAACTTTTGAAATTTGTACCAAACAAACAAAGGAGTTAGTAAAATCATTCAAAAAAACGCAAATTGTAATTTATTTCAAGATACCAAACCCTCTTAAATAGTATTCTGAAATAAACTATAGGGGTTAGGTTACGTGAAATAAATTGACCATCATGTCAGCAACAATAATAATAATATGTAACTTAAAAGTTACATAATAATAACCCTGGAAATTCGATACAAACCTTGAACCTACTGGAAAAAGTAAAGGTTAATTAAAGTATGTTAATAAATTTTAACTACATACATACATGTTTTTTTAGGGGATACTGTACCAAATCATTTCAACGTTTATCTGTTTTATAGCTGCACTCTTTTTATTTAATGGCATTACATATTGCGGAAATACTGCTCAAGATAACTTTTATTATGCTGTGATTTTGGCTGCCATTGCTGGGCTAATACATTTCATTTATATTATTTTTGTTTTAATGCAGATGCCAAAAAATATAATATGGTCAATATCATCACCATTTAATGAAAATATTTAATTTAAACTTCATACCTTTGCTGTAATATCATAACGAATAATTTTTCTCTTTACAAAAATAATTAATTTGTGTTTTTTTTTATTAATACATTGTAAATATCCGTCATTAATTTTTCATTACTCAGTTAAAAAGTTGGCATTTATAAGCATTTTTTTGAAACTTCTTTACTTTCACTCATATTAATTATTATTTGTTGGTTTTCTAGAAAACTTAATTCTCGTAGAATGTTGGCAAAACCCAAAGTTAATTGTTGCATATTCACGATCTTTAGACACGAACAAAGCAGCTGAAAACCTTTGATATAATCGTCTTGGTAGTTCCTCCTACTTACTATTAAATAAATGTCGGGTAGTAAAAAAAAGTACAATTTGTTTATGTATCTATATGGCTTTGAATTTATGCACAAATTAAATAACTTTTCTATTTTTTTTATTCTTACAACCTACTTGATAGGAGAAGATTGAATAGATTGAAAGTGAAAGTCTTATTTAAAAATTATTCAATAACTTCGTCAGGGTACTTATTCAATTTTCGTAAGGAAATTAGGAGACTTGTTATGGAACTAGCCGATAGTACCCGACGTTGCCCCGGTCTTTTTGGACTGCAATCTGCAATCGTCAAACTGAATACTTAAATCAAGCAAAAATTCGAAAAATTTCCAAATTTAAGTAATTTACGCTTGACACTTTTTTTTTGTTTAAACTATTTTTCATTTTATTTTTTATATAAGTACACTTAGTATTCATATTTATTTTTAAGTTATATTTTATTTTCATTAGTTTTTTAAAAGTATGCTTAAAACTAGTCTTTTTTCTCTTGGTCTTGTGTTTCCTCGTCGTACTTTCAAACAAACAAAAATATATCATTGACTTTTTGTGCAAGTAGGCAGGAGAGAATCTGATAAATAATGGTAGACTGAGATGAAGGGAATAGAAAGCCACGCATTTATGGAATAAACAAAGATAATGTTATACTCTTACTGATCACACAAAGTTGCGTTAAATGTAAAATAAACAACGAAAAAACAATGAATTCCTTGAGAAAATTTTCATCAACATATAATCCAAATATAATTAAAGAGGAGAATCGTTTTGAAGTTTCTTTTATTCGTTTGCAGCGCCATTGTTTCTCATCATTTAAGAATCGATTTGGATAAGATTTTCTATTCATGAGTTGAACGATCAACTTGGAGTTGAATTGAAATTAAATGAAGAAAGATTCTGTTTATCTGTATCTATCCATCAAAACGAAATATAATTCAAGTTGGCTTCTGTTTTGAGTTGCCTCTCAACTGCACAAAAAAATTTATTTGCACTTACGTGTTAATAGCTTATGTAATTTTCAGGTTTAATTACGTTAAAATTTTTGACAGATGAAAATTCTTATCCGAAAAGCTTCTTTTGAGTTTACTTGGATTCAATTTATTTGGAAACCTACTAACTCTGGGTTAGCCCAGAGTTAAGTCCTGTACTGAAAATTTTACCCTTTTTTATGACAAAAATTTTAGCAGGTTTTAGAATATTTTTGCAAAGTTTCCAGTTATGGTGGTAACTTTGAGCTAAAACTGCAAATAAATTGAAAATTTGGTTTCAATTTATTAATTAATCTCAGAAATATTTTTTCAACTTAGAATTAACTTAAATTATCAATCTTCAAATATCTATCAAAATAAAAGTGCGACACTATGGAAATGTGTTTTGATTTTCACTATCGAAACAGAGATGAACATGCGGTATTATGAAAAGGGTGATTTCCATATCACAACCTTAAAATCAATACAAAATTTTTTTGATGAATTGGAAAATATTTATGGATACTGGCATATCGGTAAATTTTGGGTGGGTGGAATCTATTTACTGATATAAAACCTAACTCTCGCACTGTATACGCTTTTCAGTAAACTGAATATGAAAACAGACACGTACTGCCATATTATTCGCTCGATACATCCAGAATCAATCTTAAATTCAGATGTATTTATTTCCAAATACGAGTATCTATTAGGATTTAAGTTTTAGTCTTGATGAATCGAATAAATAATATGCCCGTTAGACTCTGTTTTGCGGATCTCATCGATAAAAACATCTTCACAATCTTATAAAGGCGCGTGTAAGCACACTTTAAGTGGATGGCGAAAATTGGCGCTGTTATTGTTAAAATGACAATAAAAAAGAATATTAGAGAAACGTCGAAACACTTCAAAATGGAAATCCTCACATTGTTTCCATAAAATAGAAACAGTTTATTTAGCAAATGTTTCACTTTCAGATGGGGCTTGGGGGCCAGTTATAGCTCATCAGAAAATTTGAACAATCGAAATCTGAAACATTTTTCTGATGGCCGGTTATAGCTACCAATAATTTTACGTCAGAAAACAAACAACTTTTTCCTGTCATATCATCAGAAAAAATTTTTCTCATCAGAAAAAAATTTTCTGATGCATTCGGAACACAAACGAAAAACGAAATGGAATATATTTTGAGTTTTGGCAATCAGCTGTTCAGAAAAATTAAATTCCATCAGAAAAAATATTTAAATCCATTTTCTGAGTTAATTTAGCAACAAAATGTTGTAATTCTTTTTGTAAAAATTATTCCAAGCAAGTATTCGTCTAATTGCATTCAAATTTTACTCAAAATCGAGTTTTAATATGGTCAAAATTTGGAAGACAAATTTTTTTCTGATGGACTTTTCTGATGAGCTATAACTGGCCCTTATAACATAACATAAAAGTAAGCATTTTAATTTATGTATTATTTTCACTGTTTTTTTTTTTTGTTTGTTTATTACTTTTGCTGTCATATACAGCCAAACTGACACACAAACAAAAGAACACTTTTATACAATAGTATAGATGCATTTTTAAGGGTAGTCGTTAAGAAAAATTGTCCTATATTAGTTCTTAATGAATAACCCGCTTACAATTGCACAGGGATATACTACGACAGGATAACTTAGAAACACGTCAGCAATAAGAGATCGTATGAAGAAGCTAAAATTCTAGTTAAAGACATATCGTAGATTTAAGCTTAGATCTGTCAGTCATCGTCAGATCAGAGATCACATGTCAGGACCTAATCTTACTAAACTTAAGATTCGGCTTTAACCCAGTCGAGCCACTAATATTTTGGTCGATTCAATCGAGATAGAATTATTTGTATCACTTTCAGGGATGCTAGTGCAGTATCTCAGTCAATATTCCCATCCCCCAATTCCAAAGACACGTAATGGATTCTTTTATCTGTTGCTCTTCGTGCAGCATGGAATATTATTGGTATGTTCATTGAGTCTGATAATTACCCATATGATTCAAGATACAGGAATCTCTCTGGTGGTATATATCCACTTTCCAAAACATTTCAGAAATACCTAGGTAAAATAGTCCCGATATGAACTCCTTTTCTACAACGTCCGCCGAACGCGCAGAGTGATTCCTCCAAAGGTCCAGTATGACGATGTCAATTCTGGACACTCTGGAAGCATCCAATAGTGTTTTCTTCGAAAGTCAGAATGTGCACTTCTCGTTATTCTTAGGTTTTTTTTCAGTTGCGTCTCAAGTCCGAATTACCGCGTCTTACTGGGGTACGGAACAGTATGGTTTCACATTTCCAATTTCTCAGTCCAATTAGTAGTTTTCAAAAATATGAAATTGGGTTTGGAGTTGTGCCTGAATCTCTTTTTGAGCCACTCCATCAAATGTAGCATCATCGGCAAACGCTATCTAATTATCGAGCTCCCTGATTGTATCACTGTGTCACTGTGCAGTCACTGTGCCCTGCAGAAGACCAATTTTGACACTTAAAACCACAGCTGTCGTGTATTCTATATCTGTTACGACAAATTTCTTTCCGTATATCATGGGAATTTATTTATAACTTTGGAGTGGACGACAAGTCCTCTTGTTACTATGGGGATGCATTATCACGATCACTTGACTTACTCTTAAATTGATCTTCCTTATCAAATAAAGTAAATTCGTTAAACTATTCGCCTTGTCTATAAGGTAGGTATATTGTATTTTGAAATGGAACCTGAAATTGCATCGCAGAATTTGGTTATTATATACAATCCCTCGATCCTAAGGGGATGGTACACAAACAGTGTGTCACAGTATGGAATTCAATCCTTCAGGTAAGCATCTGCATCTGTCAAATTATCACATCCACTTCACAATTTTCATTGTTGTTCCATAAAAATTAATGATTCTATAATTTATTGCTAGAAAACTTCCATTTAAAATAATTATATTCTTGTTTCTCAGTAAGAATTGTGCAGAGTTAAAGATTTTTGTTTACAAAAGGTATAATGTACTCTTACTAAGCGGCTTCATCTCACTTTATAGTAAATATGCGATGGCATAACTATTACGTTTTATTGCAGTTGCATTCTTAAGTAGTAATTATCACCTTACCGCACTAATTATATCTATGGCTTGGCTGTGACTATAGAGAAATCTTCAGGAAATTAAATAATAATAGATGCATGGGGATCCATCGAATCGAATCGTAATAAACACTAAACAGTTTGAATGCCGGTGTATTACGTTGTTGCAAATGTAATTGATTGAAGCATTACCGGCGTTATGTCTTCTCAGGTTTCACGTCGTAGTCGTGATGCAATGTCAATTATTACATTAGATTGACGGTAGCGTGTGTGGCGTGTGGGAAAGAACAAGAGGTTAAACTGTCAGAGCCCGGTAAAAATTACATTATTTTTTCACATGAAACTTTCCACTGATTATTAGAAATTATGATTTAATTTTTTCATTGTGAAATAAATATTATTAGACTTACATACATATATGAAAGCGAGTTCTCTGTTCTTATGTTAATTCACTCAGGATACTGTAAATTCAATTTAGAAAATTCCAGAAAAAGCGATTTGGAGTAGGTAGTTTGATATTTTGTCAACGAGAAAGTGCCAAAAAGTCGATGAAATTTATTTTTATTTGTGTTCTATACTTCTTAAAAAAGCTCTATTAATGAAATTATGCTACGACTGTAAATTTGTTCGCCATCGAGACTTCGCTGGACGGCTGGATTCCTGAAGTCTAATTTTTCATGAATGACTCTGTTTCACCTAAATTTTACCAATGGACTTGTTATGGTAACTTTGAGGTATGAAGTTGGCCAGTTTATTTAAGTTTTTAATAACTGTGATGCAGATGCTTACCTGAATGATTGAATTCCATATTGTGACACACTGTTTGTGTATCATCCCTTTACGATCGAGGGAT
Source organism: Chrysotoxum bicinctum (assembly GCA_911387755.1). NCBI lineage: Eukaryota > Metazoa > Arthropoda > Insecta > Diptera > Syrphidae > Chrysotoxum > Chrysotoxum bicinctum. Next base: position 80,816,420 of record OU426989.1, on the reverse strand, counting down.
TGTATATAATGTGCTCAAAATGTCGTCCCATGTACGGCAATATTGCTTGTTACCACAGCCATTCATCGAGGAATGTGCCTCCTCCAAAAATGGAATCTTTTTCCAAACGCTTAAAAGCCCAGTCAGCGAACAAATGGCTTTGTCTGTGGTCATGAAGTTTGAGCTCCTGTGTTAGCTGTGTAAGAACGGGTGCTCGCCAAATTGGCCGAGCTCTTGTGCATGAAAAGGAATCGACTATCTCAGGTTCTGCTGCAAGATTTCACGGACCCTGGCGATATTCTTTGTCGATCTTGTATTTCTTTGATGTACGATAGTTGGCCGATTGAGTACCGATCCGGCCGTCTCAAATTTGGCCACCAAACGTTGAAGAATTGAATGTGAGGGTCCACCACCTTAGCCGTAAAATGGGCACAAAGCGCACAAGACTTATTTTTATAATAAAGTTATATCATTTTGGGACATATTGTTAAAAAGACAATTTGCTTGTAGCAATGTTTTCAGTGAATTTGACACTCCCAAATAATGTTATGGCGCTCCTATACTGGATAGCTCATTTGATTTTATAGGAACGATCTTCTTTGGTATTCGTACAGTTACCAGAGTACCAACAATCCTTGATATTCACAGATCCGATGAACCGGATAGTATTCCTCCCAAGAATAGGAGTTGTTCTTCAACGCTAGAAAAACTACTCTATAAGAGGGCTGTGTCAATCACGATCTTTTTGATCCGATCATCGAAAAGAATTGATGATTGAAATCACAAATTTTCATTCCAATCGATCCTAATCTCAATCATTTCAATGAATCTCGATATCAGTTAACTCGACCATGATTTACTCCATTCCAAACGGTATTATAAACGCCAAACGGACCGTGGACTGGAATTTCTGGGTTGAACTCGACATTGAAGAACCATGCTGGATTGTGTTTTTTGTTGATGTTGTGGGCAGAAAAAGCAATTGTTGGGTTGAACTGGTGTTATTTGAGGTATCAGGATCAAGTCTGTTTACTGTGGGAGTTTTTTGTAGTTTGCATTTTGCTCTTGCATTTGAAATTTGATCAAAGCGCATCCATAATGAACTCCACTCTTTACCTAAATCTGCCATCTTACAGACAAAAATTAGAAATTAATTCAATTAAGACATTCTGAAAAATTACTATTGTTCATAAAATCTTCTTTTTTTAATTACTTTGTCGTGGTTATTGAATTATTAATATTTTTCGTCGAAGAAAATGGTCGTTCTCTGTTTCTTATACTTATTTTTGTTAGTTATAAATTTTTGTTTCTCTTTGATTTTACAACGAAACGAAATTAAATTTTTTAAATTTGGATCAAATTGTATTTGATCAAATTCGGTACATAATTGAACTGGAATTCGTTAAAATTTCGAGCAATCGAAATTAAAATCAAATTGGAACAGTATTGAATCATTTGAGTGAAATGAAAATGATCGAATGATTGATTTTATATTGGTAATCGATTATCGAACGATTCGATAATTTGAATGAATAATTTCATATCCAAACAGGAATTTTTTTCCAGTAGAGGTATTTATCCAGCTTGTCCCCAGAAAAGGTAGATCTTTGCCCAATCTCTAACTATCGTCCAATTGCACCTACATAATGTCCTTTTTTTCAAAAGGATGTGTTAAAGCTGATTTAACATCTGCTTAAGAAATATCTACACGAACAAAACTCTCTCAATGACCTGCACTATGGCTGTCGTAGCAATAGATGTACTGATGATCTGATATTATATCTGATCAAGCAGTGAAACAAGTCTAAGAAACCAAAAAACTTTCAGCACTCACTTCGTATGTGCATTACAGACTATCTTCTGTAGAATGATCACATTTCGACGTCGGTAGTTCAATAAAAATGCTGCCAAGTTTCCAGAATTTCTATGAAGAAGCAAAAGATGTGTTACCCCTTTCAATCTGTATGTAATATATAAAGACTTCATTCTTCCAAAGTTAGAGTATAGCTTCTTTGAGTCCGCACGTAAGTTTAAGTATTAAAATTCTTTCTATAGCCGCACAACACGAATGTGGGAAGGTTTTGTAATGTCAAGCAATTTATTTGTTTTACTTACCTAGTTAAAGTTTTGTAGATATGGTATTTAATATCATCTTTTATTCTTCCTTTAATTGTATACATTTTCAAATCTTAAATCTTAATTGTGAATATCACACCAAAGAATTATGGGTAAATAAATACTTTTACTACTAATACTAATACTAATTTACTCACCTTTTCGTATAAACTCTTGCTCGTTTCATACTCTTTCTGAATTAAAAAAAAAATCACGTTTCAAGAAAAACCAATAATTTGCTAGAATTATATATTTTTAACGATAAGGAAATTTAAATGCAAAGAAATGCTCCATTAAAAATCACTTAAACATTACATTTCAAAATAATCACTTAAATGCAGCCAATAATTGCTTACGTGCGATAGCAAAAATTAGTAATAATTGCTTGGCGCGTATTTATTTTTATTTAATTAAAATACACTTCTGTTAATTACATCACCACATATAGTATTAAATTTAAAATTTAAATATTGCATTTAAAATTGGACATTTGGTAGTTTTTTCAGACACTTGGTGCAAATAAGTTGGTGTTTTCCGAAGAATATCAGCTACACAAAAATTAAATTAATAAAACTATTTTATAAAATCTGTAACTCGTAACTTCATCTTATTTTCACTTTTTATAACTAAAAACCTGTTTCATAGTCAGATACAAACTGAGAGCTTATTAAATTATGAAACCTTATTTTGTATGAACAAATCCTACTATCCTACTATCCTACTAATATTATAAATGTGAATGTTACGATGTATGGATGTTTGTTACTCAATAACGCTTGAACAACTGAATGGATCTTGATAAAATTTAACACACAAAAAAGTTATAGTCTGGATTACCGTATAGGCTACTTTTTTTTATTATCAGGGGAGGGGCATTGGGTGGTCGAAACACCCCAAAATTATTTATCTCTACTTCTATTTTCGTATTGCACTGAAATGTAGTACATACATAAATAGTTGCATTGAAATGCCATACTTTGGTGGTGCGGGCACAGAGGTGGGGCATTGTTTGATTAATTTACCTAAGCAGTAACGATAAAAACACTCAAAAAGTTAAAAAAAAAAATAAAACAAAAATAAAATTCTCCGAATTAAAAACAAAAAAAATTTGACAAATATTTGTGTGTCTTTGAATTTAAACTATTTTAAGGTAAGTTAAACTTTATGTGCCTACAGGTTTAACTACATACCTACATTAGCCGTGTTTTTTTGGAAGAGTTATCCGTAGTACAGTAGGATTTTATATGAATAACAAATACAACATCCGCAGTAGGATCACACACAGGATGACACACAGAAGTAAAAACATTCCGTACTTCTATTTATACAAAATTTCCAATGCAAGAAAACTGAGCGAATCTACAGAAACTTTTAGACACATGATTTATTTTGAAAAACTTCAGTTGAAAAAATAAGGTTGCTTGCGGGAGTTCCCGCACGGGTACGCTAGTATATTATAATAATGGAACTTCTCGTAAAGATGTGGAGCAAGCGAGTTGTTGTGAAAGTATTAACAAACTTTTCGTTGAACTAAATATAGGATGCATATCTTAAGGGGTTTTCTGTTGATAAGATTTGGTTTTTGCGATTGAGTTGGAGATTTTATTTTGGCAAAAAATGCTAAGGATGTTTCATTTATCCACAAAAAATTTCAGCGCTTTTTTTTGACAGAGGCCCTCATTTTCCAAGTATATACTACATGCATAATCGTATAGTAGTACAGTCTTTTTTTTTGAGCGGAACATAATTAACTTTATAGTCGTACTGTAAACGTTGCTCTTCCAAAATTTTGACACCATACCGAAAGCTTTGCCAATACGGAAATTTACATCTTTTCAGGTATCTATAAAAGCTTGTTGACCACTTCAACCTTCCGCCCTGCAACGTCAATTTGAACAGAGTTACCAGAAATGTTTAGGATCTTGATTTTGACGGTGTTGATTCTCAACCCAACTTTATTCGCTTCACTTTTCAGTGATGTTGTTTGAAAGAAAACAAATACCGTTGGCGTATTGAAGGTGTTGCGGAAAAGACAAAATCTCAAAGTTGGATACCTCGTCAGGCCTGCAGGGAGCACATCTCCAACAACCATTAGAAATAACAATGATGATAGAAGACACCCCTGTCGAACACCACTAGTTGAATCCTCGTAGCTAGGCTTGATAATAGCGATAAGGGTATCCGGGTATACCTTTCCTGCGCTATTCAGGTCCATGTATGCCATTGTGTATAGAATATGAGATGGTCTAAATACCCGTCTCGGCTGTAGAGCTATATCAATCGCGATTGATTCGGTCTTTGTGACCCGATTACCAAAAAGATTGATTCATTGCAATCAGCATTGTACAATGGGGAATAAGAAAACGTGTCGAACTTAATGCTTCGAAAACCCAATGCTGTCTTATATCGTTAAAGCGAGATATACCCCCTTGCCACTATCTATGAAACTGAACATCTCGATATTCTCGGTATGTGCATCACGAACCACCTCTTATGGAACACTCACATACGCGATGTTGCCAAAAATGCCGCAAGATATTTGGGTTTTCTGAGACGGTGCAATCTGATCTGGCTACAATTTATAAAACCTATATACGTCCAAAACTTGAGTATAACTCCCATCTATGGGCTGGTGCTCCAGTAACTTATTTATTTAAGTCTCTTGGACAGTATTCAAAGAAGAGCTTTTAAGATGATTGGTGATAATAACATCATTGACTCATTTACGTCACTCGAACATCGTCGTAATGTTTCTTACCTCACCCTTTTTTACCGTTATTTTAACGGACTATGCTCTAGCTTCATTCCTCCCCTTAAACAATTTAACCGTAATACTCGCACTTCTAGGAATGCCCATCAGTTTACCCTTGGCCCAACTTCGGCCGTACTGTAAAGTACAGAGATTCGTTCTTCAGTCGTACTACGCGAATGTGGCATTCTTTGCCACGCTCTGTCTTTCCCAGTCATTGCAATGTTCAAGAATTCAAAACCAATGTACACCGACACCTTCCCTTTTTTCTTAATGCTCACACTGTGTCTCTGGCATATTAAGGGTATACAAACCCCTTGAGTGTGAGCCGATTATAAAAAAAAAATCAAAAAAGACTAAATCAATCAATCCTGAACGATACGAATGAAAAAAAGTTATGTTTCGTTCATTCACTTTTTTCAGTCATTTCACAATGGCAAATAGGAATGCAAATGGAACGGAATGTATATTCTTCATTTTATTAACTGAAAATAAATTTCTAGGTTTTATTGATAAAAACGTTTTTGTTGACCTTCAACAAAACAATTTAATCGTTTTGATTAAATTTTTTACACACGAAAGAATGATTTTGTTGATTTTACGAAATTCTTATAATTTTACATGATTTCTTGTCAGTTTAGCAAAATATGCACTGCAAATAATATTGTTAGTTTAACAAAACAAGTTTTATTAATAAAACAAAATAAAAAATAAAGTAAAAACATTTTTGTTATAATAACATATATATTTTTTTTTGATTTTGAGTTATTTTGTAATATTGATAAAATAAAATTGTGAGATAGATAAAACTATTTTGTAAGGGATTTATTTTCAAACAAAAAATTCAATGAATATTTTTTGGATCATGACAAAACTTTTATTTTTTTTTTCAATAAGACTAGTATGAAAGGTCTTTTCAATTCCTATATATAGACATCCAAACGAAAAGCTTCTGAGTGGTCTGGTTATCGAAATATGCCAGTCCAAAGTGATTTTATGGATTTTCGAGCCCCAACTACCTAATAATGTCTTTGGTTGGGGCTTTTCCGTAACCAAGCCTGGTTAGAGGCTCCGTTGTTAAATTTTCCACAGCTATCCACAGTCCAAAACCTGATGCTTTTTCGAGGTCTGGTTCTCAAAATATTTCTAACCAAAGTGATTTTACTAAATTTTTGAGAATTTTGAAAAAATCGTGGACTAACCACTTGTCTAAAAAAAATTCAGCAAATTTTCAAAGTTTCCCAAACGCATCGAGCTTCTTAGTGGTCTGGTTTTTGAAATATGCCGGTTCAAAGTGATTTTATGGATTTTCGAGCCCCAAATACCTAATAATGTTTTTGGTTGGGGCTATTTCCGTAACCTAGTCTTGTTAGAAACTCCGACGTTCAAAATCCCTGGTAAAATTTTTCACAACTATTCACAGGTGGAAACCAGAAGCTTCTGCGAGGTCTGGTTCTCGAAATATTTCTAAGCAAAGTGATTTTACTGAATTTTTGAGAATTTTGAAAACATCATGGGCTAACACTTGTCTAAAAAATGACCATTTTTTTTTCAAAGTTTCCCAAATGCACCAAGACTTTCATACATCGAATGAAAGGTCTATTAATTTCCTATATACACATCCAAATGAAAAGCTTCTCAGTGGTCTGGTTATCCAAAATTATTTTAGCTGAATGAACGATTGAAAAACATTCTTAAAAATGATTTTCATTGAATAAACGATTAATTGAAAAGATCGAATCCTAGAACCAATCAATCATTGATTGATTCTATCTTACAAAATGAACGGTTAACACAGCTCTACTCGCCTGGCTTCTAACAATATCACGGATCTTATTTTCAATGACTTTCGCACATACATAATATATGGCTTAATTTAAGCCATGGTCTGTGTTATGTTCACCTTAAGGAATCGGTATCAAAGTGCGATTCTGCTGGAACACATGTCGTCTTGGTCCATATGAAATTGGTTATCATCGTTCTATAGCGCTTTCCATTGACGGTGAACACCTCTTCAACATACTTTAGAAAAAGTACGGAACGATGACGACGCTGGTCCAAAATCCACATAATACGGTTAATTTTTGAGGATTCTTTGTCACCGGATGAACCTTGTGTGGGGTGGTGTCGTCCCATATACGGCAATTTTACTTATGGTCATGAACTTTGAGCTCCTGAGTTAGTTGGATCTTGTACGAAAGTAGGCCCAAGTCCCGATGCAAAATTATTCAAGTTCAAGTTTGCTAAATACCGAGTAGTTTCTCACGGCCAGGAATCGACTCCCTCGGGTTCTACTTGCAGTACACTTTCACTAATTTAGGCGATGTTCTCAGCCTATCCTGCCTTCTTTGACGTGCGAATGTTAGCTGATTGATTATTATCGAAGCAGTCGTATCAAATGTAGCCACCGAACGTTGAAAAGTCGACTATGAAGGGTCACCACGTCTACCGTGATAGTTTTGATGTTCATACTTTAAGCAGTTGGAACGTTGTGTTTCGAATACTATATTAATGCTTGGTGTATTTGCTAACGTTAACGATATTTTTGGAGATTTTATATGAGAACCTACTTAAAACAGATTAGTTATAGGGTGAACATATAGCTATTTTGAATCAATAACTCAACAAGTCCAATAATCGTGCTAAGTCTTCTACTTGGCTAATTTATTTCAATAGTATATACAGTTCGTATTATAAAAAAAAAACCTTCTTATGAACTCCTATAGCTATGCCATTCACGTGAAGTCAGGCTTACCTTCAATATTTCTTAGAAATTTGAAAGGAAATGCTGATTATATTATCAAGGTAATTAACTTGCCTGATTGTATCCCAGTGGTTTCTTTTTAACTTGGATATATCCCAATCAAGAAATTATACGAGATTACTTCACTTTGTTAAGTTCATTAAAAAATGTATAAAATCTGAATGATTGTATTTCTCTAAAAGATGACGAAATATGTATATCAGCAATGGCTTCAAAGAGCTAGAGGATCAGGTACTCGGTATAATTAAAGATAAATAAATCTTAATCTGGGGCTTAACTCTGTAATTCGATACGAAAGTAAAAATTGTTCGAAAGTTGTTTCCGATTCTAATTTCAAAAGATACTCTGTATAACTTTCGAATCCAAAGAAAATGTTGCAAAGAAACTTTGCAACTTTCGAACAAATGTTCCGGACTCGAGCTGTATTTTGTCAAAAATTGACATTTTAAAATCAACAAAAAGTCAAATACATGATTTGTTTATGATTTATTAAATTTATTCGTTGTTATTGAAGTTAACTATGGATATGGATTTATTTACATTTTGGCTTGATGAAGAAACTTGTGCTGAAGAAAGAATTCAAAGAAAGATAATAAAAGACAATTCTAACATAATGGGTTTATCAAGTAAAAGGTAATGTGATATAAAACAAAACTTAATGACGAAATCATTTATCTATACTAAATATTTTTTCTAGTTTTATAAAAAATTTTCGTCTTTCAAAAGATGCATTTATGTATAAGAAGAATTCTGCACAAAGATCTCCGATTATTCGCTAACAAGGTTCTATTGACTCAGCAATCGAAGGCGCACGACAATCCGTTTCGTTATTGCTTCGCAGTTTGGCCATTAAAGCAGCTTGAATTGGACAACGATTTTGGGCCAAAAATCATCTTTTCTGACGAGGTGCATTTTGATCTCGGTGGCTACGTTGACAAACAAAATTGCCACATGTGGGGCTCGAAAAACCCGTACGATATTGTCCAGCAGCCAGTCAGCCCTATCACAAATTTCTTACGAATCCCGAAAAAAACTATCATTATAAAATCAACGAGAATTTCAAATTGATTTTGTTTGGTATTCATATTTTTGTTCGTGGTTTCCCTTTGAAATAAGAAATAAAATGCACGACTTTTTACTTTGGAATTCAAAATACATTTTATAAATATAAAACATGGATCGTTGGAGCCATTTTTGGATATATATAAGATTATGCATTATACGGGTGTATGGGGGTACCGTTTGTTTTAGAGCTAAAAAAAAATTTCAATTTCTCCTCTAGGGAATCACCGAAGACCCTTAAGTACCGAGTTTGAAGAAAATACATACAGACATACAGATATACGGACATAAAGACAGACAGAAGGAATCGTCGGACCCACTTTATTCGTCTTCGCTATTACCGTAATGTCAACTTTGATCAAAATCTCGAGTTCGATTTTTTTTTTCCAAATGCAGAACTTGCCCTATAGTACCTAATATCGCAAGTAAAAATCATCAAAAATATTATCATATTAATATTTATTATGTTTTCTTCAATTAATTAATAATTATAAAATAAATGTACTTACAATTTAGCTTTATCAAAACTTTTCCGGATGGTTAATAGATATCGAATGAAATTTCAGATATTCGAATGTATTTAGCAACGAAAATAGAGTTGTAAAGTACGACATTTCCGAATTTCGAGCAAATGTATCTAGATAAATGAAACTCGGATTTCAATTTCCGATTTTCGAATAACACAGTACATATTTTCCGAATTCGAACGATTTAGCTTTAGAATCGAATTACAAAGTTAGGCCCCTGAATGAAAATAATTATTTAACAGACAAGTGCTCAGCATTCGTAATGTGTTCAGTTTTCAGTTTTCAAAATTCAAATACTAATTTCAAATCTCAATTCACAAATAGCTGATATATTTACATTTCATTTGCTCACTGCCAAACCTTAATCAGTTTTTCTTTGTCTTTCATTATTTTACCGTTATTTTTATGAACAGTGTTTTACCACCCATCAGTTGAGCTAAACTTTGGATATACTGTTTAATTTAGATATTCATTCTTTAGCCGCAATACACGAATGTGGATTGCTTTACCCGTATCAATATTTCCCTCCCATTATAATATTCATTCAAAACCAATGTGTGTCTCCAACTTTCTTTAACGCTCGCATTGTGCTCAAACCATTTAGGGATATTCCATAAACACGTAAGTACACCCAAAATTATAACAAAAATAAAAAGAAGTATAACATTCTTTAGCGCTGTGTTACATTTACATTTTAGTCTTAGCTAAAATAAAAGCCAGAAATAAAAAAAATGTTATAAAACTTCAGGTTTTTGAAACTTGCTTACACTAACGTAGGTAGTATTTTTTAGATTTTGTTTTAGCTAACTTAAAATTAACTATGTAGATAGGTTAAAAATTTTAAGTAACAAAAAAAAAATTATAAAAAATTTCCATATTTATAAGTAACCTACGGCCAAATTCCTCATCGTTCAGATTTATTTTTAAGAGAAAAACTCAGTTGAATGTTTAGAATATTTCAAGGAAGTTACCTTAGCCCTTTGTTCTTTTTGTTAAGTATTAACGATGTTGAGTTTACTTTGGAGTTTACTCTTACGATTTTGAAATTCAAATTCTAAACAGACTTAAATAATTTAGCTGATTCAAGCAATTCTCAAATCCGTACGTTAGAAAATCCCAATACGTTACTTCCGTAAGGCCCCTGCTTGAATATGCCTCAGTTTGACTTTAACTGTGTATTTCATTATTTGCTTCAAGATTCTGTAAATCTTTAATTATTCTGATTTTCGAAATTCTGTAAATTCAAACTTCTGTTTTAAAATTGTATAAGGACTTAAAGGGGTTATTTTGTTTATTTTTCTTGGATAATTTTTTATTCAATAAACAGAAACTACTAAATCATTTAATTAGTAAGAAACCTTCTTAAAAAGTATGTGTGAATTAATGCTCATCTTTTTTAACTTAACGTTTAATTTGTTTATTTTTAAGTATCGTTGTTCGATTTTAGAAATGGGCTCAGCTCTTGTCCCAAATTCGACCCAATGTGGTGCTGTTTGAATTTGGAGATGATTACTCATCAGTATGCTTTGCATTTAGATGTATTAAAAGTTTGGATGTTGAATTGGCGATTTGTTCGGTTAAATCCAATTCAATTGGACCTAATCACCTATCACCTAAGCTTATTAAATTAATACTCTCTGTTCTTTTTCCCTATCTTGTACATATTTTCAAATTTTGTATATACAGTGGTCATTACAATTCCAAAAAAAATTTAACGGATCACAGCTTAGACTCATTAGTTTACTACCATTTCTGTCAAAAGTTTTTGAAAAGTTGCTCTCCCAACAAATTCAAGAAGAATTCGATAGATATAATAAGCTTTCAAAATGGCAATCGGAGTTTCAAAGAAAGCATAGCTGTGAATCTGCAGTATTAAAGTTAACCGATGACTCAAGGACAGCTATGGATCGTGCCAAAATCAGTGTGATGGTGATGCTTGACTTCTAAAAAAAAAACTAAAAACCGATTTTCAATTTTCTAGGTCTACTCTTGAACTGGTTTTAAATTACTTCAGAAACCGTTTTAAATCTGTAGAAACTGAGAAATGAATCTCCAGTCCGTTTCTTGTTAATTCAGGCGTTCCACAAGGATCGGTTTTGGGACCTCTTCTTTTCTGCGTCTTTGTAAATGATCGCCTGATATAGTTGTTAATAGTAATGTTCATATTTACACAGATGATGTAACCATTTATTTGTCTTGGAGGCCTGGGTTGATTGAAGAATGTGTAGCTAGAGTTAATGAAGAACAATACATAGAGAAATGAAAATTATTTCTGTTTAAGTGGAGTGATTGAATTAAATTCAATTAAAAAGGCGAAACGCACCTTGGAGTTGAGGTCACTTGAACTTTTTAATTGAAGTTAATGAAGAACTATTACATATTCAGAAATGGTCTGATATGAACAAAATACGTCTAAGTCCACTTAAATCTTTTGAATCTTTTGCTCAGAAGTGAAATATCTTTGCGAGAGGAACATATGGTCAAACAATCAAGGTAGCGGAGCACGAATTTGAAGTGGTGCAATCCTTTAAATACCTTGGGTCAATAGTAGCAGCCGATAACAATATAGAAGAAGAAATACGCGGGCGGCTTCTCAAATCCAACAGAACCTACTATAGTCTGTAGAAGCTCTTTAAATCCAGAAATCTCACCATAACTTCAAAACTGCTGCTGTACAGGACCATGGTCCTGCCAGTACTCACATATGGATCCGAGGCTTGGGTGCTTAGCAAAAGGCACTCCGACCTCTTAGCTGCGTTCGAGAGAAAAGTCTTAAGGAGAATTGTTGGCCCCATATGTGAGGAAGGACGATTCCGGAGATGGTACAATCATGAATTGTACGCAATATACCTTGAAGCAGATATCGTGACAAAAATTAAGCTCGGTAGACTCCGGTGGGCAGGGCACCTAGCTCGCATGAACGAAAAGGAACCTGCTCGGAAAGTTCTTTGTGGTACATTCTATGGTAGACGACAGCGTGGTAGACCATGCTTGCGCTGGAGAGATGGCGTAGAATATCTGGGCTATGAAATTTTTTTTTTCAGTTTTTTTATTTAAAAAATAACGGTATGTTCATTTTTTTTCAAATTCAAACCAAATCTGTATGACCTTATAGTGAGTACATTAAATTTTATTTGAAATCAATAGCATTATTTTTTCGTGAGATATTTGAAATTAACCAAAATTTTTCTTTTAAACCGTTATAGTGAAAAAACTACTCACTGAATTTTAATAAACGCCCTTTCAGCCTCTTTCGAAGTTATTATCTATTAAACAAAATTTATTTGAAGTCGATATCTTTACTCGTTCTTGAGATATCGACGACGAAAAATGGTACCAGAACGTACGGACGTACGAACGTACGAACGTACGTACACACACACACACAGACATCTCTCTAAAAATGATTGATATAGCCTCTACTAGGGACCTTGAAACGTCGAGAAATGTCAAAAATTCCAATTTGACAAATCGGACCGATTACAATAACTCCCTATGGGAAGTTAAAAATATGAGATATTCATAAATATATTATTTTATTACTATATTGTAGGTACTTGTTAATTACATATTCTTTATTGTAATTAACATAAATATGTTATAACTAAATAATATTTGCTCTTAGGGATAGGACCTATTGGAACAATTTTATACAGCTAATCACAAAAACAAAACATCATAAGGATGGTGCAACGGATACCTATTTGGCAAATTTGAATAATGTTACCAAAAGTTGGAAAATATTCACTACGAGGGCGTTTTTGGTGCTTCCCATTTGGGCATTTTTATTTCGGAATTAATTCTTAGACATAGACTTTTACTACGGGCCCTGTGATGGAGGCCATTATTTGGCTCGTAAAATATCATTAATGCAACAAGAAGAAAAAGAGTGCAAGTGATTCCATAAGTGTACCTAAAAATAGAGTTATAATAAGTTCTAGGTTCGCCTAGTGGTCCAAATCTGCAAAACTAAATCCGGCATATATTAATACGTGAAGTTATAACTTGTACGAGTACTTTTGCGATCATAGGAAAAAGGGTTATACGAAAAGATAAGGACACCAGCAACACCCAATTGGTACGTACGTTAACTATAGTACTACATAATTATAACCAAAACGCTCTCAGAGGATGTGCTATGTGCTACTCATTTGTAACTGTAACTTTCACACAAATGAAATGAGTGAGTTTTTTCTATTGCTGTAATTTAACACACTCCGACCTTGGAGCCATCAATAACTCAAACTTATAAAAATCGAAATAATTTATTAGCCATAGATCGGCCCTTAAGATTAACACGCATATCTGTATCGGTATATTTGCTCCGATCGTTTTCTGCCCAATACATAATGTTAATTATCAAAAACTCAATTGCTGTTCGATTCGTCTCTATTTTTTAATCATCAATTCAAATTAAGACAATTGCGTTAAAATACGAAGACACATAAAATAAAATGCACGGCTGGGTCGCACAAACTTGCTCTTATGTAAAAGACTAAGAATTTCAAAAATTAATGTTATTAGAGAAAAAGCATAAAATTAATTTTTTAAAAGACTAAAACTCCTTTAATAGTTGGAGCTAAACACAGGATGACATGTGTTTTGAGCAAATATTAGTTTATGAAAGAACAAAATTATAATTCGATTTAGTGGTTTCTTAAAAAAATAAGCTTTTGTATACAAAATTTTTAAAACATATTTAAGAAAAAATTTGGTACGCATATTTAAACTTTTTATTATTGTTCGAATAAAAATTTAATTTACAAAGAAAATATTGAGCAGTTTTTGAGGTATCGAATTTTCAAAAAAATAAAAATAATTTTTTTTTCTTTAAAAAATTAAAAAAAATATTTTCTTTTTAAGTTTTAAAATGCAATGTTTTTTTAAACTTTTTAGAAGCTTCTCTAAAAGTAAAGATTAATTGAAACAAAAAAAAAACTATCAAAATTCTCGGAGCCGTTTTTGAGAAAAAAACGAATTTCGAAAACCATTTTTTAACATTTGTATTCTGGGTACCTTTATTTTAAGGTAAAATTTTTTCCTCAGATCTTGTAGATTATATTAAAAAACTTTTATTTATCAAGTTCAAAAAAAAAATTGAGCATGGGGTTTTCGAGTTTCCAAAAAAAAAATTTTGAAATTTTTTTTAAGAATCAAAAAATAAACCTTTTAAAATTTGTATACGCAATAATATTTAAACCTTGGAGGGGCTTCATAATCATTAAAATCGGTTGTACTGTTTTCGAGCAAATCAAAAACCAAAAAAATGGTTCGAAGGGGGCTTCCAAGAATAACCATTTTTTGAACAAATTTTTTCAACCATTACCTAAAATGAGGAAATGAAATTTTATGAATTTTTTTTTCAAAATTCTGTGGGACTGTTTTTGAGAAAAAAATATTTATAAGATTTCGAAAAAAATCGTATGTTAGGTACCGTTATTTTTTGGTCTTAAAAAGAAAAGAAAAAAAAAAACGTGTATGGGAAAAAAATTCAAAACGATATCTACCAAGTTTAACGAAAATCGGCCCAGCCTTTTAGGCCGTAGTCGAACAGACAGACAGACAGAATTTTTTTCGTCTTCGCTATCATAGGAATATCAACTTTGATACAAATCTTGAGTTCGATTTTTTTTACGAATGCATTACTTGCCTTATAGTATGTACCTATAAATCGTAAGAAAAAACAACACTATCAGAAGAATTTATGCACGAAAATAACACTTTTTTTTTTTTTTTTAACAAAATGAACCCTTATTTTTTGGTCGTTTGGGGGGGGGATTTGAACCCCTAAAACCTCTACCTGCGTTCGCCCCTGGCAACGTATTACAGTAACGTGTTTCGTTTGTTCTAGGGTAGCCAGATATGTTTAGATGAAACTAGTACTGGAGTTTCAAAAACCCGGACTTTCCCGGACAAATGAGGATTGAAAAAAGAGTACAAAACAAGGACAGAATAAACTCATTTATATTGTAAGAGGAAACAAAAAATTGTATTAACATTTAAATAAAAATAAATATTTAGTTTAAAAATCACATTTTTAAGTTACAAAACATCTTTGAGGTATAAAAAAAGGAACTTCCTTTGGTTTTTTTTTATAAATAGCCTTTACAGTGCTTGTTGTACTTTTCATTACATCTAATACTGTTAAGTATATCACTAATGCTTTTTTGTTAAATTAATTCCTTTGTTAAAATAATTCCTTTGACGGAATCAGGTAACAGTTTGTTTCTATCTTTTGTCCACGTGAATTTAATAACGTTTTCTTTACAGCCGGAATCATCAAGCTTCTTCAAAATAGATTTAATTTTAAGTGGAACAAAATCGTTATCGATTCGCTCGTAAATATTATTGACAATATTTTGTAAAATTTCAATGGTTTCAATAACAGAAATGTCTTGTTTTTCAAGTTTTTGAATATTGACGTTGAATGTTGACATGAGAGAATGAACCAAAAATAAAGACGCCTCGCTTAAGTCGTCTTTAAAAATGTTTTAGGCGGATTCTCGTACATAATTAAAAGACATTCAACAGCAAGATAGAGAGAAAGCCATCTGGTTTTCGAATGGTATAAGAAAGGCTTATATTCATTTTCAAGAAATTCAGAAAAATCTCGAAGTCTTTCCGTTTTGACTGTGTAGATAGAGAAATAGTTGTATATTTTTACAATTATGATATCGGCGTCAACTGATAAAGTATCACATCCATGGTAGATCGCATTGACTAATGTGGTGGACATCCTATACCTATCATGTTTTGGTTGACTAAAGATTTTAACTTCGAATAGACATTTTTCGAACCTTTCCTTTGTCTTCCACCAAAATTGGTATTGCAATAATTGTCAGCGCAAAATCCACTTACTTTTGATAATAAGTTATTTTGTGTAAGAGCTTTAACAATAAGTTGGGCAGTTGTTCTATAATTTCTTTTCTCATATATTGGATCTGTTCGTTCACTTAATTTTAATGGGCCTCGGTTCATTTTTGAATAACCATTTAATTATAAGTAGCATAAAAGTAAATATATACACAATGGGTAAAAGGAGTACAATCCCGGACAATTATCAAAAACTATCCCGGACCTCCCCCACACAGTGAAAAAAGAGTACATGTCCGGGAAAATACGGACGGATGGCAACCCTAGTTTGTTTACTACACACGTGGCAACTGTTGTTGCAACCACAGTACTGTTGGAGAAACCGACCGAAAACATCAAATTTGTTTGATATTTCTGGCAACGGTTGCAGCAACACAAAATCAATGGGCAACACAGCCACACATGAAGCAACGGTTGCTTCAACATGTCTGTGTTGCTGCTATAATTGCCTCGTGTTTATCTAGCATTAAGTTTAACATAGCAACAATTTTCTTAAATACACATTATAAATAAATATCTACAGTAAAACTTCTTCATAACAATTTACTTGAATTCCTTACGTAATTATCTCTATAGGTTCTTTATAACGAAATTCTCTACAGCAAAATTCTTTTTATAAGGAACTAATTTTTTTGGTCCAAAAGCTAATTTTAAATTTTGAAATCAAGGCCTACTACGATTTTTGTTCCTAATTTTAAAAAGAAACTCTCCGTTTTGGCAAGAATTTTCTTAAAGTGAAAGAAAAAAATGTCTGTTTGGATGTATGAAAAGTGGGCATGTGTAGTGAAACTTTATGCAACGAGTCAATCGTTTTTTATATCCAGTTTGAAAAAAACATCGCATTTAGAATGTCGCATGTTCTAATAATTCAAAAGAAATTGTGAAGTTTTTTTTTATTTGAAAAAAAAAAAAACAATAAATATCAAATATCTAAAAATATAAAAAGTTCTTAAACGGTTAAATGTTTTCAAGTTACCTTAAAAAACAAAACAAAAAAATATTGCGTAGTCTAAAAACAAGCAAACGGTCAAGGCTAATTGCATTCAAATCTAAAAGTCTGAAAGTTCTTAGACTAGAGGGTCATATTGAAGTAAGTAGATTTGTATGCTGAAAACAACTTGAATGGGTATTGCGAACGCTTATATTATTGCGACTTATGGACAATATACTGAAATATTGTTCGAATATAATTCTATCAAATGCATTTATTTTGTTTTCCCATTAAATAAAAAAATAAAAACAAAATTTAAATAGCGGTTATACAGGGCGTATACGCAACTTTTTTTTTTAATTTTGTTTGATCTATTCGTTGTAAACAAAAGCACATTTTTGCGAACTTGTGTGCTTCATTTATCAGACATTGTTTTTATTTTTGTTTTAAAAGCATTTCTAAAAATACGTCTTGTTAAAATTGTTTTCTTTTAAATTTTATTTATCTTGCAAGCAAACGAAAAAATCAAAGTTTTGATTTTCAGTTGTTGAAAAGATTTTCTGCGATAATAACGGTGCCTCTGATAAATTCCATTTATTTAAAATTTTCTAAAATTTAACAGTTTTTATTTAAAATTAAGTTAGTTATTGAGATTCCATTAAATATTTTCTCAATTGAGAAAAAAGCTTTAAATGCAAGTGAAAGTGAGGAGTTCGCTCTCATCATCACTGTGTCGGTAGTTTACAGCTAGCTTAATGTTTCTTAATAAATTTTAGAAATACGTGTACATGTCGTTTGTGCTGTGACAAATTGCATTCAACGTTAAACATCAACTCAAATAACAAAAATTTTGCAAAGTGGGAAAAAAAAAATTAAAAAAAATTGTTATTGCCGTAAAGAAGCGTGGGAGGTCTCAAAGTGTGCCTGCACGATATTTTTTGTGTAATCTGTTATTTAAAAATGCTGTACGTTTAAGACAAGGAAATTTGCTGACTTTCCTCATCTCATCATTAATCTTTGATGTATGTTAAATTTATGTTTTTCTATTGCCTCCCAAATAAAGCCAGTTAATGGTTGGACGCATTCGCTCTGTTTAGATGGTGACAAATATTAAGCTTGTTGTCATTTAAACCAATTAAATCCATTTTGTAGTTGAACTGAATTTTCAAAAGACGTTGCATGATACAATTCTGAATGTATATAAAAATACTCATACCTATGTATGGATATACTATTTGCAAAATTATTTAACAATATAGCAAATAAATTCAACTAAAATGCAAAGCAAACATAATTGGTATAGTATCTGGATGCCGACTTGAAGAATTAATTATAAATAAAGCTGCCTGGGTCCGTACGACTTTTTTCAATATATTCCCAAAAATTATGAGGGTTAAGATAAATATACAAAATTTGATAGGTCAAAAAATCGATTTGGATTTCTTGATAAGGTCTTAGAAATTCGTCAGTCTTTCATAAATTAAATCTCGAATAGGTCTTATTTCTTTTCTTTTTTTTTTAAATTTTTATGTTCGATAATAAATAAGTACTTGATTAAGAAAATTATTTTAATTAAATTTATAAATATAAAATTAGTTTTTATTTTTAGCGGTTTATCACTTGAACCGAGCTAAATTGTATGCTGGTTACTTATGCTGCTAGATCAGTAAAGCAGTAAAGAATTCACCAAAGTTTCCTCAAGACCACAAATGACAGATTGTTCACAATTAACACCTGTCGGGTTTCAAGGAATTCTTGACCAGATATATTAAAGAAAAAAACAGAGTTTCTACTGAAGCTTAGCAGACCTCAATTGTCTCCCTTGAGCCCACATGAGCAGAGTGGTTATCAGCACATCTCAATAATGCAGAGTATGTCAGGACGAATTGGTGGAAGAGGAACTATTTCTCTTCTTTTGTGAATGCTCTAATAAATGCCGTCAATATTGAAATAAAAAAATCCAAACGAAGATTTTTCGCTTCAAAATTCCACAAATCATCTTCCAAGACTCTGTGGAAAAATATCAAATCTCTTGGTATCTCGAAGCTGAAGATGATTGCGATGTAAACGAGCTTAGCAAACAGTTCGTCACTGTAAGTTCTGTATCTAATGTGAATGATGTTGCTGAGGATGACAGAAATGAAGAATTTCTTTCAAGCTTCAATTTTAAAAGAGTTTATGAAGTAGAGGCGTACAAAGCTATAAAAGACATTAAATCGGAAGCTATTGGACTAGAAAATATGCATCCTAAATTTGTTTAAATTATTCTTACTTTTGTATCGCCTTTTATAACGCGCATATTTTTAACACCGTAATAACAAAATCCTGCTACCCAAAACTTTGGAAAGCTTCAAAAATAATTCCAATTCTTAAGAAGTAAAACTTGCAAAGAAAAGAAAATTATAGTGTTCCTGGAAACCCATAGGCTGATAACACCTACGCAATCTGGTTTTAGACCTACAAAAAGCTGCACAACTGCACTCCTCAAAATAATCGATGACTAACGCAGTAAATTGATATTGATAACGTAACAAATCTGGTTTTACTGGAATTCTCCAAGGCGTGCGATACTGTCTCGCATTGAATACTGTTGAATAAACTCAAAAAATTTTTCTTTTTGTGAAAACTTAGATTTATATCTGGGTCATAGAACTCAGGTTGTTTTTGCAAACTCCAAGCTCTCCAACACGTTCTTGTGTGCCTCAGAGATCAATATTAGGTCTACTTTTATTCACGCTTGTCAACAACGATCTGCCTTCGATACTCAACCATTGTAAAATTCATATGTATGAAGACGATGTACAAATTTATTTGAGCTATCGAATTGGTATGGTTGAAAATGAAACAGCCAGAATAAATGAGGACCTAAACTAAACTCAAATAAATGCCAGGAAATTGTAATTAATAAAGCTGCTCTTGATACGTCATAACGGGTGATTTTTTAAGAGCTTGAGAACTTTTTAAAAAAAAAAAACGCATAAAATTTGCAAAATCTCATCGATTCTTTATTTGAAACGTTAGATTGGTCCATGACATTTACTTTTTGAAGATAATTTCATTTAAATGTTGACCGCGGCTGCGTCTTAGGTGGTCCATTCGAAAGTCCAATTTTGGGTAACTTTTTCGAGCATTTCGGCCGGAATAGCCCGAATTTCTTCGGAAATGTTGTCTTCCAAAGCTGGAATAGTTGCTGGCTTATTTGTGTAGACTTAAGACTTGACGTAGCCCCACAAAAAATAGTCTAAAGGCGTCAAATCGCATGATCTTGGTGGCCAACTTACCGGTCCATTCCTTGAAATGAATTGTTCTCCGAAGTTTTCCCTCAAAATGGCCATAGAATCGCGAGCTGTGTGGCATGTAGCGCCATCTTGTTGAAACCACATGTCAACCAAGTTCAGTTCTTCCATTTTTGGCAACAAAAAGTTTGTTAGCATTGAACGATAGCGATCGCCATTCACTGTAACGTTGCGTCCAACAGCATCTTTGAAAAAATACGGTCCAATGATTCCACCAGCGTACAAACCACACCAAACAGTGCATTTTTCGGGATGCATGGGCAGTTCTTGAACGGCTTCTGGTTGCTCTTCACTCCAAATGCGGCAATTTTGCTTATTTACGTAGCCATTCAACCAGAAATGAGCCTCATCGCTGAACAAAATTTGTCGATAAAAAAGCGGATTTTCTGCCAACTTTTCTAGGGCCCATTCACTGAAAATTCGACGTTGTGGCAGATCGTTCGGCATTAATTGTCAAATGTCAAAGCATACTGAGCATCTTTCTCTTTGACACCATGTCTGAAATCCCGCGTGATCTGTCAAATACTAATGCATGAAAATCCTAACCTCAAAAAAATCACCCGTTATCTACCAAGTTTTGAACTCGACGGGACATCGTGAAATTACGTTAAACAGTAAAAATCCTTTGGGTTGTTTTTAACTAATGAATACTCGTAGGTTTTATTATTTAATTTTATTATTTTTATTTGTATCAATTTTTGTAAATTATGCCACTTTTAAATCAAACTTTGTTAAATACCTTCAAATTAACCTTTATATTCTAAATTCTGCGAAAAAGGCTCTTTGTTTTAAAATGCTTATGTTAAAAATAAATAAATACAAATGCCCCAGCCTATCCAGAGCTAGAAAAGATACACTCGGAGAATACTTTTTTGACGAACTGGGCGACGTCTCATTGTTTCCACTAAAAAGCATCCTCAACTTCATCCAGAAACCAGGGTAGCATAAGTTATTATAGAAACAATAATTGCTTTTACCAGTAATAAATAACTACCAACTGGCTATAAAGTGTTGCGAGAGTAAAAGATTCAAAAATTCATATATTCTGCCGATAATTTCCTGAATGTGGTCAACCCACATTTTAAACTCTTTCAACATAGTTGATCTGTATATTCCCAATAGATATTGGAGGGAAATACCTTAAGTCAAGCTTGTTTTTATCCAAGCTAGTTAACACTTTCAAGATCTTCCTTTATATTTAGTATACCATCTTCGATAAGCCCCTGTTTAAAACTTAAGTATGGCTAGTAGTCATCAGCGTAGACATAAATGTTTGGAGAATTATTTGTCTAAAAATGGAGATCTTTGATGTAAAGTGTAAACAAAAGGGGACCCAAAATTGATTCTTGTAGAACATCTCTTAGTATAGGCAAGTAATTCAAGGTCTTGTTACTTATGAAAAAAGCCTAAGATCTTCCACACAGATACTTAAAAAATTACTTGGAAAAAAACGTCAAAATACTATTTCCGCACAATAACTTGAATAAAATAAATTAACTGTTTTTGTTTCTTTAATTTAAAGGAGACTGCGTGTAGCATCAACTACATACATAATTATATTTATCATTTGAAAATAAAATATTCTCGTAGATAATTTTTTTAAATTTTAATTACTGCCATTCCGTGTAGACAGCAAAAATATTAAATTAATAATGCAAACAACTATTTAAGAAAAAAAAATGATAGTAATAATCATTAACAATGTGATTAATTTAAACGGATGGCTGTTAAATAACAAAAATAAGAATAAATCAGCAATGAATTTTGTTATACTGATTTAAAATTGTAAAGTAGGTTGTGAATATTTATTTGATGATTTTAATTAATAATGACGCTATTTCATCATTGCATGACATTCTTAATTTATGTAGATGATTGTAGAAAACTTCGCATACTTGAAAAATTCCATTTTTAATATATAAACAAAAAGATTTACTATATCAATAACAAAACAAAATTAATTAAACTACTAAAAGCCTTAAAAAAGAGGTGCTATCTCAGAGAATTTACAGATTTAAATTAAGGCTTTTTCAACAAAGACAGGTAAATGTTGAAATAGAATAACACAGGCTATGTGTGAAGTATTAACAAAATTAGTTTTTATTTAAAAGACCCATATATGTATGCTATTATGTATGGGATATGACATTGTTCAAATGCCCGGCTAGGCTTCTTACGGTGGCACTGATTCGAATGGTCAAATTTTCAAATGACCCTTCCCCATAAAACCACCTAAATTTGAGCGATTGCCAGTGTTATGTTCACTTTAAGGGTTTATTTGCTTAGATCTGCGACTTAAGCTAATTTTGGCCACCTCTGCGGGTGATAACCTTATGGTCATGAACTTTGAGGTCCTGGGTCAGTAGTGGTGAAGGCCCAACAAATGAATGAATGAATTATGTATGGATGAGCTCGCTGATCTTAAAGTTCTTCCTGCGAATCTATTGCTCTCAGAAATTTAAGTATTTAGGGCACCTTCATAGACAAAAGGTCGCTTTTTTCTAACTGGTATTGTCCTAGATGGTTTTTCCTTTGGTGCATAAGTGGGCAGCATTTTTCCTCATGCATGTTGCAGAATTTTCATGTGGAACAGTTTTCTACACCTAGGTGTCTTCTAAGTTTTCTGTGTCCATTAAGAATACCAGTTAGGTTGTTCCTACTTCAGCGTATGCAGTTTGTGAAACCTTTCTGGTTACAATTGCGCAGTAGTAGTTTCGACTGCCTTATCTTTGGGAGTTATTTCCAGTTGTTGGATCTACTTGCCTCCTATTCTTGTTTAATTTTGTTTTTGATAGTGTTTTCTTCTATTCAGTAATAGGGCTCAGGAGCTGTTAAAAGGCCTATTTTTCACCTCTTCATTTCTATGAAAAACCACGTGACCAGGTACCCAATAATATGGGTTCTGTTTGCCAAGTTCGCTTAGCCTCTTTATGAATTCCCAGATTAATTTAGAGCTGAATGTATACGTGCTCAGAGCCTTGAGTGTAGCCTGGCTATCTGACATAATGGCAATGTTCTTGTTACTTTAGTTTTTTATATTTCGATGCACGCATTTCTCTTTTTTTGGTTCTAGGACCAAAGGTTCTTGCACCAGTCCCGAGGGTGTTTGTTTGTTTCTTCTATACTACTCAATCTTTTTTGTTGCTTTATTCTATACAAAAGCTTTTTTCGAAATTATATTTTTTGTTCATACCGTCTCTTTCCTTAAGACCAATTCATTTTGGCTGTCCCAACTTCCATTTCCGCACTTCTGATGACCATGTTGAGAGGGGATAAATAGAAAGGGGGATAGGTGTGGCGGGGCAGGATTTTATTGCTCGCGTAATACAAATACATTCGAGTCTTGTGACTTTTTCTAGGGTTTTCCTATCTGTTGCTAATACGGTTTTCTTGTACCATGCAACCCCAGCATCTTTACATTTACCTGAGAATATTCGGTTTGTAGGCCCATAACTTGCCTGCAAGTCTCTTGCAATTCATTAGGGTTTTGTGGCTTTCCCAAAGGCTCTAATCCCAACGAAAATTGCCAATTTGCCGCAAACTTCTGTTGTACAGCAATTTCGTTTCGTAATCCTTTAATACCTCCAAAAGAAGAAATCGAGAGACATCAAATCAGGGGATCGTAGGAGTTTGATCCATGATTAACACCCAAAATGTCACGTTATTATCTCCGAACTTGTTATCCAATAAATGTAAAAATAATAAATTGTTCGCAAATCGAACGATAAAATGCTGCCTCATAGTAAAGGGTTACCAGATATAAATAATACTTTCTTAAATTGTTATGTTTCAGCTGCTGTCAAATTTATTACATACAGCTGTCAAAATATTCAGTAAGGTTTGCATTTCATCCAGAAGACAATGCCTTGAGTTTCTTTATTGAACGCTGAAAATTTAGGCCGAAGAACTAGATTTATGCCAAAAAACTTCTTCTAGAATGAGGCCCATATTTGGCTCAGCAGCTATGCCAACAAGCAAAACTACCGTTATTAGAATGAACACAATCCATAACTGTTCGTCTAAGCATCAAAGCATCCATTAAGATTGGCTGCTGGTTCCAGTTTATTCCATGCCGGCATCATCGGACCTTATTTCTTTCGGAAAAGGAAGGAGACAACGTTAACGTCAACAGTATTGGGTAAAGAATAATTTTAATCGATTTTCTGTATCCCGAGCTAGCTAACATCGATTATCTCAGCTGTGGTTTCAACAAGACGGCGATAAATGCCGTACAGGCAATGCAACATTCGAAGATGTGAAGGAAAAATTTAGCGTCTGAGTCATCTCACGGTGAGCGATCATCAATTGACCGGCGCTATCATACGACTTGACAACACTTGATTATTCTCTATGTTAGGTCCCTGGTCTACAAGCTAATACTCGTAACTTTGCTTAAGCTTGAGGCCTACATTGGTAACACTATTGCCGGAATAACGCCACCAGTCATCAAAAATTGCAGCGACCGCTTGAAACACAGCCAGCGAACTCAAGTCGGCCATTTGCTATTGCCTGGCATGAATGTAGCTTCAAAAACAAGAATCAATTTTATGTCTCACTCCGTTGCCGTTGTTGTTTAATTAAAATAATTTCCCTATCGTTCTTATTTGCCTACCCGTTATAATAAAGTTTAGATCAAAAAATGGGGAAATGCTTGAAAGGGTTGAAAGGTTCATATGAGTAAGTGTCACCTCAAACTTAGTGCAATTCTTGATGTTTTTTACTATTTTTGACAACAACCTGAATATATTATTATCTATTTTTTTTTTATAATTTTAAATCACTATTGCTGCTGAGTTGAGCTATTCCTTATGAAAACCGATACAAAATTGTGGAACTAATTAATGACTGAGTTAAAAATGAGTCCATTAAATCACTCAAAAACATTTTTTAACAATAAATTGAAAATTTGGGGGCATACAAAAATTTTCAATAAAAGTTCATGGCGTCTATGTTATTTTATTTGTTTTTAGTTCCTTGTTTATTTATACTTCAGACTCTACAGTTAACTAACCAAGGAAACATGTGCAGATAATAAAACTTTATTATTTGGAGCAATTGGAAGCGGACATAGGCTTCAGCAAAAAAAAAAAATAAAAAAATTGAATCCAGCATCGAGGCCCATTTTTCGAGGTCTACCAAGTGGAAATATATCGACAGAATTACACTGTTTGGTATCGATTCTTGGAAAACGGTAATGCCATTTTCCTCACAATCAACTGCGATGTGATATATGGGTCTAATAGGCCGGTGTTACGTGCGACACAATTAGTTCCATAATGTACATTTATCGGCATTGTATCTCACCAATTTATAAGTTTTCTTGAAAAGAATATTAATTACTAGAGCACGTGCTGAACCTGCTTATCATTTTGGTAATACGTTTTAAATAATAATTAGTTTGAAAATTCACATGATAATATAGAATACTGTAATTTAAGTAAAATCAGTTAAGAAATTTCTGAGAATACAGCGAAAAAAAACAATTGGTCGTTTTGTTTCATATAATAATAAAGATTGTATCAGCGAATGAAAACAATGTATAACAAATAGTTAGGCAGAGTATTTTTAATCATATTCATAAATGATTATATAATTTTCTAATTTTCTTCTATTTTGTAGGAGGAGGAGAGACTCACAACAAAAATAAACAAATATTAGTTTAATTTCTCTGAATTTGCCCAAAGGTTAATATCAATTTGGTCTGAAATTGTGTTGTTTAACAATTTTGTTTTCTTTTTTATTTTTTATAAATGTTTTGTTTGAACGGAAAGTAGTTTTGATTTATTTAGAAAATGTTTTTTTTTTAATAATTTTAATTAAAACTGGTTAAGACCTTTTGGACAGGAAGGGAAATTTTCTAAAAAAAAAGTCATTCAAATTGAAAACAATACAAGCAAACAGTTGCCGTATTTTTTAATTGCGACTTTTATAAGGCAAGTTATGCATTCGTAAAAAAAATCGAACTCGAGATTTTGATCAAAGTTGACATTACGATGATAGCGAAGACCAAAAAAGTGGGTCTCGCGATTCTGTCTGTCTGTCTGTCGGTTCGACTACAGCCTAAACGGCTCCGCTGATTTTCTTCAAACTTGGTAGTTATGGGTCTTGATTTCCCCCCCCCCATACGTTTTTTTCATTTTTTGTAAGACAAAAAAAAAAAACGGTACATGCCATACGGTTTTTTTTTGAAGTTTTATAAATATTTTTTTTTTTTTTCTCAAAAACTGTCCCACAGATTTTTTTTTTAAAAATTTCAAAAAATTTCATTTATGTAGTTAAAGCTGATAATGGTTGAAAAAAAATTTCCAAAAAATGGTTATTTTTGGTACCCTCCTTGGAACCTTTTTTTTTGTTTTTGATTGTTTTTGATTTTCTCAAAAACGGTACCACCGATTTTGAACATTTTTTTTATGTTAAGGCTCCCCAGCAGTTTCAATATTATTATGTTTTCAAATTTTCAAAATTTTTTTTTTGGATTCAAAAAAAATTTCAAAATTTTTTTTTGAATACTCAATATTTCAAAAGCCTCATGCTCGATTTTTTAAAACTTGATAAATAAAAGTCTTTTAATATAAATTATAAGATGTAAGAAAAAAAATATTTTACCTAAAAATAACGGTACCCTCCGTACAAATGTTAAAAAATGGTTTTCTTAAATCGTATTTTTCTTGAAAACGGTTCCGAGGATTTGGCTAATTTTTTTTTGTTTTGATTAATTTTTACGATCTATAATCAAATAAAAAAAATTGAAATCAAGATATTACTCACTCTACCTACCATAGAACCATTTTTTCAAATTTAGACTTTCTCGTTATGAACAAAACGGATTTTAATGAAATTTTTTATAGAGAAGCTTCTAAGAAGTTTAAAGAATATTGCATTTCAAAACTTAAAAAAAGAATTATTTTTGAGTTTTTGGAAAAAAATTCTTTTTGTTTTTTGGAAAATTCGATATTTTAGAAACGGTTCAATATTTTTGTTTATAGATTTAATTTTTATTTGAAAAATAATAAAAACTTTAAATTGGTGTATCAAAATTTTTTCTTATAAACGTTTTAAAAATTTTGTATATAAAAGCTTATTTTTTTAAGAAACCAGTACAGACTTATAATTTTTTTTCTTGCATAAGCTAATATTAGCATGGCATCCTGTTTTTAGCTCCAACTACTACTAGTTTAGTCTATTAAAAAATGAATTTTATGCTTATGAACAGTTTTTCTCTAATAACCTTAATTTTTGAAATTCTTAGTCGCTTACATAAGAGCAAGTTCGTGCGACCAAGTCGTGCAATTTATTAATGATCTCAACAGCTAAAATAGCTTCGTTAAATTAGACTTCAATGAAAAATAGCAACGAGCACAAAATGAAAGATGACCTCAAGACTTTCCTTGAACATTTCTTATAAATAAATAAATAAATAAATAAATTAGAGGCCATGACGGCTGACAGAAATCCTAAGCCTAGTGACTTAAAACTCTCAGCCATTTTTTTGTACGTGTTCAGAGAAATGGAGGGGACCTACAACTATCTTCCGATTCCGAATATCTAATGAGCAGTACTTTTTATCAGAAGAGATACTCTTGAGGCATTTGTCAATTCCTCGCAATAGGTAGTACACCCATTGAAAAACTTTTTTTTGCAGCGGCTAAGAATTGAACTCAAGACCTCTGTATGACAGTTCAATGCACTAACAATTATGCCAAGGGGTCGCAGCGGATTCGTTGGCTTATTCTTCTTCGAATCTCCACTAAGGAGTCGTTTATGGAGTTAATCATCCTAATAAAAAATTTTAAAACATTTTAAGAAAAAATTTCGGTACGACAACTTTAAGTTTTTATTTTTATACGAATAAAAAATAAATTTTCAAAAAAAAAATATTGAGCCGTTTTTGAGATATTGAATTTTCCAAAAGAAATAGATTTTTTTTGAAAATTTTAATACACAGTAGTATTTAAACTATTGGGGAGCTTTGACATAAAAAAATGATCAAATCGGTTGTACCGTTTTTGAGAAAATCAAAAACAAAAAAAAAAATGGGGGGTACCAAAAATAATAATTTTTGGGAAAATTTTTTTCAACCATTAACAAGCTTTAACTAAATGAAATTTTTGGTGTGCGGCCGAGCCGTTTAGGCTGTAGTCAAACAGACTTAACTTGCCTTATAGTACCTATAAGTCGCAAGTAAAAAATGCAGAAACGCCGATATCACTCCATTTCACTTGACGTTCCAAATCCGCACCAAAATTAGCACCTATAGAAATAAGAATTTTCTTTGAGCAAAACCCCTTTATCAAAGTTTAAACGTCAAATGACTTGTAAAAAACGGTCTTGAAATCAGTATAGGTCTTTTAATGGGAAGCTGAAGAAAATTCAAAAAGGTTTTGGCGTGTCACTGTCGAAAATTCTTGTCCCTTTAAAGCTCCTTTTAGACGATCAGTTATTCCTACAGTTATCAGATCAGTTAAAAAAAGCAGTGTATTTAGACGTCAGTGCAGCGGCGTTCAGTTGAGCTCGTATGCTGCTTTTTTTTTAACTGAATTGAGATAAAAAGGGTCACTTCTTCCACAAACATGGACACGGGCGATAAATTTCAATGAAATCGAACAAATTATCATTCTGTTTCGACATATTAAAAAAAAAACAGGAACTCGAATGAAGACTGAACTGACAACTGAACAGAAAAGTATTTACACATCAGTTTAACTGATAACTGAACTGAAAGCTTATGGGAATTTCATCAGTTTCTGTTTCAGTTAATCGCTTCAGTTTTTGCATTTAGACATCAGTTTAACTGAAAGCTTAACTGATAGCTCAACTAAAACTGAAACTGAAATTATCGTCTAAAAGGGGCTTAAGTCTTAATTCCAAACTTTGGTTTTTAACACTGGAAGATGATCCTTAATCAATGAAAAACCCACAGAATCCATTTTATAAATATTAGAACTTTATTTTAGTTTCTCATTTTTCACATTTGAATTGGAATATGTATGTTCATTTATGTATGTCAAGAATGACATTTACCGTTACTCAGTTTTGGAAAATGGCAAGATGGTTTTGTGGATCGATATTACAGTTTAAAATTTAATGATGTATAACGTTGATTAAAAGATAAAAAACTTCTTGGAACAAAATTTTCTAATTCACTTTTCCGACGCGACTTTAATTTATGTTCATGCAGTTTAGTCCTAACTATATTCTGAAAATAATTTTGACGTCGATACTTTTTTGTATAGTACGTATCTGCATAAGTATTCTTCCTTTCTGTTGTGCATAATGTTCAGAGACGAAATGTTAGATTTATCTTATTTGGGTAGTTTTTTATGATTTGGAAATTATATTTATTACCATAATAAAATGAAAAATTCATAATTCCTATAGATAAATGAGTTATGAAGTATCCAGATTCTCTCATTAAGTTTAATTTTAGTTGAGTCTTGCGAGCATCAATCACGTTCCCAACTTTCGAATTCCGAAAACATATCGAAGGCAATCTATATTCCGATTAACCTCATTATTTTTCGGCCGGCTTTGAAGAATCAAATCGATCTGCAATCGAATGGCCAGACAATGATTTTTTCACAATTCTAGCAATTTGTTGGAATATTGCATTATTTTTTTGTATGCAGAACAAAAAAATCGTTTGTTAAATTATACTGTGGATATGGAGTGAGATTACAAATCATCGAAACTCAAAGGCAAATTATATGATTGGTTATGAATAAACTACATTATTAAAGATTTTTCGCTCAAAACAAATATTTTTTTCCATTTGCAAAAATGTTTAAAAGTTTTAGCTTGAGCCACAAAAATAGAATAACTGAGTTTTCATATGAAAGACACTTTTGTTATGTACTTTTGACATTCGCTAAATGACATAATATTTATTTTAGAAATAAATAAAGTTATCATATTCTTATAAAACTTATATTAATTACTCTAATAATCTGTGAACAAAACTACTACCTGTGGTCAGTGCCGGATTAGCCACGAAGCAAGAGTAGCAAATGCTACGGGCCCCGCGCACCAACCTTTTCTGACCATAAAAAAGTATTATTTACATATTAGATTTAGTCACAATTACTAAGAAGAAAATATTTGCATCAAAATGATCAACTAAAATTTTATTTTTCTATCTGCTGGTCTTACCAAAAATCATGTTTCGCACCGCACCAAACGCAAATTGGACAACGGTATGAAATTCAGGTATTTATTGTCACCATTGATAACGTACTCACTGCTTTAGGTAAACGTATATGAACAGTTATCATAAAATTGCTGGCAATTTCGGAATATTCCGAGAGCTATAATCTCTTCCTGATTCAAAATAGCTTTTTTGGCCTTTAGTCCACAAAAACTGGCGTTTCGTCCGGGTGATCGCACATGGACTCATCAGTTGGCTGTGAGGACCTTGTCAATACGCAATTTTTATTGAATTCAGTTCATCTTACATCGATTTTTTGACAAAAATCCAATGTGAACTATATCCAACCAAGATTAAAATTATAATCATTATAACGTTGGAATATTTTGCCCGTGGCCGAGCATTGATTCTATATGAAGTCAACGGCCTTGGCTCTGATGAAAGCATCGCTTCCCATCGATCAGCGAAATCAAGCATCGTTGCGCGCGGTTAGTACTTGGATGGGGGACCGTTCAAATACCAACCGTGAGCTGTTGACATGTGTTTTCTGTTGTTCTTTCTTTCTGTCTGTCTCTCTCTGTTGTATTGTATAAGCCGATGGTCTGAGTTACCAGTGCTTTCAGTGTCTCTACTTCTTAGATTTATCTACGGAGTAGTGGAATATGTAATGTAATGATTCTATATGAAGATTTTTATAATACAAATTCTATATACTACTGAAATAAATCAGCCTAGTAGAAGACTTAGCACTATTAATGGATTTGTTGAAAATAGCAAAATATTTCAACGTTAATGATTACAATTTTAATCTTGGTTGGATATAGTTCACATTGGATTTTTGTCAAAAAATCGATGTAAGATGAACTGAATTCAATAAAAATTGCGTATTGACTAGGTCCTCACAGCCAACTGATGAGTCCATGTGCGATCACCCGGACGAAACGACAATTTTTGTGGATGATTTGGAGGACAGTCTGGGCAACGAATTAGTGCAATTCGCTTCAATGCTCAATTCTGATGTGGCTGGTATTATTGACAGCAGGAATCATGAGGCTCTGGAATCGCAGGTTTACAAGCTGTTGATAAATAATTCTTTACAATCTTGTTTCCCGAACGTTGAAATTGCTTTTCGCATTTATTTTTCTCTCATGATCACCAACTGCAGTGGTGAACGATCTTTCTCAACATTAAAACGTGTTAAAATTGAATTGAGGAACACGATGAGCCAACAACGTCTTAATCTCCTCACTTTAATGAATATTGAACATGATTTACTCCGAGAAGTTGATATCAACAGCATTATTTATAAATTTTCCCAAATTAAATCAAGAAAAGTTTGTTTGTAACAGTTTTGTTTTATTTAATACCATAAACTTGATAAGTGCCTAACCTAGAACAGTCTAAGGGCCCCTTGATAGAATTTGTAGAATTTGCTACAGGCCCCGCGCTGGCTTAATCCGGCACTGCCTGTGGTTACTGTTTATTCTTATTTCTGATTCTGATTGATGAATTTTATTGAAGTCAATTTTCTTAAGTCGCTGTTTAAACTAGGAACATTGCATTGAGCACCACGGAAATTTTTGCGAAAAGTGTGAGAACAATCGCGAGGTACGAAGAAACTCAACAAACCTCGTGCTTACGAGTTGTGTTTCATATCTTCGTACATATAAATACATATAACGTTGAAATTCTTGGTGTTCAAATGTAATTTTCAAACTGCCTCCTCCTTAGCAGTGCAGTAAAGCACTAACAATTACACTAACTTGGTAGTAAAATGTCTTCCATTTGCCAAGCAAACGACGGGCTTCGTTGAGGTGGCTTGTTATGATAAGTAAAATCTTCGATAAAGTAAATAATTCTTCTTTTTGGAAGCATATAGCTTAAAATAATTATATGGTTCGACTCTTAAAAGACATAGGGGCAAAATTTTAAACATCTTATTATTAAGGGCTTACATTTTACTAGTTAGCAATTTGTTAAACTTTTACAGCCATATTAATAAAAAGCGCTTATTCCACCTATATTCCACGTTTTAACTAAACCATGGAATAGGAGTTAAGTCCTGGTTAAAATATTTACAATAATAAAAACGAAATGTTCGCGGAATAGTTAAGTGAAGTTTATCAAAAATCGAATTTGAAATTTCTATTTCTTATTCCTTCGCTAAACCACCTACTTCGGTGGTCAAACTTAATCATAGTTAGTAAACGTCACTTAACAGAAAATTTGTTTTATTAATGAAATTTCGCATTTAGTCCAGGACTTAACGATAAACCTCCACTAAACCATCTTTATTAATATATGTAGGTGTTAGTAATTTACTAGCTCTTCGGAAATTTTAAACCTTTTTTTTTTCGTTTTACTAACTAGTAAATTACTGATTGACTTTTATTAAAAACGGTGCATCTGAACACGTCCAAACAATGACAGTTCGTGAAAAAATCTGAGAAACGGACCTATTAATTTGATTTGTCAGAAGTCAAAGTGACAACCGACAATTTATTTGGTAATTCGTATATTTGTGGCATCTCATCAATTTATTTTTTAATTTTATTTTTCTGTTTATGAAGTGCCCAGCCATAATAGGCACCACACCTTTGCAGGTCACTTAATTTGTAGATACATGTGTATAATCGATCGCACCTATCACTTTTGGGAACCTGGCGATGCTATAAAATCCCGATTTAAGCTAATTAAAATCCGCAGGGGATGACGGAAATTTAATAAAGTGTGGGAGCAACGAAGCACTTTGTTTCGAAATGTTTTTTATTATTTTCCCCACTGTACACCATTCCATGTAATGCTCCTATAAGATTAATTGTTGTACACAGGTATATCCATTGTGTTCCATTATGAAGTTTACTTACCAACATCTGCCTGATGGATATTTCTCCCAACGAAGGGTAATGTAACTACGAGTAGTACTTGTAATTATGGTGAAATTGGAAGCCCACGACTTGTAATTCGGTCTAGGATATTCAGGTTTTCAACCAAGAACCGAACTGTTGTCTTATCAAATCTATTCCTGGAGTATAATTCTCTATCGTCCAGCTCTTCAAAAGGATTTGCTTGGGACTTAAATCATCGCACTTTTCTGCACAGAGCTGAGTCTTCAAACATATCGAAACCTTCGTCTTCCGAAAACTTTTTATTTTACGTATTTTATTTACTTTTAAAAACAATTAGCTCACGAATCATAAAAAAACACAATTTAACTCCTTCAAATAAAATTGGGAAGACATTTTTTTCAAGAAAAATATTCTCATAACTTTGAAATTAATTTTTTAAATGAATAAAACAACTCCTTTTGTAGTTTGAGCTATGAACAGGATGCAATGTGATTTCTTAAGCATTGTAAGTAGTTTATGCAAGAACAAAAATTAGAATTCGTTGTAGCGGTTTTTTAAAAGAAATAAGCTTTTACAAAAAATTTTGGAATGCCAAATAATTTAAATTTGTATTACTGTACGAAAACAAAAATTTACCCGTTTTTGAGATATCGAATTTTCAAAACAAAAAGATAATTTTTTTTTTAAATTCAAAAAATATTTTTTTTTTGTTTTATAGTGCAATAATTTATTTAACATTTTTTTCAAACTGGATAATGACAAATCCAAAATTTTAAAAATGGTTAAATGGCAAGTACAGTCAGTAATATCTTAATTTAAAAATTATTTTATTGAATTATAGATCGTAAGAATTAATTATAGGAGCCGTTTTTTGAGATTAACATTTGTAAGGTGGGTACCGTTATTTTTTCTGACATCTTCAAGATTGTATTAAAAAAAATTAACTGTCAAGTCTTAGAAAAAAAATGAGATGTTCAAAGTATTGGGTTTTGAAAGAAAAAAAAATTATTTTTTAAAAATCAAATTATAAAATTCGGCTGTACTGTTTTGGAGAAGATCAAGAACAAAAAAAAAATTCTATGGGGGTACCATTAATAATAATTTTTTCTGAAATTTTTTCAACTATAACCTAGATTTAATTAAATGAAATTTTTTATTTTTTTTTTTTAATCTATGGAAAAGTTTTTGAAAAAAAAAAATATTTTCTAAAATTTCGAACAAAAATCGGCAGCGCAGCTATTTTTGGTCTTAAAAAAAAAAACGTATCGGGAGCGGGGAGAATTAAAAAATTCTATGTACCTTTATACCATATGCCTGTAGACGAACAGACCGACAGAGACAGACTTGCGAAAAAAAAAACACTTTTTTCGTCTTCTCTTTCATCGTAATGTCATGATCAAAATCTCGAGTTCGATTTGTTTTACGAATGCATTACTTGCAATATACAGTTACATACTTATATGTGTTGCAAGAAAAAAGACCAAATCTTTCAATAAAGACAAAATTTCCTTTTCACAATTTTTAAAACGTACCTGGTAAATGGTAGCTGCTACTTTAATCTCTTCAAGCTTTTAAAAGCTTTAAATTTAATGTCGCATTCTGATTTTATTACAATTTTCATTATTTATAAGACCCGCTAAGCTAAATTCACATTTTCCTACCTGAATATTATTTAAAAAAAAAATTTAAAGTTCAAAAACTCGTAGAGAACCATACCCTATTGGTTTACAATCCTCAGGAATTCCTGTTCGCAGATTATTGACAGGAATGGAAGGGAACTAAAATTTTCTACCGAAGCTGAAAGTCTAAGATAAAAATACTTGGAGAATTTGCCAATTCGTCGCAATAGACAGTTCTGACAAACCATTAAATTTTGTTTTTAAGGTTGTTGGCATAGCAAGTTATTTCCAAGAAGAAGAAAAACTTTTAAGGAAGACAAAGTTAATATTACTTATAAATAAGGAATCTCTTAGAAAATAAAATAACGATTTGGCCTTCAATTGCGTACGGGGAATTTTCTGCATAGTAAACATAACTCAGGTTAATCAATTTCGTATTCAATCAACATAAACAAAAGCACGTGTCACGTTCTATTACTAATCCTACATACATATGTACATGTATTATAAAGTGACAAAAGACGATCGTCACCGACTTAGCTTCTACCTTCCATCGAGAACGTGTCAATCGCCTTTTATTTTAACAAAAATGCAAGTTAAATTCAAACTGATTTAATGGCTTCATTTTGTTTGAGTTATGAGAGATAATTATGTCAGATGCCATGATTGAAAAGTCAGAGTCACTTAATTTTTACAGTTTCATTCATTTGAAAACAAATAAACATACTACGACAGATACTATCGAACTAGGAAGTGTCCCCTTTCGCCTATTTACCTACATTAAGGAATCACGTCGCCACCACCTCCATAATATTTGAAATCATTTTTTTTGTATTCAATATGCCGACAGCAACAATAGCAATTTTGCTTCTATCTTCTAGAACTTACATGAGTTGTATTAATGTATCATGAAATCTAAAGAAGATTACAAATCTCTTGTAGCATAGAAACACCTTCCTACACTGAGAGAAAATAAATAAGAAAGACAAATAAAAAATGAATAAATGTTCAATATTTCCCAACGTCGTTGTTCAATCGTAAAGCGACTCATTTCGATTCGCGGAGATAATGATACTGACTTTCTGTCAAAATTTCGAGCGAAGAAACACCTGTCAGTGTCAAAATAACCTACGATTTAAAAAGAAACCACTGGATGGCCAATCCTTTTTGTGCTGAAAAGTTCAAACGCTTCCTGTATAGTTCAGCTTCCAACTAGGAAGTGGTGTTGTTTTTAAAAAGTCTAGTAAGTAACTCAGAAATGTGAGAATAGTCTTGCACTTCTAATAATATTCTAAAGGAGACATGCAGCGACTCCAAGGAATAGACGTTCCTCGGTTGAGCTCAATGAGTAATGAGTAGTAGAATTTTTTTACTCTATAAAATACAAAATTCTGATTTAAACTTTCTTTTAAATCCACTTTTATTATTTCACTGATGGAAATCAATTTCAATGAACAGCTGATTTTCGTTTCTATAATATGGAACATAATCGTTCCACTGATTCTCTTTCTATTTTCAAATGTCAGTTTTCCTTTCAATGATCAACTCTAACTTCAAATGCATAGAATTGGTTGTAATCAGCCACTGACAGGATATTTTACTGAAACCATTTTTTCAATGATGGCTTTAACTGGGTTGCAAAAGAATAAAGTCAGCATTCCACTGTAACTGGGGCCTTGCACAAGTTAGTACCATGGAAAGGAAGGAACATACAAAAAATCCTTTCACGAACAACAACGCACCAATGATTTTCCAGTCCTATTAAATAAGAAGACTTTAAAATACTTTCAAGTTATAATTATTTCATTTAATTAATTCTAAAATACAAAATAAGTTTATTATTAAAATGTTGACTTGTTACGGTGCCACTGTGGTCCGAAAAGGAAAATTTCGTGGCAAAAATACTAATTTCGATGTTTTATTTTTAAAGTTTTATTTTTTATTTCTAATAGAAATATAAACGGAGCTTCAAAAACAGCAAACAAAAAAATTTTCCGCTAACTAGTTTGACTTATAGAGCTTTTTAAAGTTGGTCAATTTCGTTCTAGATTAAAAAAAAAAAAACAGAAAAAACTAACTTCTTTGTTTTCTTATTTGAAATTTTGGCATATTAAATGTAAAATATTAATTTTCTATAGTGTATTCTAGTTGTATTATTTATCCGTAAATCAAAATTTTAATTAAAAAAAAAAAACAAAAAATATTTAGTATTTTTAATAAATAAAACAAAAAACACCCTTTTTTAGCATATTTTTTCGGTTTGAATAGAGCTACAAAAAAATACTCGCGAGTTCGCGCGGAAAATTGACCATGATAGTTTACCCTAACTATTTCTTAAACCATATGCAAAAATGTAGCTGCAACTATTTGCAACCTTCAGAGAAATTGTAATTTGTTTAAAAAAAGTCGTGTTCCCAGTGCTGACCTTTTGGTCTTAAAAGCAAATTCCCTTATGGAAAATTTCAATTATTTTATTAATTAAAATAGTCGAGAACGTGAAATTTTGTTTTTTAATTAAAAATCGTTTTATTACTATCTTGATTCTGACAAAAAAACCGCCCACTTCTACGCCCCTTTTTATACAAATGCCAATTATTATTAAAAAAATATAAAATATTGTACACAAACTATTGATTACTTTATTGAACATTAAATTTTTTAATCCGTTCACTTTAACGACCCTCTTTGAATAAATTCCCCTTAACTTAAATTATTGTAAATATTTATTGATCTTATTCTAATAGTACCTAAGCATAGATTAACTTGCCAAAAGAAAAGGATTAATAGCTTTATTGTCTACTCCATATACAAAGTTGAAAGAATTATTTAATTTTGGATTATTATTTTATGATCCAATAAAACAGGTAGGAATAATAATTTTCTTCCGATACCCCATATTGTTAAGCTTAAATTTCACAGGTTAAATAATCCTTGTGTATATACATTATGGAGGTATATATAAACTATGACAATGGATATATGTTGTTAGTTTTCAAGAGGCTTTACTGACGAGTGGAGTTTGCAAATTAAATACCAATATGAATATTTCAAACAGAACAATTTTTGAACATTTTATCAATGTTTCGAATTCTGAAGAATTTGTAATTCTGATCCAAAACCAATACGAAGATATAAGTGACAACGATGAAAGGGAAAAGAAACTCCAAAGATTATACGCATCATTTAAAAAAAAAATGGATTGACTGTTTTAGAGTTAAAACAAGATTTCTCTGAAAGTATGAAGAATTTTTGAATGGAACATTTACAATCCAATGTAATGAAATTGAAGACAGTGACGTGCCAAGTACATCAAGAGGAAGGCCTTCGAAATTCTTAGATACATGTTCAGCATATACCAAAAGGAGGAATCTATTGGAAACTACGGGCCATATTTCGACTGAAAATGTTTCCACAGCTCTGAGTATAAAATATAAAAAGGAACACGAAAAGATAAAAGCGGATATCACAAAAGCAGTTTTTAATGCAAGCCCATTGCGAGTGCAACAGATAAAGGAGAGTATTCCCACACCTCAAAGGGATCCAATAAAATACGATGGTCCCACTGCGCTAGCCTTGTTCTTGGATATGGGGCTTTCTAAAGAAAAATATAATTTGATGAGAAAATCATTAAGAAGCCATAACGTTGATGTGTTTCCGAGCTACAATTTTTTAATGGAAGCTAAAATACAAGCAACTCCATCAAATTTGATAGTAACAGAAACTTCTGTTGAAGTGAATCTGCAAGATTTGGTGGACCATACAGCAAAGAGGATTTTAAATAGCCTAGTCAATCAGGATCACGCTAGAATAAGATGTATGGAGTTCGTTCTTAAACTAGCTTATGGACTATACCAAGAAGATGAGACAACCGACAAGAAGGATGCCGAAAGAAGAAGAAAAGCGGAACTATGCCGATGAATTTTTTTCTAAAAATTAGATCTATAGTAGTTAATTATAAACAAATATTTATAATGTATTCTATTTTATTTTGTTAATATAAATTTTATATTCTATTTTTTTTTTTCGTCCGTTTACTTTTTTCCTACACTGTTTCATATAAAATATATCAGTCAAACAGTTTATAGAATAAACCGATGCCCCACAACATGAAAAAATACTGTTTTATAATACTCCTTAAAAAATATTTCTGAAATTGGTGCGTTAACTTTAAGCATCCACTGTTGTTATGAATTCACTTGAATAGTCAAAAAATTTTTTTTTACAAAGTTTTAAAAATTTAGGACTGTTTTTAAAAGGTTTACTTTCAGAATTTATTGTGTTAACTCCTTTTTCTAAGAAAATCTTACATCAACCAATTATTCTGAAACACCCTGTAAAGTAATTTTCTTAAAATTCACAATTTATATAGCCTTGGAAATTACCTTTAAGGGAAAAAAAAATTGTTGCGATAGCTTCACGTGTTTAAAAGTTATGATTTTTGCCACGAAAAAAGTCATTTTGGACCACCAGTGGTGCATACTGTATGGCACTTAAATCGATACTGATTTATTCAACTCGTGTCGCTTTTTCGTTTCTGCTCTCTATGACTAGCTGATGTTAGATCGCGAACAGATGATATTGGATTAGGGAATTAGGGTTGAATGTTACTACTTAAATTATTGTGACAGGGATGCCACTGTAGGTGCCACAGTACTCCCTCTCTAAAAACGACGTTATTTATATGTTATTTATATCGGTAGGGTATGACGACTCTACGACCGGATCGTGTTATTGTCGTTGGTTGTGGTGTTTTTACTGAAGAGTTCTTTTTCTGAATTTCCTTTGTGACAAACGCTGGCTTAAGTCTGTCCACGGTCGTCCTAGAACATCTAGTTGGAAAAACTTAAACGATATGGACCATAACGTGCAGTTCTTGAGCATCCTTGATGATTTCTGGATTCTGGATGAGCTGCATTTTAAATTATATCAACATATTCAAGAATGAATCTTACTTACGATATATATAATGTTAAAAGTGTATGAGGGTCATTGAAGTCCTTATAATGAAACCTACAATATGTATTTTAAAAGATAGCTTAGAACCAATAATAACGACAAAATATTTAATATTATCTACTCTTCCCAGGGTGCTTTCACCAAGCGAAAAATAATATAAAATAATATTATAAGCCTTACAAAAATAATTACATCACATTTGGCTATATTTAAATTCAAACAATAACTTTAACACAAATTTGACAGTTGCTTTATGTCGTGTTGAATAAGCAGGCATTCGATAATTTAAAAAAATAGCTAGAGATCGTCTACAAATATCAAACAAAAACAAGACTTAAGGACAGCTGTACTATGGCATTGATAAAGATAATAAATAGCAATAGTTCAAGATGGCTGCCTTCAGGTACTTCTGAAGAGCATCAAATTTGTCTTGAACATTTATCATCAATTATTACTCTTTGGCTTCTTAGCAAAGAGATAGGAAGACCTCCAGTTCAACATTGCAGATTTAGTTGGAAATGTTGGTTGGCGATCCGTCAACTAACTAGCAAACCGCTTTGGACGAGCTCGAGGCCAACGCAGGAATATGACCGCGAGTCACCAAAAATTTGACCAGTCAACCAAGCTAAGGCGGCAATTTGAATGATGTGCTATTTTATACACTGTGATGGTTTTTTTTATTCGAGGCTAAATTGGGCTCATCGGTGTCCAGAAGTCCAGGATTTATCCAAAGGAAGGCAAAAAACTTAGGTAGAAGTTTCTAAACTCCAAATAAATTCAATTGTTAACAATATTTACAATTTTTTCAGTTGCTTCTTATTATTTACATACTTTACAAGGTATTTTGTATAATTAACAATGAATATTCTAACAGCAAAATAACATGATACTGGAGGAAAAATCAGGAATGGTAGCCACAAAAATAAATCAATAGGGATATTGCCATGTTTTTAGCAAAAAACTAGAAGAGTGAAGCACAGAACAATTAATTTAAGGCTTAGATTAAGCGACAAGTAGGCGTTAAGAAACCAAAAAATTTTTTCGAAACTACTATCTGGTACACATGGTTCAAACCTTGCTCCGTTCGGAGCAAATTTGCTTCACTTTTGAAAGAAAAAAAAATCTACTCCAACGCTCCGATTTCTCGAGATTTACTCCACTTTTTCCACACAGACAAGTTGTCTAATTTATATACAAATATGACAGTGTTGAAATAAAACATTAAACCTTTGTTAAAAATTCTTTCTGAATTTGTGTTATGTTTATTTTCAAAAAAAAAAAAAAAAAAAATGTTTGAAAATAATACCAAGTTTTGCAATGAAACCTGTGATTTATTTTTCTTTATTGCTAATACTATTTTTCTATGTTCATATGTTTAATTTTCCTGAAAGAGAAGGATTTTCTTTTTGTTTCAAATCTACTCCAGAAGTCTTGCATTTGCTCCATTTTTTTTCAAATTTGCTCCGAAATTTTATGATTGAGGTTCGAATTCGAGCCCTGCTGGTACACTTCGTGCCCAGCCCAGCAGTGTATTCCTACTTGCCAATGAAATTATTCGGTACCTTATATGTATGGAGGTGATTAAATGTTCCCGGGGTTCGGTGTGATTTATGATGCGAATAACAACCCAGGGTTCGGTGACACAATATAAATAAGTACATGTATACGAATTTGCTTTTGGTAAGACGGATCGGTAGAATGGTGCGGCAAATCGATATGACAAGTAAACCAACAATCAACCCAGGGTTGAATGGTACGGGGTTGATTTAAAATGAAAGGTTGCATGGTTTTGGTAATTTAGATCAGGTTTTGGGCGATATATAAATAGCCATTTTAACTTAATTATTCAGCATGCAGCGGCGGCGGTTGGGGGTTTTCGAGCGTTTGGAGAAAAAGTGTAACGCTTTCTTACAATATAATGTCATGAACGTAGCTTTGAAAAAAATACCCGAATCAATTTTATATCTTTATAATCACCTCTGGTCATCCTATATCATTATTTAAATTTATCACACTCGTTTTTTTAAGTGTAATACACACCGAAATTCGATAGGTTATGGCACATGAACATATCCCGTTGCCGTGTCATCGTCACGCAGTTCTCTACGAATTTAAATAGCCTTTCCTCCAATTATGGGTAAATGCCTGCTATTCATATCTAGAAAAATATAGCTTATTGCAAGTGGCGTGCCTTTACTCTACGAGTAAAAGTTCTGGAAACCTCCAAAACATAAGAACTCTCACTCGATTCATATGACATAAAACAGGTTCCGTATATCATTGACATTATGTCTTAGATCCAAAGAAGCTGTATTCTCATGAATATCAGTATGCGCATTCGGGCTTGCTAATCCGTCACAATTACGCCTGTAGCCGCCCTCTAAGCTTCAACAAACATCTACCTCATAGTACTTTTCCCATAAACACGCCATGCAATTAAGCTTTTTGTATAACTATCGCCATCACCAGCAACTATAGTGACTACCGTCTGTAGTTTGTAGAAATTGAGATACTACACATTTAGTTGTGCAGCGGTACACTTCATCACATCGCCACCACCGGTACTGCTCAACGCTCATCAAAGCCAAGTACTGGTATACTCGTATCTATCTTATCGTGCGGTGCGGGTTTTTTTTTTTGTTTCGGCTGGCTGATGATTTACATCGGTGTTTATATAAAAGTTGATGTTCTAGCGAAAGCCGTTTCATTAAAACGAGCTTCCCCATCCGCGACACAAGGATCTCTCCAAATCTCAATACTTTTCGATTTTCAAAATTGAATCAATCTAATCGTCTGAGTTGTGTGGCTTGACATATTGTGGCTTTTGAGAGAATTCCCACGGCCGACTACGACGCGGCATCAGCACCTTTCATCACAACAAACTTATTTAAGAACTTTAGTTTTTGCAAACGGAATTAATTATTTTAAATGTGTATCTACTGGGTGAGATTTTGTGTTCCAATGTTGATAAAGTGAATTGATTAAAAAAAAAAGTTCAAAAGCGTTCGATAACAATCGTTCATTATTCAGTTAAGAGGACTTCTTATTATTTATAGTGTTTTTTTCTCCATTTTTTGTGTGTGATTATTCGAAACAAGTTTAATTTTTATTTTCTGATTCGATTTTAAGATAAATTGTGAAACTCTGGACCAAATTTTAGTTATATTTTATTCAATCGTTTTTTTTTTTTGCACGGGAACTGGAAATATATAAACAAAGTTTTTGTTTTTTTTTTTAAAGTTCAATAAAAAGTGAGTATAAGTTCAATTTTTATTATTTATTGATTTTTCTTCAGTTACCAATTTGTTTTTAATTTATATTCTAAGATACATAAAATAAATATAAAAACAAATACATATTAGGTTTAATTAGTGATTTGAAAAAAATTACCTTTGCGGTTCTCATTACATGATTTATTACAATTATAATATTTCTCTCAATTTAGATTGAAGAAAAGCCTAGAACTTGTAAAAATGAATGTGGCTTTTGAAAATAAATAAGCAAAATTGAATATTTTTCCTAATCAAATATTTTTATAAGTAAAACAAGAGTGCGGCATACCCTGTAACACCCGAGCTTGACTTACAGAACACAAATATTAACCATTCCTGTATACGTGTAGTTAGTCGAGAGAAATGCTGAGGATTTAGGCTAGGAACGCACTTACGATTTCAATCACGCGGTTTTTTAGTTGCAAAAATAGAACACATGAGTTTAAATGAGAATAAACCGCCAAAAAATCGTAAAGAATTAAAGGTCGAAATTTATTTCATTTTTCGGGCGATGCGATTTTCGTCAGTTAAAATGAATATGCTCAAACTTGCGATTTAAATTACTACGACTTAAACATCCTAGTCACAATAAAAAATTGGCATATCCGCACTTGTGATTTGCAATTGCACGAACGATTTTTTAGCCGCAAGAAATAAAACACATGGCGTTAAATTAAATTTAAATACACGCACGCACATGCGACTTAAAAATCTAAGCGATTATAAAAAAGAAAGAAATTCTATTTTTTCAAGAGGTTTTTTGTCACACAATTAAATAGATCAAATGGATTTAAATAATCCTGCACGCTCTTGCGATTTTTTAATATAATTCTTGTCACTAATAAAATGGCTTTCATTGGGAAGTGTTGTGTAGTGGCTCTTAGGTAGAGTTTAAAGTCAACTCAAAAAATGTAAAAAGTCACATTAAAGGTAGTGTGTTTTAATTGTTTGAGATTAAAGAATCGCGCAGAAAAAAAATCAGTGAGTGCATGATAATAATTTTTGGCGAGTGCGGTTTTTTAAATGTATCGACAAAAAATCGCAAGTGCGTTCCTAGCCTTAGAAAAGTCGGCTGAGCCTAAACGGCTAGGATGACATTCACTTATTATTTATTCATGACAAGAGATATTCTTGGATTTGTAACTTCCTTTTTTTAACGCACTTTTTAGGAGAGAGTGGGGCACATTTGAAAACGGGGAACATTTGAACAATGCTTATAAAATTTTACTTTATTACTCTTTTTTAAAAGTAATTTTAAATTTAACCTGTCAAAACCATATCCGTAAACGTCATTGACTTTCCTTGATTTTCTCAGTTGTCTCTCAGAATAATTAGAGGTGAAAGGTCCTTTTGCTAGTGGAAGTGTTTTGTTTTCGTTTTTTAGTTGTAAGAATGAAAAAAAAAATACTGCGCGATTTTAAAACAGGAACACATTTTTTTGGAGGAAGAATAAATTTTAAACTCAATTACGTAAGTTTTTTACTGGATATATTTCAGTTAAATATTTATAATAAATTTTATGTCACTGGAACAGTTGGGGCAGATTTGAACAAGAGTGTTGGGGCCCTTTTGAACATGTTCAAAACTCCCACGATTAGGTTTTTTTTTTTAACATATTTAAGACATTTAAGAGAAAATTTAATCAGCTTCAAGCAATTAATCAAGCAA
The DNA here is from genome assembly GCA_911387755.1 of Chrysotoxum bicinctum. Classification (NCBI taxonomy): domain Eukaryota; kingdom Metazoa; phylum Arthropoda; class Insecta; order Diptera; family Syrphidae; genus Chrysotoxum; species Chrysotoxum bicinctum. The sequence continues at coordinate 80,771,619 of OU426989.1, read as the reverse complement.
TTTGTTATCTGTTCTATAGGGCAAGTATTGGTTTCAGGTAAAAAATGTTTTTGTCATATCGTCCGTCAGTCTCTGCATCTATATGTTCTCTGTCTCATTTTTGAGCTCTTGAATACTGAAAATCAGACCTAGTTAAAGCTTTCTAGACAGGTCAAACTAACCTTGAAATTCTTGTAGCTTTAACTAAAATATTCTAGTTTAAGCTATTTTTATTCACACAAATTGAATTTTAGGCTTGGAAAATTAGCTAAAACTAAATGAACCTAGCGTTGGCTATTTTAAAATACCTATTACTACAAAACATCTTTACCTAGCTAGCTTATGCTTATTCTTATTCACTAAAAATCCAGCTTTTACTTAAAAAGCCAAGTTTTAGATTTAGATTTTTTTTTTGCTTATTAATGTTTATGGATTTTTGTTGTTTTTTTTTTCTACAAATACATGAATATGATATAACAAAAGTACTAATTTTGAGTTTTATTGATAAGTTCTTATTAAAAAATTAATATATAAAAATAAAATTTAAAAGTTCTTTTATTCAGTAAAAAAAAATTATATCACTGTTCAAAAGTGCCCCTTCCAAATTCAAAACTGCCCCATACCCAATCGCTCAAATATTTTAGGTTTTAGTAGTCTGGAAAGCAAAAAGTGTTCAAATGTGCCCCACTCTCCCCTACTATATACAGCTTAAACTGCTGAAGCTATTTTCTTCAAACTCGGTATTTAAGGTTCTTCGGTGATTCCCTAGAGGAAAAATCGAAATTGTTTTTTTTAGCTCCAAAACTAACGGTACCTGCAATACAGCCGTTATGAAAAATCTTATTTATCTCCAAAACGGCTCTAACGATTTTAATAAAAAAATAAGTCCTCTATTATAGGCATGTAATAAATTTTAATCAACAAACATTGTAGGAAAAAATGCTACTAACGGTACTTGTTTTTTTGATTTTCTACTTTCTCATTAATGGCTCTAACGAATTTGACCTAAATATTTGTACATATTCCTTGGGTTTTACGCTATGGGGTACTATAGGAAGGTGCGGTCAGCGTAATCCACAATATCAACCCTTCCGCTGACTTTGGATTACCTTGAATCTGAGATTATTTCACTAAGAATTGTATAATTATATGAATTATAAAGAGAAAACGTTGGTTGTATTTTTTGCTCGAAAATGAGTAATTATTTAGAAAAAATTTAAATTAAATGAGAACGATGTTAAAACTGTCTTAGTATGCAACTAGGTTAAAAAGGCGATTTTTCAAATGCTAAACCGAATTTAGCATTATACTATCGCTAACATTTTATTAGTTACAACGACTAAGTTGCAAAACAAGTGACACACCCTTGCAAATGTGAAGGAGTTGGTTTTCCTGTACTTTTTATTGGCCCTTCTTAGCGTCGTCTCCGGTTTTATAATCTTATCAGCTGCATACAGTACACTTAGTCCCTCCACATCCAAAGCCAGAGCGCTGGCTACTTGTTCTACCGTTATTTGCATATTTTTTCTTAAAAATCACTAAAAAACTAATAAATAAATTAATGGCAGAACCCATAATAGCCTATTTAAGCAAAAGATTAAGCCTTTTATATTGAGAAAAACGAAAATTGAAACAATTGAAGTAATATATGAAAGAATCTGAACTTTAACGGCCAAAAATGACACATAGTAAAAATGTTATGAAAAATTATTTTTTATTTAACAATATGGAAAGCATCGATGGAAACAGTCAGAAATATATCGTACCAAATATCGATCTAACTCTACCGTTTTCGCACAAAATATGATTGTCCTTAACAGTTTCTTATTAGTTCTTATACATGGTACGTACTGTTATTTTTGTTCCAAAAAACAGTATGTCAACTGCCAATTATCTTTTTCGAAATATGGACATATGTATGTACATATCGTCGCTTTTCCGGTAGACTGCCATAAGTCGAAATTTGTTAATTTTCAGGAGAGCCTTTTTAAGTTTTTTTTCATATTAAAAAAAAATTTCGTTGTTCATAGAAAACTAAACTCGAATGTTGAATACATGAAAAAATTGCATTTTTTGTTTGTTAAGTTTTATAGAAAACGAAATAATTAAAAAAACAGAAATTGATTTATGCCGTTTTTCGAAAATACATAGAAAATGACAGGGATGTTTGTGAAAACTGACAGCGGCGCTTTTTCATAACTCGGAAACTAGAAGAAGCAGGTTAATGCCGATTACACAGAAAAATTGTGTTTTTTTTTTCAGCTCAGTTCTGTGTTTTAAATTAAGAAACGACAAATTTCGACTTATGCCACTCTGCCGGAAAAGCGACGATATGTAGTTTATTTTTTTTAAAATACAGACTGCTTCAATGTGGAAAAGACATGTAAAGAGTGGATCAAGCGTCTGAAACGGATCATAGTTAAATATGGACAAATATATTACTAATTGCTAAGGAGTATCTTACCTTGAATATATATTGAGGTATTTTCTCTGCATATATTTCTACGACAGGATAAACTCAACCAATATTCACCACACGTTTTCATGGTCCTTCATTTTCTCTAAAACCAATGAATTCAATGTTTCTTTTTTTCAGAAGCAGCCAATAAACTATTCAACTCAACTGTCAACTAAATCGATGTTTGGCTTCACACTAGACACTACATAAACTTGATTGATAGACTTTTGCTAAAAAAAATATTCAAACAAATCAAAATCTTTCGATTTTCTTCAATTCAATCGTCAACTGTCAAATTCATCAAATTACATACCCACACTCACCGGTTGATTTTATTAACAACAGACTGAGTTGACAACTAGGTTGACTATTAAAAAGAATTGACAAGTGCAATGCTTGTAATATATCATTCAGCTCTTATCACTTTTGAAATTGAAATCTGTCAAATCAAAGTTAGAATTAGAATTGATCACTCAATTCCGAATTGAATTCGTTACCGAAATTGATTTTCGTACGGATTTGAAAACGACGTTCTTAATTTCGTACGAATTTGCCTTGCAGTGGTACCAACATTCAGACAGGTTTTCTGTTACACATGAGTGTCTTCCCCTTCATAAAAAATAGTTTTTAAAGATATAGGTATTTTAAAAAATACTTACATACATTTTTAGATTTACAAATTCAAATTCTCCAAACCAAATCGAAACGAAACGAAAACGAAAGTATTACTTTCGTAAACGAAAACTTTAATTTGAAATAAGTGTAATTTGATTTGTTTTACACTACCAGAATAGCAAAAAAAGAATTTACAGAAGAAGTAAATATATTGATATATCTAAGATTACGCCCAGGGATGTCGTGTTCTTTGTGAATCTATATATACAGGGTGGGACATCTTGTGGTTTCTTTTTAAACCATAGGTTATCTTGACACTGACAGCTGTTTCCGGCTCGAAATCTTCATAGAAAGTCAGTATCATATCATCAAGGAATGAAATGAACTAAAATTATGTATTAACAAAAAGAATGTTTTATTCAATTGAAATTGAAAAGTTTGTTCCTAATTTTCCATTTTAAAACACAAAATTAATAGCGCAGCTATAAAAGGAAATATAAATGAGAGTTAGGGGTTTGTTCGTAGTCCTTGGTTAAAGTAAAAAGTCATTTATAACTCTTGAAAAAAATGACTTCATTCATAAACTTCAGAGAACATTTCTGTACGATTAATAAAAGGCGTGTGTTTTTGGAATCCATATACCAGATAGTTTGATTTAATTCTCGAAAACGAAAATTATCCTTATTTAAAAAGGATGACAAAATATTAATTTATTTCTATTATATATCTATCTATTTCGCAAATAATTTGGTAAATATATGTGTATAAGCAAATATATTTATGTTGAGTAAAAATTCTTTCTAAATAACTAAGCTTAATTCGAGTTGTTAAACTTCGTTTTGATGATACATCTCTGTACACGATGAAAATAACTTACTACTATTCTACGAACACAGCCATCGAGATATGTACATAAAATGTGTCATCCAAATAAGATGAGTCCTTTCAGAGGAACGAAGATCTATAAAAAATGGGAATACGTGGAATTGAAAGTGGAATTATAAGTAATAGCTATGGTTTTAATAAAGTCTTACCTCTAAAATGAACAAGTTTTGGAAATTTCATACAAATCGTAAGATCTGTTTCCCAGAATTGTTACCTTCTAAAATAATAAGCACTCTATGTAAAAGTATGTACATTTAAAAATTCTACTTTACCAGCTTTGCCCGTTATGGGTAAACTCAGACCAAAGAATGTGGTCTTGTCTCGGATAATTTGGTGCTAGTATCATCTTGGTCTCGTTCAACACTGTTTTCGAGACCTATATTTTCTAGTCTCTTGGCCAGCTCTTATTTTGTAAAAAAATTCCCATCGAATTCGTTTTCTTTGATTAGTAACACGCATAATGTATTTGAAGCTAGTTACATACTTACTTTATAAGCCTTAAATCGCAAATCAAACAAAAACAAAAATTCATATAAAATACATAATACGCATTAAATTGTTTACCTTTGTTGATCTATATCATGTATGTATCTCATGCAGACAACATTTTTAATTCAGATTGAGAACAACAACAGCTTTTGCAAACTATTATTCTTGACGAATTTCACTTTTGGTCAGCGGTTAATAGAGCTATTAGGACTACGATTTAGAATTGTATAATATATTTTTTGTTTAATACAAAAAAAAAGAACTTATTTCAATAGCTCAAGCGTTATGTAAATTGACCAATTTCTTTTTTCTGCTCATTAGAACCATTGAATCTGAAATTATTATAATCTGCATTAACAAAAAACTACAAAAATTTTATTTCATATTCTGCAAATAAAACCGCAAAAAATTATTATAGAATGTTATCTAAAAAAACTATTAAGATCAGAATAAAAATTTAGTGGCGTGTGCTACTCTGTCAGTAGATTATAAGGTAATTCGTAATTATTTTAAAAGTGTACTCCGTGTATAGCTTCAGTTGCTTTTTTGTGACGTTCTGGAATTTATAAACCAAAGCTAATTTATACCTGAGATTAAATAAGTATTTTATAAAAAAAATACCATATTTTTAAACTTTTTGCTTCACTTGATATGTTTTTTTTCCTAAATTACGGGTGGATGTTTTTCATTCTATGATAATATTTTTAAAGTCGTATTTACGAGTTGTAGAAACATATACAAAATATTTGCATAACTGTAAAAGGGATTGGCTACATTGTTTTTATACCAATTTTATATTTTAACACCAAGAATTCTAAGTTCAATTGATGAAAAAATAAAACTCCAAGTCAGATATCAATAATTTTAATACTTTTCATTTTTATGAAAACTCATTAAGCTAATTAGCGCAAAATTCGAGTTGAATTAGTATGATGTTAAGACAGTTTTAGTATGAAACTAGGTTAAAACGACGATTTTGCAAATTTTAATTGAAGTATGATGCTATAATACTTGCTCTACCCTTTTATTAAAGTCAAAATCTTCGAATGCCTATTTTATTATTCTAGTATCGTGCTAACTCTTTGATATTTACAAATGTCAAAATAGATTTGTTTAATAGTTTTTTTGCATGAACTGTCATTGCCTTAGGTGTGTTCAGGAGCAGTTTATTAAAGAACATAGCCTTAGTAAGATATTAGTTACAAAATGTTTAAAATTATGAGAAGGTTGTGGCCAATTTCATAAACAAAAACTAAAAGAACTTTTATCAAAATTTCTCTTACATTTTATCAGACTCTTAAATCTTTTTAGTTTCGCCAATCTATAATAGGGGTATTCTAGGAAAATGTTTGTTGAAATTGAGTTCTCTTCACATCCCTGGAAAAAAGAATTTGGTTTTTTCTTTATAACAAGCGAAATGAATGAGAAAAAATGAGAAAGCGTGCGTTGAAACAAATGCCAAGAAATGCAAAAACAAAAAACGAATTGTAAAAAAAAAAAAATTAAAGATCCTGTGGCATAAAATCGTTAAGTAATAACCACTTAATTTAAGGTACTTACGGATTTGTTTCGGTTCCAAATGACGATCAAACAAATTCAGCAACTGATCCACAGATGCTTTGGAAAGTCGGAACCTCATTTTGAAGTCAATATCGTCATAGTCGGCGAATGGAGTCCTATGAACCCGGAATACTCTTGCTCGGCGAATAACTATGTGCTGCACTTTATCGTCGGATGAAGACGATCAGTATTTTGTACTAAATAAAAAACAGATCAAAATATTAGTATTAACCTATTCATTTATGTATATTAAATGAAGTTTTTTTTTTAAGTAGTTTTCCTTCAAAAAAATAAAAATCTTTTCTTTTTGTAAATCCTTACCATCATTTTGAATGTATTTTTCAGTTGTAAGATATAAACCAAATATCATATCTCTGAGCAAGCTGTGTATCATTGTAAATTGTAAAGCCCTTATTCTACGATAATAAATATATACATATGTATATCATAACCTATTCATTTTGTATCTTTAAAAATTGAAAACTAAAACGTTGCAAAACAAAAATTTCAGCTGCTACATCAACTTCTTACCTACATCTGATAACATTTTAATGACACTTAAAATTTAATGAGCCAAAAATGGACATTTAATTTATAAGGGTGTTTAAAAGCTTGTTTAATTTAAAGGTGCTTGATGAAACCAAAACATGCCATTTAAAGGTTAAGAAGCCTTATAAGTCCTTCGTGAAATCGGCCATTAGTAATGAAGCAATTTTCTTATTTCATATAAATATCTTCGTTGATTAAAAAATCTGACTACGGACATTAATATTCTATGCGTCTGAATTTATTCCAATTCCCCTAGAAAAATAAAATTCACAGTATATTACTGCTGTGAAATTTATAAGCGTCGCTAAACATCGACAAATAATAATTGCGTCTTAGAAGGGAACGACAGCATCTAACTGATGAGCCCACTGTCGTACCTAGGCGAAACGCGCTTTGGAGTTGAAGTCGCTCAAACTTTCCATTGAATTTAATTCAATCACTCCACTTAAAATTGAAGTAATTTTCTTATTTTCTTTATATAAATATCTTCGTTGATTAGTAATCTACTTTAAAGTTAGCAAAATGATAAGTAGCATCATACCAATATCTTAATACTAGGCTGTTTAAAGTTTTGCCCTATTATTAATAGTCAGCAGAAATATGGAAGACTTAAAAAAGGGGTACGTTCTCACGACAAGAAATAATCTTAATCTTGTCTTAGTTTTTTACATGGCATATGTTTGGTTTAGTTATCCAGACCTCCTATTTGACAGAAATCATTACGCTATAAAAAACCACATCTTAAAAAGTTGTGGAAATGTGTGGATTGGTTTAATTTTTTTAACTAAGAACATCCAAAAGCCCTGGATTGAGATTTTCTTTATTTTTATCTGTGGTCTAGCATCCATGTTGTGTGTGTATTATTAATTTTTTTTTTATTAATTTTCTTTAATATATAGACAAATTGTTTAATATGAATAATTCTTTATATTTTGAAATTCATTCAAATTCCAAAATTAAATGAATTTGTGAAAAGTGTTGGTGAATTAAAGCACGTGTGAAAGAGAACTTCGAAATGAAGAATCCACATTTTTGTATTTATTTACTAAAAATCCATGGAATACATAGTATTCCTAGCTAGGATTATTAGATAATGTTTTCATCTTGCTTCAAAAGACTTTAAATTTATCAGAAGCCATCTTTGATTAAAAGAGATTTAAAATCTAATAAAATACATCTTTCGCTAACGGTGGTATAATATTATTATTCCATCTAAATTTCCGAAGCGCAAATCCAAAAAATCTCCTCTGTATCGCTTCTGTACGCATTACGAACCCCAGTAATTTATTGAACTTCAACACTACGTTGTCTGAATGGAGCCAAAGTTTAACTTTGCTTTGAAATTAACCAAAAGGTCGTGTTGATTGCTTACTGCCTCTAATGATAAGTTGTCAATATGGTAAGCAAGTTGATATCGTCAAGGGATGTAGTAAATGTTAAACTTTTACATTTAGCTACATTTAAGAATAAACGATTTCGATCTTTAAAAATAAGAATAACGAATTTCAAATGGTAGATCATTATTGAGTAATATAAATAAAAGTGCTCCTAAATGCCTACCTTATGGGACACCAGAGTGATTAAAAATTTCTTGTGATACTATCTCACCAATTTAAACGTTTTGTCGGCGGTTCCTCAGATAGTTTTGAAGTCAGCTTAGAAAATTTGAGTGGAAGCCTAAATTATTCAACTTACTTATCAAAATTTTGTGTTGAACTTTGTCGAATGCCTTCGAGAAATCAGTATAAATTATATCTACTTGGTTTTCTCACTCAATACATTTGATACAAAAGTTTGCAAGTAAAGAGATTTGTGATGGTTGATCTACCACTTACAAATCCATGCAGATCCTTTGATATTTTGGCTCCAACCTCCTCATAAATACAATAATTGACAATAGCTTCGAACACTTTTGGTACTAATTTCTGTTTTGAAATGGGTCTGTAATATAGTAGCCTCTTGCTTCGGGCCTGATTTTTGTGTATTGGACTTATAAGTGATAACTTCCATTCATCCAAAAAGTCACCTGAAGAAAGTGCTAAGTTGTGAGATTGGCAGTACTAATTTTTAAAATCAGATTTTAAGGATGAAATTTTAAGGAAAACTTGATTTACTGTCAAAGTTAGACTTTCCAAGAAGGTAATAGTTCCACAGCAACTGGATTCAATATACTCGTTCGTATACGAGACATTGATCGAAACTTCACGATCGCATCATCATCCAAATATGAGGGAGAGGAGAATACACTGCACCTTTGTTAGTTTAATAAAGGCGCCAATATAGGTATGAAGGAAGTGTTTCCGGTTTTGTGATTCTGATTGAATTTTGATCAGGAATTTTAAATTCTAAGTGCACTTATTTTTTAAATTTTCAGAAAGACTTGTGCCTCTCTTACGTTCTAGAATAGCAAGTTTTCTTTCGCATATAAAGAAGAAAAATATATGCTATGAACTTAATAACTTTCATTTTATTTGCCAACATGTGTCGGAAGTTTTAATTCTATTTGGCTTATACAAATAAGTTCGGGCAGTATGTAAACAAGTTGAAAACAAAAGCTGTTTCCAGCTCTTAGCGTGTCTATGACGATAGTATTTTGAGGTTTGTGTTTCGCATTAAAAAAGAAATACAAATCAAAAAATTCAAAAGTAAATAAAAATCTGATGTTGTGAACTAATAAACCAAATTAGTTTTATAACAGAAAATTTATGTTTTAGGCTTTGTTTGTATTTTAATCACGAGTTTGACTTTCTACTTTTTGTTTGCTTATCAGATGTTTATCAAAATAATTTATTAACCATAATAATTCCACAAATGAAATAGGCCAGGCTGACACAAAAATGTTTGCGAACTTCGGTTATACAGGGTCATTCACTTTTTGTTTTCGAAAAATGAATTTAAATAAAACAACTTTATGATTTAGATTTAGGAAGGCCTGCCAATATGAATTGAATAAATACCATCATTCATATATTTTTCATAACAGTTCTTACAGTAATTGATTCTGATTGATTCTAACAAGAAATAGCTTGGCCATAACTTGTCGAATATTCGTTTTCAAAGCGTCAGGAGCTTGCAGATTTTGGACAAAAACACAAAGTTTCGCCCACAAAAAGAAATCAATAGTTACAAATCACAAGATCTTGGTAGCTAGTTTTTGGCCGTTTTCGAAAACTTCATTTGCGTCAAAAATGCATTTGCAAGATGTTCTTAAGCGCAAACTACAAAACCCAGCTTTTCGAAAATCCAAAAAAAAAAAATTTCCAAGCTAAAGTATTGTTTTCGAAAACACAGTTTGCTAAAGTCGAACATATGATAACATAATCTACTCTTCAGTAAAAGTTGAGAGTTGAGTTGACGACAAAAATGTTGATAAGTCAGAGAACGTGTTCACAAACGTCAAATAGTTTCGAAAGAAATTCGATTGACGTTAATCGAACAGATTTTGTATATTTGATGATAACAATATCTGCGTCAAAAAATGACGATCATTGGACGATCAAATTGATGTTTATTTGAGGTTTTCGAAAATGGCCTTTGTCTAATATTCCAAAGTGGTTCGTGTTTTGTGAGATGTGGCAACATCTTGTTCGGTTAACATTTGGCTATAGCGATTTAAATTAACGTTGACGTTTATATTTCCTTCAGTTCGAAAGAAATATAGATTATTGAAACCATCATAAAAAACTGCACATTGCGTTTTTGTGGATCCAATGGTCTTTCGACAATTAGATGTAGATTTTCACTTCATTATACATATTCTATAATTACGATTTTTTACACATCGACTGAGCAAAAAATGAATCTCATCGGTGAAAATCTGGACCACGAATCGAATGACCCTGTACATCTTTTGATTTGACGATTTCTTCAGAAACTGTATGAATATGTCCTGCTCTGTCTTAAAAAGAGAATCAATTTAAGAGACTTCTATACAGTACAACGATCCAAGTGATCTGGCAATTGGTCTTGCACAATATTTATAAGGAGCTAAGAATGGTTTAACTAATAGGGACCAGATTTTCTAGATCTACATATTATATGTATGTGTTGTAGAAAAACGGTCAAACATTTGACCTAAGTATTTAGGTTCTCCGCCGACAACCACTTCTAATTAACCTATCCTAAAGTATGAATGTATTTGAACATCAGTTATCTAGGTATGTATATGGTCTTTAAAACAAGAACTAATAGATTTATCACCTAAGCCATTGAATTTTATTAAATACCTATAGGTAAATATCAAGACTTTATTCTTCGGCTTTCATAAATCGCATTTATTTCACTTATTAAAATGCGAATGTTGAAACTTGAATTCATGTCAGGTATTTATCTATTTATGCTTCCACTTAGAAATGCAAAACATGTACACAACTTTAAATTATATAGTTTGATTACTTTCAAAGATTGCAGAAATTTACAATTCAATAAGGTTTTCTTTAAAAGTTCTTTTCAAATCAGCACACAATAATTATAGTATTTCTTTCTGCTTAGAGAATTGAATGAAAAACTGGATAAATTTTACTTTCAAACCACGCTGATCTTTTCGATATGAAAACAACTATATTTACATTCTTATTTAAGGTATTTTCTTAATTACTATACATATACAATGGAATAGAATACCAAAGTATCTCAAACTTTAGACAACACCAAACCGAAATTATTGGTTCTAAAAATGTTTCTATCTTTGAATGAAGAGGTCATTGAACATACCCAAAATTTCACTCAAATTCATTAATTTATTCGAGAACGAAGTTATTTATTTAGACAAATATTAGGTGATTAACTGTCTAAAGGTGTTCAAAGGAATTCCAATAAATACGACTTATAATTTCCAGAAAAACATTTGTAAATATTAAAATTTAATACAAAATTGCATGGAGTCACCAGATATGATAGGAAAGCAAATTTAAATAAAACAACAACTGTGTAGATATAGAATTGAATCTGTTTTATTTAACAATATATTCTTCAATGGAATAGCTTCAAGCGGCGGCGGCGGCATTATTCCGGCAATAGCATTTTTAATGTTGTTCTCGATTTCAACCAAAGTGTTTGGCTTGTTAGAATAGACTTAGGACTTGACGAAATCTCCAAGAAAATAATCAAGTGCTGTAAGGTCACATTCATCAATTGATGAAAGCTAACATTAAGATGAACCAGTCGCCAAACAAAATTCTCCTCCACAACTTTAAGCGGTCCGTCGCTTGTATGACTTGATGTGACAGCTGGGTTATATCGATGTAGTCCAGCACTGGTCACATAAAGTCGGCTAACATCACTTTATACCCGAGCTCATTGACGGTAACGTAGTCTAACTTTTCATTTCGAATAAGGTCCGATAATGCCGCCATACCATGAACCGCGCCAAACAGTCAATCTTTTTGGATGTGTTGAAGCTTGGTCGAACACTTGTGATTGTGTTTCCTCCCAATTCGGGAGTTTTTCTTATTGATATAGCCGCTGAGTCAAAAATGGACCTGGTTTTGAAAAGATGTTTTTTTCATGGCGTGGTCTTTGATTATTTATCCGGTTGAAATGAAAAACTTTACTGAATATTTTGACTAAATTAAATTGAATTAAAATTAAATTAAATTAAATTAAATTAAATTCTGCTTTCAAAATTCTGCATGCCAAAATTCTGTTTTGCATAATTCTGTTTGTACAAAATTCTGGATGTCCAAAATTCTGTATTACAAAATTCTGCATTTCAAAATTCTGTACGTTCAAAATTCTGCTTTCAAAATTCTGTTTTTCAAAATTCTGTAAATATGTTGTAAAATAGAAATCGCTTTGATAATGTAAAAAAGTGCGCACTTTTACAACATATTTACAGAATTTTTAAAAACAGAATATTTGTTATGGAAAATACATAATTTAAACATAATAAGAATACATATATAATATATGTATACACTTAAAACGATTTTAATTCTAGTACCTACTGACAGGATTATAAAATAGTACTACACAGTTTTAATATTGCAAAAGAAGGACGCATATTCATCACGCTTAGATTGAAATCATAAATCATATGTTATCATATTGTTATACATTATTTTTTGACGTGAATGGTTATTTTTCTTAGACAGAATTTCACTGCTCAGGAAACAGATCGCGCTTAAAATAAACTGAAGCTGAGCACCCTCAAAACAGGACGAAAGCTCCTTTTTTGACATTTATAAGATATAGGTAAGTGTTAAATATGAAGTAGAAGCGAGACTAAAAAGATAAAATATAGATATTCGATGTTTTTTACTTTAACTTGAACAAAATGTTAAAGATATTAGCGCAAAATTTTAAACATTTGAAACCTGTTCTTAATCAATATTAGAATAGGAGTCGCTTCTAAATATTGTGAATAAATGACAACCGACTTTTTGTTAATTTTAAAGGACATAAACTATACTTTAAGGTTAAAAAGCTCGTCTTACTTTAACAGCAGCAAATAGCTAGTTTACCTTTTAAAAGTATACTTTATCCATATTGAAAATGGTAATACCAAAACAAAAACATATCGAAGTAACGTGTTAACTGATGTTTTATTCGATTTTTTAAAAGATGTTCTTTGTAAATAGACTGAAGCACTTAATATTATAAATTCGAAACAATCGTACAAAAGTGCTCCATGATCAACAATTCTGTACATACATATAATGTTATTATGTATGCGTGCCGGGACGAGTATAGCCAAATGAATTTGCACCTTGCAACAATAAAATTGAGTTTTTATGCTGTGAATTAGCGAAGTACATATATGGGATGGAATTTTCGGCGGCCCAAGAAATATTTTAAAATTTGTTCAATTATTTAATCTGATTTTTTTTTTATAAAATTAAATCTGATTGATATCTACATACCTGGTCTAACAATATTATTAGGGTGACCTTTAGACTGGGCCAAAAAAATTGACTATTTTTTTTTTTGAAAGATATATCGAGAATATCATTCAGAATGACAAAAAAAAATTTTCGTAAAAGTTTGAGCCCTTAATATCAATTTTAAGAGGGCTATCATCGCTAATTTTGATTTTTAGTCATAATTTCATGTTTCGCGTCAGAACTGACAAAACATTGAAGTAAAAAAAATTCATTTTGACTTACATACTTTTATATAAAATTAAATTCCCTACAAAAAAGGTCTGATTGAAAATTTTCGTCAGACAAGCCGTTTTTGAGTAATTAAGCTTAATAAATTGTTATTTTTCGTTAGTTACAAAATTCCAAATTAAAAAAGTAAAATCGAAGAAAAATAACAATTTATTAAGCTTAATTACTCAAAAACGGCTTGTCTGACGAAAATTTTCAATTAGACCTTTTTTGTAGGGAATTTAATTTTATATAAAAGTAAGTCAAAATGAATTTTTTTTACTTCAATGTTTTGTCAGTTCTGACGCAAAACATGAAATTATGACTGAAAATCAAAATTAGCGATGATAGCCCTCTTAAAATTGATATTAAGGGCTCAAACTTTAACGAAAATTTTTTTTTGTCATTCTGAATGATATTCTCGATATATCTTTCAAAAAAAAAAAATAGTCAATTTTTTTGGCCCAGTCTAGTGACCTTATTTTATTTTGCTCAGAAAATTCTTCAAAGTGTCTGATTCTCAGTCCCCTGACGTGTCCCCAGTGCGTTTTCGCAAAGACAAATTATTACCGTTCTCTTATTTCAGGTCTCATACTAAGACGAATTCCACCGAAGTTACGCCAAATAATACATCTTTGCTACGAGTTAGATAAATATTTTTTAGTAATTGATTTTATTACAAAAAAACTTAATTAAACTTTGTCCCCCTTTGGTTTGAAGTTGCATGTTCTTTTTATTTTTTTTGTGTGTAGTTTTGTTGGAGTTATAAATCTGTCAAATTAAGAGTTGTTCAACGTAAATTCGATGTGGTTTTGCTGTAAAACCCACATTAGTTAGAAGAGTTGTCTAACGTGTTTAAAATTATGAAAAAGTTCGACAAAGTCACCAAGTCAAAGGACTGCGTTAAGTAGAGCCGGTTTTATTTTTTTTTAAACGAGAACTGTTTAAAATTTTGCGCCATTAAGTTCAATAATCGGAATAATTGGAACAAAATTTCTTAGCATTATGCTAAGTTAAGATGAATTAGTTTACATTTTTACTTGGTATAAGTGGCAAGTGCGCATTGGTTTTGTGTACAAAATTCAAGATTTTAATCGTCTTACGTATTGTTAGATCTTTGGAGCTTATAGCTTCGGATACAACTGATTCATCAAAAATGAATTATAAGAATAAATCAATAAATTAGAGACAACAACGGCTGATTTGTGTACATATCTCAACCATTCCTGTATGCTTGTTGTAGGCAGAAATGCAGGGGACCCAGAATTTTCTAGCGAGTTCGATGAGTTAATATGAGAAGAGATATTCTTTTAGGATTTTGCACTTCTTCGCTAGGGACATTATGCTTAAAAAAAAAAAACATTTTAGTCTTAGGTGGCAGCGGCTGGTTATCGCACACAGACCTCCAATGCACTACAGCTAACTACCACGTACGTACTACATAAAATGTAGTGAGGAGATTTTTATTTTTATTTCCAGGGGAAAAATTTCAAAGTTTTTGTTCATATTATCTACAGAAAGGTAGCTGTCATGATGAGTTATTTATTTGTTTTATTTTTTTTTAAAACACCTCGTACAAAGTTAAAAATCTTTTTTTCTCTGAAATAAATAAGGAAACAGTTGTTTTGAGTTTATTCAGACAAGCGACTTTTACTTTTTTTATTTAATTAAAACAAACATAAGCTTATGGCTTTAAATAATAGATTCATTTGCTAGTGTATAAATCCAAATAAAAAAAAAGGTAAAAATAATATTTAAAAGAATACCTACTTTTAATATTTTCCAAAGAAAACATTCTCATATAACGAAAAAACTTGAAAGCCTATTTTTCAAACCTCAGTCATGTTTTTCAGTTAATTTGGAACCCGAATTTACTTAACAAGTTATTCAAGTTAACTTTATGGGGTTAACAGAACTCGAGGTTTTGTTTACCCTTTTCTTTGCACAGTATTAGAATTCATCCATATTCTGAAACTCGTATTTATGACTCGTATTCTACTACAGTCGTATGTTGTTATTCCAGGAGTCGAATATCCGACTTCACTTTCACTTGTACTAATATTGGGAAACGAAAAAAATCGTATACGACTTTTCCTACGACTGTAGTCGAGTACGAGTCATAAATACGAGTTTCAGAATATGGGTGATTGTTTTCGAGAAGCATATCGGTGTCAACATTTTAGAATTCTAAAGGGATGCGATCATGTCGAGGTATTTTGTTTACTTCTGAAATCGCAATTACATCTGTTACTTCTTGTATTGTTAAAGATACGTAGAATAACTCATAAAAGGTTTGGGATGCAGCAGAATCCTACTGAAATGGACCCAAAGATTTGATGCTTTTAAGGCTATGGAGATATCATTCGGCTTGCCATTTAAATGCGAAACTGCTTTTCACAATTCCTAAGAACTTCGGGTCATTGGTGTATTCGATTTATCAAAAGCTATCTTCTTGTTATTTCATCTTAGAAAATACCTTAGAAGATTTAGCAAATAAAATGATAAGTCTTTATCTTTAATGCAATCAATATCAACAATTTTTACTAGCGAGGTCTGTTTTGTAAGGTAGCTTTTTAAATAGTTTTTTTTTGTGAACTTGCTTTATCAGTGGATAAAGTTTAATTCTCGAATTCTTCGAGTTTTTTATAGATTGATCTGATCTGCGTCTTGTTGATAATTTTCAATTCATTTTGAAACAAAATTTTAAAGAAATACACATTTATATTAAATTTTTTTTCCTTATGTATTGATGTATTTTTAAATTTATTTACCGATAAACAATAATACATTTGAGCTCTTAGTTTGTATAACTTCTAAATATGAAATTAAACTACTTTTTTCTATAAGCCAAGTTAATTTTTTTCTATAAAGTTAATTAACTATAAGAAAATATATTTTTAACAAGTATGTAAATGATTTTATTTTTTTTCTATTTCAGTCTACTTTGTGTGATATTTTTTGGAATAACGGACAATTTTAATCACACTATCTTAAACTTCAATACTTATCAAATTAACAATGGACAATAATTACTTAAAATCACCATATTCAAAACGATACGTTATAGAAGATTCAAGTAAGTAATTTTATCATCATTCATATATATATTATTTCTGTTGTCAAACTCCTTTTTTCTCACTTATAAAATAGTCAAATCCAAGTTAGGTATCACTGAATAGGAATTTACACATACTCATGACATTGCACAAAAACATTATGTTACACCACAAAATTTTGTATACATTTCGGCAATTTCAAATAATTCAATAAATGAATAATTTAATTAATAAGTGAACGATGAAAAATATGTTTTACTTCTGTAATTTAAAGTTCTCTTTCATTTATAAAATCCGAATGATTTTGAAGAAGAACACTATCGTTATGTTAACAAGAAATTTTAATGATAAATGTGGCTTACTTAACGGGGCCAGAATGGTTGTCATATACCTACATGACTACACTATCACGGCTCAGCTGATTGAATCTGGGAAAACATTATTTGTTATACCCCGCATAAATCTTACTCCATCTGACCCAACTATGCCTTTCCAAATGATAAGAAGGCAGTTCCCACTGAAAGTTGCTTTTGCAATGACTATCAACAAGTCTCAAGCACAAACATTTGAAAGAGCTGGATTATACCTACCAAATGCAGTTTTTACTCATGGGCAACTGTATGTAGCACTTCCAAGAGTCAAAAAATCAAACAACTCATTTGTATCTATTACAGAAAATGATAAACAAAAATTCTAAATGATTTCAATCTTACATGAAATAGGTATTGTTTACAAAGAGGTTTTGTAAAACTAAAATGTTCATATCAATAAAGAATAAAATAAAATCGTCAATGAACATAGTCAAATATTGAAAGTTCAATTAAGAAAATGGTGACAATATCGCGAAAAGTTTTCTGTCATCATCAAGCACCGTCTATATTCATTTTGCTTAGCTTTTAAGAACTTACCTAATCGATAAATTTAAACTTTTCGAGCAGGTGATGTGAAGATCTCAAATTGTATCGGAGAGATCAGATACAAATATCGTCGCCAACCAACACTAGGAAACGTGCCAATAACTATAGAGTTTTATTTATGTATATATAATTTTTCTTGTTCTAAGTTTCAAAACACCTCACCCTAGCTCTCATAATATCCTCAGAAAAGATAACATCCATTTGCTTACTCCCAAGCCTCTATAGAAACGAGTTTCCTTTGAAGAACTCAGTTTTACCGAAATCTCAGCGAGTCTCTTTCAATCTTACCCAAACTACTCATTCTGTTTCCAATTCTCCTATATTATCGTCTTAAATCCAAGTCCTCCTTTAAATACGTCCCAAAATTTTGACGTAAAATCTGGAGCCAAGTATCCTTATTTTATCCTTATTACATCCTTAACCCTACAACAACTTCTGTTCCTAATAATACATCCAACCTAATTTCTCCTTCAACAAGTCTTATCTGTATCTGCTTTAAACACCTCATCTTATACTGCATCTTTGAATATGCCATCATTTATTGATCCCCTTTTGCCCCACAGTCAAACTTACTCAACAAACTATTAATTTAACCGATTGTCGCTACGTTCTCGCAAGGCTAAGAGATAATAAAAAAATATATGAAAACATTCGTATCTTCTTGACGTACTTACACGATAAATCGAACTTGGTTTGCTACGAATGTAAAACAAATACAAGTGTCATAGTTTCCATTCTGCAGTAAGACCTTCCCCGGATATATCCAGTCTCATGAACATCTATATAAAATGTCATGAATATCCCCTTACCCTAATAAGTCACTTTACGTTATATGTTGCTATATTTTGCCTTCACAACCTATTTAATCCTACGAACTTGACATAATTGGAATTGATCATTTTATAGGTATATACATATGTATCCACCACGATAATATGCTACTATTCCCTCATCTTAAATGGACGCTGACGATATCAAGTTTTTCAATGTCATTTCTTCCACTCTTTTACAAATTGATCTCGACAGTTTCTCTATCAGGTGCCTGAAAAATTGATTAGATCTCAATCTCAATATTTCCAAATGTCATTCGATCACTTTTTCACGAAAACGCATCCAATCTTCTCCTTTTCCATTATCAACCCATATCCGCTGATTCAGTTTGCGACCTTGGTGTCTTATGTGATAGAGAGCTCAAATTTTACACACATATTGACGAGATGTGGAAATTATTCTTAAAGCAAACTCTGCACAAGGATTTGTGAAAGGATGGTTCAAAGAATTATCTGACCTCTAAGCGAACAGATCTTTAGACATAACCTTTGTTGGCCCCCGTCTTGAATACGCCTGTCAAACATGATCCCCTTATCAACAAATTCATAAGTTCCGAAATGCGTTCGGCTTTCTTGGCCTGTCTAGGAATAACCCCAAAATTCTACCTCCGTATCGAGACCGACTTCTATTATTTAATGAAGAAAGAAGAGCAATAAACGACATTCTCTTATTTCATCGACTACTTTCAAGATCTATTGACTGCACAACTCTCTAAAATTCCATCTTTTTCAACACTAATTCCCGTTTTTTTATCTGCCCACCTACCGTACCTCGTATGGCTCCAATGAACCTATTACTCGCATGCTTCGAAGAATTAATTGCAACATTAACTGTTTCGACTTTAACCTCAGTGCACCTCGCCTGCAACTCCGTCTCAATCATCATTTCAATTCACTCCAACCCTAGATTTAAGTGCTATACCATATTTGAGTAAGGTTAGGAATTAGCTTGTATTAAGCCTAATGAATGGGGGTATTGTCCCCACTGAAATTGAAAAAAAAAAAAAATAAATAAATTAAATCAAACAGTAATCTATCAAATTTCTTTAAGGAATTCTTTTAATCCTTTAACGAGGAAAACCGAGAATCATAAAATATTGTTTCTTAGCATTTTTGGCAAAATGGTATTACAACTCAATAAACAAAACAATCCTTAAATCGTTTTGGGTAGATTTATTTTAGGGGCTAAAACTAAAACATACTCGTACTTTAGTTTTCCCTCGAGGTATCCTAATCACCTACAGACCTTCGGTCGAGGCGTTTTAAGTTGTAAGTTACGGAATAGAAATAATTGCGAAACACTTTTATCATATTCTACGAGTATATCACCGATTGAATGGGGTCTTTCATATCGACCTAACCCAATTTGAAAATCTATCGATATACGTAAGGCATGTTGTAATACAACCTTGTATTTTTTATTAAAATTTATTAAATTAAATTAAATTAATTAAATATTATTTTTCTTTTATTAAAACAAAAAGAAAAGAACAAATAATTACAAGGTATTCCCTCATCAACGGTTAAAAAGCCATAATTCATTACAAAAGTAAGAGGTGATTAAATGAGATTAAACATTATTCGTGTACTTACTCAAACAAAAAAAATCGCTACCAAGTGTAATGTAAATAAAAAAAAATCTTGTTTATTTTCCCCAATATATGTAAAACATTATCTTATTAATTTGACATTATGGTCTTGACTTAAAAACACACAAAGTTCATTAAACTATGATAAAATATCATTTTCATTAATGACTTTGCAAAACCACAATATGTGTCAAAAGTCAAAACAAATGAAAAAAAAAACGAAAACATACATAATATTCAAGTTCATGGTATCCTTGAAAAACTAAGTCAGTTGTAGACTTTATAGTTTTTTTTTCAATGTCAAATTGACAATAGTAGTTAGCAAAATGCTTATTGGGATTTTGTATACAATACAAAAATTATTATTGTTGACTTATCAAAATGCTAATACCTTCAGAGTAAACAAAAACAAATTAACTACATTCACAAAATCTAAGGCATTTATTATAAATGATATTGAAAGTGACAGTGGAGAAAACACAGACGTTTCAATAATTATTGATATTTTTTAAAACCTATAATTAGACATCAAAACAAAGAAACCAATGTTGATTTTTTTTTTTAAATAAAACATGCAAAGTCAACCAACTTGTCATGCGTCTTTCACTTCCGGCTTGACAAATAAATCTCTTTATAGGAAGTAAAAATAAACATCCAGAACGGAAAGAACTCAGCTTTACTTAATTATATACAGACATAAGTGGGTGTTTAAAAAACTTGTTTTTACGTCATTAATTAGCAAAAAAGCGCGTAAATCAGTTTAGCCAGAAAACTTACAACTTAAGTGCTAAACAGCACACGCCTCTGTTATACGTACATACATAATGTCTAGATCAACGCATAGAAGCTGGCGGCGGCCTATTATGGTGATTACTTTTAATATAAATATATGATTGCCAGAACAACGCTGGCGTTTCCCCGATCGGTCGTTCGAACATTAACCGCTTGCCCGCTTAGTCATCAAATTGGTTAACAAGCAAAATCAAACTGACCCGCTTAAACCGTTGCCGGGTGTCTGTTAACTGAAACTTAACACAAATCATATTGTGCATGTAGTACATAAAACGCTTACCTACATTATGAACAACAGCTATTGAATGGTGACAGTAATAGTCATAGCCGGATTTGAATGTCTTGACTTTTATATTGCATTAACAGGTCTTTTATGAAGAACTTTTTATTTTAAATTAGTAAAGGATGGGGGAAGTTGTCACCCTATCGGAAGATGCTACAAATATGAAGCAGCAAATGTCAATTCTACTTTGACATTTGTGAAGTAAACTGATACAAAATGCCCGTCAATAAGACATGAATCGCATGAACCACCACATAGTCATAACCCAAAAGCAGAACTCTGGGAACTGGGATCGAATACCAGCCGTTCGAGTTTTGCAAAATATAATAGGTCCCTTCCATTTTTGCCGACACCTAATGGTCCCTCTACACGATTGGCCATCGTGTAAATGAATCAATAACGTTAAATAGCTTGTGGTATGGCTCAATGGTCGGAGTGGTCCTGGGATGGCGTTGATATTGGTTTTACGGCCGCACAACTTAACAAAGTAGGCTAGTGATTGCGGTACATGTCAGCACGTGAGCAACTACTCATATTGTTTTTCTAAATACGTTTCATTTTACTCTGTTCAATTTATATTTGCAGTACAGGGAAGATAGGATATTTGCTTTCAGTCTGACCATTATGGATTTCAATAAGCTGTCTTTAATTTAAAGCTCTTACAGAATTGCCGTAGGACTGTAAGAGCATTAAAAATTGCCCGCAAATCTCAGAAAAATATTTGCTACTAAAAGGTCGAAAAAGCTTAAATCCTGAAAGTTACATAGCACAAACCAAAGAAAATACTATATGAATTTCTATCAACTCGACAATGGTAACTCTGATTCAGTGTTTTTTTTTTTTTTTTAATAAACACAATAAGGGTTGGTTGCAAATTGGTGATCAGTCTCCTTTCAGCTTTCACCCATGGAGCAGATAGGTCATAATGGGCTGTACGTGAGCTCAAAGAAGATTACACAAACAGTTTTAATGTAACTCAGTGAGTCGCAATTTTTTAAGTTAAGGTGCCGTGCAAACAGCAGCAGGCACCAGTGTTTCTGAAAAAGCTCTCCCATAAGGCCTGTACTGCAAATATAAATTGAACAGAGTATAGTAGTAATAGCTTCTTCATCCATTTCCTCACCATAGGCCATCATTTTTATTTCAAAATAATCGTACGAACAAAAAGTACATCTTTTAAAGTATAGGCTGATCAATCAAGAGTTACTTTTTTTTTAAATGCGAAATATCAATCTAAAGAACCGTTCTTGACATTCACTTTCCAATCCATTTCAAATCGTAACTGCGCCGGCCGTAGCTTGTCAATGTGGACGTTCCAGTTTTCGATGACGCGTTCAAGCATATTCGTCGGTATCTCGCGAATAACACGGGTAATGTTCATCTCCAATGCTTCTATCGTAGCTGACTAATCCACAAACGCCTAAGACTTTACTTAGCCCATAAGGAATAAGTGTAACGGTGTGATATTGCATGATCTTGCTGGCCAATTCACTGGTCCGAAGCGTGAAATTAATTTTTCACTGGAGCGGTCTCTTAATATGTCCATTGTTTCATGAGCTATATGGCAAGTAGCGCCGTCTTGTTGGAACCAAATGTTGTCGAGATCGCCTCATTTTTTAAGAAATACGGACCGATGATTACACTTGCCAATAAACCGCACCACACGGTTGTTTTGAGTGGATCTAACTGAAGCTCTTGCACATCTTCTGGTTGTTCTTTGGCCCATATACGGCAATTTTGCTTATTGACGTATCCATTGAGCCAGAAATGTGCCTCATAGCTGAACGAAATGTTGGACGAAAATAGTGGATCTTCAGCAAGTCTCTCGAGAGCCTATTCACTGAAACGAGGATGCAACGGACGGTCAACCGGATTCAATTTTTGCTTCAGCTGAATTTAGTATACCTTTAAACCAAGATCTTTGCGTATAATCGCCCACGTTGTTCCATAAGACAGGCCAAGTTGTTTAGAACGGCACCGAATCGATTCATTGCGATTTTCGCCTACACTGTCAGCTACAGCCAATATATTTTCAAACCTACGCGCTGGACGAGGTCTATTCGTTCGAGTACTCGAGTGTCATCAAATAGTCAATATTTAGTCTCCAATTTCGTGATGGTATGGCGAAAAGTGGCTTCAGGAGGTCGATTAGGGACACCATAAGATCACCGAAGCACACTAAAAACATTCTTCACAGAACGTGAATTTTTGTAATATAATTGAACGATGTACAAACGTTGTTCGAGTGTAAGTCTATCGATCAATAAATACTGAATAAGAAATATACTTGACATGACTCACGCGCCCTTTGTTAAACAACCTTTTGAAAGAAATACCTCTTGATTAATCAGCCTTTAATTAGGTGTCATTATGTTAAGATATTTGCATTAAATTAAAACAAAGTTCAGTAATTTGATTAGAGATGGTGGTCTAATGAATCTCTACCAAAGAAACGTCCAAACGATCTATGAGTAGTGAAGCACAAATAAAATATCAGATTCGCTAATATTAGCGATTATATTAAAATGTGTGGCAACTGAAAATTTCTCTTAAATTACCTACTTATCCGCTTCTTTATCCATAAAGGCTTCCTGCTTGAGACTGCTGACCAGGAATTCGATTTTCTTTTTTATCGTTCGTGGAATAAGTACTTTTCACGAGTTAATGAGTTCCTTTACTACTTCGAAATTTTATCTATCAATAAAGACGCTTTTATCCTGGTCGGTGGACAGATGTTTTGTCTTTGATGACAGCATCTACTTGGTCTTATGTTCTTTTATTTCAACAGCAACAATTTTCGCCTGTCCTTCAATCCCCAAGAGGGACTCTGTCACTCCACCTTTGAAATGATGGAAATGATGCTGCTACCTTGACACAGTTTGTGGAATTTTTAGTTTTTCATCTAAGTGTGAATTCTCAAAAATCATTTGGAATTGCAAAACATGACACTGTCTGCAGTTTTTCGAAGTGTGTTGGCTATTAATTTCAAATGTTCCATACGATACTAAGTCGCATGAAGGGGATTGTAAGATCTTAAAAAATTGTAATATTTTTGTAAACAAAACATTTAAGTTGATTGTAGTATTTTATATGACATCTGCTTGCCTTACTGGTACATTCATAAGTTAAAAGTCAGTAGTGCGTCCTGCATGCTGACTTTCCACTAACATTTTGTTGACGTTTTACCATTTAGAACAGTTCGTCTGAACATTTTACTAACAGAATTTCAATTATATGTATATGTTTTTGAATGAAAAAAGGTCTTAAGATGCAAATGTGAACGCTTTGCCGAAAATTTAAAATAAGCAACAATGGCATTTCGAATAGGATAAATTTGACATGAATGCCCTAGAGTTTAATTAATGTACACTACACTACAATTTTCTGGGTTAGACTCCCGTACTACTGCTTCAAAACCTTTAAAACTACCTCTCATAGTAGAAGCGCTATCGGTCTATCGGTATCATTGTCCAATTAAGTTCCCTCAATTTATTTCCAAGTTTTCTAATACCAAGAGAATTGTTTTAGTTGGAAAATACTTGGCAAACAATGAAAACCGTCATTCCATCGCATTATTTTATCGAACGCTTGGCATGCCGTTTTGGTGTATAATTTGTTTAACAACTATACGGAGGGATCTTGTCACGCTGTCGTCTCATCGTATTGTGAATCGGGCTTTAGTGAAACAAAGATGTTTGATTATTACACATAAATATCTAAAACATCTGCACAAACCTATTTGCTTACAAGCTGAGAAGACATAGGCGCAAGATTTTAATTGAATTAGTACGATGCTAAAGCTGTTTTAGGATGATTATAGGTTAAAACAACGAATTTGTAAATTTTAATCGAATATAGTATCATACTTTCTCTACCCTTTTATTAAAGTTAACATCATCGAATACCTACTTTATTTTTTTAGTATCGTGCTAGCTTCATATGACTCTTTGACATTTGCAAACATCAAAAAAGGTTCGTGTACTTAGTTTTTTACACGAAATGTCATTGTTTTAGGTATGTTCAGAAGCATTTATTAAGAAAATTCTTTTAGTACGATACTAGTTAAAAATGTTAAAATTAAGAATGAGTTAGTAAACTACTATAAAGTTAGAAAATTGTTAAGTAGTATTATACTAATACCTTAATAATAATCTGTTTAAAATTTTGGGCCATGGTATTTATATTATTTTATGCTTAAAAAACTACTCTTATGCACAATACTCCTATACCCTAACTTCAAATATTTAACAAAAATCTCATGAGTTTGAACTGGTATGTTCAAAAGGTATCGGGTGCTTGAGTTATTGATAAAGTTAAATTGTCTGATCTTATTACTAATGTTATGAACATTATTAATGAATTTATTGAAATAGTATAACAAATTTGGCGAATTTCACACAGAAATGGAAATGTATGAGTAGGAAATTCATTTTCCTTTATTTGGCCTTGCTCTCTGCAACTAAAAATATACTATAGCCGTCCAACGTTGAATTTCTTTGGTTTGAATGTCGAGCTTTGAGTTTTGCTCCAACGATGAAACGATATTCGGGCTGAAGAAGAAGAAGTTGAAAATCAGAATTCCGAACATCCAAACGAAAACGACTTAAATATTTTTCTTGAGTAAATGCGGCCCTGGTTACTAGGAGCTCTTGTAATTTTATGTCATTTAATTCCGCATCTGGTTGTTTGCGGTATCTTTGTTTATGAATCTTTCTCAAGGTCGCTTGTTAGCGCAACTTTGTCGCCCTAGGGCTTACATGACAGCACATCATTAATAAACTATATTTTCGTTTTATTAAACTAAGGAAATGTTTCACAAAATGCACGCACTATCGTGCATGTTCAATTTTACGAGCAGGCATGTGGAAGTGTTTTCAGAATTGGTAATTGGTTATTAAAAAAAGGGGGTTTTGCTGAGGAACTTTATGGAAGATTTGCCAAGTGGCCCTAACACGTTTGATAGACTGTAGTATATACATATAGCTTGTTCGTTGTTACGCTCTCCACCAAATTCACAATGCTTATTGTGCGTAAGAAATTCTAGGTATTCTGTCAATGAAAACTGTCAAGAAAAGTTAAAGAAATTTTATAAAATGTTCAACTATGTTTCTCTCGAGTAAATTTGTAGATTGCCTTAGATTTATACATTTTTATTTCAACTTTCTATTTATACATTTTTACTGCCTATTTTTTACAGTTACGAAAGCGACATCTGATGGAGAGCCACATGAAGTAATGACACTTGTTGCCGGCCTGTCGGGTATGCTTGCGGCATTTGTTATATTAGGGATCCTTATAACATTGATTGGCTGCCGAAGCAAAGAAAGGTAAGCTTAGTTTTGTAAAAAAAATCTTAAATAAATCGCTTACATAATTATTCTAATTTTATTTTATTTTTCTTTAGACAACGCCCCCAAAACGTACCACCACCATCACCAGAAATAAGTGAGATATCTGAAATGAGTTTCAAACGATCACCTATGTTGCCACTTTTTACTAAAAGTATCAGTCTGGAAGAGACCAATCCGCGCCTTGTGTCAGTATCGGTTATTTCCAATAATTTTGGAAATTTAAATCCTGCATTCGTTGCAAGCGAAATGAGCCTTGGATCGAAAAAGGATAAAGGCGTGATATCCATAAACCACTTATAAATTCTCTTAGAGTTTTTGTATCATTGTGAATGCTAATCCTAAGAGGCAATACGATAGACTGAACTGTTATTTTTTTTATATAAAATATGAAACTTGAGTGAATTTTTGTTATACGTACAAAGTAATTTATTTTTAATAATTAAGTATCAGCATAAAATATAATGTACACTTATAAATAATATTATTTAATTTAAATTTAGATTTTATAATGCACATAATGTAAATTGTACATATTTTTTTAGACGATTTTTGTATAATCATCACATTGTGGCAAGACTATTTTTATAAAATAATAAAATTTGTGTACAAATAAAACTTTATTTTTTAATAATTAAATAATTTGCCGTTTTTTATTTAAATATTATTTTAATAATGCTTATTAAAAATGAGAAGATGAAGAAAATTAAAATTTAATCCACCAAAAATTGGCATTTCGTCGAAACGATCTTAGATAGACTCATTAGTTGGCTAGTCAGGGCCTTGTCAATTATTAAAAATAGGCAATCTGTTTTTAAGAAAAAGATGAAATATTTAATATTTATTGAATGAGATGGGTGGGCCAAATACCAGTTTCTTTTTAAAAATGCAATAAAATAAACAAAATTAAATGTTTCCATGTAACTAGTGATTTTTTCAATGTTGGCGCGTCAATCGAGGCGGGCTTGTCGTTATAGACATGAGCCTCAACATAGCTCCACAAAAAATAGTCTAGAGGCGTTAAATCGCACGATTTAGGCGGCCAAACGTGAAATAAACTGTTCACCGAACTCGCCTCTCAATTGGTCCATTGTTACGCGTGCTGTGTGGTATGTGGCACCGTCTTGTTGAAACCACATGTCATGCAAGTCAAGCTCTTGCATTTTGGGCCAAAAAAGTTTGTTATCATCGCACGGTAGCGCTCACCATTCACAGTAACGTTGTGATTCGCATCATCTTTGAAGTAATACGGCCCAATAATTCCGCCAGCCCATAATCCGCACCAAACAGTGACTTTTTCTGGATGCATTGGTAGCTCTTGCAATGCTTCTGGCTGCTATTCACTCCACATACGTCAGTTTTGCTTGTCCACGTATCCATTCAACCAGAAATGAGCTTCGTCGCTGAAAACAATTTTTCTGTAAAAATGTGGATCTTCGGCCAACTTTTTAACAGCCCATTCACCAAAAATTTGGCATTTTGGTAGGTCCTTCGGCTTCAATTCTTACACCAGCTGTATTTTGAAAGACTTCACATCTAAATCCTTCCGCAAAATTTTCCACGTAGTGGAGTAACAGAGGCCTAATTGCTGCGAACGGCGCCGAATCGATAATTTATTCACGGTCATCACTAACACTGGCCGATACATCTGCGATATTTTCCTCAGTTCGCACTCTACGTAAGCGTGTTGGTGGTTTAATGTCCAACAATGTAAATTTCGTGCGAAATTTAGTCACAATAGCCCGAATAGCCGCCTCAGTAGGTCGATTAAACTGGCCATAAAATGGAAGAAGCGTGCGATGAACTTTCTTAACAGGGCACGCTTAACTGAAGATGTCTGACAGTGACACAAAACCTGAAACGTGCGTAAAATAACAAAAATAAAATGCACGACTGGGTCGCACGAACTTGCTCCTATGTAATCGACTGGGAATTTTAAAAACGAATTTTATTAGAGAAAATTGTTCATAAGGATAAAATTAATTTTTAAATTCTTTTAGTAGTAACAGAATGCTATGCAAATATGAATTTATGCAAGAACAAAAATTATAAGTCCTTGAAGTGGTTTCTTTAAAAGAAGCTTGTATATACAAACTTTTTAAAAGCTTTTTAAGAAAAAATTTTGGTACGCTAATTTAAAGTTTTTATTATTGATCGAATAAAAATTAAATTTACGAAAAGAAATATTGACCCGTTTCGGAGATACCGAATTTTCAAAAAAAAAGAAAAAAATAGATTTTTTTTTCAAAAATTCAAAAAATATTTATTTTAAAGTTTTGAAATGCAATGTATTTTAGACTTTTTAGAAGCTTCTCTATAAAAATTTTCATTAAGATCCGTTGTGTGGATTATGAGAAATTCAAAATTCGAAAAAATGGTTCTATGGTAGGTACAAGCTGTAATATCTTAATTTCAAATTTTTTTTTATTAAATTAAAGATCGTAAAAATTAATTGAAAGAAAAAAAATTTTATCAAAATTCTAGGTGCCATTTTCGAGAAAAATACGATTTTTGAAAACCATTTTTTTTTAATTTTTTAGCATTTGTATGGTAGGTACCTTTATGTTTAGGTAAAATAAAAAAAATTGTTTCACATTTTGTAGATCATATTGAGAAACTTTTATTTATCAAGTTTAAAAAAAATCTAGCATGGGGTTTTCGAAATATTGAGTTTTGAAAAAAAAAATTTGAAGTTTTTTTTAAAAATCCGAAAAAAAAATTTTCTGAAAATTTGAGTACACAATTCTATTTATGTTTTTGGGGAGCTTTAGCAAAAAAAAATGATCAAAATCGGTTGAACCGTTTTTGAGAAAATCAAAAACAAAAAAAATGGTTCCATGGGGGGTACTCTCAATAACCATTTTTCGGAAATTTTTTTTCAACCAATACCTAGATTTAATTAAATGAAATTTTTCTGTATCTTTATTTTTAAAATCTGTTGAACAGTTTTTGAGAAAAAAAAAATGTTTATAAAATTTCGAAAAAAAATTCGTATGGGGGGTACCGTTATTTTTGGTCTGAAAAAAAAAAAAGAAAAAAACGTGTGGGGGGAAGAAATTAAAAATGATATGTACCAAGTTTAAAGAAAATCGGCGGAGTCGTTTAGCCTGTAGTCGAACAGACAGACAGACAGACAGACAGACAGACAGAATTGCGAGACCCACTTTTTTAGTCTTCGCTATCATCGTAATGTCAACTTTGATCAAAATCTCGAGTTCGATTTTTTTTACGAATGCATAACTTGCCTTATAGTACCTATAAGTCGCAAGTAAAAATCACACATTTTTATGGATTTATTAGTAAGAGCAAATATTCCCATTAGTTATGGAACATAACGTCGGTCGTTTAAGCGGCTGCTTCGGCTGGCTTTGCGCCTTCAATTGCTGAGTTAATTGGCCTTGTAAGCGAATAATTCGAGATCTTTGTGCAGAATTCTCCTCAGGCTAGTGCGTGAAATGTTGAGCTGTTGATATCTATGGCGAGTTGATGTTCGTGAATTTAGTCTCACAGTCTCAGCTACAGCAGCCATATTCTCACGGAGATCATGAGTGTTGTCGACTAGCATATCAGTCTCACGAACTTTTTGCACAAATTTGCGTACAGCAGGCGTGCAGGTGAGTGCTTCATTTCGGCCAAAACTGCTTTTCAAAAAATAAACTGGGCTACACAGCACTCACTTTGCGAATAAGTTTCCAATATTTCTCAATATTCTTCGAGCGGTAGGCTAGGCGCGCACATTCAATTTTCAGTTGCACAACTGTTTGGTTCCTTATAGAAAACAGATGAACTATTTGCTTGAATGTCCACGCAGGTGCATATAATTATATGTTACACAAAATAGCGAACTCACTTTAGCCCAACGTTTAGTTTGTGTCAAAACACTTGTTGCACGAACCAAGCAGTTGCGCAACTAAAAATTGAGTTTGTGCGCCTAGCCTTAAGCGACTCATTTCGTTCCGCGGATGTATGATACTGACTTTCTGCCAAGATTTGAGCCGGAAACAGCTGCTGTCAGTGTCAAAATAACCTATGATTTAAGAAGAAACCACTAGATGGCTTTATTTAGATTTGAGTAAACAAAACTAAAATGCACGACTGGGTCGCACGAACTTGCTCCTATGTAATAGACTAGGAATTTTAAAAATTAATGTTATTAGAGAAACTGTTCATAAGGATAAAATGAATTTTTTGAATTCTTTTAGTAGTAAGAGATAAAAACAGAATGCTATGCAAATATGAATTTATGCAGGAACAAAAATTATAAGTCCTTGTAGTGGTTCCTTTAAAAAAAAGAGGTTTTATGTACAAAATTTTTGAAAAATTTTTAAGAAAAAATTGTGGTACGCCAACCTTAAGTTTTTATCATTGTACGAATAAAAGTTTAAATAGTAAATATCTAACTTTTCAAAAAAAAAGTGACTTTTTTTTCCAAAAATTGAAAAAATATTTTTTCTTAAGTTTTTAAATGCAATGTTTTTTAAACTTTTTTGGGGCTTCTTTATAAAAAATTTCATTAAAAGCCGTTATGTCGATAATGAGAAATTCAAAATTCGAAAAAATCGTTCTATGGTAGGTACAGTCAGTAATATCTAGATCTTAAATTTTTTTTTATTAAATTATAGATCGTAAAGATTAATCAAAAGAAAAAAATTTTAGCAAAATTCTCGGAACCGTTTTCGAGAAAAATACGATTTTCGAAAACCATTTTTTTAAATTTGTATGGAAGGTACCGTTAGTTTTAAATAAAACAAATTTTTTTTCTCAAATCTTGTAGATTATGTTAAGAAACTCTTATTTGTCAAGTTTGAAAAAAATCGAGCATGGGGTATTCGAAATATTGATGTTCCAAAAAAAAATTTTGATTTTTTTTTTAAAAATCCAAAAAATTAAAAATTGAAAATTTGAATATGTAATAATATTCAAACTTTTTCAAATGAAATTTTTCAAATTTTTTTTTTTTAATTCTGTGGGACAGTTCCTGAGAAAAAAAAATATTTATAAAATTTCGAAAAAAAATCGTATGGCAGGTACCGTTATTTTTGGTCTTAAAAAAAAAAACAGAAAAAAACGTCCGGGGGGAAAAAATTAAAACCCATATCTACCAAGTTTGAAGAAAATCGGCAGTCGTTTAGGCTGTAGTCGAACCGACAGACAGACAGAATTGTGAGACCCACTTTTTTGGTCTTCGCTATCATCGTAATCTCAACTTTGATTAAAATCTCGAGTTCGATTTTTTTTACGAATGCATAACTTGCCTTATAGTACCTATAAGTCGCAAGTAAAAATGCTAGTTATTTGAGCTATAAGAGGCTAACAGTAAAATAAATAATGGGAGAAGGGGGAGGGTGGCTTTACACTTTGATATTAAGATTTATTATGCCCCCATCCAGAGCTTAATGATAGGCTGACCCTATTGCAATTCCTCCAAGCTTAGCTTTTAAAGAAATTAAATTATACCTTCAGAGAGTATACTCGTAAGTCACTCTCTTCTATCTGGTAGAGTCCTAGATATTTATTTCCTTGATGAGAAAGTGATTTGCATCTGTCTTGTGCGTGGTCCAGAGTTTCTTCATAAGTTTATCAGAATCTACATATGGGACTGTTTTCTAGTCCAAGAATACTTAAGTGTCTTTTTAGTTTACAGTGACGATCCGTTACGAGTATTTTCTTAGATTGTTACTACATAAGCTGATTCAGTTCATGAAACGATCCCAAATAATAGTTTAGTTCGGGGAGTTCTTTTCAGTTTTTGGATCTTTTGGCATCTTCCTCCTTTTTTTAGTGACGTTTTCTCCTTTTTCACAGTAGGGTACTGGTCCCATTAATGGGCCCTGGAAACCAATATGTCGAGGTGCCCTCACTTTGAATGCCGATAAGGTTTATTAATGTTGACTTAAAAGGCATTTGCCCGACACGATCACCTGTTTGAAAAATTTCATAATAGCTTCCTTAGCAGCACTTCAAGTGAATTCGTGTAGAGGAGAAGACTTTCCCTTTGGTATAATCACCTTTTTATTCCGGAGGAGTTTACTATCTAGTGTAATTCCTAGGTATTTTACCTCTTTCTTCGTTACTATTTCTAAGCCAGGGAACCGGATAGGCTTACGATAGGCCACTGTGGAATAGTGCGTATGAAAACTCGTGCTTCTTATGTCTAGTTGCCAGGATATTGAGCAGCGCGTAAAATCTTGTGAGGCATGTGAGTTTCAAATCAACCGAGTTTTTTTTCTTGGACAAAGGCTCAAAAACCATTCGAGCGAGACCATTATGCACTTTTTTCATCTCAAGGGGATAAAATTCCCTATTTTTATTGATGCGTTTTCGAAGTGAATGGAAGTGGCAATATTCAGAAATACCGATGCCATTGCTGTTATTGGTTGGCTTAGATTAAAGTTTGTCACTTTTAGAATTGTGGGACGCCATCGCCGCCGGCTGAATACTAAAGAGCCCCATATACATACAAATTATTCCTCAGAAAACGACGAATTTTAGAGTTTGATAAAAAATTCCGTTATTTTTTATTTGACCATTACGACTTTTGAATTTGTATATACATACAGTGTTCCACAAAAGTCATGGTACAGCATTAATTTTAAGGTATAAAGCTTGAAATATATGACAGAATTAAAAAAAATTTCATTTTATATCAATTCATATTTATTTGCTTGTAATTTCAATACCAAGAAAAGAACCAATTATTTCATCAACAAAATTAAAAAAAAATATTTTAGCGTAAACACACAAAAGTCATCGTACACCTATCAAAAAGTGAAAAGAACATTTCGGAATATAGCATTTGTGATAAAAATTTACCTTCTTAATATTTGGTTAGATAGCCCTTCTATTTAATAATGGCTTTAAGTCTGTTCTGCATTGAATTAACCATTTTTTCTGTGCAAGTTTCTGTAATATTCTCCCATTATTTGACTGAAACTTTTTTTAATTAAGATTTGTTCCGAATAACATTGGCTGTTATCATTTTTTCAAGAACATCCCACAAGTGCTCGATTGGGTTTAAGTCCGAGCTTTGGAGAGGGGTTCCTAATAGTTGGGGAGTATTGTAAACTAGCCACATACGCACATTTTGGGCTGTATGCTTGGGATCCTTGTCTTGCTGGAAATAATAGTTATTGGAAAGACCTAGTTTCCTCACACATTTTTTTTTAAATTATCTTTAAGAATATTTAGATAAACATGTTGATCCATTGTATTTTCTATTGAGACAAGATTTCCCACTCCAGATGCAGCCATATAGCCCCATATAATCACTCCTCCTCCACCGTGTTTTACTGTTTTAATTGTGTTTTTCGGATTTAAGGCACCCCCTTCTTTTCGCCAAACTTTAACACTATCATCTGAGCCAAACAAGTTATACTTAGACTAGTCTGAAAAAATTACTTTACTCCAGAAGTCAGGAGTCTCATTTTCCTATTCACCTCACTGATTGATGGCTTCATTCTAGGTGCACGAGGTTTAAAACCGGCTTTAATGAAGGCTCTTCGGACAGTTTCAGGACGAACTTTTTTTTCGTGATACGAGTATTTTTAAGCTCACCACTTATATTATCTTGCTCAGACTTATGAATGGATCTTGGGCTACCAAGTGCTTGATTTTCGTCTTATCTCTTGAAGTGAGTTTTGATGGACGCCCACTACGTGGCTAATTTTTGATGCAATTTTCAATTTTATAACGCTTAAGAACATTTTGAATAGTGGAACGTCTTCTAGAAATGATTTTCGATATTTCAGAGTAAAATTTGTTTTGATTTTGATAACCAAACGCCTTTCTTCTCCGGTAAGCTCCTTTCCTTCCGTTTTTTGACTTTTTATGAATAAAAATTAATCACAAAATTTAATAAATGTAACTCATACAATTTATTTACATAAACTGCATGTATTACTATCATTAGAATGTGAAACAAAAAATTTACCGTTGCGCGGTTGTTTAAAAATACATGAGAGTTACCAGGTGTACCATGAATTTTGTGGAAGAAAATTCCTGTGTTTGCCTTAAGTTTTTTTTTTTCAATTTAAATATGGAAATAATGGTTACATTAGTTACATTATGTACAGTAGCTCCCACGACTAATCGGACATTGAAAAGAAGAATTTTGGAAGTGCAACTTCTCTAAGAAAATGTATGGGTGGTGTGAAAATCAAACATCATATTTTATTATAAGATAACTCATATTTATTTTACTGGTAAATAAACTAAAACAACATTTTAAATAACCATGATTTCATGACACACAAATAAATCGGACACATTATATGTATGTATTTAATACTTTGTGGCGTATCCTTTTGACTTAATTACCGCCTCAAGACGTGCGTCGAGGCGTTGAAGTTACCAGTTTTGAACAAACTTCTGCGTGCATTTGTTGCCATTCTTCTTGAAGACCGGTCTTAAGCTCCTGAATATTTCTAAAATATTTTTGAGCGACTCGACGTCCCATTTCATCCCAAATATGCTCAATTGCATTTAGGTCGGGAGACTGTGCTGTGCAGGTGTTTTAAACAATTTGGGCCAGTTATACAACAACAACAACCACGACCTTGCTGCGTAAGATGTATGTTTGGGGTCGTTGTCTTGATAGAAGATAAAATTGTCTTGTATTCCCAGCTTGCTGACACTTGGCACTAAATGTTGCTGTTAAATGTTGATGTAACCCTTTTGGTCCATTTTACCTTCAACAAAGTGCAAGTTTCCAACACCAGAACTCGACATACATCCCCATACCATGATCGAACCACCGCCATGTTTCACAGTTGCCCTTGTATGTTTATGGGAAAATTCTTCATTTGCTTTTCTCCACACAAACTTTCGTCCGTCTAATCCTTTCAAGTTAAATTTGCTCTCATCCGTGAACAAAATCTATTTTATGATGTTATAATGTCTAACCGTACACAAACAATACAAATTTAAGAAATTTTACCTTATTCCAGAACGAAGAATCCTTAGTCAAATGTTCCCTAGCAAATGTAAGCCTTTCTTTTCTATTTTTTTTTTTTCACTTATAAATGACTTCTTTCGAGCCACGCGGCCATTAAAATCTTGTTTTCGCAGAACTCTTCAGATCGTTTCGTTGCTCACTTAATTATTCCTGGTCTCCTTCAAAAGAACCTTCAGAGATTCCGAAGATAAGAAAGGATTTTCCTTGACTTCCCGAAGAA
Organism: Chrysotoxum bicinctum; assembly: GCA_911387755.1. Classification (NCBI taxonomy): domain Eukaryota; kingdom Metazoa; phylum Arthropoda; class Insecta; order Diptera; family Syrphidae; genus Chrysotoxum; species Chrysotoxum bicinctum. The sequence goes on along the minus strand of OU426989.1, from coordinate 80,736,008 downwards.
GTAGCTTTTCCTAGTATGTAATCGACTTTTTCCCCTGTCCTATCCTGCTTACATTATATTATGGATCCTATTTTCGTTTTGGAACGTGAAATTATGTCTTGAACTGTTGAATGGCTCCGTTGGACAATTTTGGCTATTTCACGAACTGATTTTCCATCCTGACTATGCGTTATAACCAATTTTCTTATTTCAATAGATGTTTGTCTGCCATTGGGAGTCATTTTAACGTTTAGCGAAAAACTTTTCAAAAAAAAACTGATAATGAGTAGCGAAAGAGGAATACTTCAGCCTAACACAAATTGACGGGAAAAGTACTGTTACTCTACAGTGCATCAATAACAAGTGTCCGATTAGTCGTGGGAGCCACTATCTGTTAAAATAAATTGGAAAATTTCGGAAGTTTCTGCTATTGCGAAATATTTTACCATGTTTTCCTTTAAAAGCACGTTGTACCATGACTTTTGTGGAACACTGTATGTACATCATATAATAAAACGGCAAACATGTTTCTTGTGGTACACTTTTCTCCAAAAGTATTTAACCGATTTAGATAAATTTTATATGGTTGGAAAGCCACAGTTACGGAGATGTGCAGAATATACTTGAGACACGCATTTACACACTGTGGGTCATTTTTGTTTTTGCACTGTCGAACACTTTGCATATTACATAAAACTAGCCGACCCAGTTCTCGAGTGCCAATTTATTTATTTAATTCATTTATCATTCAATAAAAGACAGAGAATTCATGTCATTGTCCTTTAGCTGTTGTTATGGCCATAATATTGGACTCGAACCCACGTCGTTGCAGTGAAGTCAACCTGTGAATTTTGTGTTACATACATGTGAATTTTTTTTTAAATTTCACTCTCATCATTTTTTCATGAAAGAATCGAAACGAAAATTGTTAATGTGTCAGAAATGTGTACATATAGGTTTGAAAGTTTTCTTACCATTAACAGTTTTCCTTTGGACTCCAGGAGTGAGTTCTTAGTAGGTACTTCTCATTGCATTCAACAATTTAAAACAAATCATGAATTCTCTGTCTTTTATTGAATGATAATGAATTAAATAAATAAATTGGCACTCGAATTTCGAGAGCTGGGTCGGCTAGTATAATAAAAACGGCAAACATGTTTTTTGTGGTACACTTTTCTCCAAAAGTATTTAACCGATTTCGATAAATTTCATATGGTTGGAAAGCCACAGTTACGGAGATGTGCAGAATATACTTGAGACACGCATTTACACACTGTGGGTCAGTTTTGTTTTTGCACCATCGAACACTTTGCATATTACATAAAATAAAATTTAATTTAATAAATTTGCTTGAAAACACTGCCAATAATATAAATAAAATAAATAATAAATAAATTGGCACTCGAATTTCGAGAGCTGGATCGGCTAGTAAATATTAATTGAAAATTCCTATTTTGTATTTGAATTCCTGGGCCCTATTTTGTATTACGAAACGAGCGGCAAGTCAACGATACTGAGGAATACGATAGTCACGACAAAGAGCTATTAAGTAAAACGAAAAAGGCATACAAAAGATGTTGCCAAGCTTAACCGAAAAAAACATTTTTTTTGAAGCGAAACCAACTTCTCGACTATTAGGAATGTCAACAATTGACATAAATAAATAAAAAAAAAATTATAAATCAAGAAACGATAAAACGAAAGTTAAACGATAGGTATATGGCAGTCGTTAGAACTAACGAGTATCGTTAAAATAAAACGATTCTCGTTAAACATAATCGCATTTCAACGATAACGAAGTAATTACAACGATAATCGTTTTACAAAATAGGGCCCTTGATGTCAAAAAACGATACGATAAATAACAAAACGGAAAGCTTGAAAAAACTCAGAAATGGATGCAGAACCCTCTTCCATACGAATGCGAAATCTATAAAAAACGAAACTTCAAATTTCCTATGGATATAGGACTTTTATGCACTGGACATTGAGAAATCAACGAAAACCAAAATAGTAAAAAAATCAAAATTTCTACCATTATTAATTTTTAAAATTTTACTTTCAGTGATAAAAACATAAAACAAAAAGTAATATTAATTGAGCGGCTATGCCTTCCTCTATACCGCATTGGATAATTTTTAAGTCTATAAGAAACGTATGAAAATTATAAAGTATTTTAACACTTAATTATGAAAAATACTGAAAATGAACTTTGATCCACAAAATTTCCTAGAAAAATACATTCAATTTTATTCGGAATTGGTTTTAGAAATACTTCAACATTCAATTAGTTTTTTTACCTTTTTTGTTTTTTCCATTTTAGTAAAATGGGGCTTCTAAGCATTAAGCGTTTGTTTTTCAAACTTTTATACAAAAATTGTCCCTCCTAGTACACATTTTGGATATACGGTAATACGGCAGAAATCCAAAAATTTGTGGTTTATAGAGCAACGGGGATAGCGCCAAACGATAGATAATATTCGAATTAGTATAACTGCATCTTTACCTCAGTTTCCCGAAAAAGTCTTACATATTGACGATTGACTTTTTCAAAGAGTTCCACACCATATGGTGATTCAATGCTGCATCCCATTATGTATGGATGAAAAACCAAATGTGTCACTTTCTGCCTCGTTACTTGATACATTTTTTTCTGGTCTTGATTGACTGTTTTTAATTCTAATGAAGCTGTCTAGTTCACAAATGTCAAACATGAATGACGCCCGAAGCCATTTGCAAGTATTATACTCGTAACATCTTCCGTTGGGTAAGGTGATTCATTTTGCGCCACTTTGCCGAGCTCTTAGGGCGAAAATAAATTAGTATAATTGGCTATTTTTATTGTTTGGTTTTTTGAAAAATTTCTTTCAAATTAATCAAAAACTGTTCAAGTTAGTCAAAGCACTCTTCTTTATAAAAAAGTTATTTAATCTAAAATTACATAATTGAATTACGTTATACTTATACAACAAATAATTTTAATTAAAATCCACAGGAATTTAATTCCTTCCAAGTACCATTGCCAAAAGTGCCATTCGAACGTACATTCCGTATTCAGCTTGCCTAAAGTATGCCGCTCTAGGATCTGAGTCAAATTCTTTACTAATCTCGAACACTCTTGGTAAAGGATGCATAACAATCATGCGCCGGTTAGCTTCTGTCATTAGTTTTGGGGTGACAACAAAGTGGCCACAGCACTGAAAATACGAACAGAATTATAAAACACAATCTGTTCTGAATTCTACAGAAACCATATTAAAAACCTACATTGTTATAGTCCTTTTCCGAGGCAAAGCGTTCCTTCTGAATTCTGGTCATGTAAAGCACATCTGTGGTTGGCAGTGCGGATTCAATGGAACTGTAGGTCTTTTGATTGATACCCTTTGAGCTCACGTAGCGCATTATACGCTCAGGCATGCAAAGGTTATCAGGGCTGACGTATTGCAAAGTCACATTGTACAGGGTAAGAAGACGAGCTAGAGAATGCACGGTCCGGCCGTGTTTCAAGTCACCGACCATAGTTATTGTAAGACCGTTCACTGTACCGATTTCTTCACGAATAGTGAAAATGTCTAATAGAGCTTGGGTAGGATGCTCTCCAACTCCATCGCCTGCGTTGATCAATGCCTTGCGGCAGTGATGTGCTGCCCTCTATAAGAAAAAACACAAAATTAATATACTATTTTTGTAGAGAAAAATTCACTTACAGAAACTGCTCCTGGCTCGGGATGCCTTAGGACAATGACATCGGAATAACCCGCCATCACGGCTACACTGTCTTCTAACGTCTCACCCTTTTTGACCGATGAGCTCGTCTCGTCCATGTAGATTACCCGCCCTCCAAGTCTCTGCATTGCTGCTGCAAAACTACAAGATGTCCTCGTACTGACCTCGTAGAATATGGAAGCCATAATTTTTCCCTTTAGTATGTCGTCCAATGGACGATCCTTCGTAACGCGACCCTTGAATATCTGAGCCAAGTTAAATATATCATTCAATTGCTCCTTGCTAAACATGTCCACAGTAAGGATGTGTTTTCCCAGAAGCCCATGGGCAGTAGGGTTTGACGTTGCACTGCTTGTCTTTTGAATAAGTTCTTTGAGAGTTGTGTTTCCAATTGAATCGTAACGAACTCGAGCAATCGGTGAAATGGGCCGTAAAAAGTTGGGATCTCCCGCGAAGTGAACCGCCAGTTTTGGAACCGGTTCTGGCAAAAGTTTTGAAAACGCTTCATTCGTTTGTAGATCAGATACGTAGTCTGAGTTTCTGTTTAAAATATCTACCTTTGCCAGAGAATCGATAGCTTCTGTGGATTGGTTGTAATCTAAAGATTCAATAGATTGATTAAGTAAGGACTTTCGAGTATATTGCGTTCGAACATTGATTCCAAAACCAGGTGGAACGAGAACCTCTCCGTCAATGAAGGCCACTTCACCACGAAGAACTACTCTATGCACACGACCCTTGACCTTTCTGCCATCGAAAGGGGTCCATTTAGCCTTGGAATGCATCTTCTCTTTGCGAATAGTCCATTCTTCATCTAAGTCAACTTCGACATAAGTGTTCGGTTGCTCTGGTAGATTGAAAATTCTTTTCGGATTGCGATAGAACTTGTTCTTGATGTCGTCTAGAGTAAGGCGTTCTTCATGTACAGCCTGTAAAAGAAGTGGAAGAATTGTCTCTAAACCTGTAAAACCGGGTGGAGGTTTTTCTGAGTTTTTCTCCTCAATTGTATGTGGAGCATGGTCAGTGGCAAAAACATCAATATATTCCATGTTATCCCACAGAGCTTGCTGATCATCAGGAGAGCATAGGACAGGACGAACCTCAGCACGTCCAGCACCAATGCTCTCAATATCATCTGTCGAAAGAAACAGATGGTGGGGACACACTTCACACGTCACTCGAATACCTTTCTCTTTAGCGGCCCGGATAATCATAATCTCTTCCTTGCGGGCTATATGGCAGATATGAATGGAACGATCCATCAAATGTGCCAGTAAAATAACAGCAGCCATGGTTTGTTTCTCGGCGTGACAAACTATAGGCCAGCGTTTTGGCCAGCTCTGTAGGTGTTTCTCCCAGACTGTCATATCGGTCATCTTTAATGTGCTGAAAGTATCATTAAGATACATTTTTAAGCCAGCTGCTTGAGGAGCCAATTCACCAATCTGACCCCAGTTACTGTCGGATGCTCCGACATACAATGCATAATCACATCGTGCGCCAACTCGGGCAAGGTCTTGAAACAGATTGAAAGTTGTCCGATCTGTTATTGATGGGGTGGTGTTCGGCATAGCACATATCAATGTAACTCCACCAGCTAGAGCTGCAGCTGTACCGGTTGAGAAGTCTTCTTTATGTGTAGCACCTGGCTCTCGCAGATGAGTATGGACATCGATGAACCCAGGCAGTGTAACCATTCGGCGTGAAGTCATGCAGTCAGTGTGTGTCTTCATTATCGGTGCACAGCCAATGCGACGCATCGCTTCAACAAGTAGTTTGGTGCATTTGACATCTGTCACCAAGGATATCGAGTAATCTACAGCCAGGCGACGAGTTCGATAACCATGAGTCATGAATGAGGAGACGCTTTACAGAAAAAAACCTTTTATAAATAAAAATGTATGGTTTTATTTAAGAAATTGAATTTACCGTCTTGCACCACCACCACGCATTGGAAGATTAATCACCATGTCAAATTGTTTATTTGCCAAAAACTCAGCCAAGTGCTGCAGCTCTCCACTGGCATCTTCTGTAGCTACCTTATCGAAGGTCCATTGCACAGATTCAACCTAAAAATCATCAGTAAAATTTTGCGGTTATTGCAAATTCAAAATTAAAAATAGTTTATCAATCGGACAAGAAAATCTACTTTCATATTTTTCGAAAATGGGGTAAATACCACTAAGTAAAAAAGTAAAGGTATTAAAAATTTGACAAAAAACACTTATGTCGTTAATGAGTTATAATAGACAGAGAGCCCACAGCAATTTTTGGGTGTGATTGATAACAAAAAATAATTAGTATAGATATAATTAAATAAGCGCAAAATTTTAAAAGGCCTATCATCAAAGTATTAGTATGATCCCACTTAACAATTTGCTAACTTTATAGTAGTTTACTAATTCATTCTTAATTTTAAACATTTTCTAACTAATATCGTACTAAACGAATTTTCTTAATAAAAGAATGAAGACTGCCTGCAAAACGTCTTGGACCTCGATATTTGCAATCAGGGCGCTTAGCTCTACATTTTGAAGTTATGGCAAAGTTGTTATCACAATTATTTAGACTTTGGAAAAAACAGCATATTTTTCATCCACTATTGCTCCCATTAGAGCATGCAAGACGTTCACATTTGTAAATAACTGCTTGAGGACTATCTAATTATACTCGTATTAATTTTTTTTTGTTATCAATCACACCCAAAAATTGCTGTGGGCTCTTAGTCTATAAGGAAACTTAAAAATACGCTTATTGTAAACAACAACTGAAAAAACCACATGCATACATAATATGTATTTAGATGCCGATTTATTTCGGAAAATAGACACAATCATGTATGGAATTCGATGTCGTTCATATGTCCACCACGGGCACTTTTCTCAATTCGTTTAAGTCCATTTTCGATGAGTAGGCCACACATCTCAGGCATTATCTCTAGTTCTTTGAATTCCTTAATGCCACCATTGTTATATCAAACGAACTATAGGCAGCCAAACCACAGGGTCATATCTTAATATGCAAGGTGGCGCAAAATTAATCACCCTAACGGAAGATGTTATAATTTTTGCAAATGGCGTCGTAAGTCAATCAAATTCGGTATTTGTCAACTAGACAGCTGCAGCATGCAAACAGACAAGCAATGGAGCGGTATACTCAGTGAGAGTGTGAAATAATTATATCCATTTTTTTTTTTGAAAAATAATCGGTCGGTGGTTTTAGCGCAGCATCAATTTCGACGTCGATTTCCAAATCGTGTCGGGCTAACTCGGCAAACTTTCCGGCGCTAATCTACTCGACTCGAACCACAGAAGATCTGAGGACTCGGAGAACGAAGACATCACTTGGACATCACCAGACGAACCCTACAGCCAATGTTAGTGAAAAACCTGCATTTGTTCTCATACAAAGTGTAAACAGTGCATCAGTCAAGCCATCCTCAATCTCAACAACGAAGAGGTCGAATTTTTGTGGAAAATCATCACAAGCCACGAGGCGCATTTACGTCAATAAGCAAAATCTTCGTTTTTCGGGCACTGCAAATTTGCGTTAGATGAACGAAGAGCCATTTCGTCCACTCAAAGCCATTAGGTGGTGTGGCGTTCACGCGGGAGGAGTGATTGATACGTATTTTTTTTTTTGATGACGACATCGGCAAAATGGTCACTGTTACTGGATAAAGCTACAGCGCCATGATAAACGACTTCTTACTGCCGGAATTGGATGAGCTGGGGTGCATTTGGAAGCGTTTCCTGTTCGCATAATCTCCCATTTTGGCATGGCTTATGCCAACAAGCCTCAGCCAATTGCAGTCGTTAAGGAGATTATTCGACATGAATGCGAACAGTTATCACCGGAAATCTGGCGGAGTCATGGAAAATGTGGTAAATCTGACACAACACTAGCGGCAGCCACTTTACGGATGTTTTCAACTTAAAAGAAAATATTTATAAAGGTCCTAATAAAAAAATACATCACTCGAAACTAGTGGTGGGCGCATTCGAATGATATTATCGATGATAATAATCGATTCAGACATCTCGAGATATCTCGATTCTCCACTCTAATCATTCGAATACTCAAATCATTCGAATGTTTTCTCACATCTGCTTGCTTACTCTAAGCGAAATGAGGACTTGACACTCGAATGCCTATTTGAGACCGAGAAGCGAATATTGAACGAAAGGGCAGAAAAGAACTCGAAAAGTTGGTTATTTATTTCGTGTGTGTGTATTTAACGACTTTAGGTTTATATTTGTATTCATGTTCGCATTCGATGCAACGTTGAGGGTTGAATTGTAAAGGAAAGGCGAGAAGCGAGAACTATGTTATGATTTTTTTAGTTTTGTTTTTACTTTTTTACCTTGAAATGGAGTGTTTGCTTCCTACTTTTTTTACTATTACCCCTAACACAGACCACGAACTACTTCATCGAAGCATATTGTCGATAAGGTTCTTGGGTCGTGTGAAATGAATATGTGTCGACGATGTGATCGAAGTAGTATGCCAACATGGCGTGCAAAAAGGACCGAACTAGTTCGTTGACACAGTTTTTTATGATGTTATTCGGTTTTAGTTGTTAAAATTTACAAATCGCCTGAAAAATCAAGAATAAAATTCAATCTCCTTAAGCAACTATTCAATAAAGCTCTGATCAACACAAAAAAGTGGTTCTGGAGCATTAAAATTCAAATATTTGTCGGTCATTTTCACTTTTCATTTAGGCTAGGAGCGCACATTCAATTTTTAGTTTCGCAACTGTTTAGTTGCTAAAATGAAACATATGGGCTTATATGGGACACCGCACACTTAGAGCAACTCGATTCGAGCAACTAAAAAGTTTGTGTTTTGACACAAACTAAACGATTGCCTCGCAACAATTGAGCTGTTTTTTATAAGTGCAAGAGAGAAAAGAGTGCGAGCGTGAGTAAAGAGTTGCCAGTGCGCGGTTCTCTTTCAATTGGTGATTAAACTATTTGATTTCGATCACAGTTGCCAGTGCGCGACTAGCTTTAAAGCGCCCAATACACGATACAATTATTGTACCGATTATCGTACAAAAGTTGAATCGCATGCGATGATTGTATCGTGTGTGCAAAACAAAGTATCCGCTGTGCTGAAATCGCATGGTCGAATGCTATCGAGCGAAAACGAGAGGTTGCATACGGCTGCTTTGATGGGAATCGTACAGTTTGTAACGTATGTGACGACCGTGAAACCGATGCTTTTGTTTTGGCAGCTAGTTAGTAGGAGAAAAATGGTTTCAATAACAAAAAAAGAATTCTGGTTAGAATTCATTGATAAATACAGGTCGTTGCCTTGTCTGTGGAATGTTTACATTTACATACATGAAAATGAGGAACTTTTTTGACAGTTGATGAAATCGTGAGCTAGTCGTATGGTGTGTGTGCTCACTTTCGATATCGCTACCGATATCGGTACAACTCAAGTTGGTACGATAGATTGTACCGTGTATTGGGCGCTTAAGGTTTCACAACTCTACCATTTACCAGCTGATTTTGGCATGTACTTCTACGTCGGCGTATTGGCGTATAAACGCCCATACAAAAGCGAAGTACTTTGTCTATTAGGTTGATCGATGTGGCGTGTGTGAGCGGTATATGATATTGTTTCGAAGATCATTCGAATGATCATTCGATTCTTTAAATCATTCGAATACCAATATCTCGATTCTTTAAATCATTCGATTTTACCCAAAACTACTTGAAACCATTAGGAATTGAGTTTTCAGTATGTCGATTGTTACACCCTGAAAACCACATATCACTGTAATAAACTTTAATTATTTGTAATCGTTCTTCGTGAAATTCAATATGATAAAAATATTATTTTTTTTAATGAATGATTTGATATTGACAGTTTGCTCACTTGTTTAAGGGTGCGTTCAATTGGATTGGAAAACCCTTCATAAGCTGATCGTTAGACTTTGCTGTGTTTATCACGATTTATTGGTTAAATTAAAGCGGTCTATCGTATTAACATACCATCATGTTGAAATTGGTTTATACACCGAAATGTAGAGCTAATGAGAAAGAAAAGGTCAATAGAGATTTGAGTAAGCTCAATAGCTTTTTTTTCATAAGAACTGTGCCACTATGGCATTTTTAGCCCAGGAAAGTTAGACACATAACTGGACGGCTTCCAACAAAGCGCTGCAGTACATTCGTGTAGAAATGCGCAATTTTTTCTCAAAATCTATTGCTCTAGCCCAAATGAGGGAAATTTTTTTTCCTTCATTCTTAAGACATGCATACAAATAACAGCCAGGTTCCAAAATTCGAGTAAAATGAAATGGTTTACAGTGTTCTTCATTTCCCTTGCTTTCATAATTTCGAAATAACTATAAATGAAATTGAAAACAGTTCTCTTCTATCACTTCTCAGTTAGCATTTACAAAACTATTTTGTTTCAGGAGTTTTTTGACTGCTATTCAAATTTTGTGTGTAAATTTTAATAAAAGTATAATTCTATAGAATATTACATTACTACAGAATTCGCAGAATTTTACTTCCGATGAGTTGACTTGATTCGCATCCGCTGTAAAACTCAATTATGAAATTCGTCGGATGAACTACATTGCCGATTCCTAAAATTACCTTATCATTTATGAACTTTCGTATCGACACTGTCAGCTACAAACATTTATTCAACTGGCCTAGGCTGTGATAATAGTATCGCTTTCGGCCAACGAAATCAAGCATCGTTGAGAGTGGTTAGTACGAAGATGAGGGACGGTTCAAAACCAGCCGTGTCCCTTTTTTTTTTGTTTTTTAGATTTCTTGCTCTCTGGTTGCGTTGCTCTTGCTATTTGTGCGTTTTCTATTAAAATTTGTTAAACAAACACTTTACCATTCAGTATGAAAAGCTTTTGACTTACATTTTTGTACTCTCCATTGTTTATTTTCGTTTAATCAATAATTCACTTCAGATTCGTCTCGAAATTGGTGCGAATGTAAAATGATAGAAATTGTATGGAGTGCGAATGGATTGCGAATTCTGTAATACCATATAAGTTGAACAAAATGTCAGTGGTGCAGGGATTGTTACCGACATTCGTTCAACTTTCATTCGTCGGATTCAGTAATAGCAAAAGTTTGGAAATGAATTGAAACTGTCACTTTAGCTCATTCACCACTTCAAAAAAAAAATGATATCGGTAAAAGTGAATTGCAGAACACCAAATTCTTATATCAACTTTATTTAAACTCATTTATAATAAAGTCCTAAACGAAGTTTCTACTATTCGTATTAATAAAGCAATTTTTGTTTACATCTGACCCATGTTGGTGGACCAAAATAGGCCCCTTCTTAAATCCCCGAAAAATTATGTCACCGTTGAAGAGAGGCCCATACTCTAGAAAGATTTTGTTCTTAGAAAATATTAATTCTTCTACCTGCTGATAAAATTAACCCCTTAAGCTGTTTAGTGAACCCAAAACAAACGAACCAGGAATACAGTTTTCACTTTCTCGATTTTAACGTTCGGCCGTTCTATACTAGTTTGCCTAATTAAAAATGATAAAGTATTAAATTAACTGGCTAACGAAGCCTTTATAATACTTCTTCAACCAATTTAATTACGTCCTCGATCACTTTATTAGTTTAGACAATAATCAAAGTCAAATACTTTGTATTCATTAAGTCCTAACTAAGCCAAGTAAACAAATTTGCAAAGAAAATTGATTGCAATGAAAGTGCAATTACCATTTGTGATGCGTTTCTATTTTTGATAAGAACACGCTGGAATTTTATCATCGATGTGCAGTTATTTTATTTCTTTTTTTCAATGAATATTATAATAAACATATCATCGAATTGGAATTGCATTTGCGCCAATAAAACACTTGTTTTTATTTTCATTCTCCGATAATGGCCTTTGTTATCAAGCTTGTTAATCAAGAGTGTCATAATTTTATCGCTAATTATAGTTAACAAAAAAGTGATCTGTTGTTACCGCTTTGAAAGAGTGATATCAGAACTCTTTTGATCAGTGGAATAGAAATAACACTAGCGAACTCAAATCAGTCTTGAAAAAGTCCGTTGGTCGGTTTGTTATATCCCGGAGACCTTTGTTGGTCAAAATACGTGTTTGCTTAAAAGTTTTACTTCGACAAGGCAATGGGAAGTTCAAAGTCAAAAATAGAAACGCCAAAAAATCCTCTGCAAGAATTGCAGTTAAAAGAAATTTTACGTGAACAAAAAATTAAGAAAAGAGAAAAACAACAAAAGGCTCTTCGAAAGATTCAAGAAAAAAATATTAAAAAACAACAGAAACATCAAAAACACAATCAAAACACCAAAACCCGAGAAGTTTCGGAATCTCAGCCAAACTATGAGTTGAATCAACAAGAGTATGAGTTGAAAATCGAACAGAGCTTGAAAAACCAATTGGATAATGATCTCTGCGTGTTCATTTTAAATCAGACGACATTCATGTTGCAGTTTTTCGGAAACTTTGAGCGGTAAGTTGTGAATTACAAAGGAAGGTATATTAAGTGGAAGAGAATACATTGTGTATAAACACTTGAGATACATACATCGCTGAAATGTCAACCACCAGTGATAATGAACTCTCATAGTTGACTATGAACAAACAAACCTTGAAGATTTCTTGTAAAGGATTTGTTTTTTTTTATGTTTTAATTTTAATAAGAATGTGAATCACATAATTTAATAAGAAATGTCTTGATAAGTTCAATTCTTTTTATTAATTATGAACAAAGTTTGTGCAACTTGTGGTATCTATCTATACATAAAGGTATACAATGTTTAGATAACAACTACTAGAATCAGGTTGTTTTTAATTAATGATGATTTGACGACAGTCGTTTGTTAACCGTTATTGAATTCAAAATCAAAATGTTAGATTTTTCACTGCCAATGAAGTCTCAAGTGCTTCACTTTAACTTCAATATTTCTCCCTTTCGCTGATTCTGATTTAACTTGAGAACTTGCAACAATTTTTTTTTCCGTTAGATTTTGATTAAAAATATTGAATGAAAACGGCCGAAAAAAATTAGTTTAATGTTGAATATTGGAAATAACGTATGAAAGTACATATTAAATTAAATTTATACAAGGGACTTCTAGGTATGTTTCTAGTCTGGGCTTGGTCAAATTGAGGCAATTTTTTAATAGCATGTTGAAGGGAGATTATTTACTACCAGGAAGTTTTTATGCTCAGTGAACGTACTAAATAGTATTGGATAATGATAAACTTTCTGTTTCGTATATTGTTTTCATTGAGTCATTAAAGGAGGGAATCGATAGTTTTATTCCACAGAAAATAATTCGAGGTAAAGTCGAAACCTCAGTGGTTCAATAAAAAACTTATGTTTATATAATAAGAAAAACAAGGCTTACAAGCTATTTCATTCCTCAAATAATGATAGTGCTCCATTATGTAAATAAAGGCGCGTTCAAAAAGAATTTGACATTTTTAATAAATACTTATACAAAGACTATTTGGTTCGTACGGAATCGAATTTGAAGCTGAAAAGTTAATGCTTTTGGAGCTATATAAATGGAAAACGAAATTCTAATGGTATTCCAAATAAAATGTTTTATAATCAAGAAAGTTCCTCCTACGATTTGCAATAACTTTGCTGACTTTTTTCAATCAGTATATACGCCATGCGTCAATCCAGCTTCGTATGACTACAGAAATAGAACCTTAAATATTGCAACATTAAACATAACTGATTTAGATGTATTTGATAGTCTTGATCTAGATAAACAATCTGGTCCTGACGGAATATCCCCTTATGTTAAAGAGTGCGCAAGTTCTCTTTGTGTAACTTTAACACTTTCAATTAAGCATGAATATTTAAAGGATTTGAAAATTTCTTTCATAATTCCTATTCATAAATCAGGCCCTAAGCAAGATGTTTCAAACTACTGTCCAATTTGCAAGCTCTCGATCATCCCCAATTTATTTGAAAAAATCATTTTCAATAAAAAGTACTTTCCTTTCAAAGAAATTATCTCACCATTGAATTGTCAGCGGATAATCAACCTCGACAAATCTTATGATTTTCAGTAATTATGTTGTTAGTTGTTTCAAAAATAGTTCTTAATGTGATGTCATTTACACCGATTTCGCCAAACCGATTTCGCCAAACCGATTTCGATCGACTAAACCACAAAATCTTGATGTAAAAATTGGTAAATTAAGGTTGTCATTCTAATCTTTGGCTTCAATATTACCAAATTCTTGTTACTTTTGGTGTTCCTCAAGGAAGCCACCTTGGACCCTTTTTATTTTTAATTTTAATAAATGATATTCTACTTCATATACGACTTTCAGAAAAATTGTTGTTTGCTGATGACTTAAAAATATTCTGTAGCATGAAATCTGTTTCTGAATAGACTTGGAGAATAGACTTAAACATCTCAAAATACCAAATTATGTCATTTTTTCGTAACCAGTCAGAAAAGAAAGATCCTGGCGTTTTATTTGATCCTAAACTTAATTTAAATATGCATATTGATTACATAGTAGCTAAAGCTAATTGTATACTACGATTCATTTCTAGAAATTCTAAGGAGTTTATTGATCCTTACCCTCTTAAATCTCTCTTCATTACCTTTGTTCATTCTATTTTAGAATATTGCTCTGTTATATGGAGTTCTTTCTACAAAATAAGTTCTCTAAGGATTGAAAACATTTAAAAACGTTTTACAAGAATGGTAGTCAAGCATTTACAGTGGAAAGTTGGACTCAATGGCATTCCATGAAGCGCGGGTATTTCGGTTGAATCGTTTAAGGGGAGGAATGCGACTGGTTCTTTCACTTGAAACCTAAGCACTTAGCATCGTTTTTGTGCGACGTCGAATTTCTAATCATTCCCCACAAGTTGGTCTGAGATCTACACATTGAGAACTGAAAGCTGTTCGGTTTCCTCAATGCAAGTGCTCGGGTGGGTTTCGCTTTAATGGCAGGAGACATCATTGGGTTTTTGAAGCATTAAACTCTACGCGATTTTGGTTCCCCAATTGACAATGCTCTCAAAATCAGAATTTAATGAGCTTATCATACTCGCCACCGTTCCAGATCCACATCCGAAGGACAAGGACGTGCATTTGGAAACGAATAAAAGAAGCTGAGAGTACTGTCGTCAGCAAAACAATTTAATGGACTAGAAGTTTCGGAAAAAAGATCATTGATAAAAATGAGAAAGAGAGTCGGAGACAAAACGGAGCCCTGTGGCGCACCAGCAATAATTTTATGAAGTTCGGACTTAAAACCATCCAACAAAGAAGAGATGCATCTATACCAAATGCACGCATTTTCGATAAGAGAGCTTGATGCAATAAACTTACTCTCTCCAAAACGATATAAAGATTTGTTCCACTCTTCAGTGAGATATATCCACTATCAGATCAACAGTGGACCTATTGCTACGAAAGCCGTATTGGCGGTCTGTTAGGTCGAAATTAGATTAAAAAAAAAAACAAAACACGAATATTTATTTATTTTAACTCTTTTTATTTTATTTTCCGAACTTCGAAGGTTCAATTCGTATTCTATACAACGCAACGTCTTGATACTCGTACATACTAACTCAAACATACAAATTGTGGACTGTATTTTCAAAGCGATTGAACACGGTCATTTCTTAAGCTGATAGTTTATCAGCCAGCGTTTCCATTACTTCAGAAAGAAGGGACGTAAGTGCAATTGGACGATAGTTAGAGATTGAAGAAGATTCACATTTTTTAGGGACAAATGCTGTTTTTCATCCACTCAGAAGTAGAGTAGGACAGATGGAAACGCTTACGCTATGGTTTTTCCAGCGTTGAAAAACACTTCTTCAGAACAATGGGAGGGATATTATCCGGGTCAGCGGGTTTGTGTTTATCGAGATCTTTCAATATTCTTGCAACTGAACGAGTGCGAAAGAAAATTTGTTGTCCCATAAAATCATTCACGCTCTCAAGTACAGGAGGATTCATGATACTTTCTGGCAGCTGCGTAGAATTAACAACAAACTGTACTGCAAGCAAACTCGCTTTATCTTGCGAGCTGACATAAGGAGTGTCATTGAAGACAAACGTTGGAACCGAAGACGAAGTAGTTTTTCGTACATTTTTTACAAATGACCAACAAATACATAAAAATAAAAATAAAAATACTACAAAGTCCCAAAGGTAGTAAACTTTGGGACTTTGTAGTATTTTTGCCTTAATTGTTGGTCATGCAACAATTTTGTTCGTTGAATATGATCTTTCTATTTCTAGATTGTTTGAACTTATTCCAATTTTCCTTGGGTTGGCTTTATAAGATCGGAAACTTACTTTCTGTTTATGACATTTGACTAACTGAACAAATTTGCAAATTGACAGCTGAAATTTTGTTTTGGTACGAGTATTAATACAGAGAGGGTTAAATATGGCGAAGAATATAAATTTGCAAAATTAATTTTAAATCAAAAAATAAATCAATTTGTTTGCCCAATGGAATGAAAATTACAAGGGTATGGTCTTCACTCTATGCTTTCGAAATGAATTGAGTCATATCTATGTGCATGAACACAGTTTGTTCGCTTAGATAATAACTTGCCAGATGTGATTAAGGTTACATCGGGTGTTCCCCAAGGAAGTCATCTTTGACCTCTCTTGTTTCGGTTATTTGACAATGTTTTTTTTTATGTTCTCAATGTTTGACAATTTAAAAATGTTTTGTTTTGTGAAAAATGCATCCCACTGTTTAAAACTACAAAAGGATTTCTTTAATCTTTCTGTTTGGTGTGTAAATAATAAAATAAATAATACAGGTGTCAAAGCTTAACTTTCTGTCGACGCTGTCAATCTCACAAAATACGTAGCTTCATATATCCTTGCTCTGGCAGTTTTCACTCATTTTCATTTAGAATGCGCTCTCCCGCTATAGTTTTTGTTCCACAAGCTTTTTTGTTCCAATAAGCTTGTTCAATATCTACTTGTACTTCGCAAGTTTTGCTTTAGAGACATATACTGACTGACTGAACTAGTTACTTCCTTGAATGTGATAACAGACAGTTGTTATCGTTTCATTTTCAAAACATTTTGTTGGACTAAGTGGCATATTCAAAACTACAAAATCAAAAATTTTGCAAGAACTTAACCTTGAAAGTTTTGTTCACAGATTTTTTTACTTCCCGTATCTAAAAATATGTATGTATGTATGTACAGGGTGGGCCATCTAGTGGTTCCTTTTTAAATCATAGGTTATTTTGACACTGACAGCTGTTTCCCGCTCGAAATCTTCACAGAAGTCAGTATCATTCCTCCGTGGAACAAATGAGTCGCTTGACGCTTGAACAACGTTGGGAAATATTGAAAACTTATTTCCAAAGTGAGTGCTGTGTAGCAAAAACAGTGCGTTTTTTGAAAAGAAGTTTTGTCCGAAATGAAGCAATGAAGCGCCTGCTGTAAGCAAGTTTGCGCAAAAAGTTCGTGAGACTGGCTAGTGGACAACACTAATGGTCTCCGTCGTCGTACGGTGCGCACGGACGAGAATGTGTCTTCTGTATCCGAGAGTGTGTAACTCAATTCACGAACATCAACTCACCATCGATCTCAACAGCGTAACATTTCACACACTAGCGTGAGGAGAATTTTGCACAAGGATCTCGAATTATTCGCTTACTATTTATTGGAGTGGCAGAATGCGCTACTGCGAAGTCAATTGAGGCAGCCACTTGAACCAAGTTGCGTTCCATAATTGAAGGGAATATTTGCTTTTACTAATAAAGCCATAATACATGCAAAACAATTTAATTGTATTCATTTTATTGCATTTTTAAAAAGAAACTTGTACTTGGCCCACCCTTTATGTAGTTACAGATAAATAAATTCTTGTCATCACATTAATATACTCGTAAATACAAAGATATCATTTGATTTGTGTTTATTTGTCTTCTGAAGTTATAAATATAAAAATTGAAGATAAAAACAAATTGTGTATTGATTGAAGAAACCCTTAGCTTCAAGTACTTTCACGATATTGACATCAAACAATTGAAAAAAAGAAAACAAACGATATTCTAGACAAATGTTAGTCAATGTCGGATGTCTTTCCATGTTAGAACAATGTTTTGTAATTTAGGTTAAGGATATAAAATCAACTTGTTCTTTATAAACTTGACCCAATGATGCCGTCCTTACCTGAGTTTTTTATAATTCACACTCAAGAGTTTTATTGTGAGACACTCATAATGTTGAACATAAATATAGGACGAGCGATTGGGAAATTAGGAATGATTCTGTGATAGTTCTGTTTCCTATCAGTTTTCATGTTCTGTTCTGGATTCTATCAAATAAATGAAGGGAAGTTTGAGCTGCACCTGTCCAAAGATGAAGCCAAGTTCCTTTAACTTGAAGCCACATCGGATGGGGAGAAATTCTAAGCATTTAGCAGCGTTTTTGGCAGTGTCGAAAATGTGATCATTCTAACGAAGATTGTCGTTGACACAGATAGCGTGTACTGAGAGTTCTTCAGCTTCTTCGATGCAAGTGCCATTCATCAAGGACAATGGCATAAAGGGTACAATTTGCTTCAAAGACAATAGACATCATTGAGTTTTCGAAGCATTAAACTGCACACGATTTTCTATACCACATTTAACAATCCTGTAAAGACCGGAGTTTAATGTGCTTATCATACGTTACTGTTGCAATTTGACTTCCAAAAAAGATTGATTTGAATTTGAGAACGAGTATGAAAAGCTGACGGTATAGAATCGTCGTCAAAACAAAAAAGTGGATTAGAATTTTTAGGCAAGAGATCATTTATTAAAATGAGGAAGAGAATAGGAGACAAAATGGGGCCTTGGGGAACACCAGTATACAACATGTATTGAACGATCTAAGGCAATTTCTAATCCAAAGAATAAGGATTTCATTGATACGACACTAAATGCACGCATTTTCCGTAAGAGTCTGTGCCAAGCTCTGTCAAAAGCCTGAGTTGACTTCAATCGTTTCGCAAGCATCCTGAAAATTCGTTATCAGCCCGATTCCGTGGGATGAGTTTGATCCGTTCTAAATCTATTGTTATATGTCTATAAGAACAATCGGTTACATGATTTTTCTTTACTCCCGAAGGGTTCATACTTTGACAAGCGTTAAAATTTTAATGTCACATAAATGTACATACGAGGGCGGTCGGATAAGTACTAAGCCTACAAAAGAAAAAGAAAAATTTTGGAAAAGTGGCGATTTATTTCTCAACATAGTTTCCTTTTAGCACGATACACTTGATCCAGCGATGCTCCTACTTCTTTAAACCATCAGAAATATAGGTTTTCTCGAGAATATGACCCACGCGGTCTTTTGAGATGCCTACTGTTTCAGCTCTTGCGCAATTTCAATCGGCGGTCTGCCAATACGAGATCAAAAACCTAATCAAAAACCGATGTGCGACCACGTTGAAACTCGTTACTACAATTTTTGGCGGTCGCCATCGAAGGAGAAGAGTACGTACACAGCATCGAAGCGCTCTTTGATATCGCTGCGCGATTTCTCTTACAAAAACAAGAATCGAATCACCGACCGATATTGCTCTTTTTCCATTTTTCAAAAATTAGCGAACAAAATACCTTCCACACTTGGTCAAAAGAAGACTGCGAGTCCGATTCGGCTGAAATTTTGACAGTACCCGTCTTAGAAAATGAACTAGACGATAGTAAATCTCTCTTGCGATACTAGCACCATTAGGCGGTGAGGATAAGTACATATCGGACCGCTCTCGTACACATAAAAAAGCATTTTCGTAAGAAGCCGTTCTTTCAAAAGACTTTAGTCCTGTGCAAAATGTCTGACAAAGTTCCCAACTATCAATAGATACTGTATCTTTGTTATCTTTTATTTCTTTTGTATTTCATGACTTATTAAACCAAAAATCTTCGTTTATTTTTAGAGAAATATCAGCCGCCTACGAGTATCTTTGGAAGCAAATGGAAAACAATCTTAATCAACAATTCGAAGAACATTCTGTACTTATGTCAAATGCCCTCGATGCAGCTGTAGAGAGACGTGTGAGATATAAGCCACTGTAAGCTAAGCTACAAAATCTCAAAAAATATTATTAAATTTCTCCAATTTAATTTTTATTGAAGGCATGGTCCAGAAAAAAACTCGTTGCATCCCTTACAACCACAAACCATGTACGTTGTTTTTGAAAACATAGATATTGCTCGACCGAATGAAGCAAATTACGACTCCCTATCGCCAATTTGTAAAGTTGACATGGAAACGGATTTTTATAAAATAACACCATGCAGCGCTGAATACGCTCCTATTCTCAAAAATACAAAATGGAAAGGTTATGTTCGGCTAAAGCTTCGAAAATCTGAACTCGGGAATACGAGTTCTGTCGTTCCGCCGAAATCTCTGGTAACTGATGAAGGCATCTATTTTGCCTCGGAAAGTACAATATCTTCCTCGAGCAGGCGACGGGATGAGCTTCGCTATTCGAACAGCAGTGGGTACAATTCAGGTCCTGAGTATGACTATGCTTATATTACCCACCTAAATTCCCACCATCCTCTCACTGAACTAACAATGACAAACATTAAGGTCGACACTAAGATTCTTCCCCAAACTTGTGTTGCAAATTTCCATGACTTCATTGAAATTCCAGATGATGATGAAGATGAAGAGAACGGCGATGAAATTGAAGAAGGCTATGATTTCAATGATGAATTTCATTTGAAAAATTGGTCCAAATTCAACTTTCCACCAATAAAATATCTCAACTCAAAAGAATTCATGCGGTATTTCGCCGAACTATTACGCAGAAAACTTGCGCCGAAACTAGGTCTCAGTGAGGATGAGTTCGAAAATGGAACATATCGAGGTGCGTCAATTCACACGAAAAGCTATGAAATTATTCCGGCAATTCATGTAGCGCATAATGCACAAAATTGGCCAGATTGTGCTTTTCAATTCAAGCGTCGTGAACGGCCAACTCGAACGAACCCCTTGACAAAAAAGAATTTTCAATGGCCTACTCCGGAAATGATTAAACGAGTTGAAACATTCGGTTTCCATGTCATTCCATTAGGACACGCCCCCAAAAGGCAAAGGAATCCATATCGTGAAATTGAGTGGAAGATTATTTTCCCGAAAGCTGAACGCTTTCTGGAAACAACTCTTACTAGCACCCAAATAAAGGTCTTCATGATTGCAAAGGCACTTGTAAAAGCTTTTGTTGAGCCACAAGAGAAAGACAACACCCTAATGTTCACAATGGACCACCTAAGGACGCACTTGTTTTGGGAGTGCGAAAAAAATTATGTTACCTGGCCGGAGGAATTTCTTGGAGGCGTGCTTATTCGTTTCATTAAATCATTCATGACTCGCCTGAGGGAAAAATGTCTCCCAGACTTTTTCATTCAAGAAAGGAATCTGTTTGAAAGCATTCCCGAATACTCTTTGGTCCGGTTGTACAGTGCTTTAGCTGAAATAATATCCAATCCTGTTATGCATCTAATGATAGCTTTGAGGAATCTTCATCTTGTTGATGACTTCATACCGAAAATGGACTATAAAAAGATCTACAACAATTTGACCGAGAATAACTATTTGAAGCTGAAGAACCTCTCGAGGAACTCGAAGATTGTCCCTATGCTAGAAGATATGAAGGCCGAATTTTCACGAATGCCAGAAGAGAATGCTGATATTCAAGGATTAATTGGATTCGCTCAACAGAAGGAAAATATTAAAGGACCCTTTAGACGACGAACTCTTTTGATGAAGCAAAGTATTGAAATGCGGCGTAGAAAGGACTACGAAAAGAACAGAAAGTCAATCGATTCAATTGATATAGAGGTAAGTTTGAAATTTTTTTATGATTTGAATAAATTTAAATTTAAATTAATTTTTCAGTTTGTTTTCACGAAAAACCTTAAGGACGCCGAAAAAAAGAAAGATTACAACCAAGGCATAGAGAACCTTCGTAGAACTAACATTCTAGAGATAATTCTAGACAATCTGATTGCTTTGGGTGAAACCTACACCACAACAAATGAGTATCGGTCAATTTACCTAGCTAGAATCTATCTCAACCAAGCTAAGCGGCTTTGTAAGTTCTATAGTGGCTATGGATGTGATATGGGTGCTATTGAATATATATCGAAAATCGCGACAATTGAGTCGCAAATAGCTATACTTAGCAACACAGAGTCGAATATAACACCGCCAGCTCTACCCAATCGAACAAGTCTAGAGCCAATAAGTTCATTTCGACAATACATAGATTCTCCAAAGGGAAAAGATCTTAGGACAAACTTTTACTCACGCCAAAACTCTCCAGTACCATCGGATTCAACCAAACATGACAGGGAAGGAAGGCTTTCGATAAAGTTTGCATATTCCAAAGAAGAGAATCCTTCCACGCTGCAGGTAAAGGCTGACATTCATAGCAATGAGCCGAGAAGATCTATTAAATTCTCTGATGAAATCCCAAGTCCAACCTATATATTTCAATTTGACGAAAGTGATTGGCCTCCAAGGCCACCTTCAATTGACACCGAAAAGCTTAGCAAAAGAAACTCGGAAGTAAGGATACACAAGCCAAGCTTGAAACCCCCTCAGTCCAAAAAGAAGCACAGGTATCCATCAAGTACTTCTTCAGAATCGGAAAGTGATTATGAAGAAAATCAAAGTCCTTCGATTTTTAACAAATTTGACATCAAGCCAATCATTTCTTCGTCACCTATTACATATAAACGTGAGTATGTACAGAGTCATAGCGTACCAACTATGTGCACTTTCGATACGAAGGCGAATTTATCAACCGGGTCGAGTGAATTTAAGTTTAAGAGAAATCAGCAGGTTCTTAGATCGAAAGTAAATTTAACAAAAAAGGAAAACCTACTTGCTGATGAGGTGTTAAATGCAAAACTTAATGAAGTCGACTTCATTCCAAGCACTCCCACAACAATTCTTCGATTCGAGAATGGAAAACCTGATTTCCTTCATCATTCACCCAATAGATCTTCCAGATTATCATCCTATTCAATTGAATCCCCAGCGGTTTTTGAAGAACGTCGTGCTCAATTATCGTTGAAAAAATCTGAAAGCATTATCCTAATGAATGGTGTTCATGACACCGAAACATCAGAATTATAGATTTAACAATTTAAATAATTAAAATAACAGCATGAAAACTACATGAGCAACATGATAGGTGTTTTGATAAATTTGATAAATATAGAAATAGAGCTTAAAAATATATGAATGTTGTTCGTCTGAAGCCCCGACTTTTGTGTAAATTAGTTTTTAATAGCTTTTTAATTGCTGATACTAATAAAAATGATAACTTATCTTATCTAAACCAAATACGGGAAACGTGCTTATTAAACTCAAAGTAAGGTAAGGTAAGTATCTTGAGAAATTCTTAACAGGTTTAGGTTAAGTTAATTAAGGAATCATGACAGACCAAATGATGCTTCAATGCTGAAGAAATAATTGACATAAAAAAGTGTTTTTCAATAAGGGCGAATAAATGAATAAATGAAATATAACACGCTATGTGTGAGGTATTAACAAAATCCCTTTTTATTTGAAAGGTTCATGTGTGTCATTTTTATGGAATATGATATTGTTCCACTTTGGCTTCTTACGATGGCATGGACCCAATTTTCAATGACTCTTCTGCATAGATCCAACTGAATTTGAGCGATGGCCTGTGTTATTCACTCTAAAAATTTTTTGCTGAAAATTACTACAAATATTATAGGCAACCGGTCCGTTACAATAATTGTAGCAATTTTCAACAGAAATTTTCAACATCTTGTTGAAAGGTGAAATGTTGAGTTTTTATCAACATAAAAAGTAAGCATTTAATCGTATATCGTATATAAATATTCGGTGAAAAACTAACATACATAATATGAAATTGACTATGTATTCGTTGAAAACCCAACATACATATTCGTTATCAATATGTAAATATCACATTTTTTCAACAAAAATGTTTAATAATAAACAATAGGTATATTCAGAAAATTAGTTGCAAAGCGATTTTTATTTTTTAATATTCAACTTGTGTTGTTGATTTTTCAACGAGAAAAGAAGAAAGGAGACACAACCGAACGGGATGCATTGAACATTTTTCAACACTCTTACATTTTAGCAGTCTGCTTACGCTTTGTCACTTTTACGAAATTATCAAAAGGGCCAATTTATATTCAACAAAAAATGTTGAATTAGAGAAAAACGATATCCTCAGCCACGCAGAGACAAAGTATGTGTGTTGAAATTTTATTTCTGCTAACTCTTTTCCAGCGCTCTATTGAGTATTCAACAAAAACATACGAGATTTTCAACAGAAATACTTTATTTTCATCAAAAATTGTTGAATTAAAGAAAAAAATGATATCCCGCAAAAAAAATCATGTTGAAAATTCATCTCCGTTCTTATTTTTAAGCAATCTATTAAATATCAAACAAACGGTTAATAGTTTTCAACAGCGATGCGTTATTTTCTTCAAAAAGTGTTTAATTATGTTGAAAATTCAACATATGTATAATTTTCAACAAAAAACTGTTGACTTTTAAGCAAATATTTATTTTACTACACTTCCATTTCGTTACTAAAATAACTGTAGTAAAATTCAATCGGTTTTGAAAAAAGTTAAACACTTATTGTAGACTTTTTTCGAATATTTTTTAGGGCGTGCGTCGGTCGATTGTGTGTTATTCGCATAAAGCTTCAGAAAATTCCGCAAAAAAACTTCTGGCTTCATCAAATCGCATAACCCTGGTATCCGATTCACGCCACCCCTTCTAGCGCCATTATGCTGGAACTACATATCGTCTATGTCCATATAGTTCAACTTGGGCCAAAAGAAATTGGTTATCATCGTTTTGACGCTGACCGCCTTACCAACGTCGATTTCGAAAATCGATAGATATAATATGATACCGCCGGCCTAAAATCCAAATCAAACTCTAATTTTTTGAGTAGTTAAATAGACACGAGGTTCATTTGAATTGGTATCTTCACATATTCGGCAAATTTGCTTCTTAATACAATCGTCTAGGCAAAAATGCGCCTCGTCAAATTTGAGGTCATCTTCCAAATGATCCAAGGCCCAGTCAGTGAACAAACGGCGATGTCTATTGTCATGAACTCTGAATTTCTAGGTGAGTTGGATCTTGTACGGGTATAGAACCAAGTCACGACACAAAATTCGCCAGGTTGAATCGACTGCTTCCTATTCTACTGTACACTTTCACGGACCGCGGCGATATTCTTGACCTTTGATATGCTAATTTTGGCTCATTTATTATCGAGCCGGTAGTGTCAAATTTGGGCAATGAAGCGCAACCACGTCTACCGTAAAATGGGCGCAACGTTTGCACAAATGAACTCTCATTTTGATAATAAAAGGTTCGTTCGTTCGTTCAACTTTACCCAGGGTTGACCGAGGTTTTCTTGACAACCCTCAGAGTTGTCAAAAAAAAACTGAAGTTTTCGGTTTATAAAAAACAACCAAGGGCTGTCAATTTTTTTTCTTGACAACTGAAAGCAAGAAATAAATAATTCTATGTTCTAATAAAATTTAAAATTTGTTATAAATTAGTTTTAAAAATGAACAAAAACAATTTTGCGTTGTTACTCAATATTTCATCTGATGAGGATGATGACAAAAACAAATTAAAACTCATGTCACTTTTAACAGTTTGGTCATTACCCGAACTCGCCACAGCAAAAAAAAAAGCTAAGATCTACTTTAGGGCTGGTTCAGGGCGGTTCCAGGTCTAAAAAAAACACAGAATTTGATCACCAGGGTTACTTAGGGTTTTTCAAAAAACGATTTAGGGGGACCCCAGGGTAATTTCAGGTCTCAACGAACAAACTTAAAGTTATGTAAATCATTTGGGCTCCATGTTCAATAGCTTAACTTGCAGATTCGACAGATGTCATGAACGCCACAGGCCGCACCAGTTTGAACTCTTAAAAAGAACAAAACTCGTATAAATAAGAGAAGTTTTAATAGCGAAACTGTAGCCACCACATTTTATGATCGAAATTCGATTGATTGTTTTTGAGTATTCATTTGCTATTTTGAAAAAAAAAACTGTTTTAACCAATATCTCGAGAACGACTCATCGTACAAAAAAAAATGTTTAAAATTTTTCTTATGTGAAGTTAAATTATCTTCATATTTAAATATGTAAATACAACTTTTCTTATAGTTATATGTATGTCTGTGAGTAAAAGTTCTAAAAACTGTATTTTTGGTTCTGTGTTTTCCTCATAGCAAAATATGAGGAAAATAATAGTTTATTAAACATAAGCACTCTAAAAACAGAAATAAATTCAATTGTTTCCACTTTTTCGTTTAGCACTCCAGATCGGATAGTTCCGGAAGGTTCTTTCGGAACACCAATTGAAAATGCTATAATGCACAGCTGACAGATATGAAACCTTTTTCTTAACTGATCAACGGTACAAAAACGTATTTGACCACTGGAATAATGATTCCACTTCATCTACATATACATATATAAATTTATCATGTTCCTATATATAAAAATAAAACGTTTTAAAAATGTTTATGAGATCCGGGATAAATTTTTTTTTCATTAAAGACCTTATTCACATTTAATTCACTAAATCGACTTATTTTGAAGTGATGAAATGATCACCACCACCCCACTTTTTGTAGTTTAACAAACCGCTCCTTGAAGGTTTACATGCATTATGTATGTATGTAGTTGAAAAACACACATTTAATCAAATACATAAATATATGTAAATGTGTTCCAGATTCAAGAAAATGTTTCCAAATCGCATTTTGGTGCCGAAATAAAAGTTCAGAAAAAAAGGAATGATTTTTTACTTGCGACTTATAGGTACTATAAGGCAAGTTATGCATTCGGAAAAAAAATCGAACTCGAGATTTTGATCAAAGTTGACATTACGATGATAGCGAAGACTAAAAAAGGGGGTCTCGCAATTCTGTCTGTCTGTCTGTCTGTCCGTTCGATTGCAGCTAAACGGCTCGGCCGATTTTCTTCAAACTTGGTACATATGGGTTTTAATTTTTTCCCCCCGGATGTTTTTTGATTTGATTTTTTAAGACCAAAAATAGCGGTACCTGCCATACGAATTTTTTTCGCAATTTTATAAACATTTTTTTTTTCTCAAAAACTGTTCGACAGATTTTAAAAATAAAAACGCAAGAAAATTTCATTTAATTAAAGCTAGGTATTTGTTGAAAAAAAATTTCAGAAAAATGGTTATTGAGGGTACCCCCCATGGAACAATTTTTTTTGTTTTTAATTTTCTCAAAAACGGTATAGCCGATTTTGATCACTTTTTTTTTGCTAAGGCTCCCCAAAAACCTGAATAGAATTGTGTACTCAAATTTTCAAAACATTTTTTTTGGATTTTTAAAAAAACTTCAAAATTTTTTTTTGAAAACTCAATATTTCGAAACCCCCTTGCTAGATTTTTTTTAAACTTGATAAATAAAAGTTTCTCAATATAATCTACAAGATGTGATAAAAAAAAATTTATTTTGCCTAAAAATAAAGGTACCTACCATACAAATGCTTAAAAATTTAAAAAAATGCTTTTCAAAAATCGTATTTTTCTCGAAAACGGTTCCGAGAATTTTGATAAAATTTTTTTTCTTTCAATTAATTTTTACGATCTTTAATTTAATAAAAAAAATTTTGAAATTAAGATATTACAGCTTGTACCTACCATAGAACCATTTTTTCGAATTTTGAATTTCTCATTATCCACATAACGGATCTTAATGAAAATTTGTATAGAGAAGCTTCTAAAAAGTCTAAAACACATTGCATTTCAAAACTTTAAAATAAATATTTTTTGAATTTTTGAAAAAAAAAATCTATTTTTTCTTTTTTTTTTTTTTTGAAAATTCGATATCTCAGAAACGGCTCAATATTTTTTTTGTAAATTTAAGTTTTATTCGAACAATAATAAAAACTTTAAATTGGCGTACCAAAATTTTTTCTTCAAAAGCTTTTAAAAAGTTTGTACATAAAAGCATTTTTTTAAAAAACGACTACAACGACTTATACTTTTTGTTCTTGCATAAATTCATATTTGAATAGCATTTTGTTTTTGTCTCTTACTACTAAAAGAATTTAAAAAATAATTTGATCCTTATGAACAGTTTTCTCTAATAACATTCGATTTTAAAATTCCTAGTCTGTTACATAAGAGCAAGTTCGTGCGACCCAGTCGTGCATTTTATTATCTTAAATAATGCCCACCAGTGTCTTCTCTTTTGCACAATCATAATATGCCTTCAAACATTCTCTCCCCCAATTGGAGTTCCTCAAGGTTCTGTTTTGAGACATATAATATTTCCTTAGTAATATTATTCTTTACATTAGTGGTATTAGATAAAATTTATTGTCTTCATTATTGTTACACGTAGATGACTTGAAAATGTATGTAAATCGGTTATTTCGAATGAATCGTTCAATAATCGATTGCCAATATGATCGATTGATTGAAATGATCGAATCATCATTTCACTCAATACTGTTCCGATTCGATTTTCATTTCGATTTCGATGAAAATTAATCTCCGAATTTTAAATTAAGCACTATCTTCAATGTCGAGTTCAATCCAGAAATTCCAGTCCACCGCGCGTTTAACATTTATAATCGACTTTGATTGATTCGGGACAAATGGAATTGATTAAATCAAGGTTAATCGAGTTAATTGATATCGAAAATCGAGATTCATTGAAATGATTGAAATTGGAATAGAAAATCAAGAATCGAGAATCTTTGAAACGATTGAGTTTGGAACCGATTGAAATAAAAATTTGTGATTTCAATCATCAATAGATACTTTTCGATGATCGGATCAAAAAAAGCGAATCGTTCCTGATTGACACAGCTCTATATACAACTATAAAAGGATCTGGATATGCTTCTGGAATGGTATTCTGTAAATAAACTTCTTTTGGATGTTAATAAATGTAATTTTTTAATTTTTACTCGAAAAATATATACATACTTCTTATTTTGACTATCGTCTAAGCCAAGTAAACCTAAAACTAGGAACTGAATACAAAAAGACCTTGCTGTGATATATGATGCTTAACTGTTGTTCGATAAGCATTACCAATATCTACATAAGTATCTAAGCATCAAGAATGACGGTATTCATTTTTCGAACTGGAAAGCACTTTTGCAAGCCAGAATCTCTTATTATCTCTTTTCAAAACTCTTGATTCAAATATATTAGAATATGCATCACCTGTATCCTTATTTTAGCGTTGAAAAAAAAAATCAAAACCACAAACTTTAAACTAAGATCAAAACCATTGACCGTCTAATTTAGTAAGACAATGAACATTTTACCGTGATGATCAGATGCACAATCTTGTGTTGCATGCATAAGTTGTTACAGCTAATATTCAATTATTACCTGATTTAATATATTATAACATTTAGATTAATTTTGAAAACATTTTAGAATCGAAAATTAAAATTTGTTTCTGTTTTGTTTTTGTTGGACAAAACCCTTGCGATTGAAACAGAATTTCTTACTTAATACTTTCAAAATATATCATTTTGATTTAGAACTGAATGGTTTGTCTCATGGCATTATATACATATATGTATATATAAAAAAAGAATGTCCAAACTTACATCAACTCCATGTTCAGCGTAAAAATCTCCAGTTCCCATAGACGCGTACAGCTTGTAACCCATTTTAGCCAGATCTCGTATAGATGGTAACAGTTCCATTTTGTGCTAACAATACAAAAGAAATTAATATTGTTAATATAACATTTTACTTCAATCTTTTACTCACCTTGAAACTACCAATAGATAGAAGAATAGCTTTTTTTGGTATCTGGAATCCAGTAGACATCATTGCTTTTAAATAAGCCTCATATCGGTTGTCACCAAAGCAAGCTACCTCCCCAGTTGAAGCCATTTCAACTCCTAACTGAACATCAGCTCCGGCAAGACGAGCAAAACTGAACTGTGGTACTTTCACTCCTACTTTACCAACTCCATGAAGAACATCAACAGGATCCACAGTCATTCCAATGATTGCTCGAGTAGCGGTAGCTACAAAATCATGATTAAGGGTCTTCGACACGAATGGGAATGACCGCGATACTCTGACATTGCATTCGATCACCTTCAGCTCGTTGTTCTTTGCTATAAGTTGCATATTGAAAGGACCTGTCACATCTAGCAACGATGCCAAGTCTCTTGTGATAACTTTGATGTTTTCCAATGTTTCCGGATTCAAGTCCTGTGGAGGAGTGACCAAAGTCGCATCTCCCGAATGAACGCCAGCGTTTTCAACATGTTCCGAAACAGCCATGCACAGGATCTCTCCATCAGCTGCAACTGCGTCCACATCGATTTCCTTAGCTTCAGTCAAAAACTTCGATATCACTACTGGATGTTCTTTGCTGACTAGAGAAGCAGCGTTAAGATAAGTCTCTAAATCTTGGTTTGAGTAAGCCACATTCATTGCTGCTCCGGACAGGACATACGATGGTCTCACCAAACATGGGTAGCCAACCTCCTCGCAGAATTGAATGGCAGATTGAAGATTTGTCAATTCTTTCCAGCGAGGTTGAAGAATACCTTTTCGGTCCAACATTCTGGAGAACTTGAAACGATTCTCTGCACTATCAATCGATTCGGGAGATGTTCCCAGCACCTTAGCCTGCTGTCGGTGCAAATCCATTGCTATATTGTTTGGCAACTGTCCACCCATTGAAACTATGATTCCATCTGACTTTTCCATCTCATAGACATCCATGACCACTTCGAAAGATATTTCCTCGAAGTACAGGCGATCACACATGTCATAATCCGTCGAAACAGTTTCAGGATTGTAGTTAATCATAATAGTAGGTTTGCCGAGCTTTCGCAGCTCTCGCAGACATCCAACAGCACACCAATCAAACTCGACAGATGAACCTATTCGGTATACACCCGACCCGACCACAATTGTGAAGTTTCCAGGGAAATCTAGGTCATTTTCGGAAGCGTTGTATGTAAGGTAGAGGTAGTTTGTGGCAGCTGGCCATTCTCCTGCAACTGTATCGATTTGTTTGACAAACGGAACAATACCCATCTCTTGACGCTGTTGACGAACGGCCAATTCCGTACTTTTTGTTGCCGCAGCAATTTGCTTGTCTGAATAACCCATTTTCTTGGCTTGTACAATTAGGTCGTGAGTCAAATGGGCTCCATTGGCTTCCAGGATTCCCTGAAAATCAATTATATTTTGCATCTTGCTCAAAAACCAACGGTCAATTTTGGTCAGCTCATGCAGCTTGTCAATCGTATAGTTGGCCTTGAGTGCAGCGGCGAGAACAAATGGACGCTTATCTGTTGGCTCAGTGAGTTCCTCATCTTTGACAGGTTGCAGGTAGGGATCGAAGCCATTTACATTTCCATCAACCATTCGAAGTGCCTTCTGGAAAGCCTCCTCAAAGTTTCGCCCAATTGCCATTACCTCACCGACACTCTTCATAGAACTACCAATGTTTTTGCTTACTCGAATAAATTTGGCCAAATCCCAGCGAGGAATTTTAACAACACAGTAATCCAAACTAGGCTCAAAACATGCTGTTGTCACTCCAGTCACAGAGTTCTTAATGGTTGGCAGGGCTACTCCCAAAGAAAGTTTTGCTGCCACATAAGCCAAGGGGTATCCGGTTGCTTTACTCGCCAAGGCAGAACTTCTTGACAACCTGGCATTGACTTCAATTATATAGTATTGCTCGGAGGAAGGATTCAAAGCGTACTGAATGTTGCACTCACCAACAACACCGAAGTGCCGGATGACTTTAATAGCTGTTGTCCGAAGCATGTTATACTCTCTGTTTGAAAGAGTCTGAGATGGTGCGACAACAATACTCTCACCAGTGTGGATTCCTAAGGGATCAAGATTTTCCATGTTACAAACAGTGATGCAGTTATCGAAAGCATCCCTTACAACCTCGTATTCCACTTCCTTCCAACCTTTGAGTGACTTATCAATGATCAATTGACTCGAGTGTGCCAAAGCCTGTTCAGCAAGATTCCTCAATTCTTCTTTATTATTTGCAAAACCTGATCCCAGTCCTCCAAGGGAAAAAGCAGCTCGAGCCATTACTGGATATCCTAGAGACTCAGCTGCTGCTAAGGCATCTTCAACCGAATAAGCAATCTCAGATGGTGCAACTTTCTCTCCAATTTCGTTAACGCGATCGGCAAATATTTTTCGATCCTCAGTCTCGATGATAGATTTTATTGGAGTTCCAAGAATCTTTACATTATATCGCTCAAATACACCAGCTCTATCCAGTTCCACGCCACAATTTAGTGCCGTCTGGCCACCAAATGTCAACAGAACACCATTTGGTCGTTCAGCCTTTATCACTTGCTCAACGTATTCCGGTGTTAAGGGAAGGAAGTAGCATTTATCAGCAAGTCCTTTGGACGTCTGGACGGTGGCAATATTCGGATTGATCAAGATTGTTTGAATTTTCTCTTCTTTCATCGCCTTAATAGCCTGTGATCCCGAGTAGTCGAACTCTCCAGCCTGTCCAATGGATAAGCCTCCTGAACCAAGGATCAAAACCTTCCGTGGCCGTTCCTCCAAAATGGAATCAGGTGTCGGCACATAAGTTAGCTTGTCAACCAGCTGATTGCGAAGACTTTTCCCCGGCTGGTCACCTTTGCGTACAGCATCAAGAAATACATCAAACAGTAATTCCAAATCTTCCGGACCGGCAGTGTGCTCTGGATGGAATTGTACCGAGAAATAGGGCTTATCTTTGTGAATGATACCCTCGTTGGTCTGATCGTTGGCATTTGTGAATAGTGGTTCCCAATCGGAAGGTATGGTTTTAGTATCCACAGCGTAGCCATGATTTTGGGATGTCATAAAACAACGTCCGGTTCCTCGATGAACACAAGGCAGATTGTGTCCACGGTTACCATATTTCATTTTGAAGGTCTTACATCCTGCGGCGGTCGACAACAACTGATGTCCCAGACATATTCCAAAAATAGGACGTTTTCCATTATTCAAGACCTTTTTGATTTGTGCTACAGTTTCTTTGCATACAATTGGATCACCAGGACCATTACTCAGAAACAAACCATCGAAATCGTTTTCGTCTAGTTCATGATTCCATGGAACCAATTCCACACGCGCTCCACGTTCTACAAAACATCTTATTTGATTCAATTTCAGACCGCAATCAATGGCACATATTCTCGGTGAACCTGATTCATTGAAGACCATTGGACTTTTCACAGAACACTCTGCCACAAGGTTTCTCTCATTCGGGTCTTGGAATATAAGAGTTTCAGGATTCCCAGGGATTTCATATACAATACGTCCCAGAATTGAACCATGCTCCCGGATTTTCTTCGTCAAAGCGCGGGTATCGATATCACTGATACCGGGAACACCTTGACTCTCCATCCATTCGGATAAGGTTTGTTTTGAACGCCAATGTGATGGAGTCTCGCAAATTTCTCCAACAATCAAAGCTGATATGGATATTCCAGCAGTCCATTCGAAATGCTTCAAAATACCTTGTTCATCAACTTCACTTGTATCGGGAACACCGTAGTTTCCCACCAAGGGATATGTAAGAACAAGAATCTGTCCTCGGTACGATCGATCTGTCATCGATTCTGGATAGCCAACCATACCAGTTTGGAAGACAACTTCTCCATCTCGTTCTTGGCGACTTCCAAATGAACGTCCCGGGAGGACAGTTGAGTCCTGAAGAACAAGGTAGCAGTCGTACGTCATGGTGCTGAAGACTTCTTATTTAGAAGCTAGAATAAAAAATTAAAATTATTTTATCATATGCACACCAGAGGCCGCTTCGCAATTTCTTAAGCAAATAAACAACTTAATACTCCGTTTTCACCAAAAGATAATCCGAGATTTAAGGCAAGGGATTTTTGGAGTGTTTCCACCGATCTAACAGATTAAAAAGAAGATTAATTTTGGTAACACCTATCAAAATGCTGATGGTGTTTCAATTTTGCTTATACAGGGTGGGCCATCTAGCGTTTTTTTTTTTTAAATCATAGGTTATTTTGACACTGACAGCTGTTTCCCGCTGGAAACTGAAGTCAGTATCATACCTCCGCGAAACAAATGAGCCGCTTTACGCTTGAACAAGGTAGGGAAATATGGAAAACTTATTTCCAAAGAGAGTGCTGTGTAGCCCAAACGGTGCGTTTTTTTGGAGATCGCTGGAGATAATATGATTATTGCAAACTTGCAATGAAAGATTTGGGAATCCACAGCTGATACGATTAGAACCAGAATTGATAAGCTCATTAAATTTCATTATCAAATGGGGAATCATAAACTACGTAGAATTTAATGCTGCAAAAACTCAATGCTGTCTTCTGTCGTTAAGGCGCAACCCACCCTCCATGATGCAGTTATCCATGAGTGGCGCTTGCATTGAAGAAACCGAACAGCTCTCAGTTCGCGGTATGTGCATCGCAGACCACCTTGTGTGGAATGACCACATATTTCCTCCGACGTTGCAAGAAATGTCTTACCCCTTTTGATCTGGATAAGATCTATAAGGCATATTCATCTAAAGCTCGAGTACAATTCCCATATCTGAATTCTAAAAAGAGCTTTAAGAATGATAAATAGGTGATAGAAGTATAACAGAAACATTTGAATCTCTCGAGCACAGTCAAATGGAAATGGAAATGGAAGGAACAGGGTTAGATTGTTATCATGTCATGATTTCTCACACTGCTTTAAAAACAGTAAACTTAAGTTTTGCAAAGGAAATGTAGTAAAGCATATTAACTCATTATTTTAGAGACATAGCACACGGATAACACAAAACGAAATGACAAACACCTGTCCCTATCTTAGAAAATGACATTCACCACCAAGTTTTTCTAGTTCAAGAAGTTTTAAAAGTCATACTCGATAGTCTTATGTATTTATTATTAAGTTTTTGAACTCACTCAATTTTCCGTATTTAGCTATAAGCAACAAAAAGACAGATTTTAAAGTATTTTAACTGTAGATTGAGGAACAATATCACATCACTAATTATTTTGGGTACTTCTTTAGCTAGATGAAGACAATACCGATAGATAATTTAACGAGATCGAAACCGATACCGAAACGATATTGAAATTTTCGAAGTTATGGAGACAGAGACTTGACTAAAGTGTTTTCTAATTGAATTGAAAACTTTGAGCTTTCACTGTGAAGGCAGCCTTAAGCCAATGAACAAACTGCCAACGCCAAAACATTCAGTTAAAACAACATTTTCATCATGGTGATGTTCACGAACGAAAAACGTTTACAAAAAATTTAATTTTATTACCAAAATTCCAAGCCGGGGACGGCAAATTTAAGAGCCGTCTTAGGGAATACGAGGAAATAATTCTATTTCAAAATTCAACTATTTAGCTCTATTAATTGAACCATATTATTATGTAGTTTATTGAAAAGTGATATTGAAAAACAAATAAATAAATAAATAAATTAATCCAAAATTAGTTCTTCTTAATAATCTATATTCTCCCAAATGTTTTCCCAATAAATTAAAATAAAAAATAAAATGCACGAACTTGCTTTTATGTAAAAGACTAAAAATTTAACAAATGAATATAACTAGGAAAAAATGTGGAGGCTTTTATAAAACAAACTCTATATACTACTGAAATAAATCAGCCAAATAGATCGCCGGGACGAAACGCCAATTTTTGTGGACTAAAGGCCAAAAAAAAGATATTTTGAATTACAAGAAAAAAATATTCATAACCATAAAATTGCTTGTTTAAATGACTAAAATTAAAAATGACTGAATTTCAGAATTTTTTGTGAAAAAATTTTAGAATGCCAACTTTAGAATTTTATTATTGTACGAATAAAAAATGGAAAAATTTCATTAAATTTCGTTATTCCCATAATAGCAAATTAAAAATTCGAAAAATTGGTCCTATGGTAGGTAAATTCACTACTATCTTAATTTCAAAATAATTTTATTGAATTTTAGATCGTAAATAATTATAAATCGGAAGAAAAAATTTTTATCAAAAATTCAAGGTGCTGTTTTAGAGAAAAATACGATTTCCGAAATCCATTTTTTAACACTTGTATGGTGGGTTGAATTTGAATACACAATACTATTCAAACTTTTGGGGAACTTAAGCATACACAAAAATTAAAAAAATAAAATAACGAATCGGTGGAACAGTTTTTGAGAAAAAAAAAATATTTTATAAAATTTGATCATAATGTCTGGTACCGTTATTTTTGGTCTTAAAAAAGACAAATACATGTGGGGAGAAAAATTTAAAAATGTTATCTATCAAGTTTAAAGAAGTTCATAGGCTGTAGACAGAACGTTAAACGTCAAGTATGATCAAAATCTCGTTGTAAATTTTTTTACGAGTGCATAACTTGCCGTATAGTACCTACATACATATGTATATGTCGCAAGTAAAAATTAAGCATACCCATCGTTTGAATCTTACAAAAACAGTCTAGAAAAGATGACATTCAGTTTTTTCCAACATTATTAATTTTTCTTTCTTTAAAACGACGATAACGACGTTGCTTATAACGACCAGCCGCTTTTAACGACCACTTTTTCTTTAGTTGGTTGGTTTTCATACAATTTGTACTAATTTGACGTCGGATATAACGTCGCCGGCTATAACGAATCGTTGGATATAACGACAAATTTATAACAGAAAATACTTTTCTACCGCCACTTTTAACGACAGCAAAAATTTCGCTTTCGAAATTGATTACATTCGTCAATGGGACAAAGAGTTCTTAAATAAAACTAAATAAAACAATT
This sequence comes from Chrysotoxum bicinctum, assembly GCA_911387755.1. Classification (NCBI taxonomy): domain Eukaryota; kingdom Metazoa; phylum Arthropoda; class Insecta; order Diptera; family Syrphidae; genus Chrysotoxum; species Chrysotoxum bicinctum. The sequence goes on along the minus strand of OU426989.1, from coordinate 80,699,454 downwards.
CTTTTGACGATAGATAATTATTGTTCTTGCCACCCGCATATTATAAATTTGACTGCAATTAAAATTGTATTTTTACTCGCATATACAAAATCTATAGTCCAACGCTAAGATCAAAGAATCATTAAAAATTTAAAAGTGTGCTTCCGAAAATTTTTCGTGCTAAAAATGATTGGGCAGCACTTATGGTTGCAAAATCTTGAGATAGGTTACTCCCAATAAAATCTCTAATTGCTTTAGACATGTTGGGTTATGTTCTGCAGTACCTCTGATTAGCATTAGATACACTTCAGATGACGAGTTCAGCAAGGAGGATGATATTCCTTTAAATGAACTATTGCATACAAAAATCCATAGGGTTGTACCAACTGAAGAATGATGGGAGCTATATACAAGTATAACAATAGACGATAACATTGCAACATAGAAGATCCAAACAGTTGAGGATATTCTGCAAGAATTAGCTTGAGATCATCAAGACGAAGATATTGAAGTAGATGATGAAGATCCAGAAATAAATTTCACTCCTCATTCGGCCATAGGAACTATTGAATTACTGCGCAATTTTGTATATTGCAATGCTTATAAGTCATTTTTCTGCTCTTGAAAAAAGATTAAAAATTGATTATTTAAAATTAATGAAAACAAAAGAAATAAAATTAACTGATTTTTTCGATCAAAATACATAAAAAATTAAAATTAGTTTTATTTATATTTATAAATTATGTATGTTTACCTATTGTTGTATTTTTTTTCTTGCGTCGGATAAAGCGACCGCCGGCTATAGCGACCAGTTTTGCTTGGTCCCTTGGTGGTCGTTATAAGCGGCGTCGACTGTATGTACGTGCGCACAGTGAAGATATTTGATGCGAGTGTTGCGAGTTTCTCGCATGCCTATAACATGCATCTCGCACACAAACTGTTCTGACCACTTTTTCAAGCGAGCTTGTGCGAGAAGGCTCATATTGTTTGTTTTGAGGTTTCAAAAAAAAATCTAACGAGTAAAATGTTGTAATTTCACTGCTTGTGTTGTGTGCTGCAACTTCTTGATAATTTTGGTGGCAATAATTATCAAGGAATTAACAACACAACCGCACAAAATCGCTTTTACTGTGCGCACTATGTCGCATCTAATTCCGGCATCTCGAATCGCTTGTGGCATCGCTTCTCGTATCGCATCGCTTTGTTGCAGCACTGTACGCGCAGCCTAAGCGTCGCTCTGTCGCTTAAGGCTTCATTAAATTGTATGGAGGTGGCCACAGAAGCCTTGAGCGACTTGTCATTGTTTTTAACGACAGAGCGACGTCGCTCAATCGTTCATCGCTCAGTGTGTGGCCGAAGCCTAACTCGGACTATTACGAACACTTCAAAACATAAATTAGCCAAATCGGTCCAGCCGTCCTCAAGTCATACGTTTACCAACGACCTCCATTTCATTTTCATTCTAATACATACAAATGTATGTAGATTTGATATACTTTTTAACCACAATGCTGCGTAAATTTTCTACCTATGACCTTGTACACAGAATTATTAAAAACAGACACAGAGTCTAAACCTCTATTCTACAAACTTCCAACCGTTCAGTCGTGTATGGCAATCATAATGTTCAACACGTTTTTACTTGCGACTTACATATAGGTACTATAAGGCAAGTTATGCATTCGTAAAAAAAATCGAACTCGAGATTTTGATCAAAGTTGACATTACGATGATAGCGAAGACCAAAAAAGTGGGTCTCGCAATTCTGTCTGTCTGTCTGTCTGTCTGTCGGTTCGACTACAGCCTAAACGGCTCGGCCGATTTTCTTCAAACTTGGTAGATATGGGTTTTAATTTTTTACCCCCGGACGTTTTTTTCTATTTTTTTTAAGACCAAAAATAACGGTACCTGCCATACGATTTTTTTTTCGAAATTTTATAAATATTTTTTTTTCTCAAAAACTGTCCCACAGAATTTAAAAAAAAAAATTCGAAAAATTTCATTTGGTTAAAACTAGCTAATGGTTGAAAAAAAATTTACAAAAAATTGTTATTTTCGGTAGCACCCCTGGGTCCTTTTTTTTTGTTTTTGATTTTCTCGAAAACGGTACAGCCGATTTTAATAATTTTTTTTATGCCAAAGCTCCTTCAAAGTTTGAATATTATTACATATTCAAATTTTCAATTTTTAATTTTTTGGATTTTTAAAAAAAAATTCAAAATTTTTTTTTGGAAACTCCATATTTCGAAAACCCCATGCTCAATTTTTTTCAAACTTGGCAAATAAAAGTTTCTTAATATAATCTACAAGATTTGAGAAAAAAAATTTGTTTAATCTAAAACTAACGGTACCTTCCATACAAATTTTAAAAAATGGTTTTCGAAAATCACATTTTTCTCGAAAACGGTTCCGAGAATTTTGCTAAAATTTTTTTTCTTTTGATTAATCTTTACGATTTATAATTTAATAAAAAAAAATTTAAATCTAGATATTACTGACTGTACCTACCATAGAATGATTTTTTCGAATTTTGAATTTCTCATTATCGACTTAACGGATTTTAATGAAATTTTTTATAAAAAAGCTAGTAAAAAGTTTAAAAAACATTGCATTTAAAGACTTAAGAAAAAATATTTTTTCAATTTTTAGAAAAAAAAGTAATTTTTTTTTTTGAAAAATTCAATATCTCAAGAACGGCTTAGTATTTTTTTTGGAAATAAGACTTTTATTCGTAAAATAATAAAAACTTAAGGTTGGCGTACCAAAATTTTTTCTTAAAAATGTTTTAAAAATTTTGTACATAAAAGCTTATTTTTTTAAGGAACCACTACAACGACTTATAATTTTTGTTCCTGCATAAATTCATATTTGCATATCATTCTCTTTTTATCTCTTACTACTTAAAGAATTTAAAAAAATTCATTTTATCCTTATGAACAGTTTTCTCCAATAACATTCGTTTTTAGTTTCTAGTCTATTACATAGGAGCAAGTTCGTGCGACCCAGTCGTGCATTTTATTTTTTTTGTTTTCAAAGAAAAGTTCAATAACCATCAAATAACAAAATAAACAAAACAAACAAAAAATAAACAATTGAATGCGACCCTCTTTGAATTAAGAAGTGAGACCGGCAAAACCAGTGTATTCGTGATTTTCTATAGTTACTGACACTGACACTGATACATGTGCTACTCGTATGTATTATGTATTTAATAAAAAGAGTAAACTTTCTCTCACTCAAAATGATAACGTCATCAGGGTTCGGATTAATACAGTGAATATAAGAGGGGTCGAAAAAGATCTGAGGTCGACAGTAATCTTGGGAGTAGATACATAACCAAAGTACACTAACACGGGTATTTTATAAGAGTACGTATAAGAGTCGTGATATTGAAGTCGCGTTTTTTTATCAACTTTTCGTGGAGTTGGTACAATTAAAATAGCAAGATTTTTCGATTTTTTATAAGGGTTACAAGGATTTTAATTTTTGTATGTATTGAAAAAGCGAGATGACGCTCCTTATCTGATTATAACTTATCAATAAGAACTTAAGATAATGCACATAATTTTCTCTAACGCGATGGATGTGTATAATGTGTGTGTGTAAGTATGTTGTTACACCCCTCAGCCCTGACACAAAAGTAGCAAGAAACGCAATTTTTAACAACTGACCCTCAAGCTGTCTTCTTTAGCGAAAAGTGATAAGCGATAAGCCGTTTATTTAGTTCAAAGCTATAAATAGATCCCCCATAAGATTTTTAGTGACTTTTTTGTGGCTTATTATCTTGTTAATATTCTCTTACAAATTTGGTGTTTTGTTGCGTTTACAATTTATTTAAAAGGTTCGCTCCCTTGGTACTTTAGTGGTACGTTCGAAAAAGGTAGATACATTATATCCATAAGCGGGACTCAAATTCAACGACAATGCATTAACGCGTGTAGTTTTGAATGTGGTATCAGTCAACTTACGGCTTGATGTTGAAATCAAAGTAAAATGACAAATAAAGAATAGACAAATTGTAACTGTCAACGTCAACTGTCAACGTTATAACATAATTGTCAATGAGTAATTTCATGAGTAAATGATTACATTAGAAACATAATTGATTTTCGACTTGGTTTGTTCTTGAAGTCTGAAGGTGCAGTATCTCATTCCTTAGTGCTTCTCGTATTTCAAAATATGATATTATCAATATTCGATATAAATCTCACATTTTGAATTGAATAGACTCTATACTCAAAAGTCCACAATTTTTCAACTACGTCCGCAACAATAGGTGTTTTTCTTTTTAAGTTCAGAATATAGCTCTGAACAGAGTTCGATCATGTTGAGAATGTTCTAAATATCCTCTGAACCAAGCGTGCTTTGAGCGCTCTGAGTTGTTTATGAAACACACCTAAGCACTTAGCTGTCACAATTTTTTATTCTGAGCTTATAGAGTGCACTGTGAACAATTTAAAAAAAAATCTCAGAACGAAAAAAGAAACACATATTCTTAGCTCTTAGCACTCCGAAATAAAAAAAATAAACAAATTTCATATGTATTTTGACAACTCAGGCTTTGCTCTGAACTTTAAAAAGAAAAACGCCTATGAGATCAGATTAATCTTGACTAGAGCGTTCTCTCTACAGATTGTAACACGACTTTCGTTTTTGTGTTCCTCTTCAACTCTACGTCTCAGGAAAGTACCTTCTTATTTGGAATTTTTAAAAATAATGATTTGTTTGAAAATTTCGTAAGAAAAATGTTCGACGGGAAAAATGTATGCAACTAATTCGGTAAATTAACTGTTAATAGGCTTCAAAAGTAATACTTATAGTCTAAGAGCCGGTAGCAAATTTTGGGAGTAGAGTCATATGTGTGGGTATACATATTTGAAATCCTTAAGGGTTCGGTGGAATTTCAATCGGCTTTTTCGAATTTCGGAAAGTTTTCTTATACGAGCCCAAACGCAAAATAGTTGGACTACCTATGATAAAAAACAAAAATTTTGTGATTCTTAAATTCTATCAAAAATAAAATCAATATTTTGGTATTTTTCTTAAGATGTATTTATTTTGAATAGGAATAAGTAACAAAAACAAAATGTCTTCAATTAAATAACGGTATAGAGCAATCTTACAAAATAAAATAACGATTTAAACATTTTTTTAAGTGCAAAATAGTTGGCCTATGGGTCTTAATTTTTATTTTACCATGGTGTTACGTCGCCTTTGGCCTTGATAACTGCTTCTATGGGTCGTGTCATTGTGTCAACTAATTTTTGACATTCTTCGTACCAAAAGACTCCCAAATATTTATGATTTTAGCTTTAAGGTCTTGAAGAGTCCGGCATGGGTCTTTTCGCAGTTTTTGATTCATTTTATGCCAGCCAGTTTCAATTGGTGAAAGATCAGGGCTGCTGGAAGGCCATTTCAGTAAAGGAATATCTTCAGCAGATAACCACGCCATTGTAGACCTTGCAGTATGACAAGAAGCTACATGCTGTTGGAAAATATAGTCTCCATCACTAGTTTGAAGTCGTGGTATTGATGGGAGAAGCTCATTTTCCAGAATATCATGTACTTGGCAGCATTGCCAATTCCATTTACAAAATGTAAATTGCCCAAACCCCGCCCCGACATGCATCCCCATATCATTAGAGATGCTGGAAACTTGACCGTTTTTTTAAGGCAATCTTTGTGAAAAACCTCTTGAATTTTTAATGATTCGTTTTCGTTCGTCGCCCACGCAAACTTCAAACCTGAACTTATCACTCCAAATAACGGACCGCCATTGACTTAAAGTCCAGTTTTTACGTTGTTTGGCCCACTCTAGCCGCTTTTTCTTTTGTTTAGGTGTTAAAAGTGGTTTTTCTTTGGCCTATGTTTTTAACGAATTAAAATTGCTCTAATTTAAATAAATCTAAAACAAACCTTATAAAATTTGTATCCAATTTTTTTCATAGTCCGTTTGCAAGTGTCGACCGAAACACTTTTTTTTATTCTTTCCCTCCATTGAACAGTTATTGCAGCGGCCGTTTGACGTCGATTTTCTTTTATTATTTTTTTTTAAACTCGGCAATCTCGAGGTTTTGCAATTAGTGGGCATCCCGTTTTTTTACCGATCTCCACATTTCCACTATTTTTGAACTTTGAGATAATGTTTCGAATTGATGAGCGCGGTAAATTGAATTGTTTTGCGATTTTATAGCTCGATAATCCCGTTTCGAAGACTTTATTTATGGATTCCCTAAGGTCTCTTGATAATGCAACGCCAAGCACCATGGTTGACATTAAACTGTTGCTGGCTTGCATTAAACAGGAGATCAATAAACAACAAAACAAATGCATGTCATTTTTTTAATAACGGTTAATTGAAAATCTATTTAAATCTTCATAGGCCAACTATTTTGCATCCCAGAGAGAGTAGTCCAACTATTATGCACTATCTTTGTTTGAGAGAATGCAAACTGGAGCCATATGTGGTTTCTCGAATTTAGTTCTGTTTGGTCTAATTTACTTATTAAATGTAATTTATTACATCGAAAAAAACAAAATTTAAAAACAACTGCTTGGAGACCAGAAAATATAGGCACATAAAAAATGTTAATTTGTTAATTGATGAGTAGGCCAACTATTTTGCGTTTGGGTCGTATAACGGAAGAGGATATAGCGAAAATTAAAAAATTCGTTTGTAAATTGTACCAAACAACGGCCCTTAATGTGAATGAGGCCCGTTTTGAGATGTTTTACAAAACTTGTAAGCCTACATCCAAAAATTTTTTTAAAAATATTAAAAGTAGGTAAGTTAAAAATTAAGAATCCTAAGTTATGCTTTAACATTTTATCTGAAGGTTTTGAAGGAAGTCTATTGCCTCCGAACAAAAGCGTTCTATTAGAGCAAATAAATCGTTGTAACTAAAGGGTGATTTTTTTGAGGTTAGGATTTTCATGCATTAGTATTTGACAGATCACGCGGGATTTCAGACATGGTGTCAAAGAGAAAGATGCTCAGTATGCTTTGACATTTTATCATGAATAGACTTACTAACGAGCAACGCTTGCAAATCATTGAATTTTATTACCAAAATCAGTGTGTTTCGCGCTTTACGTCCGATTTATGGTCTACATAATCGACCAAGTGAGCAAACAATTAATGCGATTGTGACCAAGTTTCGCACTCAGTTTACTTTATTGGACATTAAACCAACCACACGAATGCGTACAGTGCGTACAGAAGAGAATATTGCGTCTGTTTCTGAGAGTGTTGCTGAAGACCGTGAAATGTCGATTCGTCGCCGTTCGCAGCAATTGGGTTTGTGTTATTCGACCACATGGAAGATTTTACGCAAAGATCTTGGTGTAAAACCGTATAAAATACAGCTCGTGCAAGAACTGAAGCCGAACGATCTGCCACAACGTCGAATTTTCAGTGAATGGGCCCTAGAAAAGTTGGCAGAAAATCCGCTTTTTTATCGACAAATTTTGTTCAGCGATGAGGCTCATTTCTGGTTGAATGGCTACGTAAATAAGCAAAATTGCCGCATTTGGAGTGAAGAGCAACCAGAAGCCGTTCAAGAACTGCCCATGCATCCCGAAAAATGCACTGTTTGGTGTGGTTTGTACGCTGGTGGAATCATTGGACCGTATTTTTTCAAAGATGCTGTTGGACGCAACGTTACGGTGAATGGCGATCGCTATCGTTCAATGCTAACAAACTTTTTGTTGCCAAAAATGGAAGAACTGAACTTGGTTGACATGTGGTTTCAACAAGATGGCGCTACATGCCACACAGCTCGCGATTCTATGGCCATTTTGAGGGAAAACTTCGGAGAACAATTCATCTCAAGGAATGGACCGGTAAGTTGGCCACCAAGATCATGCGATTTGACGCCTTTAGACTATTTTTTGTGGGGCTACGTCAAGTCTAAAGTCTACACAAATAAGCCAGCAACTATTCCAGCTTTGAAAGACAACATTTCCGAAGAAATTCGGGCTATTCCGGCCGAAATGCTCGAAAAAGTTACCCAAAATTGGACTTTCCGATTGGACCACCTAAGACGCAGCCGCGGTCAACATTTAAATGAAATTATCTTCAAAAAGTAAATGTCATGGACCAATCTAACGTTTCAAATAAAGAATCGATGAGATTTTGCAAATTTTATGCGTTTTTTTTTTAGAAAAAGTTCTCAAGCTCTTAAAAAATCACCCGTTATGTATATATGCCATGTTTGGAAAAATGCAATAGCAAGCAAAGCAATAAATCTTTCTTCTTTTCACTGTGGCTGGGCAATAGGGGAAGACAATATTGTGAAGATCAAGTGGTTCAACGGGGTTGCAGCCCCCGAAAAATTAGAAAATATTATGAATACAGAAAATGATTCATCCCATAGCGAAGAATAAACAGAAAATTATTATTCGACAGACTATATTCTGAAGAGGAATAACTTTTCTATGAACAAAATGTAACGTTTATTATAATATATATACTTTTTTTGCATTGATGTTATTAAATATTAGATACAAATTGAATTGAAATTTTCTGATTTTTTGGTGTATCAATTATTTGGTTATATAAGAAAAGAAAAAAGTTTTTGAGGTTTTTAGTTGAAAAACGCATTTGAAAATACTTAAATGGCGTCTGAGAGGCTCAAGGCTGAAAACAAAAAGTGTGAGGCCGACATTTTGATAATCAGGAGAATTTTTCTGGTTTTTTGGTGTATCATTTATTTGGTTATACCTTGAACTTAAAAAGTTGATTTTCTTGCAAACTTAACAGTCGTCTGTCAGGGCGAAGGCTGAAACCGAATCGTCTGAGGCCTATATATTTTAAATCAGTCAACAATCCTCTATTGTTTCTATATAAATTAAAGTGGTTATACCCTCTACACAAAAAAGAATTTTGGTTATACCTCCAGTCCCAAAATTTGCTACCAGCTCTTAGTAGTCTATTAACTCAAAGTTTTATAGCATTTTTTGTCAAGTCTTAGTAACGGTTTTTGTTTGTTTTCGGCAGCCATGGTTTTTCGCATGCAAGAGCTTTTAAAATGATTGGTGATAATAACATCATTGACTCATTTACGTCACTCCGACATCGTCGTAATGTTTCTTGCCTCACCCTTTTTTACCGTTATTTTAACGGACTATGATCTAGTGAAATAGCCAGCTGCATTCCTCCCCTTAAACAATTTAACCGTAATACTCGCACTTCTAGGAATGCCCATCAGTTTACCCTTGAGCCCAATTTCGGCCGTACTGTGAAGTACAGAGATTCGTTCTTCAGCCGTACTACGCGAATGTGGAATTCTTTGCCACGCTCTGTCTTTCCCAGTCATTGCAATGTTCAAGAATTCAAAACCAATGTACACCGACACCTCCTTTCTAACCCTTCCCTTTTTTTTAATGCTCACACTATGTCTCTGGCATATTAAGGGTATACAAACCCCTTGAGTGTGCGTCGATTATAACAAAAAAAAAAAAAAAAAAACCTTTAAGACCTTCTTTTCATGGTTTGCGCAAGTATTCTTTTCGTAACTTCTCCGTTATTTGGGAAGTTAAAATTTTGTATGTGTAATAAGAACTTTCTCCTTGTTCAGGATTAGAGCCGTTGTAAAGTCGAAGTAACTTTACTCCGTCGCTAAAACGAGTTAGTAAATAAGGCTGTGAAAATTAAAGAGTACATTTAATACTTTTAGAAAAATTTTTTATGTAGGTATGTATGTATAACCTATCCAAAAAGCTTTTTAAATAAAATATATATTCGGTTTTGGTCTTATTAGAACCAGGATTTAAAAATTAAGTCATATATTATTATGTTTAGATAGTATGTACTAAGATATCATACATTTTTCAAGATAAAAAAAAAAACTTCAAAAAACAACATTGAAACATTAATATTCATTGTTATGGTCAACCAAACGTTCTTACCAAATTTGAAGATTGTAAGAATTAGAAGGTTTCTCCATACCATTTTACTGTACCATTAAGAATACATTCCAGATTTAGTGATTCAATGAATGGATGATAATTTAAAAATCTTTTGTGACACCCACAGTGTGAGGTTTCAAGTGGATACGAGGCTTAAATAAAAAGTATGTCAACAAATTGTTGAATTTAATTCATACGGATTAAACAAATCCGTAGATATTTTTAGATTTTAGTTTGAAAAACAAACGACAAATTTTGACCACAGATAGATGTTAAGTCCGGACCCTATCGGTAAAATCTGTGACCTTTCTATGAATTAATTAAGAAATACAGTCAACAGTGTTGACCTAGGGGAACGTCTGTAAATTTCATATTTGTCTCATATACATACATGCGCTTTAACCGAATGTTTTGTTTTTTTGTAATTCTTTGAAAACCGGTTGATGTACATACTAGTACTTTATTAAATTTGTCTGGTATTCAAACGTTATTACTTTTTGACTCGCCCTTGAAAAGGAGCAAAGCCCGACAAACAATGTTTTTGATTCTTTTTAAGTGATTAATTTAATCAATTTGAATTCAAATCTTCTGAAAAGTCTTAAGTAGGCATCTGAACTTCACAGCATAAACTTGCTTTCTATACGCATTTTTTATTTAAATTCATTTAGACACAATAGATACCTTATTGACTTTTTAAGTGATTAAGATTGATGCGTAGAAATAACACTTGTTTGATTAATTTGTGGACTTAAACACGAATTACACTTGATTGAATGCGATTTGTGTTCTTTAAATTTATATCAATTAGTATATATTAATCACTTGTCGAAAATGACTACACTTTTTATTAAAAAGGTCTTTTTAACAAAAAACAAAAAAAGACACCCACGTGGCCGATGTATCTTTTCATAAAGTAACCGTAATAAAAAACAAACCTTCTTAATAGGCCGCTAGTAAACGACTGAATACTGAAGAGAGAGTAAAGACTGGACTGAAGAATGAAGTGTTAAGTATATAAAATTCTCTGAATTACTTGATAAATTACAACAACAGATAACAGCATGGTAAAGGAATGTTTGTGTACCACTACCACTAGATTGAGTATAAGAGAATTGGGCAGCTATTTACTTATAGTCCACGAGGTGGTGTTATGTTTGAAGCGTTATGTACTGCAGTGATACAAAAAATAGTATCATCAATCCATCCATTTTTCCAAAATCATTGGTTCAAACCAAAACAAAATTCGCTTATTTGAAACTACATATATTCGTTCTTGTTGATTCTCATCGTTATTGGGGATGTTTCGTTTATTTTAACAGCCTTATGTACTAACTCGTTTTAGCGACGGAGTAAAGTTACTTCGACTTTACAACGGCTCTAAACCTGAAAACCTTATTTATAATGAAAATGCACGAGGAATAGCGGTGGAATAAGCTAAAACTGGTTCATAGGAGGTTTAAGGCCGTTTTAGTATCTAAATGTCATTTTGAGATGACATCTTGTGAAATTTACAAAAAGGAATGTAAGCAATTTTTTTTCGTTTCTTACTAAGACAAAAAGGATAGATATTTGGCATAAATTATTTATATTTTCCAAACGCTCTAGCAGTTGTACGGTATTGGGAATGCAATGTGTTTTGGTTGGTACATTCATTTATTGGATTTGAACTTTATACAATCCAATTTTAAATGTATCCAATTTCCAATATGCATACAATGATAATAAAATGAATAATAATGGAAATCAGCTGGGGTTTTTGTTTGTGTATAATAACCAGAGTTTTAGATTGGTGACCTTTTTTCCCAGTATATTTGACATAAGGAAGGCGTAGCTAATACGGCTAAGAAAATATATATTAAAAAGGGATTTGTTTGACGTGGCGTAAACTCGAAGTAAGTGCTTCGGCTCGGTTTAACTATTCCGAGGTTGAACCCAGTATAAGTGAAAAATAATAAATAAGGCTGTAAAAGTGGTGCAAGTCCAATTGTTGAGATTGAGATAGAATATTTCTATAAAATCAATTGCAATTTAACGGTTTCTGTTCTTCTAAATACAAAATATTTATCAAAAGATATGTTTTGCCTCTCTTGACTTCAGACAGAGGTATGTATCTTGAAATTTTTATTTAACGTATTCACCCTTATTCCGATAGTCGTTTTACTAAAACGCCAGTAAAACGACAAGGCTCTAGAAACGAAAATTGGAATTTTATTGAAACGACTATCGTTACAATGCTTAGAAAAGTGAAGAACATAGAAAACGCTGCCCTTTTCGTATTATTTAAAAACCAAAATGTGGTCTCTGGAGCCTTCTCGTTTTAAAGGCGTTTTATTAAAACGACTATCGGAATAAGGGTGATTATATCGTAGGTTTTTTTTAATAAAAAAATGAATTTATACCACGTTTGAGATCGAAGGTTCATATGCACATATCTAAATTTATTTATTTTTTATAAATAAATTTACTTATGAGATTTTTTCAAAAAATGTTTTCCCTTTTCTCTACCTTTTTTCAGCGGAATTTCAATTACAAACCGCATAGCTATGAACATCGATAAAAGAATAAGACCATTTGATAGCCCTTGACCCCTGCTATTTTGCATACATTAATGATAATGCAATAGGAAAGTCAGTCATCCGGATAAGAAAACACTATAGTTTTTCCCGTCCATTTTCATTTTTCAAGTTTCAAAACGGGAAGCTTAATACCGCCTTGAGGCCAGATAGATCTTCATTGAAAAGAGTCACCCAGTTTTGTTCTTATAATTTTGCTTGTCAAACAACCTTAAATTCCCTTCAACTAGCTTTAAATAACTATTAAAGATAATCTCCAGATTTGAAGAATTATTTGCAGTTATTAGAAGTACGATTGGTATTGTTACTTCAGGTTGGAATTGGCGGTTTGAAGCTATTCACTGGCCGTTGAAGTATTCTCAAGTAATCAAACCTTGTGGATATGTTAACTTCTTATTTGATCTACCGGCCTTCACAATCAAGTTCATTTCTGTTCAAAGAAGAATTAAAGGTTAAAAGATTCAGAATTAACATCACTCCAATGATGAGTCTGATCTTCTGCTTTTCTGCGTCAGCAATACGTCACAATGTATGACAATTAAGTCATGATCAAGGAACGCATGTTTGCTAAAGTCATAATGTTCGATCACATCATTTGCGGAGCAACTCTTCAGTAAAAAAACAGAGTTGACGAACAAAATATTGAAAAGCCAGATAGCTTATTCGTAAACCTCAAATGCGTTTGCTAAAAAATTGATTGCCTTTGATCAAAAAGGATTTGTGCATGCAGGACTATCATATCTCACCATAGCATATGCATCGAAAAATGACGATCATTTCAAAATCAAATTGAAATTTTCGAAAACAGTCATAAGTACGAGTAGATCTGTAATATTGACATGTGTTCTTCTTTATTGTAAAAAAAATAAAATGCACGACTGGGTCGCACGAACTTGCTCTTATGTAGAAGACTAAGAATTTCAAAAATCAAAGTTATTAGAGAAAAACAGTTCATAATCATAAAATTCATTTTTTAAATGACCAAAAAAACTTCTTTAGTAGTTGAAGCTAAAAGTAGGATGCCATGTGATTGAAGCAAATATAGTTTTATGCAAAAACAAAAATTATAATTCATTGTAGTGGTTTCTTAAAAAAAAAAAGCTTTTATATACAAAACTTTTAAAACATTTTTAAGAGCAAAATTTGGTACGCCAACTCAAATTTTTTTATTATTATACGAATGAAAAATAAATTTTCAAGAAAAAATTGATTCTTTTTTTCAAAAATTCAAAAAATATTTTTTTTAGTCTTGAAATGCAATATTTTTTTAAACGTTTTAGAAGCTTCTCTATAAGAAATTTCATTAGAATCCGTTATGTCAATAATGAGAAATTCAAAATTCAAAAAAATGGTTCTATGGTAGGTACAGTAAGTAATATCTTGATTTTAAAATTTTTCTTATCAAATTATAGATCGTACAAATTAATCGAAAGAAAAAAATTTTTAGATTTAAAATTTTACTATTTTCGAAAACCATTTTTTAACATTTGTAAAGAAGGTACAGTTATTTTGGTAAAACAATTTTTTTCTCAAATCTTGTAGATTATATTAAGAAATTTTTATTTATCAAGTTTTAAGAAAATCGGGCATGGGGTTTTTGAAATATTGAGTTTTGAAAAAAAGAAATTTTTTTTTATATTTGAGAACGCAATAATATTCAAACTGCTTGCTTTAGCATACAAAAATTGATCAAAATCGGTTGTACTATTTTTAAGAAAAACAAAAACAAGAAAATGGTTTTATGGGGGGTACCAAAAATAACCATTTTTTGGAAAATTTTTGTAACCATTTCCTAGCTTTAACTAAATGATTTTTTTAAATTTTTTTTTTAATTCTATGGGAGTTTTTGAGAAAAAAAAATATTTATAAAATTTCGAAAAAAAATCGTATGGCCGGTACTGTTATTTTTGGTCTTAAAAAAACGAGCCGTTTAGGCTGTAGTCCAACACACAGACAGACAGAATTGATAGACCCACTTTTTTCGTCTTCGCTATCATCGCAATATCAACTTTGATCGAAATCTCGAGTTCAATTTTTTTACGAATGCATAACTTACCTTATAGTACCTATAGTATATTTGCATGTATCCAGCTGGCTAGTCTATATACGAATAATAATCGTTATATATTTTATTATTTTCATAATGAGTTTTTCTATATAGACTTCTTCGATTCTATATTTTTATAAGATGTTTCTTAACAATGAAAGCAGGATACTATAGTATCTATAAGTCGCAAGTAAAAAACATTAAAAAAAAAAAAAAACCTGTATTAAGGGTAACACTCAAAGAACCGTTTTTTTCGCTTTTCATTTATTTTACCTATACTCCAAGCTAGTTTTTGTGGATGTTATTCTACGTACGTTATTCTACGTTTGCTGCCGAAGCCTTCGTTTTGCAAAAGCCTTTCGCTTTCAAAAAGATCTTCGTTATGAAAATCAACTCAAGAAATATTCCTGAAGAAAGAAAACTTGTTAATGACCGACGGTATAGCTTTCTCAGCAACTGGTGATCTGATATTAAATCTGACCGAAAAGTTTAACCATCTTACAACCTTTGTTTATTTTTTTAAATTTATTTTTCAACTCTTAAAAATAAAAACCAACAACAAAAATTATATAAATATTAAGTTTAATAAGAGATTTATTTTTAAATTACATATTGTATTTACATAAAAACAAAAAAACATAAAATATAGGTAAACTCAACAAAACATTAATTTTGACTTCTTCTTCGCTTATCAAAAAAAAAAAACTTAAATAATCATTTTTAACTGTAAGTTTTTTTTTGGTATAGTTATTCATAGTAAAAACAGAAACATGAATCTTAATTCATGATCATGATAATATTTATTAGTGTAAATGCAAAATCTACTTGTAAATATATTAATTAATAAAAAGAATTATGTCATATGTTTTATTTTGATTATATTTTTAAACATTTGTGGGTGCATCCATTCCACAAATAATAGACTTCATCACAGAAGCAGCAGCAAGAGATGAAAAGTTTTGCCATTTACGTGTGGACATTCCGTCTTTGTAATCGGATATGCCTAAATGAAAAGGGGAAAAATACGTTAACAAAAAATTATAATTAAATGTGACATGTTGAATTTAAATTACCCTTCACTAAAATAAAACTCTCTCTGCAATTTCCAATAATACTGTCGAGCACCGAACTCATTTCTACGTCAGTCGCAAGCAGACCATGGTTTTTAACAAAATTCATACGTAGGCCATCATTTCGGACTAAATCGCGTCCAGATCCAATTGGTCCTAAATGCAAGCGCGATCTTGGTAATCCATCTACCACGTCATCTCCAGATATCGGGTGTGCAACTTCGATTACTTCATTATTGCCAATATTCATGAATAGCTTATCTGTATTTAACGCTGGTCTATTAAAATCTGTGTCGGTTTTCATGGAAAGATTCTTTAGGCCGTCTTTGAGGTATTCTTCCCAAGGGCGTTTGCTTAGCATGTTAGCGTGCAAGCTTTCTGCGATTTGTTGAAGAGAATCATTCACGGGGAAATATGTTTTTAAATCCTCGCCACTACTATAGACATAGACATATGGTTTCTCAGCTTTATTATTTAAACCCCTGTAAGAAAAATAATTAGTTTTCAAAAAAGTATGTACAAACAGTGAACAAGATAGTTTTTTATTAAATAGAGAATTACTTGTTCAGTCTTCTTTTTAAACAACTTTTTAAGTTTAAATTAAGATAAGGTCGAATTAAAAGGAAATGTATCCTGAAAAATACAGTCTTATTTAAATTATGAAATACGTACCTAACAATTTAGACAGTTATTATTGCTTAAAGCCTTGGCGCAAAATTTTAAACAGCTTAGTATTAAGGTTTTAGTATGAATTACTTCACAATTTGCTAACTTTAAAGTAGAATACTAACTCATTCTTAATTTTAAACGTTTTCTACCTAGTATCGTACTTAAGCAATTTTCTTAACAAATTGCTCCTGAACACACCCAAAACAGTGACAATTTAGTGCAAGAAACTAAGTAAGCATACCTTTTGTGGCGTTTGTAAATATCAAAGAGTCATTTGAAGTTACCACGGTACTAAACAAAAAAAATAGGTATTCATAGATTTTAACTTTAATAAAAGGGCAGTAAAAGTGATGCTATATTCGATTAAAATTTGCAAAATCGTTATTTTAATCAAGTGTCATACTAAAACAGCTTTAAAATTGTATTAATTCAACTAAAATTTGGCGCCCTTGTATTAAAAATTGGATGCGAATTAATAATAATGCTCCAAACAAGAGAGAGATTTCAAATCCCAACCCTCGAAACTAAACATACTAAACAGAACGTCCCATCCCAATGTGTCTCAAGAGTAGGGTTTCCAGAACATAATTTTTAAAGAGACCATGTTTTTTTTCGACTCCATCCTTTTGTACACTCACTTTTGTTATAAAATTCTTTTTTGGGTTCTCTTTTTTTATACGTCTCTTTTTGTATTTTCTTCCATAAGTAGATTTTTGAAAGGATTGCCGTACATCTTCAAAACAAATTTTTACCTAAACAGGCGATGAGCAAGAGAAAGTTGGCCCTAGCAAGGTATCCGTTCGGAGCGGAAAATTGTCCGCAACGCATACTTTGTCGGAGGTTCAAATTGCTTTCGAGGTATCCTATCGGAAAGAAAAATAATACACAAATGCGTTGGCGTAATTTGTTCCGCGAAGTATTTGTGTCGGATGAAATCGGAAAAACAATTGCATTTAGCTGTCAGAAATTTCACAAATAAAGCAATTGATCGCGTTTCAACGCAGTTCACCGGGTGCGTTAAAATAATGTCGGAGAAAAATTCCAAACAGCTGTTCGGAAGAATACCTCGAAGCAAAAATCCTCCGAATCGTATAAAATCGGAGAATTTTCCGCTCCGAACGGATACCTCGCTAGGGCCAAGTGTGTGTTCAACCAAGAAGTTCAAACAGATTGTTACCAAAACAAATTACCAAAAACATAATGCTTTTTGCACTATTTGTGAAACTAAAGTTTCTATAGCTAACAAAGGACTTCATGATTTGGAACAAAATGTATTGTAATATTTTTACTAGGTTCGTTAAATAAAACTTATTACTCTTTTTAGTATTTCTTCTTTATTCACACTTTCCAATTCAAAACAATAAATCTCAATTTATAATCAACTCAAATACTTTTATTCAAATTTAAATCACACTTGTTTAATAACACAATCCAATAAGCAATACTTTGGCACACTTTCATAATCAAAAATCAACTGTGTGCCGCTCACCGTAAACACTCCCTTATATACTCAAATTAGTTGTTCTCGAAGGTTCTCGTCTTGGAATGTTCTAGATGGTTGGAATTAGGGGAAATACATTTGACATTGGAAAAGAGCTTTTTGTTTCTTCCATAAATTAGATATGCAATTTTCCAACAGATGGCGCTGTAGGAGTATAAAGCTCTGTTCGCAACAGTAACATCAAAAAAACATGAAAGTGCTGTGGAAGCAGGTGATATGTCTGCTACACTTCCTTCACTGTTTGTGCCAAGATACACCAAACTCGATGACAAAATAGCCGCTGTCGAGGGAACCTTGGCTTTTCATCCTCTCAAGCACCATTTTAGCTTCCGTTTAACGGATTGTTGCAGTAAGTTATTCCAAAATTTATTTAATGATTCAGATATCGCAAGACGTCTTTCATCGACCCATACAAAAACTAGACCAATCCAATAGCATGTCAAAGCTCCGTTCTGTATGGAAAATATTTTGAAAGCCATCGCTTGAACACCTTTTATGTTCCTGTTAACAGATAAAAGCAACAACGGTAACATTTAAATTTTCCCGCTTTCAATTCAATTCTTCAACAAGAAAACCAGAATTCAAACCAAATTAGTTCATTTGGATAAATTGTACAATGAAAATTTGGAAACAAACTTTTTTTTAGAGTCCTTAGAAAAAGAGAAATGAATTGCGTTCTCTGCTCATAACTGCAATACAAATTTCAGAGGCTTAAAAAGAGCAGACTTATAACTTCTATGGAGAAAGATTTGGTTGGCATTGGTTATTCGGTTCACAGTATCTCGAATGCAGTAAAATGTGTTTTTGACAATATATACAGTTAGAACTGAAAATCTTAAAGACTTTTGTGCTTCTATTAAAGTTGAATATAAAGATTTGCTTCGTCACTGTACCACTAGTTGGCTTTCTGTATTCCCAGCTATTAATGGGGTTTTGCAAGTAAATCCGGATTTAAAAACATATTTTTTATGTTTTGAAAACTGCCCCGCTGCGCTCTTTTGAAAAAGTTTTTCGAGTCTTACTTATCTGAAGCGTTTGTATATTTTGTACATTCACTCAAATTTTTGTTTAACGAAAAGCCCAAAGGGATGGAAAAAGGAAATAATTCACTTTTAGAAGTTTCAAAACAATTCAAGACTCCCTTCAGATAGTTTTGAAAAACCGATACAATCCGTTTTTTTTTCCACTTATAAAATCAATCCCCAATAATTAAAATAAAAAGGGATTTGTAAGTGAAGTAGAATGCTTTAAAAAAGAATGCTATAACTGTTACCAAAAATATTTTAGAAAAATGGACACATCAATTTAAAGACTTTATATGCTTCATCCAGTGATGAGCTTAGAAAAAAACAATAGCCCGGGAAATGTAGAAAAATGTTGCGAATTTTTGATTTGGAAAAATGTTTCACTTGATTGCAACCCATTGGTGCAAACCATTTCGACCAGTTTTGTAATCTAGGAATATTTTTAGATGTGTAACGAAAAAATAAAGAGTTTCGGAAAAAGATTGTCTGTTAGAAAATGGGTTAATATTATTTGTTCCTCAAATAATTCTGAACTTTATTCCGAATTATTGAAAAATTGTCAGTTTTTTTTGTATACAGTACGTATGGGTTCATAGTTGACCAACGAAGGAACTGTTTAAAAGTGGAAACTGTCAAGTCACTAATAATAGAAGGATTTAAACTGTCAAAAGCTACCGTACATTTTTAAATTAAAGTAGATACCTTTCACAAAAAAGAAGTTGTGTTAAATATGAACACTCAAAGTAATAAGAGGGATTATAATTTTGTTCTAGAATTGTTTCTTAAAATTTTCCAAACTGTTTTAATGTACCTTAGCATTTTAAAACCCATTTTAAACATTCCTAAACACTTTCAGCCTTATTTATTAACTAGTTTTAACGACGGAGGAAAGTTATTTCGACCTTACAACGACTCTAATTTTGAAAAGCTTATTTATAAAAACATACATGAGGAATAGAGGCGGAGTAAGCAAAACCTGGTCAATAGGAGGTTTAAAGCCGTTTTAGTATCTAAATGTCATTTTGAGATGGCATCGCGTGAAATTTACAAAAAGGGTATTAACAATTTGTTTTCCTTTTTGTAACTAAGACAAAATAGATAGTTGTTTTGCATTTTTAAATGATTTATATTCTTTAAACGCTCTATCTAGAAGAAAAAGAATACCAAAGCAGTCCCATGAAACTGAAAGATGCAGATTTCCGCTCGAAGTATCGATTTTCGAAAGAAAATTTGAAAAAATTAATAGCTATAGCTCTGCCTTTTCTAAACCATGAGAAAATAGTAGAGCATATCTCAATTGATTTGCAAGTGAAGGTATTGTATAATAATGGAATTCAGCTGGGGTTTGTTTACGTTTATAATAACCAAGTATAGATTGGTGATATTTTTGAAAATATATTTGACACAAGGAAGGCGTAGCTAAAACGGCTAAAAAATATTTTATAAATAAGGATTTGTTTGATGTAGCGAAGTAAGTGCTTCGTCTCGATTTAACTATTCCGAAGTTGGACCGAGTATTAGTGAAATTATGATTATTATTATTAATTAATAATAAATAAGGATGTTTAAGATTACCTCATAAAATTACTTAAAATGCAAGCTATTAATGTGGACTTTGAACGAATTTGAAACTTCTAAAACATCTCAATTATATAAATATGTAAAAGTAGAGCTTTATTTTTTTCGCTCTGGTTAGTGGTTGTAAAGACAAAAAGTAAACTTCAGTTAGGCGCTGTCGAATTTATTATATTTATACCTTTGACACTTATCATTTATAATGTCTTTGTTTAAAAGATGTTTTCCCTAAAAATTACTATATAATATATGTATATTTAAAAAATTAAATATAAAATACTTTAAAAAAAATATACTATAATTATGACTTTGAAAGAGAACAACTTACCTTCCCAATAGCGCCTTATTCTTGTCAACATATGATATAACGACATCACCCAACCGGACGTGCTTTTTGTAATCTGTGTAATGTGGAACACCACCAGCGACACCAACGATGAAAACATAATCAACTTTCTGGAATGTACCCAAAAGCCTGGTCGTGGTATTCCCAGTCGCAGTCATAGCTTCCCTATTACTACCGACTGATGGAAGTTTTGTGCTTACAATTCGATGTGCACCAATGTTGCCCAGAGTGTAGACGTTCGACTCACCTAAAGAAAATGAAATAGATAACGATATAGCGGAGGATACTAGTTTTTTGAAAATGAACTTGTACAATGGCATAGTTGTGGTGTTGTTATGTCTGTGATGGAATATCATACAAAAATAAAAGGAAAGAATCTGAAAAATCTGTTGAATAAATTAAATTAATAACACATCATGTTGGTGTTCTACAGGGTTAAAGTACAAAGTTTCAAACAAAACGTGTAGATGGATTTTAAAAATACAACATAGGGTTTTGCCATAAAGACATCGATTGTTTAGGGAAAAATTAATTTAAACAACTTTAAAGGACACAAACAATAAACGAAAGGAATCGTCATTCTCCATATATACAAAGTTATAACATGTTTTTTAAATGAGTAGTAAAGTTTGATTTGAACAAGTTAATCTTAAAGTCTGCGGCAATTTTACTTAGCAAAATGAAACGCAGAAAACGCCCATCAATCAAACGTGACAACCACATTTTCCCTTTCTTTGATATTCATAAGACGACATTTTAAGACAGTTGCAACATTGCAAATTCAAAATGCAAATTCAATTACAAAATACAATTAGAAAAATTGTAAAAAAAAAAATCGGAAAAATTGAAATTGGAACATTATCACCCCAGTTGCAGCCTTTTCCTTTTTAGGGCTTAGGAGCATAGAATTTCGTCATTTTGAAAGTTTCAATGTGCTTTTTTTTACTTTATTCCTATGTTATGGAATGCCAAAAAGGCTTTAAGCCTTCTAAGGTATAAAGCAATAGCTAGTTATATTGATTATATAAATATATCATTCGCAAATTTATTTAACCAAGTAGCAAATCAATTTAACTTAAGCGCAAGTAACACAAGTGGATTTAAACTATGAGCAATTCAAATCGATTTTCTAATAGTTCAAATTTCTATTTGCTTATTGGGTTAAACCAATTTGTGTTAAGGTTGAAATGATTTGCTATTTGGTTAAATAAATTTTGGAATGATATATTAATGCAAATTCCAAAATGAAATTTAAATATGAACTTTATATTTGAAGTTTAAGTAGGTACGTATACTGACAGCTCCGTGGGCGTGGATAAGAATAGAAGCTTATTCAAAAGTAGTTCAATTGCGGTTAATTTTTGTATAGATATAAAAAACCTATATGTATGAATCTAATTTCAAGTAAGATGAACATAATGTATAAATGTTCTGAAAAACTATTAATAAAAGCCCTAGGCAGCGCTGCCAATTTGATACAATTGTATTAGATTGCATTTTCCGAAAAAAAATGTACTGCCACAAAATTTAATAATCTGAACTAATTTTCAAAATACCTACTCTCAAGACATCTGTTACAAAATTATTCACAAAATAATTCGCTGTACATTTTCTTTAAACGCAGCAAATTTGTTGTGAATATCCCAAAAGCTCAAATGACATAAAAAATTAGTTGAATACTAATAAAATGCACGACTGGGTCGCACGAACTTGCTCTTATGTAAAAGTACTTTGGAATTTAAGATACATTTTATAAATATAAAACATGAATTTAAAATGAAATTGCCGTCTGATTTCTAGAAAAGTATGAATTTATGCAAACAAACTTTAAAAAATCGTTTTATTATTAAATAAATAAATTTTTTATATAAGAAATTTCTTTAAAATTTCAAGAAAAAAATGTGGGATGTGAATTTTTAGTATTTAATAATATTGATTTTAGAAAATAATTTCAAAAAATAATCGTTCATAGGTTTTGAAGATATTGATTTTTCAAAAAAAAATTTTTTCAAAAAAAACCAAAAAATAATTTTTCGAATATTTTTATATACAATATTATTTTAAACTTAGGGGGACTCCTGCTGAAAATTTTTGGTTAAAATCGTTAGAGCCGTTGATGAGAAAGTCGAAAATCAAAAAAACGGTTCTATGACAGGTACCGTTAATAACATTTTGCCCCAATTTTTTTTACCAAAACGTAGTCCTTGTCCATAATATCACACCTAATTTTTTTTATCAAAATCGTTAGAGCCGTTTTCGAGATAAATAAGATTTTGCATTACGGGTGTATGGGGATACCGTTAGTTTTAGAGCTAAAAAAAAATTTCGATTTCCCCTCTAGGGAATCACCGAAGACCCATAACTACCGAGTTTGAAGAAAATAGGCTCTAGATCGAGGTACAGACATACAGACAGACAGACAGACGGAATTGCCGGACCCACTTTATTCGTCTTCGCTATCATCGTAATGTCAACTTTGATCAAAATCTCGAGTTCGATTTTTTTTCCAAATGCAGAACTTGCCCTATAGTACCTATATCGCAAGTAAAAAATCTTTGTATTAGTTTTGCTTCTCTATTTTAAAAAATTAACGGATATTTTACTGACTAACGATTAACTTATTAACTCCGCAATAAACTTAGTGTCAATGCTCTTGAAAATATTATTCGTTGTAATGAAACGAAAAATGTCAGCAACGGTTTTTGGACAGGATTTAACTCATCCAGGGTCTTGGAATACGTTAAAAACTTGAAATTTTCAAATGGCGAGTTCATAAAACAAATTTAGATGTTTAATTTAAGAATTTTTTCTAAGTTTTTAGTTAAGCTTTGTATTTTTTTTTTAATTATAAAATCTACTGCGGAAAGGATTAATTTAATAATTTTTTTTTAATAATTTACAGCGCAGTTTTCTTGAAATGTTTCAGTTATAGGCGATTTTCTTTTTTAACTCTGAGCAGAGTATTTTTTTATAAAACACACTGCATCAGTCGCTAAGCTAAATACCGGTCTCCTCCATGAAGATGTTTTTTTGGTCAAAATCCGGATATCCATTCCAACGCCCAATTAGCGACCTTATAGCATTGCTCATGATTATCCAATATGGCAAAACTTTACTGAATATTTTGACAGCTGGATGTCATTGGAAACTTTGACAGCTGCTGTATTTATTTCGTTTTCAAACGGTTTCGACGGCAAATAATTTGTCGCTTCGTGTCGTCAGTTTGAACCTACAACACCGCACTAACACAATTAAATCCAGATTGTCTCTTCGATTTTATTTAAATTCAATCTTTCGATCCATCGTGGTCATATGTATATTTGGATCAAACACTCAAATTGAAGTCAAGCTCAAAATGCTTTTGCTTTTCGCTTAAAATTTCAGCTCCCATACACAATTTTCGGTAAAGTTAGGGTAAGAATGTTTAGTACGCTGTTTCAGCTAAATAATAAAATTTTTGTTTCCAACTGTGCAGCTTATTAGTTAATATTTAGAGCACAAAATAATTTTTCGCCAAAATTATTCTCGATCTTCTTATCACTTGATGTGAACTTTTCTGTGTGAAAATGATAATCGAAAACGAGAAATGCGGTGAAACAATTATTCACAGTGAAAGAGAAGAATCTTGCCATCTATTACAAATTTACTTAAATGTAATAGATTGGAAGACGAACCAATTAAAAAGCAAAATGATAAATAGCGGAAAAGTAGCAATTGCTTTCAAAAGACCAATATAAGAATACTATCGGAAAAACAACAAATTGCGTTTTAAAAATAAGCGAAATAAAAAAGCTCGAAATAAGTTTGGCGAAATGATACCTTATCGAGTTTGACAAAAGCAAAATGAAAATTCGCCCGATAAACAAAATTATGTAATAGCATAGGTATTTTAAGAGAACATATGCTTTCTGTGACATATTGTCCACAGATATCTTATGTCAAACCTAGAATTTTAGCTGATATTTGGCGAGATATGTGGGAGTTAAAATTAAGCGCGATCTGCGTACTTGGTTAAAGAAATTAAAAATTTAATGATTTACAGAAAAGCTTTAACACGTTCTAATTTAGTGCCGAATTCCTGATTTAAATGTTGGAATCGACCGTGAAACTTCTAATTCATAGCAATGCTGACTCTAGCTTGATGTCAAGCAAGCATGGTTATGTCAATAACGTTAAAAATAGACCCCCATCTTAAAATGTTTTCTTTTTTTTTTCTCCGAACATTCAAAACATCTCGAACGAATGGCCCTTAAGTTCAAACACTCTGGTGTTATATATTTGTATGTAGCACTATCGTATCGTAAATCTATGAAACAGGGGACAAGAACAAAATATTTTACAAACAAAACTAAGAAGAACAAAGAACAAACAAAATGATGAAAAGTAGTGAACAAAAATATAACGGTTTATTACATAAAACAAACGGAATTATTAGTAGAAACAAGTTGACTTTAAGAGAGGATAAAACAGGAAATGTAAATATGTTTGTTTTTTTTAGAACAAAATAAAACAAATACAAGAAGACCATCACCAAAAGCCAAAAATTGTGTTATCCAAATCCCGGAAACTCTTAAATTTAGTTGTAATTTGTTGTATGTGTGTGAGTGTGTTCGTATTGTTTTTTTTTTCAGTAAAGAGTACTTCTTACCAAATCTTCGTTTCTTTCTAATTTTCTTAAGTGAATTCACAGTTTTGGGGTCTAAGTCTACAGCCGTTAAGAGTAACAAAATGTCAATGGGACAATTAAAGAGAGAAAAGGTATTGATTAGTTATCAAGAAACCAATTTTATAATAATATAATTGTTACACTTATTAGTAGAAAGATAAAGATACATTGTAATTGTAAAAATTATTGAAAGATTAATTTTTTTTTTACTTACCGACAGTTGTGTAACGAACAAATGTCTCTTTATTCTCTAACATGGAATCAACAGCCAATTTTTCACAGTATTGGGCGGTAATAATAGCGATTGTAGGCTGCTTGTTGGAAGCAATGGTTGGCATCTGTTTGACGACCTAAAAAAGAATTGAAAAGAGAAGGGATATATAAAGGTTAAACAGATTGGCGCTAAATTTTTAACAGCCTACTATTAAAGTATTAGTATGATACTATGTACTAAGCAATTTGCTAACTTTAAAGTAGGTTACTAACTCTTTCTTAATTTTTAACATTTTTAACTATTATCGTGCTAAGGCTATGTTTTTGAATAGATTTCTTCTGAACACACCTAAAGTAATGACGGTTCATGCAAAAAACTAAGTAAACAGACCTGTTTTAGCACGATACTAAAAAAATAAAGTAGGTATTCGAGGATTTTAACTTTAATAAAAGGCTAGAGAAATTATAATGTCTATTAAAGTTTGCAAAATCATCGTTTTAACTTAGTTTCATACTGAAACTACTTTAACATCGTACTAATTAAATTAAAATTTTGCGCCATTGCATTTAATTTTATACTAAATTGTATTCTGCTGTTTAATTTTTTGATATTTAAAACATCTATATGCCGGTGGTAGGGTAAACCTAAAACGTGATTGTTTGAATTGAATTTTAAAAAATTAAAATAAAGAAAACATTTTTATTAAGATTAAAACGTTTTTTATCACAACATACTTATTATATCGTGTTTATATTGGAAACATTAGGGCGCCGCAAAAGGAGTTCGCCTATGGTGTACTTTCCATTGATAGTAAGAATTAAATATCAAGATTTCACCAAAACTGCCAAAAAAAAAGAGACGAAGCAAATGAAAAAAAGAATCGTGTAATCAGGATCCAAGAGTTAAACTGAAGTATCACATTTTCGTGCACCATTAGAGGCGTTCACATTCTCAATTATGTCTGACAAGCACGACGCGATTGGCTTTTCAAGCATGCTGGATGGATTCCACAATGGTTTGATATTTTCTCTGCATCACAAGCATATTTGAGAATGTGAACACATGCTTGTCAAGCCTGAAGAAAATTAAAAGTTCTCGAGAAAATATATCAAAATGGGTTTTATAAGCAATAGCGGTAGTTCAGGTGGACTTTATTTGATTAATATAAGTTCTCTGCAGACTTGTAATATAAAAATCAAGTAAATTTCCTCAAATAAACGTTCATCTTTCTCTGAGTTGGTTGGCCAGGGTCGAAATTCTAATGAGAAGTGATGTTTGACAGCATAACTGACAGCATGTTTGACGAATGTAAACGCTAATGTTTTTCATCTATCAAATATTCATCATGCCATACTTGTAAAACAAATTCAAGAATGCGAACGTCGCTATTAATGCTTTGAGGAAATAGCTGTAGTTTTTCGTATCAGATAACATCTTTTTTATATGTGGAAAAATTTGATGTTGTATCAAATAACATCCCTGTTTAGACAGA
Organism: Chrysotoxum bicinctum; assembly: GCA_911387755.1. Taxonomy (NCBI): domain Eukaryota; kingdom Metazoa; phylum Arthropoda; class Insecta; order Diptera; family Syrphidae; genus Chrysotoxum; species Chrysotoxum bicinctum. Next base: position 80,672,388 of record OU426989.1, on the reverse strand, counting down.
AGTTCAAAACGTTACGTTACGTAGTAGATTCCGGTAGTGCGTTTTTTTTCTAACAATATTTAACTGTTATAAACAGGTCCGTTCTTTTTCTGTGAATTTCAGTCGAAAGATCTGTCAAAATTCATAGAAAAAAAAATCTATCAAAATGCAGCGAAAATGTTTTCAATGTTTTAAAATCAATGTTGACATTACGATTGCAATATTATGTACCATATCTTTATTGGGAACATTCGATAACAAAAATTTGGCACTCGGGCGCACGTTGATGTTTACACATTTTAACCGTGAGATGCTGGGGCGAATTGTTTATTCCATTAGACTTTTTTAATTACTTATACTTTTCGACACTTGAAATCAGAAAAAAGTCTTCAAGTTTTATTTTATTTCAAAACAATAATTTAGTCTCTTTACCAGATTTTAAGCATCAACACACCTTATTGGAAAAAAACACAAAACACATAATTAGTATTTTGTATATAAATTTGAGTAAATGATTTGGTTGAATTTTCTTCAAAACTTCTCGAATTGACTTAAATATTTTAGTGGGCTCTTAATAATTAACCATACTAATAATCAATTTAATAGTCATTTTAACGTTTAGGTTTTGCGATTAGGTGTAAGACCCACAATTTTACTGTCATTGTGACAGCTCAAAGCAAACAAATTTATCGTTTCAGTCTTTCTTTCTCTCTCTCTCTTTCTGTTGAGGATTTGTGTGGTTTCAATTAGAATAAGTAAGTGAAATAAACAATTTTTTATTAAATTACAATTATTTATAAATTTCTAAGCCAGCTTTACGCTTAACTTATTTTTAGCTGTGCGGTTGTACTTTCATTGTGACATTTTGAAGCAAAATAGAGAAAACAAATCAATTCTTGTTTTCAGTCTTCCTCGAAAACTATTTCAATTTTAAAGGATTCTAAATATGTACATTATTCTTCTAGACTAAAAAATTCTAAATCTTTTATGGTTATCTATCGGTTTACTATTGCGCCGTAGTAGTATCCTATTGTTCTAAAGATTTGTCGTTGGGGATCGAATCCCAGCTAATGACACATATAAAATAAAAATTTTTATTTAGGGGTACTGAGTCTTGCGAAAAAGAGTTTAAGTGCCTTGTCAAAAACAAATGCAACTCACATCACATTAACCATTCATATTCGGCAGAATATTGTCCTAATTGTGGACCAGTAACTAAAGATCTGTTTAAAAATAATCATTTTGTACAATAAAAAATTGTATCCGTTTTTCAAACCCTTCTTAACAACATTTAGTTAATTAAACAAAAATAAATTATGCTCACCTTAATTTCCTTATCCTCATGATGTATTCTTGTGTATGAATTATATTCCATAGATTTAATGATGCCACGGCTTTTAAGCGAGTGGAATACTTTTATGACTTCTTGTTCATCCCATCCATAATCCCTATAAAAAAAATATAAATAAGCACAAAATATAAACATCCAACCATCAAAAACTAAAAAAAAAAAAAAACTAAACAAAAAACAACGTACTTAGCCAAATCTTCTGGAGTAATGGGATTCGGATAAGCTTGCTCAATCAGTTCAAGAACCTTTTCCTGTGTCAGTGGTGGCGATTCAAATTGTGACTCTTCCATGGACACTTTAAAGGAAAAAAATAAGACAGAGAAAAAATATATACAATTATTAAATAATTGAAGGAAATTCTTCTTTTTAATTTTTTTGTTCGTTTTCAGTTCGGCACATTGGAGTATTTACATAAAAACTTTGGCACAAAAACGGAAGTTTCATTAATGGAATTAATATATATATATATATTGTGTTATTCAAAAATTTATTCACACGTACACACGAATTGTTATGAACTATAAGACCCGTTCATTCCCCAGGATCTTGGAATATTCGTTAAACAAAAGTAAGTCATGTAATAAGTAGAAAAAGATAAACTGGTTGTAAACATTGGTCAGTCCATTTATTTCAAGGTGATACAAGGTCACGATAGATCTTGTAGAAAGGTAAGGTAAGTAAAGGTATGGTGAGTCATAGATTTTTTTCATGATTTTTTAAACATTCTTTAAATTATAAGAAAATGTAAGCTGCCAATTTTGAACATGAAGGCTGTGACTTTTCTTCGGAATAGATTACATGACTGAGGACTGACGTGAAAAAATCTATTATTACCCTTACTAGGCTCTTTGTAGCATCAATGTCAAAGGACTTCGCTAGCAACTAGGTTGTTTTTACAGTTATCAATTTGACCTTATATGATGATCTAGTACTTTTTAAAAACTTGAAAAAAAGACAAAATATAAAATGCACGACTGGATCGCATGAACTTGCTCCTATGTAAAAGACTTTAAATCTTAAAAATGAATGCTACTAAAGAAAAATGTTCATAACTATAAAATATTTTTTTTTTAAATGACAAAAACAACTGTTATAGTATGCAGTTGAAGCTTAAAACAGGGTCCTATGTGTTTTGTCGATGCGAGAAAAAATAAAATGCACGACTGAGTCGCATGTAAAAGACTAAGAATTTCAAAAATGAATGTTATTAGAGAAACTGTTCATAACCATAAAATTCATTTTTTAAATGACTAAAAAAAACTTCTTTAGTAGTTAAAGGTAAGAATAGGATGCCATGTGATTCAAGCAAATATAGAACAAAAATTATAAGTCTTTGTAGTGGTTTCTTAAAAAATAAGGTTTTATATAACAAAACATTTTAAAACATTTTTAAGAAAAATGTTGGTACGCCAATTTGAAGTTTTTATCATTGTATGAATAAAAATTAAATTTACAAAAAAAAGTATTGAGCCGTTTTCGAGATATTGAATTTTCAAAAAACAAAAAATCGATTTTTTTTCAAAATTCAAAAAAAAAATATTTTTCTTAAAGTTTTGAAATGCAATGTTTTTTTTAAACTTTTTAGAAGCTTCTCTACGAAATTTTATTAAAATCCGTTGTGCTGATAATGAGAAATTCAAAATTTTAAAAAATCGTTCTATGGTAGGTACAGTCAGTAATATCTTGTTTTCAAATTTTTTTTATTAAATTATAGATATTAAAAAATAATAGAAAGAAAAAAAATTTAAGCAAAATTCTCGGAACCGTTTTCGAGAAAAATACGATTTTCGTAAACCATTTTTTAACATTTGTAAATTTGTAAATTTGTAAAGTTAATTTATTTTTCTCATATCTTGTAGATTATTTTTCCAAACTTTTATTTATCAAGTTTTGAAAAAATCGAGCATGGGGTTTTCGAAATATTGTGTTTTCAAAAAAAAAATTTGAAAGCTTTTTTAAAAATCCAAAAATTTTTTTTGGAAAATTTGAATACACAATAATATTCAAACTGGGAAGCTTTAGCATAAAAAAATGATCAAAATCGGTTGTACCGTTTTTGATAAAATCAAAAACAAAAAAAAATGGTCCCAAGGGGGGTACCAAAACTACTCATTTTTTGAAATTTTTTTTTAACCATTACCTAGGTAACTAAATTAAATTTTTTGAATTTTTTTTAAGAAAATCGTTGGGACAGTTTTTGAGAAAAAAAAATATTTATAAAATTTCGAAACAAATCGTATGGCAGGTACCGTTATTTTTGGTCATAAAAAATCAAATCAAAAAACATCCGGGGGTAAAAAATCAAAACCCATATCTACCAAGTTTGAAGAAAATCGGCCGAGCCGTTTAGCTGTAATCGAACAGACAGACAGACAGACAGAATTGCCAGACCCACTTTTTTCGTCTTCGCTATCATCGTAATGTCAACTTTGATCAAAATCTCGAGTAAGATTTTTTTTACGAATGTATAACTTGCCTTATAGTACCTATAAGTCGCAAGTAAAAATATAATTCGTTGTAGCGGTTTAAACAAAAAAAAGCTTTTATATGCAAAATTTTAAATACATTTTTAAGAAAAAATTTTGGAACACCAACTTAAAATTTGTATTACTGTTTGAATAAAAATTAAATTTAAAAATAAAAAATACTGACTAGTTTTTGAGATATCGAATTTTGCAAAATGAAATGTTTCTTATGAGTTTTTATATACTTTTCTATACAAATTTCTTTTAAATCTGTTATTCCTTTGTATATAAAACTTATAGTACCCTCAATGCAGACGAACTATTGGGGCGACATCTGAAGGCTCCAGTTATAGCTATCATTAAAATTGCACCATTGAAAATTTTCATTCCCCTTTTTAAGACGAACAAACAAATTACAATGGCTTTAATTGGTACCAAAATGAATGTAATGACTAGTAGATTTTTTTTACTCTATAAAATACAAAATTCTGATTTAAACTTTTTTTTAAATCCACTTTTATTATTTCACTGATAGAAATCAATTTCAATGAACAGCTGATTTTCGTTTATATAATATGGAACACAATCGTTCCACTGAATGTGTTCGATTCTCTTTCTGTTCTCAAATGTCAGTTTTCCTTTCAATAAGCGACTCTAACCTCAAATGCATATAATTGGTTGTAATCAGCCGCTGACAGGATCTTTTACTGAGACCAATTTTTCAATGATTTTTTTATCCCCCTAATATGCCAGAGACACAGTGTGAGCATTAACAAAAAAGGGGTTAGAAAGTAGGTGTCGGTGTACATTGGTTTTAAATTCTTGAACATTGCAATGAGAGGGAAAGACTGGGCGTGGTACGGCTAAAGAACGAATCTCTGTACTTCACAGTACAGCCGAAGTTGGGCTCATGGGTAAACTGATGGACATTCCTAGAAGTCCGAGTATTACGGTTAAATTGTTTAAGGGGAACAGTTGGCTATTTCACTAGAGACTAGAGCATAGTCTGTTAAAATAACGGTATAAAAGGGTGAGGCAAGAAACATTACGACAATGTTCGAATAACGTAAATAAGTCAACGATGTTATTGTCATGAATAATTTTAAAAACTCTTCTTTTTGCACGTATAGAGGTTTTATAGATTGTAGCCAGATCAGAAGGAGAGACAAATTTCTTGCACCGTCTCAGAAAACCCAAACATCTTGCGGAATTTTTGGTAACATCGCAATTTGTCATTCAATAAAAGAAAGATTACATCCTAACCAGTTTTTATTTTATTTACAAATAAGTCGTATTAATTTTTTTTTAGTTTTAAATGTAAATACTCCACTGTGCTTCCCACAAAATATCGTCCATTCAAACAAATTTCATCACAACAACTAAAAATACATTTTTAAAATGTAAAATAAAAAACGAGAAAAACAAACTAACGAAGTTATAAAATAAATAAAATGAAAAAAAAAAATTAAAAGAAAAAAAAAAGAGAATGTAAGTATTATTGCATTACTCAGCGCGGATGATTTAAATTAGTTTATGATGGCGGCAATGGCAACTCGGAGCAGGTTAGTTAACTCAGAAACAATTATTGTATTTCTCATACAGAATTAATAAAAGCAGCATCTTCCCTCAGCATGAAGAACCACTCACTATGTTGGGAAATATTTTTTTTTATTTCTTTCAACACAAAAATGGTGTCTGTCTGGGAAACATACGACATTTCAATTTATTTAAACCACAGTACCTATATGCAGTTCTGTGTTTTAGAGATATTAATTGTCTTGATTTTAATAGAGATGTCATCTTTATCATTCCGTCATCATCACCACTTATGAGGATAATTTGTGACGTAATTATAAATCCCATTAAGGGAAAATTATAAAGAAAGCTTCTTCGTCTCTGGGATGCTTTGCGGAAGTGCATACACGGAAAGTGAATATGACTTCCTCTTAAAAAAAAAACAAGTATAGTTAAGTGCACTTAGCTTCCTTACTATGGCGGGCGTAGATGCATTTAAATGCTGAATTCAACAACATAGCCCTTTAGCTATTAAGGGTGTACCTGTAAGGAAAAAGTTGAAGCAGGATTCAAATACTTTAAATTTATGAAATATCCATGGGGCTTCAATTGTAGCTTAAGAGTTTTTCAAGTAGATAATGAATAAATAATTATTTTAGTTTCTGTTTTGTTTGTAATGAGTTTTATTTAAAAACTAGGTCTTAAGCAAATGGCCCTTTGGGAACTTTAATAAGAAGTTTTGTTTTGCTTGCTTGTAATTAGAAAATACAGGAGATGCAGATACAGAGAGTTGCGCATATCTCAACGTTGAGTGGCGTACTGATGTATTAATATGTACTAGGTGACTAGATAGCAATGAATGTTTTCAATTGTTACCAATGACATCCATATGTCAAAATATACACTCAGGTTTGCCATTTCATCCGGTAGATTATATAGACAAAGCCGTAGTTCTCTAAGTGAACTCTGGAAATGTAAGTCGGAGATCCGGATTGTGGCCAAAAACCATCTTCTACCACGAGGCCCAATTTTTAGTCAACGGCTATTTGAATGACAAGTGTTCGATCAAGCATCAATGCATCCACGAAGATTGACTGTTTGGTTCGGTTTATGATAGGCGGCATCATCGCACCTTATTTCTTCGAAATTTGAAAGGATACACCGATACTGTTAATGGTCTTAGGTATATAGAGCTCTACAACATCGAAATATATGTGTAAAGGTTCTAATAAGATGGCGCTACTTATCATACGAGTACAAATGACGCAACAATTGAAGTAGTCAAGGAGAAATTTGGCAACTAGGTCATATCACAGCAAGCGTTCATTAATTTGCGACCTGACACCACTAGATTATTCTCTTTGGGGATATGTCAGGTCTTTAGGCTTCGCTTACATAACAAGGACTATGATCGAGCTCGTGGCCAACCTTCGAGACTCTCTTTCCACAAAAATGCCGCAAGTCATCAAAAATTGGAAGCACTGTCATCCAAGCTGATTTTGACATTTCAATAATGTGCTATTCCATACATAAGGGCAAGAATGTACCTTCAAAATAAAGCCATAATGAATGGTATATCTTCTATTTCTATAGTTTCTATCTGGTCACCCTATAGTTTGTGGGAAATGATAACGCAATGACGGAACCGTAACACAAGTATTGTTTCTGTTACCAGGGAGAGAAGATATGCAGTAGCCGGATATTTTGGGACAGAGTTTGCCCATTGCCCCTCTCAGTCAGTTAATGAAACTCGTTTCTGCAGAAGGGCCTCCCATGAACGACAGGTCAAAATGGAGAAGGAAGTCACTACTTATTATTCTAGATCGAAAGAGTAGTTCCACCAAGGCTCTCTCGAAAAGACGGTAGAGAAAAAATACTTTAGAAATAATCAACGTACTGTCTCCAGTTCAGGTCAGGCCCTACTACGTCCATACTTGATGTACTCTGACATACTTAGAACTAATTTCATTAAGGATTTTCAGTACCTACTTTTACACACGTATCCCTGTAGTGGATTACTGGCATTGAATTATCCGGTCTTCTGTCTTATGTTATAAGGCAAAAGAGGCCCGTTTCCAAACTTGGAGGTTGTGTCGTCGTCGTAGTTTCCCTGCCACGTACAAAAAAGTTTGGTTATAAAAAAGATTCGAGGAGACATGGATAATGGATTATCTAACAGTGTGTGATTAAAAAGCAGGAATATCTCAAAATCTACTCAAAATGTCTAGTCAAAAACTTGAGTTTGTCCTTAGGCGGCAAACTTAGTAAAAGCCAGTTTCTATGAGAGAAGGCTAATATATGCACAAGCCCCTATCGGTGAAGAAAAGAACCAAGATGAAATTTCATAAACTCTTAGAGGATATTTACCGAGGCTTCCCGAAGAACGATATCGAAGTTGTGCTCAGGAACTTCATTGGTAAAGTTGGAGAACAACACAAAGTAGTTAATGATTTCAAGCGGCGTTTTTATTTGCCTTCATGTAGAGCGAGTGATAGAGCATGGAAATAACCCTCTTGCATTCAATGAAGAACCAGTTTCACCCGCAAGTATATAAGTCTTAGACGTAGCTTCAAAAAATCGGAAGTCTTGATGTACTTCCGATTTTTTGGAGCTAGGATTTGATGGATTACCAGCAGAACTCTTGAAATTCGATGTTGATGTTTTAAAAGGTTGAAGGGTGGGAAGATGAATGCCCATAACCTCATATGCTCTATCTAAAAGAGGGATCCTGTAAGAACTTTCTAGACATAGAGTGTAGTCGATTGTTAACAGTGTGGCTTTCGACCCAGCAGTTCGTAGAGCTGTGTAAATAGTTAATTTCAAATGATCGAATCGTATATCAATCGATTACGAAAATGATCCGATCATTTTAACCGATCGAACATTCGATCATTTTCATTTCACTGAAATGATTCAATACTGTTCATATTTCTCACAAAATACTCTATTATTGGTAGCAATAAATTGCCAAATAACATCGAAAGATGGCTATATGTACATGAATTAAAAAGTGTCAAAAAATATAAAAAAAGAGATTTGTACGAAATACACTTTGTACGCCATAACTGAATTCGTGCTCTATTTGTCAAGTTATAAACTCTCAAATTCCATCAATAGATGGCTACGATGTCGATGGATTAAAAAACGTCCAAAAATCTACATTAAACATACCGGATCCTGATACATCAAATAACATCAGTTCAGCCCAACAATTGTTTTCGCGGCCTACAACACCAACAACCAACTCGATCAATCATGTTCTTTAATGCCGAGTTCAACCGTGTTCATAATCCACATTGATTGAATCAGAACAAATGGAATCGAGTAAATCATGGTTAATCGAGTTAACTGATATCGAAAATCGAGACTCATTGAAATGATTGAAATTGAAATCGATTAAAATGATTGATTTCGATCATCAATACTTTTCGATGATCGGATCAAAAAAATCGAACCGATCCTGATTGACACAGCTCTAGCAGTTCGACCATAAACCCAATTTTCACACTGATGCATAACTTTGACAAGAACAACAAATTTCAAATCGCAACCCAATTGAAGAATATAATATTCCGAACTACGATACCGACATCATTGGTCGTTCCGAAATTGTCTGTAAAAAATACTTCATGGCGATTTAAAAACATGTTGCGGATAAGACAAATTAGTTATAATTAAAAAACGGATAAACATTTGTTCACCGAAAAGGACAAAACGTCACTTTTGATAGTAGTAACTTCAAAGTTGTTCATGCATATTGCGTTTCGGTACTCCGCCTTCAATCGTCAATTCGCAGTGCGCAATCCATATTTGGCGGAGGGCCGACAATCACTGTGTGAATGGACGCGTCTAACTTGTTTTTATTAATTCTTCTACGGTGAACGCATCCCAATTTCCCGGTATTTCTCAAAACCGAAAATGCTGCTTCTTCGACAAATAGGTTCAGAACTCCTCCAGCGTAAAAGTTGCACTGCACAGTGACGCAGAGTATTGGGTGATTAGCAGAAAGAAACTTCTGATACTTGACTTTTCGGTCCTGTGTGCTAGCCGTGTGATAAGATACAACAGCAAGCGTTTAGAACTAAACAAACTTGTTGATGTAACCCTAAGCACGTCGATTACATTGGGTTGGCTACATCGAGTGAATGGACAAAAATGCTCTACCGAAGAGAGTCTTTCAATCCCAAGCATCAGGCTCGAAATGAAGAAGTAAGGGCGACCGTAATACTCGCCAATCGGTTTACCCTTGAGCGCAACTTCGGACGTACTGTTAAGTTTATAAATTCTTTCTTTAGCCGCACTACACGAATGTGAAATGCTTTACCCGACCCGAAATTTCCCTACTATTGTGATATTCAAAGCCAAAGCATCGGTATCTCCTTTAAAAGCCCCTCCGACTTTGAAGAAACCAGAAGCACTAGAAACAACATGACCTACTACCTTTTCTGTCAAAGCTCATAATATAGATAAAAGCAATAATGTTATTCCTGAGAATTGTTTGAAAATCCATTACCACAACACAAAAAGAGGATCTTATTTTTTTCTTGTAACAAAATTAGTAGTAAAGAACTCTCATTAGTATATTTCACACGCTTATATTTATTTTAATCCACTAAATAATTTTCATTTTAAATTTGGAAACATACTCGTATTATGCAAAAGGAAAACCAATTGATTGCTGATTTGTTTGTATTATTATTCCTGTCATGCTAAATGTATTTTTAATTATGCATTCCAAGAATCATTGATTAAAAAAAAAAGCTTTAACGGCATTCGACAAATAAATCAAAAAGCCTTAATTTATTATTTTCTGGTTAGTGCGCCTTCATTATAGATATCCAACCAAATAGCCTTCATAAGGTCATCCCCATCACCTGTTTGTTTTTGTGCCAGAAGGGCTTCTTCAAACTTTCGGTTGCAATCACCATAACAATAGATAATGTAACCATCTCTTGCTAAAAGTCACAAAAATTAAATTTCCAAAACAAAAAAAAAAGATTTGGACGAAAGACAAAATATGAAGAAAAATTAATGAAGAGAAAATATGGTCACCATATAAGAAAGGAAACAAAAATTACTTACGTGGTCTTGATGGAGGTGCAGAGGTTTCTTCAAGTATCTTCAGTTCAATCTCAAGTGATTGTATTTCATCGTATCCACGTTGGAGTAGCTTCATAATCTTCTTGATGAAACCCACGTAATCTACAAGGATAATTACCATGAAAATCCGCAGGAAAATTGGATTCAAAACTTACCTCTAGGGAATTCTTTTGGACTGACAAGCTCTCTAAAAAAGTCCTGAGCTATGTGTGCTTGTTTCTCTTCATCCTTTAGCCAATCACGGAACCAGAATCTTAAAGTTCTTGCTTCCTGGGAGTGTTTTCCACTATTTGCACTAACCAAGAATACGCGGAATTCCAAAGACAGATGAGCACGGATAGTGGCACTTTTTTGACCATTTACTGTATCTTTATTGATAATGATTCCAGTGTGATCTCCACCAGCAACATGGACTCGGTCATTGATCTCGTCTACAAGTTTCCTCTCAATTAGAATAACTGTGCTATTTGCAGTTTTGCCTTTGGGAGTCATCACGACTTGTTCTCGGTCCGTATGCGGTGGAGTGTGGCAAGGACTACGACCATTACCGTTCTGAATTTCACAAAGACTGTTACTGCTGCCGTTCACAGAACGATTGCCGTTCATTTTGTTTGGTTTGGGTGGAGGTGGTGGGGGCATATTCATGAAGGACATGTCTGTTGTATTGTTTTTTTTTTTTTTGTTTTTTTTTTTATAGGTTGGGTGCCCTGGTTTCTTACCTATTCAACCTTGAAAATATGAACCAACTTTGACTGCGATTGATAACCTGGAAATGCAAATGAGAAAAACAATGTTACTTTAGCTATATTTGAGTAACGAGAGACATTCATATACACAAGAGGTTTTCTAAAAATATTCGTAGTAAAGGAAGTCTTGTTGCACACTTGAGTTAAAAAAAAATCTACCATTTCAAGAGTTTTTTTTTTGTTAAAAATTAACATTTATTTTGGTTAGAACTTAAAAGGAGAAAAAAGGAAGGTAAATGAATAAACAGATTTTAACTTTTAGTTGCATTAAAAAAACATTTAAGTTTTATAAACATTTCTTATAAAAATTATTTGAACAAATGGGTATTTCAAAGATCATGGCAGTGGCAGCCATATTGTTTGCTTGACATCTGTCAAATGTTTATTTAAATTTTGGGGTAGTGTATGGCAAACGTCTGCAAAATCATCAAATTTTATGAAACATTTTGAAAAAACGTTTCGAGTAATACGTTTTCGCGACGAGATCCATTTTGAAATTAATGGATGCGTGAACAAGCAAACTTATGGGATTCTTAATGATATCAATCGAAGCGAAATACACTAGCACCAAATTCATCCGGAGTATGTCAGGCTGGGTTCAAAAACCGTAAAAAACAATATTTAAGAGTAGTTAAATTTGCTAAGAAATGATTCGTATTTTATGGTGTTCTAAGGTTGCCGTTGCACAGTGAACACTCTGTATTTTTCTCTAGACCAATCAGTACCTAATTTAGACGGATAAGCTCCCCTTGGCATAATGGTTAGTGCGTTGGACTGTCATGCGGAAGGTCTCGAGTTCGATTCTCAGCCGCTGCTAGAAAGTTTTTTTTAGGGGTGTACTGCCTCTTGCGAGGAATTGACAAATTCTCCAAGAGTATCTCTTGTCATGGAAAGTGCTGCTCATTAGCTGTTCGGAATCGGCAGAAAATTGTAGGTCCCCCTCCGTTCCCTGGTAACACGCACACAGGAATGGTTGAGAGTTGTAAGTCACTAGGTCCTGTTGCACCACCAAATTTAATTTAATTTAATTTAAATTTAAGGTCCCCTCTGGTTTTAAAAATTGTAGAAATTGTGTCATTGAAATAATTGTTGACGCCAAGGCTACGCTGGCTGACTTTTATACATGTTTCTAGACTGACTCATCCGTAGCGCCATCTCTGCAAACTATTCAAAGCTTATTTCTTCAATCTTTACCAACAACACCCCAAGCGTTCCACTCCAATTCTCGAACACTCTCTCCACCAGTTAGAAGTAGTATTGAAGTTCCAGCCGAGATATTTATATTCCGTTACGATTTCAAGCGTTTCATTATCCCAGGTCCATTTTTCACCTCTTGTCTATCTGCCTGTTACATTTCTGAAAATCGGTATTGTTTTTTTTTTTTCGGTGTTAACCTCGAGACACCACAGGCGACAATATGCTTCCAATTTGCTCATCAGCATTTGTGGGGATTCAGCTAGAAGTAATAGGTTCAGATATCGTCCGCAAAAATAATTCTTCCAGTCAAATCCTGTGAGAGGTAATTCTTCAAAAAAGGGCGATAAAAGTATCGGACCAAGCAAACAGCCTTCTTTAACTCCATTATTTTTATCAATCTTAGCAGAACCCTCGTCGCCATCCCAAACTGTTTTTGCATTATTTTCGTAAGGACTTTGTATTGCCGTTAGTATTTTTGTGGACATGCAAAGACAGATTAACTTGTAAAAGAGGACATTCCTATCGATACGAAAGCTGCTTTGAAATCAACGAAAAACTCTATAATTTTTTTTCCTTTCAATGTAAGATCTAGCAATGCAAGTGAGTGAAAAAATATTATTAACTGTATGGTAGAATAATCTTTCCTGAAACCTGCTTGAAACTCGCTCAGTAATTCGTTTTGTTTTACCCAGGTTGTAAGCCTGTCTAGAATGTCGCGAGTGAATATTTTCATTAAAGAGTTCATAAACATCACCCTTTTTGAAAAGTGGCAGTTTTCTGCAAAAACTTTCTGGAACTTCTCTCCAATTAAATATGAACTTATATGCCTCGGTAAGTTTTTCAATAAAGTTCAGGGTGGCGTATTTGAGAAATTCATACGGCACGCGGTGTTTTCCTGGAGCTTTGTTAAGATTGCGTCGGTGTATCGCTATTGAGACCTCTTGGACAGTGAAAGCACGGTTAAGATCTTCAATTTCTAGAAGTGGTGTGGCGTAGAGCATTAAGTGGTTTGAACTTACAGGCTTACTGAATAAATTGACCAGGTTTGGTATAATATAAACCACTCTTGTATATGGTTTATGACATGCTTAATGGTAGAAAGTTTGTTGTCAAGAGTGGCAAAGTAACTTTATAGTATTCAACATTAAAAATGGTCTTCATGAAGGAGTAGTTAACTTGCCGATTCTATTTAGCGCATTTAAACAAGCGATCTGATTAGGTATAGTTTAACTCAGACAATTGAGTTCTTGACGAATTCTTTGATGACTGGAAGTCGAAAATCGCAAATTATTTAACTGAAAGATATGAAAGATATTGAAAAAAAAATAGCAATTCCCTGAAGAACTAACAATACATTTATTCAAAACTTTCAAAAACGTATTTTTAAAATGAACACGTCTTAAAAAGCATAATACATCACAAGGTGTTTGTTTAATGTTGCACCATAGTGTTTATAAAAAGTTATCATAAAAGTCATGTTGATAAATTAATTCGAATACTATTTGATGTGAATTTTATTGGAAAACACAACACAACAAGACATTTGCACACACGACAGAAAAACAATAAGTTTTTGACGACGATGGTTGACAGCGTACCTGGTACAATCCAAACAACTCCGATTCGAATGGCAGTAGTTTTAGAGTCTTATATTTGGAATATGAATGAGTATGTATTTCGCAAAGTTTTGGAGGGGCTTTCAATGGCACAGAACTTATTATTCTAACAAGGAAATTATATTGTCTGCAACTATTTTTGCAAAAGAATTAAATTCGATTTATGATTATGGTTGTTTGATGGAATTAGGTGAAATGTACGTTTAATTTGTTGTTTGATCGTTGGAGATATACCTAGTCCCGCCATAAGTTCTGATACAAACATAGACCGGCATAAAATAAAGACGGTTTGGTATTTTGAATTCAACATTATTTCATTTATTTAGCTGTCCTATACGAGTAGGTTAAATAAAAAATAGTATTATTCAAAATAACCCCATGGCCATCTATTTCGTTGACATTCTAAATTTTTTGTGCATAAGCTCCAAACTGAGCGAGTTTCTGTTTTACCGGAGTCATAATGGCTCGCGCTTGGCAAATGCTTATTTGATACGTTCCCAAACGTATTTTCAGCTCTTCAAAGATCACGTTCAAGTTGGCGCAAAAGCTGGCAGCCTATCGGAAGATACTATACTTTTCTCAATGGTATTCCTCTAAGATTTGTGAAACTTATCTTATCCTACATGATTAACGCTCTCACCCATGTTTACAATCACTGTGTTGTCTCTTCAACATTTCCAACTGCTTGGAAAGCAGCAAGGATAACACCAGTTCCAAAAACGTCTATACCTATGGAACCCGCCGACTACCGCCCAGTAAGCATTTTACCGTGCATGTCAAAAGTCCTCAAAAAAATCCAAAATGATTGACCATCTCACGTCCAAAAAATTGTTATCTCCATGCCAATCTGGATTTAGAGCTAACCATTCCTGCTCTACAGCAATGGTTAAGATCTTAGAGGACATTAGACTCCAATACGACGTTGTCACGTTACTGTGCCAACTGGATTTCTCTAAAGCTTTTGACAAAGTTGATCATCGAGCCCTTTGTCAAAAACTTAAGCACTATTTTGGCTTTTCGAATTCTGCTGCTTCCCTCGTTAGCAGTTATTTGTGTAACAGAACTCAGCGTGTTGCTGTTGGAAACAAATTTTCAATGCATACGTATCTGAAGATGGGAGTGCCTGAAGGTTCTGTTCTGGGCCCAATTCTGTTTAGTGCTTATATCAACGATCTGCCTTATGTTTGTGAGCAAGTTTCTTTTCATTTGTATGCGGATGATATACAAATCTATCTCTCGCGTAGAATTGGGTTAGTAGAAGATCTTGTTTCTCGTGTTAATGAAGATCTTCTAAGAATCTACTATAGGGCTAAGGAGAACGGTTTAATGCTCAATCCTGGGAAAAGTCAAGCGCTATTAGTTTCTAAGAAGACATATAACACTGAAGACCTACCTCCGATTGTCTTAAATAATGCTAATGTTAATTTTGTAAACTGTGTGACCAGTCTCGGTTTTCAAATCTCTAGTAATCTTTCTTGCAGAGACCATATAAATTCCGTCATTGGCCGTATTTATGGAACTTTAAGGAAACTCTGGATATCTAGTGCTTTTACTCTTCAAGAAACAAAACTCCGTCTAATGAGAACTTTACTAGTACCAATAATTTCTTTTTCTGAAGTCGTTTATCCGAAGCTTGATTCTTTATCTGAACACAAACTACGTGTGGCGTTTAATGATGTGACTCGCTCGCTTTGTATACGGTGTTCGAAGATATGATCGTACTTCAGGTTTTAGTACTAAAATTCTTAACTTCACTATTCAAGAATACTCGTACGTTAATGTTCGTAATTGTATCTTTCTACAAATAATTATTCACACAAAAACACCAGAGTACCTTTATGAAAAAATTCAGTTATGTACATCCTCAAGAACAAGTAGTAATATAGTTATTCCATCATTTAGATGTCTAAACTCACCGTTGTTCTTTGTACACACCATTCGCATTTGGAATTCTTTGCCAGTAAGCATAAAGCGAATAACAGAAGCAGTAAGATTTAAGTCCGAAGTTTACAAACATTTTTCAAATAATTAGGATAAACTCGTACAATAGGAAAATAAGAAGAAATCGCAAGAGAACAAAAGAAGAAAAGTCAATAAAATACCTAATTATTAAATTATTAATTTTTATTTAGAATTAATTAACATACAATTGTTCAAGCAACTTATGAATACTATAAAAGACATGGTCTTAGTGTATTTTTTACAATAAAGAATTGAATTGAATTGAATTATATGAAGGCAACTCTACTTTTACATTGCAGGTGGGAGTGTAGAGTCTGTAGTAGTTTAATGCATGTCCGGGGCTCTGAGAGACTTGACCAATGGACTTGTGTTGCTACTGAACCATACATCAGACCATGGCAGCGAACTTAAGTCCAAGATTATGCACGGGGTGGTGGCATGTCAGTCCGCGTACATCATGCGTAATCCCACGATCATAATGGGTGGCGGCTAGCATAAGGCCATGGTTGCTGGATGGTGGTGAGGTGGTAAATGCATGGTTCATGGTCTTGACTTCCGACGAGCTCGTCCACTTCGGTGGGTCGGTATTGCTAATATTTGACAATTCTGCACTCCAGTTTCCTATCGAACTCCTCGTGGTGCCTGTGGATAGGTTACGTAAGTAACTGAACCAACTAGATGGGAACATCCTGGACGGTGTCCTTAAAGTAGGAATCCGCTAAGAATTGTGTAACAACTCACCAGAGGGTTGCACATTCTTGGTTGATGGTTTCTACCTCGACTATAGCTGGGTGTGTGTATATCTGGGGCTGACAGGCCCTGAAGTTTTGCAGGAACTTCATCTGAAAGTGACCTTATGGTGGCGAAGCTCGACCGGAAGCTATATTCTGGAACCACGGGAGATAGTGCCCAGGAGTCTGAGGGCTATAACATCCGTCCTCTGGCTCTCCTTTTCTATCTTCGGATAGAGAGGTGCAGCTATCCGTGCGTGCTCTCTTTCTCAGACTATCTATGAGGTAGGCCCCCTAGTGGGAGTATCGTGGTGGCTTGGTTTATTCCGAATGGTTTCCAGGCGTGCCTGGATTCAAGAGGTGTTAGATAGACCTCGCCTGCTAAGCAAGAGGTTTATGCCTGCAACATGTCACAACTTTGCGACCGAGATGGCTTCGGCTATGTCGGTGTTAATGGTGAGGACCCAGTCTGACTACGATGGAGGTAGGCGTCCCGTGGGGTTGAGCCATAATCGGCAGGTACTCACGTTAAACCAAACGACGATTCTACTTTTACATTTGAGAGATGAAAAGTACACGCCAATAAGACTTGAATCGCCACTCCTAAAGAACGCGAAAATGCGGCGAGCCATCTTCAATGACTTTCTCCTTCGTCAGTTGGATGAATTGCAACTGGAGAACTTGTGGTTCCCACAGGATGGAGCAATGGCGCATACTGTACATGAGCCACAACCATAAGTATGAGGGGTACATTTCCGAGAAACCTAATCTCCCGGCTATTTGCACTCGATTTGACTATTTTAGACTTATTGTTGTGGAGTTTTTTTGAAATCACGAGTCACCAATCTTCAGACTCAAAGAGAATATCCGTCAAGAACTCTCGCTTTTAATTCAATTGTGTCAGCAGAACTGTCAAAGTGAACGTCAATTTTTTTTACATGTGACAGCAGAACTGTCAAAATAAACGTCACATTTTTGTTTTTTTTATACACATATGTACATTGTGATGCTTTTCAGGATATTCCCGAAGAAAGCAAATTAAACTCGGGTTATGAAGGAAAGAAACTCTAATCGTTTTACCAGATTTATATAATATTTTTATTTTAACAAAATAAAGGTTTTTACAATCTACAATTTCATTTAAAACTTAACACATTATTTCATAAAAAACAAAGCTATTTTTTTAGTTACAGGAGTAATCTCAGCCCACGACATTCGCTCAGAAGAAGTGAACCGGGAAAAATCGGTCGGTAGGAATCTAATTAAAGCCTAAGGCTAGCCCAATTGAATAAGAAATGAGGCCGCTGCTTACAAGAAAAAGCGGAGTAACGGTAAGAATCTGACTCCAGCCGTAGGCTTGTCCAAGAGAACATCAATTGTGCCCGCTGCTTATAAATAAGGGATGAGTAACGGTAGGAATCCAATTCCAGCCCAAGGGAATATAAATATCGGCGGCCGGAGCCCGGGGCGAATGTTTTTGGTTCCAAAAAGGTTTAACTTTAGTGATACAAGAATGTATTTAAAAAACGAACCTGCGATTATTGTAGATTCTAACAGCAGGTGGACTGTAGTACCTGACCTGGTTTCACTTGGATTCAAGAGGTGCTTGGTAGGCCTCGTACTAAAGCAAAGTGTGTGTTCATGCCGTAAACTTGCGGTATCGATACACTGTGAACTATAAGGGTGATGAAGTAAAAATAATTATTTCGAGAGATGACGTCGAGTTTGTTGATTTGGTTTTATGTTGTATGGTGGTATCGGTGTGTGGTAGGAGGTTGGCGTATGTGGGTTTGATTGTAGGGTGCTGGTAGATAGCGTTTATGCATATCGGATGATGATGTAAAGTGCTGATGACCGTTCAATCGGTGGTAGATGATATAAGTATTGGGGTTCGAAGTGTAAATCTTCGTTACAATATATTAAATCCAAATTTCCTATTTTCCGGTGGATTTTCAAAAAAAAAATTCTTTGGTACAAACAAAAATCAGCCAAATCGATTGAACCATTCTAAACTGGGTCACTATATTCAGACAAACCAGACAATACGAAAAACTGGATTTCCTTTCCGTTCAAACATGTTTCTTCCATAAATCGCCCTATCCAGTCTTTGGGCGATGATTTCCAATACTGTATAAAACTTAAAAACTTCATAAAAAAAGTAAGTTAGGTTCTTGCAGCGTGACCTCAACTTAAACAAAGCCATTTCGAGAACTTCTATTGAATGTGTGTTTAAGTAAAATAAATTTACTGCTTTTCTTTGTGGTTTTAGTATACATACATATGTATAAGCTTCATCATTCAAAACGTTTGTTTTTTTTATGTAGCTAATTGATATGAGTACAGACATCGAAAGTATTACAACATACTATAACCTCTCACCTTTCATCCATCAACAAATAAAAACACGCCCACTCTTTATGCTCATAAAGTTCAATTAATCAACTTAAGGGATGAAACATTTGGGAAAGGCTTAAAGTTTGACTCCCCAGTATAATTGCCTTCCAGCAGAAAGCGAAAATTTGTCCACATAAAATATTACTGGCACCTTGCAACGTAGCAGTATAGGAATCGCACTTGCCCTAGGTACAAATGTAGAACCATTTTCCACAACCTACTTGGTTGAAATAAATTATACACTCCGCATCAATTGATAAGAGTTTACAATTTCAGCTGAAATAAATACTTTTAAAAACAATAACCTCAAAAATTTCAATTAAACCTGAAAGTTTTGTTATGGACCGATAATTAGAAACATCTCCATGATTGGCCTTTTTGTGCATGTAATCAGTTATTCTGAATAACAGAAATTTAAATGAGTGAAGTTGGTTCTGTATAATATAAATTCTGTAAACTTACTAATATAAACTACTTATTTATTTAGATATATTAGTGTATTTTATTATTCTAGTCTTACCTCTAATTGTACCACTTATTACTTGCTAAAAAAAAATTTCTTTTCAATGTACTCGTACATATACATATGTACCTATTACTTGTTTTCTTAAAATTGCCACAATCAAATTTCTTAATATTTTTCGATTTTTTTCTTTAAAATAGTTCATCGCCATAAAAGTTGAATGAAACATTCGACATCAATCAAGTGATACGGAGTGTTCTTAAAGGACTATAAATATAGAGCACTTATATTATAGCCTTTTCACACCTAGCCGAAAACACGGTTTTCGCCAAAAAATCGGTTTTCGTCGAAAACCTGCATCGAAAACACAAGTTTTCCCATACATTTTTGTGAACTACAAGTTTTCGTTTTTGACAAGTTTTTGATAAAACCTCTCGAAAACCATTTGAAATTGAGAGATGATGTAAACAAACACACCTAATGAAAAATTCAAAGCTCAATTGAAATGAAATGAAAACATTCAAATACCAATCAGACATAAAAAAAAAACATCTGACAGCTACTGAGAAGAAAAATGTACGACAGTAAGTGTCAAAATAATTCAAATGACAAACGAAAACTTGTAAATATTTGGTGTGAACACTTTTTGAGGTTTCGAAAACTTTTAGCCGAAAACCGGGTTTTCGGCTCGGTGTGAAAAGGCTATTAGCCTCCGCGTCTATATCATCGCAAATGGTCTATGTTTGTATGCTTCAACTGTGTTAACCCATGTGAATATACCAAATGAAACTCTTTTCTACGCCATATGTTCAAGGTGTGCATATTCACTGACCCTGTGACATTACGCTCAATACTTGGTGTTATAGGAGTTGGAACATTTATTTATCGTTTGGTTAATTGGATTAGTCTGTCACTCTCCCCAAATGAAAATGAAGGACTTTAGTGCTCGTCGATGCAATAAAAGTAAGGGTTACATCGAAGTTCAGTAAACTCAGAAATTATAGAGAAGCGGAAATTGAATTTTCGAGACATCCTTCAGACAGTATCTCATAAATATTATTTCAGCAAATGTTTTTCTGTTTTTGCTTCATTTTTTAATAAAAACTACATGATCAAAATATGATATAATGACAATCAGGCTTATGAGCACATCGACGACGACATTGGTGATCAATAATTCAATTTTTCCAATTAAAACAGATATTGCGTTTGATTTTAATTAAATTAACCTTTTTAACTCAAAAGAAACACAAACGATGAGAGTAGCATTTTTGATTGCAATTCACAATTGATGATGGAAGATACTAATTGTTATTTGCATTTCATGAATTTACGTTCATATTTATTATTAAGGAGCATATTATGATAAGATGTTATTCCTAGAATAAAAAATACGAAAGTCTATAGCATGGAAGGCAAAATAAAGCTCCTTAACAAAAGCCAAAGAAAAACCTATGTATAATGATTTGATTCAATGTGCTTATTTAAAATAAGGGTGCTTATTTAAAAAATGGCGATCAGTTTGCTATTGGATGGATTAGAAAGTAGACATTGGGATAAGTGGAATTAATGAGGGTTCAACAAATACGAGTAAAACAAAAACAATTTCAATGTAACTCAGTATTTCTGGGTTTTATTTGTGTGGCGATTTCTATAGTTCAGTGCGGTACAAGCAACAACAGACACACACCAGTGTTTTTGAAAAAGCTCTACCATACTTGCCTGTATTCAAAATACAAAGTGGACAAAGTATAGTTAAAAATAATAGAAGGATAGGCACGAATTTTTTTGTGAAATAATGAATTGAGAATAATTTGTTATCATCATCCATGGCTTGACAGATGGAGAACAATCTATATTTTATTGCATACAGAATATTTAATTCGAAATTTGACATTATGTGGTTTGACAGATAGGGGATTAAAAGATTGACGTATGGAGAATATTTCGTTGCAAATGTCAACCAATTGCTCTGAAAATTCATTTTCCTTTAAAACATTGAATGAACGTGTAATGAAATATGACACCAGTTGTTTCGTCTTTTTGACATATTGCGTTAGAGGTAAAGAAATGTTGGGGGGAATGAAGATATTTAGTTTTAACTATCAATCAAAGTTTCCAATGTAAACACGACACCTAGTAAGTAAGCAATATTCTCAATGTAAATGACCCTAACTTTTGGCAAATTGTCAAATATAGAGCTTCTTTCTTAAGCCGTACTTTTAGAATGTGGAATACTTTGCTCTTCTTGATTTGTCCACCTCATTGTGGTGTACAAGCTTTTAAAACCAATGTGCACTACATCTCCTATTAGATCCTTTCCACTTTTCTTAAACGCTCGCACTGTGTTGCATCTTTAAGGGTAGTCATAACTCTTGTTTGTGTGCAAATTATAAAAAAAACTTCAACACTTCTTAATTTTTTTTTTTTTTTTAATTTTTTACTTAAACTTTATTTAAGCAATGCTAAGTATGATTTTTAAATGTTACCCCAAAAAAAAGCGGATATCAATTTCACAAGCGAGTTACCATTCATGTGGCTATTGACTACAGACTACGGAAATGAAATGTTTTTTCAAAAAACCGTCGTTATGTAAAACAAAAAAAAAATAGAAATCTCTTAGGTCTGAAACCATCCAAATGCAATGAACCATAGTGATTTATTTAAACTCATTCATGAAATTCATATTGTATACCTACAGATATAATTGTCCCAGCGGAAGTAGTAAAATCGACTTTCCTCGTTGCAATATGGCACATAACCGCGGTAGAAACCTAATCGATAGAAACTCTGAAAGTTAAAACAATGACAAATGCGGAACACCATGAAGTTTCATTCACCTGATTGCATTTTGTGGTGAGTTCATGTTGTGCATACTCGTACGAATAAAAAAAAAATGAAAATGATTGTGGTTGATGGTGGGTGAAGTACTTTCTACAAGACAAAAGTGAATTTACCAGAAAGGAATTGATTAGGGCCACAACTTGTAGGGGGCATTATTTCTTTTATTTTTAGTCTATATTTGTAGGAATAGACTGCGTTTAACGATATCACAAATTACCTTTGGTCTTTATTAATGGTTCCCAGACAGTTCCACATAAGTGGGGAGAAAAACTTGTTAGGCAATTTGATTGATACTGCCTACAATTATGGAAGCTTATCAAGTGTTTTATATTTCAAAAAATACTCGGAGGAGAGTTCCTGAGGGAGGGCAGAATCGCATTTTTTTTTAGTATTTTGCAGCGAATTTACTTTGCATTAATAAACCTTTATTTTAACTTGTGTTAAGAAATGTTTCGATTCAAAACTTAACCTAACTTATGTTTTGACCTTAAACAACATTGAACGTCAGACTAGTTTTAAAACTCAATTTTGAATCGAACATACCTTTTGAATCAGACTTTTCACATTAAAATATATATGTACATATTTCAATTTTATTTCTGAAATCAAATATGTAATTTAAAAGTGTTCAGAAATTTAATATTTAAAGCTAAAAGACTTTTCACATGAGAGCAACTTACGACGAATAAAAGAGCAAATGGGATTTAAAATATTTTTAAACCTTAATTTGTATGTCAAAACAAAATGGTAAAAACTAATTGAAATTAATTTTAAGATACTAAAATTTGATTTTTAATTGTTAAAATAAGTAAAATTTGAGAAAACATATTGGTCGTCATGAATTATTGTAATTTGATTGTTCCTCATAACATTCACAATAGGCTTTTTGTTTGTTGAAGATCAGACCAGGGAACTGAACTGTCAAAAAAATATCTTTGTTTCTTTTTTAGCTCAGACACATCACAGCGTTCAGTTTGTGTTTCTTTATACAATCAGAGCTAGTTTTATGAACTCAGAATAAAATGACCGAGCAGATGGAGTAAAAAACTGAAAGCGGATAACTTTACTTTTTTTCGTGTGATATGACAGAGACAGATGGCGAAAAAAAATAAACAAACAAATACAAATGGAGATCGACACCTTTGACAGTTCAGTGCTCTAGTGTGTTTCATAAATAAATCGGAGAGCTCTGATCAAGCCCTGCTCAATGCTCTGCTAAAAGTTAAAAAAGAAAAACGCCTAAGGCAACTGATGAATTGTTCACGCGGGAATAACCTAAAATCATTCTTGTTTTTGTGTGCTTGTTTCTAACGTCATTTACGATGAATAAAAAAATGTTACGTGAACGCAATTTCAAAATGGACGAATGTTAGTTCATTCGTCAGTCATTGGTTGCTATTATGTGAATGTGAATAGTTATCAAAGTATGTTAGATCGTCAAGGTTATTTTGGGATATGATTCTTGGGTATGGTAGGTAGGTAGGTAGAAATGGTGATCACGTGTAGTCTTCATACCATAAAGTCGTTTCACCTATGGATTTAATGGGATATGATGAAAGATTTAACAACTTCTTTCAACCTGTAGATCGCTAGCTTGGAGTACCAATCACAGAAGTCATCGAGGTTCGCCTCAGAGCCACTTCGTCATGTTAAGATAAGAGATCAAGGCAAATAATTCATTAAAATCGTCGTTGAATTACTTTTAGAATAGTTGGATCTCATTCTTGCCAGAGTAGGAAATTTAGAGAGGAAATGAATGACTGTTTCTTTTTCTTGCTGATCCCCACATCTATACGACAATTGAGTATTTTACGCAATGTCTAGCTAAGTCCCATATTGGTCAGTGCTATGTCAGCCAGTGTCTGCGTATTAGGTCATTTGTTCTGGACTTATTATAGGTGGGCCACATCTTTCTAGATAGCAGCTGGTAAGACTTCTCCACTTACACGGTTGGATTCTGTGAGAAAAGTCCTTTCTAGATGGAAGAATAGTTTTAAAATCCCTACTGAAGCCCCCAGTAGTCAATACTTGTTGAAAAAATGTCTGCTGGGATCAGGTTTGAAATATTGCTGTATCTATAAGGTTTGGCAAGCAAACAATCTGATTTTTTAAATCTTAACGAACTGCTAGGTCCTAGCTAAGTCGAGTGATTAAAGGTGAAGAAAAACGCTTAAAGCATCAGTTGGACAGGATCATAGTGCTTTAAAGTTGTATATCTGTCGAATTTGGGATCTTCCAGATTGTAAGAAGTTAAGGCGCTCACATAATAATCAAAAAACACAAATCCCTAAATGTTAAAAGACAATCGAAAGAAAGTCCGGTTAATAGTCTAGAATATCTTTGTTAAGATATGATCACGTTGCCTCGAGTTGAAGACATTTCTGGCTTTGGAAGTCGAGGTCGGGGCTCATAAAAATTTCAATTGGAAGAAGAAGCCTCTTAATTAGAAATAGTTCGGTTTCAATCGGAATTGGAAGAAGAAGCCTCTTAATCAGATGTAGTTCGGTTTCAATCGGAATAAAGTGCCGAGTTGCCGCAAGTGCCCGTAGTCCACCATAAACCTTGCCCAAAGTACTATCTCCGTGAGTTTCCCATGAGAGGGTTGTATTCAAGATTATGCCAAGGTTTTTGACTGATAAAACTCACTATTTTGAGCTTTGTGCGAGCAGCACAGGGGGTAATGTTGAAACAACGAGTGCCTTTCGATAAAAGTTTAGAAAACGTAAGTTATTTTATATGGCCCATTTATGAATACTTTCTGAAGATATCATTTAAATGGTGAAAGTACCATTAAAAGTACTAAGTGGACAGACTTGGAAGAGTTGAACATCGTCATTTGAATCGAAGAGTATTTAGCTTAAATATGATTATAGCTGCGACCGTTTTCTGTCAGCTTTGTCACATTGCTGCCTTTTATTTAATAGATACGAATAAATTATTTGCCCGAGAGATTTTGCCCGAGAGAAGTTGCTTTTGCTTGGTTTGGCATTTGAGTAGTTATTCAAAAACTTTCGTAAGAAATGGCAAAAAACTATTGGTTTGAATTTTGTCACATTTGCGCATAGTGTTTTAGGTACTGGTAAGATCTTAGCTTAGCTCGGATACTGTATCGAAAACGACGTTGGTAAGCGCTACAGAACGATGATATCTAAATTGTTATGGCCTAAATTGAACCATATGGACCTCGTAATATGAGGTGTAGCAGGACTGCCGGCGCTGGCTGCGTGCCACACAACGGACGCCACGATTGGCATTCTGCATAAACGATTTTAGGGAAAGGTTATCTCTCGCAGAGGTGAAGTGAATTGGCCACCAAGGTCATGCGATCTTACGCCATTACACTTTTTCTTGTGGGGTTTTCTGAAGTTACAAGTATATGCGAATAAAACACAATCGACCGATGTTCTTAAGGTGGCCATAAGACAGGCCATCGCTAAAATTAAGACAGATCGATGCGGAAGTCATTAAAAATTGAACCACTCCGTTTAAAGCCGAGGCGTACGATGTCATATTCCATACAAAATGGCATATATGGACCTTTAAAATATAAATGAAATTTGTTAATACTTTACACACAGCTTGTTTTATTCTATTTCAACATCTACTACCCTTTAGAACAATTTTGGAACATTTTTTGATGCTTTTTGACTTTTTGGAAATTAAGTAAAAATTAATTGCTTTTAATTTGTAAGGAACAATATGCCATATCTTAGTTCAAGTTTGGATTTTTGAAGTTTCAATGAAATCGGAGTATAACCTTAGTTAATATAACACTAAATAAAATAAAGAACCTGATTAGAAAACTTTTTACATACTTGCTCTACATTTTTACCTGGAAAATTCGAGAAACCAAACTTAAATAGGCACATTTCCAAATAAAATCCGTCCCTGGTTCTAAGCGCATTCATATGAAGAATGAATGATGAATGAATGAAAGTGAATTACATTAGGTAAATTCACTAACTTATGTTTGATTAAGTGATGAAGCGATAGTACGCTTTTCTTTTATGTAGTACCTACTCACATAAGGTATAGTTTAATTGATAGAACGACGATAACTTTATAGCTTGCGTGACTTAAATGGAACTTAAAATCAATAGATTGCAATAAAACAAGAACCGGAAATAGAAAGGGTCATTAGAAACACGAATGGCCTAAACACGTAACTTTATGTCGAAATAGTACACGTTTGTATTTGTTAGGTTAAATTATACATATGAATATGGTTTCTTAAAAAAAAATCGAAAATAAGATTTTAATCAAGTACTTTATTAATAATAACATGCTTTAATACACGTTATAGGTATAATTGCATTATCAAAGGGCCCTATAGTTTTATCTGAAACTAAAATATATTTGGTGAACCAAATGGATTTTTCGAATTACTTGTCTCAATCGGCTATTAGAAAATACTGTCAAAAATATTTATAGATACATTATATTAACTATTTTTGAGGTTTAAAAAGATTATATATGGCAATAGAATTAAATAGTTCTAACAAATTCAAAGTTCAAAGTTCATGGCAGTCAAAATATGACTTGTCATAGAGAGAACCTAAAGTTTTATCTATTTAAATTTAATCATTTTACAGTTTATAGACCTCCCAATATAAACTTTAATGACTCAGAAAAAGGTACGTGTATTTTGGGACACCTTTATTTATTTAAAAAACTGACGTTGTTTGTATATTATCTCGAAACAAATTAAGATTTCCATTAAAATGACGAAGAAATAATCGTGACATTATTACCAAAAATAAATAATTCGATTTATTTTGATAATAAAACAAATATACTCGTATGTTTATATTTGTACAGGTATTGCAAGATAACAATAATGTTGTCCGAAAAGTAGACAAGTGATGTCAAATATCGATATAAAGAGTATTTTAGGAAGAAATATGATTGCCAAACACAGACACTGAAATATCGGTGACTCGATTAAAATTTGTAGATCTCAGCAAAACGTATTGTCTTTTACCAATAATTAAACTTACGAGTACATAGATGTGACTTCAATATTAAGGTGACTTCTTAATAACTAACCAAACAAATAATTCATTATTAATAATCATCTTTAAATTTGCGATTAATTGCAAGACCCACGTTTTTACTGTCACTGTGACAGCTCAAAACAAAACAATCCTTCCTTTCAGTCTCTCTCTCTCTCTCTCTCTATCTCTCTCTCTTTCTCTCCCTATCTCTCTCACACACAAATTTCGTTGAAACAGCTGTATTTCTGACAGCGGTACAGCGGTGTTTTTATAAACGCGTGTTAAGCCATTGATTATTTTCACGTAAGAGTTTCTTAAACCTTTTGACAAAATTTAAAAGTTTTTACAACCTTTGGGAACTTTTTCTTTGAATATCAGCATTGCTAGTATTTCTGGCTTGCCTGCATTTTTTCCAGTTCTCATTAGTGTAGTTGGTTTTGCAGCTTCGAAAATCTATCATTCTGACAAAGCCATTTCGATGCTTTAAATCGTATGAACCTGTAGATGTAATTGATATGGGACATTGTTGACATTCTTATACTCAGTCATCCACTTTGGATTGAGCTCAAAAATAAGAAAGGATCTAGTAGGCTTTGATGTCTTGTAACGGAGTCACACGCACGCTACTACTCGGCTACTGCCTTGCCTGCCGCACGACATAACATACATCGAGGATTGATCTTATAATATAAATAACGTTGCATACGTTGAGGCGCCCACGAAGCTACATGGCATATACATAATGTATACACATATTTGGTCAACGTTGGTAGACAACAAAATATATTGACTAGTAAGCAGTTTTTCTAATTTTCACGATTCACAGTTGCTTTTTACCACAAATGTAATAAGGAGAGGTGAAAGAGGTTGCCTGGATGGTACACTGGACAACCGGGACTGAACAACCCGAGTCAAAAACCAAGACAATTTTTCATTATGCTAATTTTGAACCATGTACATTACAAATATTATAATTTTTAGAGTTTAAGTCATTTTATAAGTTAAGCCCCCTATGTGCCAACAAATTTCTACTTTATACATATTATCCTCAAGTTTCATAATTGTATAAATGTATATATTAAGTTCAATAAAAAACCTTGAAACCTTGCCTGGATGGTACCCATATAGAATACTGAGGCAAGAGAGTATCCATTGAAGCAAGCTGATGTGTACCAGTAAGAAGTTTCTAAGCTTTTGAGGCTTCGGCCATTAATTTGTTTTATGTTCGTTTTGCCTTTTTCGGAATTTAATTTCACCTACCCTTTTGCCTAAACATTCAATCAAGGCTAATCCGTGTCTGTCCATGCCCTGTCGTCGTTTAAGGCTAGAAATTTAATGCCAATTAGCGTTTGCCTTAACGTCATTGAAGGCTAGGGATTCGATCCCACTGTCTGCCCTTATGTGAAATACCTTATTTGTAATTAAGGAATATGATAAATTTATAATTACATATACGAAATAACTTGTTATGTTAGATTAAGTCAAACTAAATAAAAGTTGGACATTACTGGAGTTCTGAACTTTCTAAAACCGAGTTTAGTGCTTTCTTCGGATTGATCCTGGACCCGCTGACGCTTGGATCACTCACTCAACTGGAACGACACTATCTATACTGTGCTAAGCTAAGCAGCTTGTTGACTGGTGCTGTAACAAAGCAAATCCGATTAAGTGATCAACCGGCCTCCAGCACTTCCGTCAAAGCTCTAAATCCGCTTTCTTGGGATCTAAGGAATCAAACAGAGGACACAGCACAAAAGTAACCGAAGTTCGTCTTAGTCATTTCGTCGTGTTGAGAAAAGATTCTTTGATCTTCATTTCCGAAAGTTCGTCAATGTCGTAAAAATATGTCCTTCTCAAACATTGTCCTCTTAATTTGGACAGAGCAGGGCATTTCCAGATGAAATGGAAGACTGTTTCATTTTCCCGCTGGTCTCCATAGCTATGACAGTTAGTATTATGATATGAGGCATGTATAGATTCGCTGCATGCTATTCTATATCGGCCAGTGTCCGCTACAGGTAGCTATTATCCAGCTCGTCCGCCCGTTCATTACCATCAATGCCCCAATGACCCGGAACCCATATAAGAGTGCCATTGTGTATAATATTGAGACTAGCATTAATACAAACATACAGACATTCTGAAATATAAAAAAAAGACATTTTTCATTTTCCAATTTAAAATTTCTGTTGACCCATAAATATGTATGCATGAAATGTACGGATATAATTATTCTTAAAAGCCCCTAAGTTATTCATAAAATGCACTATTTTCGTATAACCG
Organism: Chrysotoxum bicinctum; assembly: GCA_911387755.1. NCBI lineage: Eukaryota > Metazoa > Arthropoda > Insecta > Diptera > Syrphidae > Chrysotoxum > Chrysotoxum bicinctum. The sequence continues at coordinate 80,642,748 of OU426989.1, read as the reverse complement.
GTCATGCAATTATAATATAATGCAACATGCACATGTACGAAGAAATCTCAACACAATATTCCATCAAACTTTCAAACTTTTTTAAAACAAAAAAAAAGTCACAACATCACCCAAATCTTTACTTAATTACTTTCTGTTATTTTTTTTATATATACGTAAGTACAGCCCTGTCAAAAAAGTATTGTGCCATTCTTAGGGTTTCAGTTCCTTTTTAAATTGTTTGAGATGAGATTTTGTGGCTGAGAAAATGGCTTGACCATTCTTACTTTTTGAAAGAAAATAAAAATTAAAAACTCAGTGTTTCAAAAAGAGAATTGCAATGTTAATTTATGACTGGCACTGTGCAAAAATGCCGGGTCAATAAGTCCCTGAAAAATTAAGTAAGGAACTCTCTTTTCGACACTCCTTTTAGCTCGAAACACTTCATTCAACGTGTCTCCAATTTTTGATGATCTCAAAATAATACATTACGTTTGTTTTAACTATGGCCTCTTCATTCGACAAAAAAATCTATTGTATTCCCATCTTGTTTCTTTGATGCATTAGTGCTTCGCATCCGTCTAAATGTGTTCCGACCTTTCGTCATAAGAATTGCAGAATATGCATGTGGGGATGTTTTTCACGCCAAGAATACTCAAGTGTATTTCTAGTTTACAGTGACCCGTGTTATTTTACTGTTAATATTCGTAGATTGTTAGTACTTGAACTGATACATTTCATGAAACAATCTTGCTTATAGTTTGGTTTAGTTTAGTTTGACCTGCCTTAATTTTGGGAGTTCTTTCCAGTTTCTGGATCTTTTGACCTCTTCCTCTATTTTGATTTATTTTAATTCTGTTTTCTCTTATTCCGCAGTAGGACTCCGCGCCCGTTTTTTTCTAGGAAGTCTTCCTCTTTATTTCCCTGGACACTTACATATGCAGTTACCCAATGACGTGAAAAATTATTGTTTTATAACCAACTTAGACATGATGGCGTATAAGCTTATTGTTTGGAGTGCGGCTTTGCTATCTAACATAATGGCCATGTTTTGGGTTTCGGTAATTCCTTTCAAAATTTCGACCAGCACATTCCGCTATGGCATTGACTTCCGCCGGGAAAATAGTGGTGGATTGTCCCATTGGCAAGGAAAGTTTGGTTAGGCCCAAAAATTCCAGCACCAGTTTCCTCTGTCGTTCTCGAATCATCCGTGTACCACTTAAAGGCATTGGCTTTGAATGTGTAGTTTTTTGTTTCACCAACCCACTCTTTTTTGCAACTTAACTCCGGTTTAAATTTGTTTAAAAAGTTGTATTTTGTAATCATTATATCCCTTGGAATGCCAATAAGGTTAATAACCGATGATTTTAAAAGGTAGTCCCTTTCCCTGTGACTTACACGTTTGCCAGAGTCAGTTCTTTCCTTGCCAAATCTCATAATGACTCCCTTAGCAGCACTTCCAACTACTACATGTAATGGGGGCAAATGAAGAAAAACCTCCAGCGTTGCTGTAGGGCAGGTTCTCATTGTTCCAGTAATACAAAAAAAACGACCCTCATAATAATCATAAGGGCTTTTGTGGCTTTCCCGACGGTAACGAAACGGCGCAAAAACTCATTTGAACTTCGCCAAACAATTCTTTAAATTGTTCAACAATTGCGTTTGTAATCGATTGTGAGCACCCATCTTGCGCAAAGCTATTTCATGTCCAAATATTTATATAATATTGAAATCGCTGGTCCATGTGTTAGCCTGTGGCCTGTTTAGCTCGTTCACCTTCACTCGCCGTCTATTACCAAGCCGTAGATTTTATCGGCCATTTCTGGTGTGGTGATATCAATTGGACGACCAAAACATTCGGTGTCACTTCTGCTAGATCGACCGCAGCAAAAACCCAGTAAGCCAGTGGTGAATGGTTCCAATCGATTGTGAAGAAAACCCCATTATATTTTTAGGGAACTATCATTAAAATTAAATTAAAACATATTGCAATAAAGCCCCGCAATGGCTTTGAAATGTATGACTTTAATGTTTGCACAAGACTGTGTCCTAACTTCTTCCATATATTTGCTAGCATATTTCTCCGTGAAAATTACCCTACAGTCTTCCTGGTTCGTGTTGCCGACCCTGGGCATGACATTTTTGTTAAACTGTTTGGAACCAGAAATACAACGTTCTTTCTCTATCCCCCCCTTATTTCAAATCGCATAAATGCTGAGTTTAACTTTATCATTATTTCTGGATGAAACGGAATATAGGTGACCGAAAAGAACTGACTGATAATAATTTAAAATTACATTTTCAAACTTAGCCCCTTTACAAATATGTTAAAAATGATGAAGAAAATGAAGATTTTGAATTTTCTTTGACTTTACCCACAAAAAGTAAACATTTATGTTTTCCAAAAACTAGGCCAACATGAAAATCATAGTTCTAAAACACCTGCCATCAAAAAGAGGTTATCAACACTAAGTATATTCATTTTTAATCTTATTTTGTAAGCTCTAGTTTGAAGCAAATACATACGAATATAATAATTACTTCCGCCATTGTTCAAACCCCAACGGAATACCCCATACACGCCAAGTACATGTTTGTCAAAAGACTCTACATAAACTATAGCACGGGCAGTAAAATATGCAAACAAAAAAAAATACAAAAAAAACAACTCCCCTTATTTTTTGATTCATGCGTTTCTTTCGAGACATAAGCGAGCAAAAGTCAAAAGCGACCGCGAGACCGTCTTAAGCACCCTCTAGATTAGTTTTTGCAATATGTATTTGTGTGATGTCCCTTTACAATAATGTAAAACAATTCCAATTTCACCACGAGCCATCCGGGTCGAGGATATTATATGCACATGTATAATATGCTTTCGTTAAACGATATAAACGAGCAAACATAGTGGGACAAATTAAACTGAGAATTGGAACTTAATCAACCAAAAGGTTTAGAATGCTAACCGCTTAAATCAGCATTACTCCACTTCGTTTACTGAAAATCCTATATTTGGTAACAGTAGAGTATCATTCAAATTACCTTTTTTTTAAATAACATAATGAAATAAATTTTTAAAGCATTTAACCCAAGAACAAATATCAAACTGATGCTTTAAAATACCAAAAATTAAAAATTAAAAATTAAAATTAATCGTCATCTTACCCACTGTGCGAGGCAATTTGATGGTGATGGGCGGATATAGTAGATGCAATCCATGATCGCAGTAAATTTACATTGCAAAGAATTGCAAATACATAATTGGGGAGGGAAATAGTGTTTAATAAAAATTCATGAGTTTTCACTTTCGAATTTGAACCAATTTGAAAAAAAATTAAGCCCTAGGTATAAAATAGGAACGTAACCCTGTGCCGCACTAGACACGTTCAGTTCCATCTCTAACTCCACGATATTTTCAGCAAACAGACGGTGGTGAACACAGCCATCCGCCTAAAAGCTCCTTCACGTGGGATCATTCTGAATTCAACAAACAATTCTAAGTGACCATTGTTTCAAGATCTACATATCTGGGAAAATATAAATTCTTGGAAGATTATTCTATCCATTGGCTAGAATGTAGCTTCAAAAAAAAAACAGAATTTTTAATTTAAATTTATTTCTTAGTTTATGACCAAAAGTAACGTAACCTGCCAAATATTTTTTTTTGAAATTTCAGAAAATATTTAAACTGTTCCAGAGATATAAAAAAAAATCAAAAAAATCATTTAATAAAAACTATCTTATGGTTGAATATTTTTTCCCAAAAATGGTCATTAATACTCGTACAAAAGCATTAGTTTTCTTTTCGATTTTCTGAAAAGCGGTACAACTGATATTGATCATTTTTACTTGCGATATAGGTACTATAGGGCAAGTTCTGCATTTGGAAAAAAAATCGAACTCGAGATTTTGATCAAAGTTGACATTACGATGATAGCGAAGACGAAAAAAGTGGGTCTGACAATTCCGTCTGTCTGTCTGTATGTCTGTATGTCTGTATGTCTGTACCTCGAACTACAGCCTAAACTACTGGAGGTATTTTCTTCAAACTCGGTAGTTAAGGGTCTTCGGTGATTCCCTAGAGGAAAAATTGAATTTTTTTTTTTAGCTCCAAAACTAAGGGTACCCCCCATACACCCGTAATGCAAAATCTTATTTATCTCGAAAACGGCTCTAACAATTTTGATAAAAAAAATTAAGTGTGATATTATGGACATGGACTATATTTTGGTGAAAAAAAAAATTTGGGGGGAAATGTTATTAGGGGTACCTGTCATAGAACGGTTTTTTTGATTTTCGAATTTCTCACCAACGGCTCTAACGATTTTAACCAAAATTTTTATGCAGGAGCTGCTTTGCATTTTAAAAAATACAAACTAAAAATTTTTTTCGAAAAAATAGTTTTTGGATTTTTAAAAAAATAATACAATTTTTTTTTTGAAAATTCAATATCTTGAAAACCGATACACGATTAAATTTTTAAAATACGTTTTAAAATGTATTTAATTAAATACTAACAATTTGCATATCAATTTTTTTTATAAAAATTTTAAGGAAAATTTAGTACACAAAAAACATGTTTCAGTGTGTCTGTATGTCTGTACCTCTCACTACAGCCTAAACCACTGGACCTATTTCTTTCAATCTCGGTAGTTAAGGGTCTTCGGTGATTCCCTAGATGAAAAATTGAAATTTTTTTTTTAGCTCCAAAACTAAGGGTACCCCCCATACACCCGTAATGCAAAATCTTATTTATCTCGAAAACGGCTCTAACGATTTTGATAAAAAAAATTAAGTGTGATATTATGGACATGGACTACATTTTGGTCAAAAAAAATTTTGGGGCAAAATGTTATTAGGGGTACCTGCCATAGACCCGTTTTTTTGATTTTCGACTTTCTCATTAACGGCTCTAAGGATTTTAACCCAAAATTTTTAGCAGGAATCCCCTTAAGTTTAAAATAATATTGTATATAAAAATATTCGAAAAAATATTTATTGGGTTTTTAAAAAAAAAAAAAATTTTTAAATCAATATCTTCAAAACCTATGAACGATTATTTTTTGAAATTATTTCCTAAAACCAATATTATTAAATACTTAAAATTCGCATCCCACATTTTTTTCTTGAAAAATTTTAGAGAAATTTCTTATATAAAAAATTTATTTAATAATTAAACGATTTTTTAAGGTTTATTTGCATAAATTCATGGTAGGTAGGTAGGTAGAGATGGTAGTCGCCAGCCAGCTGGGCCCGCGACTCAATTAGCGCTGGGGTGCGCCGTTTTGATACCATTAAACTCGTGTCAACCTAATAAGGATTAAGTACGGAAGAAAATGGCTTTTATATACTTTAGCGGAGCATTACTAAAGCCATTTTGTCGCATTCAGAAAGATAATCAGATCTTTGATTTTCTTCTCCGAAAGTTCGCTGGGGTCATCGAGGAAGGCTTTCCCAAAGGAAGCCATCCTGTAATTTGCTAAGGCGGGGCAATCGCAAAGAAAATGAACCACAGTTTCTTTTTCTTGTGGATCTCCACAACTACGGCAGTGTGGGTTGAAGGGGATGCCTAGCTTTCTTGCATGTTCACCTATGGGCCAGTGCCCGGTGCATATTGCTGTGATCCTGGCTATGTCGCGCCTGGGTCTGCATATTAGATCGTTGGAGCGTGAGTTGTTGTAAGTAGGCCATATCTTTCTTGATATGACACAGTTTGTGAGACTGCTCCACCTACGGTTGGATTCATTGAGAAAAATCGAGAAGATTTTTCTCTTCATAGCACCAAGAGGAATATTAACTTTTTCCGCTAGTGAGCTATGTAAGGTCGAGCCTTGCCGAGCTAAAGCGTCAGCCCGTTCATTACCCTCTATGTCACTGTGACCTGGAACCCAGATGAGAGTGACCTGGAGGTCAATGTTCAGACTCGCCAGTTCGTCCCGACATTGCTGGACAAGTACTGAGGTTGATGTAGATGATTTAATGGCCTTAATGGCCGCCTGGCTATCTGAGCAGATAGCTATATTTCTGAATTGGTTTTGGTTAGATTGGAGCAACTTGCATGCCTCCTTGATTGCTAGTATTTCGGCTTGAAATACACTCGCAAAATCTGGTAGTCTGAGTGACTTGGAGATGTTAAAGGACTCGGAAAAAATTCCTGAACCAACACCGCACTCCATCTTAGATCCATCAGTGTAGATTATCGAATCGAAATCCTTTGTGACAACGTCATTCTTCCAATCCTCTCTGGTGGGAAAAATGGCTTTGAAATCCCCGCTTGGACCAAGAGGAGGTACGCAGTAGTCGGTGTTCGATAAGAAAATATCCGGAGGAATCATTTTTGTTATGTTTCCATGACCATAGGGTTTGGAGAACCAACAGTTAGATTCTTTAAGTCTTACAGCACTGCATGCCGCTAGGTATTTTATATGAAGGTCGAGTGGTAAAAGGTTCAGGATAACGCTCAGGGCATCTGTTGGGCATGATCTGAGAGCCCCCGTAGTGCCGACGCTAGCCGTTCTTTGAACCCTTTTAAGTTTTCCGACGTTATATTGCTTGCTAAGTGCAGGCCACCAAACAATCGATCCGTAAGACAAAATTGGCCGTACCACTGCAGTGTACGTCCACAAAATCATCTTCGACTGAAGGCCCCACTTCTTACCAAAGGTCTTTCTGCAGGCATAGAAAGCTATACAGGCTTTCTTAACCCGTTCTTCAATATTTACCTTCCAATTCAATTTGGGGTCGAGAATAACTCCAAGGTATTTAGCTTTGGAAGATAAAGAAAGAGTTTGACCGTTAAGTCGAGGTAGGGTGAATGTAGGTATTTTAGTCCTGGTAGTAAAGAGCATCAGTTCCGTCTTACTCTGATTAACTCCTAGTCCACTACTAGTGGCCCAGTTGCTAACTCTTTTCAGAGCCAATTCAGTGATTTCACTAATCACAGTGGTAAACTTACCTGATGCCAATAAAACCAGATCGTCAGCATACGCTACAGTTTTTACACCACTACCTCTGAGCTTGACGAGAATTTTGTCCATGACTAAGAGCCATAGAAGAGGGGAGAGAACACCACCCTGGGGAGTTCCCCTACTAACATGCTTAGTAGAAATTGTGTTTCCTAACGTTGCTTGGATCCTTCTGTCACTGAGCATAGATACAATCCATTTGGATATGAAACTTTCTACACCAAAGTGAACAAGTGACTCGCGAATGGATTCAGTTAGGACATTATTAAAAGCACCCTCCACGTCTAGGAAGGTTGCCAGGGTATATTCTTTGTAGTGAATCGTCTTCTCTATTGTACGCACTACTTCATGCAGGGCAGTCTCCGTAGACTTGCCTTTTAGGTATGCATGTTGCGATTCATCAAGAGGACGACCCTCTAGTAAAACTCTGATGTGAGTATCAAGGATGCGCTCTAGTGTCTTTAAAACAAAAGATGTCAGACTAATAGGCCTAAAGTCCTTCGCGGATTCATGACCTCGTTTGCCGACCTTCGGAATAAAGACCACTCTTACATGTCTCCATGACTCGGGTACATGATTGAGATAGAGACAACCTTTGAAGATCATTTCTAGCCATGGTACTGCCAAGTCTTGCAGTTTCTGCAGCATAACTGGGATTATGCCGTCAGGGCCAGGTGATTTGTAGGGGGAGAAAGTATTAATCGCACATGAAATACTATCTCCTGATATAACAGAATTGATTTGCTCCCTATGAGCTATAATGGTATTTGTAGTGCTAAGCGTTTCGGGGTAGCTATTCTCACAACCCGGAAAATGTGTTGTCATAAGCAGTTCCAAGGACTCAGCTTGAGAGGCTGTCCAGATACCGTCACTTTTTCTCAGAAATGAAGGGCTGCAATGTTCCTTTGACAGAACTTTACTTAGTCTAGCAGAATCCTTAATATCTTCTATTGAGTGACAGTATTCTTTCCAGCCAAGCTTCTTAGATGCTGCTATGGCTCGCTTGTACACTTTTAGGCAGTCTTTATATGGTTGATAGAATTTCTCCTTCTGACATATGTTGAAGATCTTTCTGGTCATTTTTCTAAGTGCAGAAAGATCTTCATTCCACCAAGGAGGGAACTTTTTGCGGCTGTATTTAACTGGACAGGAGACCTTAAAGGCAGTGTTAATCGCATAAATTCATACTTTTCCGGAAACCAGACGGCAATTTTATGCATTTGAACATTATTATCTCATTAAATCCATGTTTTATATTTATAAAATGTATCTTAAATTCCAAAGTACTTTTACATAAGAGCAAGTTCGTGCGATCCAGTCGTGCATTTTATTTTTATATTCTCAGGCTCTTAAAACGTTTGAAGTCCTTCAAGTTATCATTACTATTTCAAAATTTTAAAGATGTAATAATTAGATTAATTTTCTTAAAATTGTCGCGAAACAAAAGAAAAATGGTCTCGCTTATTTTCAAAAAAATTAAACGTTGATAATATTTTTGATTTTACGATATATTTACGACACATTTCCCAAAATTATTAACACTGTCCCTTTTTCTTTTTCGAGTTAGTTTTACCCTATTCTGAGGGGTGGTAATGCGAACTTGACGCATATAAAACTTTGGATAGTATTGTGTATTCAAAATTTTCAAACAAATTTTTTTTTGATATTTGATTATTTGAAAATATCAATTTTTTTTTTCAAAATCCAATATTTCGAAATTCACATGCTGTTTTTTTTTAAATTTTACAATTCACAGTTTTTCAATTGAATTTAATAAACAAGTCAGAAACCATTGCAACACTGTTATAAAAAGAACAAAATTCTAACATGACTAGAAATTAGGGCAAAAAATCCTGCAATGTCCCAAAGACAGTAGAAATTTCTGGTCATTTGTCAAGAACTTAAAAGATTCAACTTCACTTTCGATTCTAACGCTCATCTTTAACGACAGCCCAATAACTAGCTCTTCAGGTAAGGCAAATGTACTCGCAGCTTATTTCGCTGCTAGACCTACGTTGCCTGGCAACAAAATTGCCCCTCCTTAACTTTAGAACGTAAATCATTCAATAGGACAGGTATATTTCCTTAGAGGCCTTAATATACACAAATCCGCTGGTCTTGACTGTATAGACCCGATTCTTCTGAAGAGGTGTTCTTAATCGCTAGCAAAACCACGATTGCGTAAGCTTTTCCATTGCTCCTTCCGTTCTGTAATCTTCCATAGAAGATGGAAAACAGCATTGGTTCAGCCTGTCACTTAAAGAAGCGACCCATCCTCCCCCTTATCCTACCGACCAATTGGTTAAGGAATCGCTGATCGATCATCAGCTCAAGAATTATCTCGAAGAACTAATGCTTCTAAATGACCGGCAATACGGCTTTCGCAGAAATCGTTTCACTGGTACTCTGATGGCATATCTTACTGAAGAGTGGAACAGATCCTAACATTGCTTTGGAGAAAGTAAGATTATTGCACATGATATTTCTAGGGCATTTGATAGAGTTTTGGCACCAGGCTCTCTTATCAAAGATGTGTGCGTTTGGTTTCAATGAAACCCTTATTCGTTGGATTAGAAATCAACTCTCTGGATCGGTCAATACATGTTGTATTAGATAGTTTCAAGTCCGATCTTTGATCTTCACAAAATAAATGCTGGTGTTCCCCAAAGCTCCGTTTTGTCTCCGACAATCTTCCTCATATTTATAAATCATCTCTTCTGTGAAACTTCTAATCCACTTTAATATTTTGCCGACTTTCTACCTTCAGCTTCTCATACTTGTTCGCAATTCACGCTCATCTCCTTCGGAAGTGGAATTGCAACGGTATCCTATGGTAATCTCATTAAACTCCGATATTTTAATGCTTCGAAAACTCAATGCCGTCTATTGTCGTTGAAGCAAAATGTTCCCCTTTTGCCATAGTCTTTAAATGGCACTTGCATCGAAGAAGCCGAAAAGCTTTCAGTACTCGGTATATGTGTCAACAACGATCATCGTTGGAATGGCCACATTCTCGAGACCGCCAAAAACGCTGCTAAATAATATCGATTTCTATATCGATTTCAGAATCGATCTGATCTGGCTGCAATTTATAAGGCGTTTATACATCTAAAATTTTAGTATACTTCACATCTTTGGACATGTGCAGGCCAAACTTCTTTAAATTTATTGGATAGAATCCAGAATAGTGCGTTAAAATCAATAGGAAACAGAGCTATCATGGAACCATTCCCATCCCTTGAACACCGTCGGAATATTTCATGTCTTTCCTTGTTGTATCGTTTCTTTCACAAGCAGTGTTTACTCAAAGAAGCCACTTCCATTCTCCATTCCTCCCCTCTATCAGTTCACCCGATATACCTGTTTCGCTAGGAAAGCTTATCAGTTCACCCTCGAGCATAATTTTGGTCGTACCGTTAAATACAGAGATTTGTTTTTTTTAGTCGCACAACACGATTACGGAATAATTTACCCGGCATAGTTCTCCCTTGCCATTTAAATTGGCAACCATTCAAGACCTATTTAATCGTTACCCCCTTTCTCTCCCCAACCTTAAAAAATATTTCTTCCGTCTATTGCTGGCTTCTCTCTAAATGTATGTCATTTTGAAAATAAGTTTCCTACTTAGACTAAGCTTCATTTGGAGTGTTATTTTCTCTTTCTCTTTATTTTTATTTTTCTTTGTTTTTTATGATTTAACAATTATTTATATTTTATGTTAAAAAAAAAAACAAAAAGTTTATAAACAATTCCCCTGAAGAAGGCAGCAAGCCCTGCCAAACCGCCGGGCAAGCCAATGTAACCTAGTTGTTTCATTTCCAAAATTACAGTGACCAAAAAAGCCGACAGAAAGATTTCAAATCGATTTTACTAATCTTATGAAATGTAGTACCCCTTGGCATAATGGTTGGTGCGTTGTATTGTCATGCGGAAGGTCTCGAGTTCGATTTTCAGCCGCTGCAAGAAACTTTTTTTCAGGGGTGTACTGCCTCTTGCGAGGAATTGACAAATTCTCCAAGAGTATCTCTTGTCATGGAACACAAGTAGCACAAAATGGTATAATTTCGGTGTCACATTTCTTAATTCATACTTATTTCCTTCTTTATTAGGTATGTCAATTTATGCCTACTTAATTCCATCTTAATATGATCTTTATAAGGTATTGTTTTAAAGAACTTAACTTGGTGTGTTTACTCTACTTAAAGCATTCTTAAATACTTCTTAAATTCGCATTTCTTAAATCGGTTTTTTTTGTTACTTAATTCCTTCTTTAATCCTTCTAAAAACATAACTTTTTTGTTTTGGTCCTAAATCGGTATTTTTCCGATTCTTTAATACGTATTTAAGTCTTCTTAAAGAGTATAATATTAAAAACACGAGAGAGTTATTTGAGTAGCACTTTGAGACATGATATTTTCAGTGTCACAGTGGCACAATAGGTAGAGCACAAGCACGGCAAGCGAGAGGACTCGGGTTCGAATCTCAGTGGAAGCACAGAGGTAAATTAAAAAAACTAACTTTTAAAATTCTTTCATTCCAGCAAAAATTCACATAAAGACTAGAATATAATAAACAATAATAAAAAAAAAACAAACAGATAATAAAAAAAATTTATTTTTATTGTTTCTAATAATTTTTTTAAGACTCTTTAAGAAGGAGTTAAGAAGTATTTAAGAAGATGTAAGGAACTATTTAAGAAGGAGTAATGAAGTATTTAAGAAGAATGATATCCCGATTTAAGATCATTTTAAGACTCAATTTATCTTCTTATTTCCTTCTATCGGACCGCCCACTTGCGCCTTTTCTCTACTTAATAGGAACTTAAATCCGTCTTATAGAAGATGTCAGATACCGATTTAGAATTCTTAAAGACTTCGTTAAGTAATTCTGTGCTACTTGTGAAAGTACTGCTCAATAGCCGTTCGAAATCGGCAGAAAATTGTAGGTCCCCTCCGTTCCTGGTAACACGCACCCAGGAATGGTTGAGAGTTGTAAGTCACTAGGTACTGGTTCACTCCGAGCTGTTGCACCACCAAATTGATTTATTTATTTTTATAAAATGTTTTATGCGGAGATTCTAAAAACTTTCAAAAACATTGTATATCAAAACTTTAAAATTGTTGTGGATTTTGTTTTTTTTTTGTGTTAGGATTCATTATAATTGGTAACTTTATTAAGCTTTTTTTTACTTTCTTCGTCTTACCAGTGGTAAGGGGTTTTTTTGCAAGACTAAGTTGTTGAGATTATCTAGCATCCATTTTGTACACCTCTTAATTACAACAAAGGGCTTTGGTACCTTTTAATCTACCTGTATTAACTTTTTAGTCATTCTAAATAGTACTACTTTTTCTACAAATTAAAATGAGTAACAGAATTTCAAATACGTTGTCACAAATACAAAATAATTTAACACTTATAAAGGCACCGTTTTGTTGAACTTACAAAACAAAGCATTAATAAAACCGAAATACATTTTGGGCCACCCTAATTAAATTGTATAATTTAAGCTGTTATACATTGAAATGTTTTTAGTCAATTCTATATTTTTCCCTGAAGTTTTTTTCTTGTTGGTCCCAAGCAACTTTATACAATTTCAAGAAGAAAAAAGATATTGGTTTTGTCTAAACCACCCTAATGTGCCTACATATCATATACGGTGACTTTAAATACATAGCAACTTTGGCACATGCTATGTACCTACTTTCATACTTTTAGTAGGTACCATGCGAATTACTTAATGGTTTACTTTAGAACACCTGGAACATGAAGCTTTTCTGTGCCTGTTCAGGTAAATTAAAATAATCTATATTCCAGACACATCGTTTGCCCTCATCGAGAAGCTATAAAAATAAAAAAACATTATTATTGCGCCCACATTTCCAGGTGAAGTTATACCTACTTCAACTATAATTGCCTTATTCAAAAGCGAATAAGTAGGCACCTTTTTGTTTTTCTACTACCTACCTCTTAGCTCATTTCTTTGACTTACGGTATTGTTGGAAGGAGCCGCAAATTATAGCAACTCAACTGCAATATATTAATTCACGAAGCCATTACAAGAAAAAAACAAAACACATACCAACGATCGATGCATCACTTAACCCCATTTTGGTTGCCACACACCCACATACTTGTGCTTCTTCCTACAAAACAGCTGCTTGTTGACCCAGTGCGAGTTGCTGTCAGTCAGTTTCAGTTTTCAGTCAGTCACGCGATTATTCCAAATGTAACTTCCACTTCCAGTATTCGATTAAAAATAGATTACATCGGCTTCTCGCTTGATGGCGCATAGTTGTATACGAGTATTTATAGCGTGATAAAGCTTTAAAAGAATATATATCTATGAGGAGGGACCCCATTTACAATGCAATTTCGTATTCTTAATTGCGTGCTTATTCAGTTGTGTATTATTGTGTAAGCCTTATTTTTTTGTAGGTCTATAATTTATTTATTTTATGTGTGTAGTTCGTATTGTTCAAATTTGTCGCCTACTAAGAAAAATCATAACGTAGGTGTAAGATTATCGTCCATGATAGATTTAATGCAATCGTGGATACTCAATCATATGGTTTTTTTTAGATGATGCTGCGACTTGTATAAGGAATTGTTGAATTTTGCTCATTGCTTGATACAGAAAGAAAAGGTTAAAGAGGTATAAAATATATACAGAAGAAAACGATGACACTACCCAGGAAGAATTCTAAGAGAATGACATGTTGACTTTAATATCAAAATTGGTAAGGAAGACATCTTTGGTAGGAAATCCGGAAATGGACTTAGGGTTATGGATTTCGTTGCGGGAAAGAAAACAGTGTTGAGTAGCACCAGATTTCTCTGTCCTGATATCCACATAAATATGCAATTGGCGATTTCCCGATGATTGAACCTGCAACCAAATCTATCATGATTTATTGACACTTAACAGCCGAACGCAGCCATCAATACTTTGACTGAACTACGTCACTTGACAAACTGAAATTGTAAAATGTCATAATGGATCGGCATATCGGCATACCATGAGGTCAAGACCAAGTATATGCTTCATCAAGAAAGGACACACAACACCGACGTCTTGGACAAAACGTCATTATAGACAGCTATAACTTTGAGGTACTGAAGGACTTCATATACCTAGGCGCCGCTATAAACTCTGAAAACAACACCAGTGCTGAAATCAAACGGAGAATAACTCTTGCCAATCGCTGTTTCTTTGGACTAAGAAGGCAATTGAGTAGCAAAGTCCTCTCTCGAGCAACTAAAGTGTCCCTCTATAAGAACCTTATCATCCCGGTCCTTGTCTATGGTGCAGAGACATGGACTTTGTCGAAGGTGGATGAGAGCCCTTTAGGCTGTTTCGAGAAGAAAATTCTTCGTGTGATCTTTGGTCCCGTCTGCATAGATGGGGAGTGGAGGAGAAGATTTAACCACGAACTGTACGGGCTGTACAGTTAAACTGACCTAGTCAAACGTATAAAAGTCCAGCGACTGAGATGGCTTGGTCATGTAGAGCGAATGGACCCGAATGCTCCGGCCCGGAAAGTCTTCGAATCAAACCCCGAGGGACGGCGAAGTAGAGGAAGACCAAGACTCAGGTGGCGCACACAAGTGGGGGAGGACCTCAACCAACTTGGCGTGCGAAACTGGAGACAGCTAGCTAGGGACCGAGAGGTGTTTGTATTCTCACAACCAATGCCGGCGAAACGGAGGTTGACAGCAGAGGAATACAAGGGCTTCCCGACAGCACTACTAACATGAGAAGGGATGAAAACCGGTTGAAAAAAGAAAAAAGATTATGAGCATGCCTAAAATCGAGGATACAGAGGTGCTTAAGCTCAAAGCAGGTGCGGAACTTCCACAGAAAAGTTAAAAAGAAGACAACAGGATTCACAAGCCGCCCTGGAGCCTGCAAGAATAAGAAAACAAACATCAGTTGATATTAAGAAATCTTGAGAGATTGTTGAGAGAAAGCAAGAATTTTTGTTTCTCTGTTATTAAAGTTCGAAACAAAATACGATTTTGTTGGATTATGTAAAAAAAATCAAGATTAAATTTGAGACACGGTCTTCACAGTAGTTTACTTTATTAAGAATTAGATAAAAAGTATATTTTTACAGCCGGAAATAAGACTAATCTGACAGTTTTGACACTTCATTTAACTCTATTTACAGAAGTAAAAACATAGAATAAGTTACAGGATGATTCAGTTTCAAAGAAATAATTAAATGGTTTACTGTCTTAGTATTTGAAATGACATTATAGTATTTAAGACCCAACATTCTCCCCCCCTTGAAGGACCCTAGGTTCTTCTATAGGAAGTCGTCGAATTTTGGTAACAGCCCGTTTTACTTCACCGCTGGAGGTTTTGAGTGTGACAACTCTTACGACACTGTCCTTTCCAGGATGTACTTGGATAACTCTGCCTAATCTCCATTTTAGTGGCGGAAGATTTTCGTCCTCAATTGTAACCAGGTCATCGACAGCTATTGGAAAACCAGATTTTTGCCATTTAGTGCGCAGTTGTAGGGTTTGCAAGTATTCTCGTGACCATCTCGACCAAAACTGTTGAAAATACCACTGTAGTCGTTGATAGCGAGTTAGAGTGTTGACGTTATCGTGTTTTAACTGTGGCTCGACTGCTGCGGTAAGAGGGGTTCCAATGAGGAAGTGACCTGGAGTAAGAGCTTGGATATCGTTAGGATTCTCGGATAAAGGTGTGATTGGCCTAGAATTAAGAACAGATTCAATTTGTATAATAATGGTATTAAGTTCAGGATAAGTAAGAGAAGAAGTTTGTAAAATGCGCTTCATATGAAACTTTGAGCTTTTGACGGCCGCTTCCCATAAGCCACCGAAGTGAGGAGACCTAGGAGGTATAGTTTTCCATTCGATTCCATCTGCTGCACATGCTCTTATGATTTCATCCCTGTTCTCTCGCTTCATAAACATCTCATACAGCTCATGCAATTGATTTCGCGCTCCGATGAAATTTGTAGCATTATCACTATGTATGATTGAACAAAGTCCCCGTCTGCTTATGAATCGTTTAAGAGCAGCCAGGAAACTATTGGTTGTAAGATCCTCCACCAATTCAAGATGTACGGCTCGGCTGACGAAGCAGACAAATACCGCAACATAGGCTTTCATTGGTGATGTTCCACGTCGACGAAAATGGATGCTAAAAGGGCCACAGAAATCAACCCCAACTATATTAAAAGGCCTTGACTGCTGTAATCGTTCATGAGGTAAATCACCCATTACTTGATAATTTAGCGATGGCTTTGCTCTGGTACAACGAACGCATTTGTGTACTACCTTGCGCGTCACCATCTTTCCATGTATTGGCCAAAAGCTGTCACGAACAATGCTGAGAAGCGCCTGAGGGCCTGCATGCAAATTTTTCTCGTGAAGATGACGAACTAAAATGGTGGTGAAAATATGATCCTTCGGCAATAAAATCGGATGCTTTGCATCATAGCTAAGAGTAGAGTTAGAAATTCGACCTCCTACCCGAAGAATTCCATCGGAGTCCAAAAATGGTGATAGCGAGTTAATGTGACATTTTGCAGATAATTGCCTTCCACTGGATAAGGTCAAGATTTCCTTATGAAAACTTACGAGTTGAACATATTTTACCAATCCCTTAACAGCTTTGTTAAGTTCATGAACGGTAAGAGGTCCGAATGATTTGATATTCTTTTTCGTACTATTATTTTTGAATCTAAAGATATAAGCGATTACTCTCAGCAGAGCATCATAATCGTTGTAAAATTTGATGGTTTCAATCAGATCAGCTTGTATTTGAACGCTTAAAATAATTTTTTTTTCTTTTTCGCTCTAGCTGAGAATCTTCGAATGTCGAAATACGATCAGAAGTAATCCACTCATTCTCATTCATTTCTAAAAAAGAAGGTCCATTAAACCACAATTTGTTGTTAATTAATGCTGATGGGTACGACCCTCGGGATATTATATCCGCAGGATTTAATTCTGATGAAATATGTCGCCATTGAGTAAATTTAGAGTTTTGTTGAATAATCGAAATGCGGTTGGCTACAAACGTCTGCCAGTTGCATGATTCCTCGGCAATCCAATTAAGAACAATCGACGAATCCGTCCAATAAGTAATATCATGAAAACTTGAGCCGAAAATCTCCTTTAGCCGCCGCACTAGTTGAACCATCATTACTGCGGCACATAATTCCAAACGTGGTAATGTAATTTTTCGCACTGGTGCTACCTTTGATTTTGCACATAGAAGTTCAGTTCTTACCATGCCAGTTTCATCTACAGAGCGTATATAAACACAAGTACCAAAGGCGTCTTCAGAGCTATCAGAAAAAGCATGGATCTGATAATTATCAGGATGCCCAAAAAATACACGCCTGCTTATCTGCACTTCATTAAGTTCAAACAAATTTCTTCTGAATTTTAACCATGAATGATGGCAGTCCTGGGGCAATGCTTCATCCCACGAAAGCTTTAGACGCCACAGCTGTTGCATATAAATCTTGGCGAGAACGATCACAGGATTTATCAATCCTAGTGGATCAAAGAGATGAGCTATATCTGACAGAACAGTTCTTTTTGTTATGCGCTCTGAGTGCAGAGGGGCTATCTCATAATGAAAACTATCAGCTACTGGATTCCAAAATGTTCCTAATGTTTTTATAACATCGTTACCCTTTATTTTGAAACATTGTTCACGATCTGACAGTGGAATGTTTTCTAAAATCTCCATAGAATTTGCACACCACTTCTTAAGAATGAAGCCGCCTCGGTATAGTAATGATATCAATTCCATTTGCAGAGCCTTTAATTCATCGAGAGAATCACAACCTGTGATTAGGTCGTCGACATAAAATTCAGAGTTGATAGCCTTTGCTGCCTCAGGAAAGTTTCTTTCTTCATCTTCTAAGTTTCTCCATAAGACATAATGAAATCGTCTGTCGGCCTCATCTAATCGCACTTGGTGATACATTTTTGTTATATCAGCTGTCATTACAAATTTGTGTCTGCGAAACCTCAGAGCAATAGAGAGTAGATCTGGCTGTATAATGGGACCAACCATAAGAATGTCATTGAGTGATTTCCCAGAGCTGGTTTTTGCGGTGGCATCACACACTACACGTAGCTTTGTGGATGAGCTTGTTGGTTTGATAACACAATGATGTGGGAGGAAGTAATGTGGACTAGTGAGGTCCACGTCGTTTGCCAATTCCATATGTGAGTTTACAAGCATTTCATTCATAAAAGCTGAATATTGTTTAAACAAGTCTGAGTTTTTTTGGAATCTTCTTTCCAGAGAGAGAAGTCTTCTTTTTGCAACATCAAAAGAGTTTCCTAATGAGCTTGGATTTTGCTTAAATGGTAGTCTTACGTTAAAACGGCCCGAATCTAAACGTGAGTAGTTGCTCACAAAGTGATTCTCACATTTTCTCTCTTCTGTTGACATAACTGCTTGTTGAAGATCAAAGCTTTCGATTTCCCAAAATGCCTTTATAGAGTTGTTTAGTATTTCATTGGAATTGGATTGGAGAGGAGTTTCTACGATAGAAAGACTGTAGCTGCATTTCACTGAGTTTATTGGCTTTGGAAGTTGACCTGCTACTACCCAGCCAAACAGAGTGTTTTGTAACAAAGGCAAGCTCGATCCTAATTTAATTTGGCCCACGCATAATACAGTGTAAAATAAGTCTACTCCAAGCAGCAAATCTATACGCTGAGGAATATTAAATAGAGGATCAGATAAACGAATGTTCTTTGGAATGTCCCAGCCATTGATATCAATTTTCTTATCAGGTAGCAGCCCAGTGATTTGTGGTATAACCAGAGCTTCTATTGTGGCTGCAAAACCATTAATGCAAGACCTGATGTTGAGCACAGCTTTGTGTTTTGCTAACGTTACAGTATTGTTGGCGCAAGCTAAGGAGGTGTGAGATGGAAGACGTGGCGCTCCTAAGCACTGCATGAGTCTTTCGGAAATCAAATGTGTCTGGGAACCCGAGTCCAAAAGCACACGACATGGTATAATCTGTTGTAATTTGTTTGTTATATTAATGACAGCTGTTCCCAAAATGCTATTGTCAGTGCAGCTAGAGTACATCGAATGAGTGGTCGGAAGGGGACCATCAGCAGCAGCAGAAGCACGTGGAGATGAAGAGGAGTGACTACCTGAACTAAGTGAGGCTTGCGGTACAAAAGTCGAAGCGTTCTCTACAAGGTGCAAAAGTGTATGATGTTTCTTTCCACAATTACGACAACCACTAGATGGGCAATTAGCACTGCTGTGTTCATTGCTCTTCAAGCAATTGTAACATAAGTTGAGATCCTTTATTTTATGGATCCGTTCAGGAATAGAATGATTAAGAAATTTGTGGCAGCGATAAATAAAATGGCCGGGAACTGCGCAAAAGTTGCAGGCAGCCTTTGTGGCAATAAATGTTTTTACAGTATTTTTTATATTAGGTTTATGAGGTTTTTGACTATCATGTTTTACGGAAGAATCAAGATTAAATAATTGACTGGTTACATTACCTTCTAAATGCTGTGCCCTCTTTTTAAGAAAGTCGGTAAGCTCTTGAAGACTTGGTAGTTGGTCAATTGATGCTTCATCATTCCATTTACTTAGAGTTGAAGGATCCAGCTTGGAGGTGATAATAAAAACAATAAGATCGTCCCAGTGCTCTACCGGTCGGTTTAGGTTACTCAAACCGGTCATATGGTTGCTAATCTTGTCGACCAAGTTTCTTAATTCGACCGCAGATGCTTTATGAATCTTGGGATGGTTGAAAATACGTTGAAGATGTTCCTGTGCTATGATTTTTTTGTTCTCGAATCGTTCCCTTAATTTCGCTAATGCCTTTTCGTAGTTGTCGTCCTCTATTTTAAGCCCTTCAATTGGTGCAATCGCAGAGTCACTTAGCTTCGAAAGTAGGTAGTGAAACTTAGCTTGTTTGGAAAGCTTAGGATTGTTGTGCACCAGTGATAAGAAGCGATTGTACCAAACCGTCCACTTAGTCAGGTCACCTGAAAACAAAGGAAGTTCAATGATCGGTAGCTTTATTGAGTCTAGTGGATGAGAATTTTGTTGGGATACATCCATTGTGTTTTCCTTTCCCGTTTGCTTCATCTCGATGAGAACTTTAAGCGTTGCGACGGTGGAGAAATACATTTCCTCGTACTTAGAGCGCTCCGGGTTGGAAATTTCCTCGTAATCGGTATCTTCAATTTTCACTTGAACTCCATTAAAAGTGGCAAATGCAGATTCCAGGGCTTCCAGACGGACTTGCAGATCAGGCATAGATATAGCTGAAGGATTTTCCTTGGCCTGAACAGCGAATAATTTCAATCTTTCAATTTTGTCGATGGTCACAATTCGTCGAGTTTTGAGTGCGTCAAGGATTTTCTGCTTCTTCTGGCTGAATTTAAGACCTGCAGCATCAACGTTTTCAAATCCTGCTCGCTGTTCAGAGCTAGTTGATTTCGTTGTAGGATCCTCTTGTTCAGCCATAATTTATGCAAATAAAATATAACCAACACGTGTGGTTATCAATTTGTTGAAATTTGTGATAAAATCACGTCGGGGTCACCAAATAATGTTGAGAGAAAGCAAGAATTTTTGTTTCTCTGTTATTAAAGTTCGAAACAAAATACGATTTTGTTGGATTATGTAAAAAAAATCAAGATTAAATTTGAGACACGGTCTTCACAGTAGTTTACTTTATTAAGAATTAGATAAAAAGTATATTTTTACAGCCGGAAATAAGACTAATCTGACAGTTTTGACACTTCATTTAACTCTATTTACAGAAGTAAAAACATAGAATAAGTTACAGGATGATTCAGTTTCAAAGAAATAATTAAATGGTTTACTGTCTTAGTATTTGAAATGACATTATACATAGTATTTAAGACCCAACAGAGATCACTTCAAACAATTGCTTAATAGATCTCGCCAATGATCGAAAAAAGGAGCCAGTGCCGATGGTCTACAAATATGCTGGAGAGACATTAGTTCTTCAAGCATCAGGTATTATGTGAATGTCTCAAGTTGCTCTGGAGGAATATCATTCCTCCCTTTAAACAATTTCAGCATAATACCCGCTTTGCTAGGAATGCTCATCAGTATAACCTTGAGTCTATCTTCGGACGAACCGTCAAGTATAGTATATTCTTTTTCTAGCCGTACCACATGAATGTGGAATTTCTTTCCCAACTATCTTTTTCATTCCCATTTCAATAGCCAGACATTATGTCCTACGCAATTCTCCCTTTATTTCCTCGCACTGTGTTGAAACATTTTAAGGGTAGTCATAACCCCTTGATTGCGCCTCAATTAAAAAAAAGCACCAATATAGATAAAATTTTCAACAACAAAAAAAGTCAAGAAACTATTAAATCACAACTAAACCACAGATGCAAGGGCAGTTAAAAATAAGGTCTCCTTGAAATTAATAAACAACTCTTGTCTAAAGTTATATCTTAATCGAAAAAAATGCTGATAAGATATGAACGACATACTACAAAATTAAAGAACGTGTTTAATTCACACGCTTGAACGAACCTAACAAAAGTCTACACAAAAAAAAAATAACCACATTATCTCATTGTTTCCTTTACGAGCTTTTTTATCTTATACTATTACTCCACATGTCCACATCCAGTGTGTTTCGATATCAAAATATAGGGAAGACTTGGTTAAAGTTGTGCTCAAAATCATTTGGTTATAAGTTGGTATAAATCACTCTTCAAATTTGACAGCTTGAAGTCAAATAAAACTCGCAAGTCATTAAATGTTTTAACCCGGTCAACTCATGTTTCCTCGATAAATTAAGAAGACAGTTAGGGTTCTCTGCCAATATCACGTTACAAAAACAATTATTCATTTGAGTTTTTGAATCCATAAAAAAGCTTAAAGTCGTCAGCAAAGATTAAGATTTTTGCATATAAGATGTCCAAACTAATGTGATTAATAATTATTATAAATAATAATGGTGAAATAAGATTTCCTTGAGGTACTCCGGAAAAACTTTTTTGGTTACATACTGCGTTTGTTTATTCAAGTATGATCGGATTCAAGAAAGTATCCAGCTAGAAAACCCCTATATTTCTAATTTAATTAGGAGTATATAGTGCTTACTAAGTTCTGCGTAAAACACATGTAGTCTAAGACCATGTTGCATTTTTAAATTAAGTTGGTTAGTCAGTTCAAGAAGATTCATTGTCGTAGACTTATACAGGCAAAAACCATATTGCTGATTTGAATATGGTGACAAACTATATTTTCAAACAACTTTGTTATGCATGAAAATTTTACAATTCCTCGATAATTATCAGCTTTAGTTTTATTTCCACAATTATGAAAATGAATTATAAAAGAAGATTTCCACAATCGGCAGTTAAATAAATGGATGATTGCAGAACCAATGTAAGACTCGCAAGTCGAAGGTCGAAAATGTACCTTTTTTAAGCCGTCAATATATTGCACAATTTCTGCTTCAACCAGTCTTATCAAAGGAATATCAGAGTTTAATCGATTTCTAACTAAACGGTCATCGTCAAAGGTTTCTAAGAATGTTCATTGAGATTTAATCTTCTGTAGGCATCTTTGGCCTTTCCATTTGTCCACTTCATTCTTTAATTTTTTAATGGTTGTTGAAAAGTTGATAGTTGAAAATTGTGACAAGAGATGCATGCTCCAAATTAGCAACAGGTCCAATAGTTCCTCGAGGAACACTTTGGATTCAGGACAAAAAGGCTACATCTGGCTCTTTCCACTTGTTCTGTCAGCGATTCTTGCTCAATTATATCACCATTTGCAATTTTTTCGGGTTCCGGAAAATTTTCAAGAGGACTCGTTATTTCAATCGCAACTTCATCGATTCTTCTAATTCGTTTTCTTGGATATAGTTTGGATCGATATCAAGATCATACCAGCCAATATCGAATGAATAAACCTCATCACCATCGTCAGGGCTATTTTCCTAGTTTAATTTCAACATGGCTGCTCTGTGACATTTTTGCAAATCGTTCAAACATAAGTTAGAAAAATTTTAATTCAATATCAACAGGTTTTTATAGAAAAGCATATATTTTTTTAATATTATGTAAGTATATTTTGCCCGGTGCAAAAAAGTTTCAGAGGTGTACTGCCTCTTGCGAGGCTCATTAGCCGTTCGAAATCAACAGAAAATCGTAGTTCCCCTCCATTCCTGGTAAAACGCAAAACAGAATTGGTTGAGATTTGTAAATCACTAGGTCCTTGTTCTCTTCGAGCTGTTGCACCACCAAATTTATTATAATTTTTTTATATTTTGCGCACACTAAGGGGATTAGGTATAACTTACCTTTTTCAAATTGTCATTCTTCAAATTTAGTACCTGCAGGATTTGGGAGAATACCTACCAACTTAACAATATTTTTTGAGACGAAAACTCTAAGCTTTTCAATTTTTTTTTTATTGTGTGCACTATTACAAACTTCCCGCTTTTATTAAATATGCCAGTCTCCCCTACTTAATCAGCAACTTTGATTTATCAAATTCATCAAAAAAGAAACATACTTGAAGGTCTCTTGTGAAACAAAAAACACAATCACACACAAAAAGCAATATCTTTCAAAATTTGTGACATCATCTCGCTAAAAGTATGTACTGTACATATTTGTATTTTGGTCATTATTCGTGCCAAATTAAATTTAATAACATTTTTGGTGAGTTTGCCTCTCTTTACAATAATAACACACTACTCAGTACAAGTGACTCGTAAAATAGTTTGGCATTGAGGGAATAACGTTTGGTGACTTTTGATGTGGTGTTTGTTTGGGTTTGCTCTGACCTTAATTGGATATACTCACAAGAAGAATCCATTCAAATTCACAAGAAAAAAAAAACACACTTAACCGCATTCAATTTTATATCAAATATCAAAAACAAAAGTTCAGTGTTTAGAAATTTGGTTTACTAGAACTGTGCACAATATATTATTTGAATGTACTCGTATAATAATAAAATATATGTATGTATCGGGTTTTAATAGTTATGCTTACATTGTATTGACCCTTTTAGCTAAAGGAGAACTAAGAGTCTCGAGATACACACTCTGAACACAGGTTCTTCGAAATAGCAAAGGTAACCGAACCACTGATAAATAGGAGATGTGTTCAAGCAGCATTTTTAACAGCTGCTAAATCGGCATATTGTAGAGCGATTAAAATAGGACAAAAAGTAACCCAGTATGGAAGGGCTATACAAAAAGATTAACAGCAAAGCAATAGAATCTGATCTTACTTGAAGAGCTCTTTGAATATGGAAGTTATGTTTAGTTCGGGAGCGTTCATCAACCAAGCATGGGTAGAAGTGCTTTCTTCCGATGACTAGATTAACAGTTAAAAAAATTCATCCATCCTATGTGGTGCAAGAACTATTGAGACAAATCCCTTGGCATATAGGATACTATCCAATGTTTTATGCGGGTCGTCTTAAGCCATTCTACAATACTATAATCAGGCAGTAACCAGCACGGCAGATAGTTCACAGATCCTTCAAAATACTGACAAATTACAAGGTGAACTTGCCAACATTTCACTGACTTTAAAGCCGCATATGCCGTGATTTCCAAACTTTACTTTCCGAGAAAAAAAGCAGTGAAATGAGTAACAAGGCCTCGCAACTATACTATATATACACGGGGATTCACCAAGAAGATGTGCTATCATGCACAGGCCTGGCGCATAAACAATACCTCCACGGATATATGACGAATAATTACCTTCGGAAACCAATGTTTCGGTTTGACGAAGTAAGACAAAGTGAACGTTCTTCAAAACCCTTATGCTTTACAAACACCAAGTGTTGGACGATAAGACATGGGAGAACTTATAATGGAGTCTTTCAAAAGAAAAATTCTTTGGCGGATATTTGGTTCTGTGAGAGAGGGGAGGGGTCCCCCCTCGAATGCTTTGAGCTTTGTACATATATAAAAATGCGGACTTAGCCCTTAAAACGTCAACTATCGACTAGATTGGCTCGGCTATATCTAGCCAAAACAGTCTGCGAAACCCCAACGCAAGGTTCGAGGCGAAAAGGAAGACCGGATCACCGAGTTAAAGACATTGTTGGTGCTAGACGACTTCATTAGGGTGACTGGAACCAACTCGCTCGGCATTGTAGAATATGAAAAGCCGCCGCACCGTGCCTCAGGTAGCGATTAGTAAAGGGTTTTCCAATTGGAATTTACTGCTTTTGAACTTGCACTGTGAACGCACCCTTAAGCCAATGACCAAACTGTCAATGTCAAAACATTCATGTCGTTTTTATTTGGCAATCCGGAAGCCTTCCCGACTCTTCTGAAAGTGTTCAATTGGGAAAAAATGACAGTTCTGATTCTCAAAAGAAGAGAAATTTGCTTCTGGATTTGAAATCAGAAGCAAAACCAGAAGCACTCACACATTCATTTATACTTAAACGTCAACCTCAACAGCTGTGATTTTTGGTATTCAAATTGTGCGAACCAGGGTTGGTCGAATTAACTACACTACATTTTGTACATGATTTACTACGTTTATATGAGGTGTTGAAACGAGCTTGAAGCTCGCTTCGAACCTTTATATACCTGTATTGAGTTCAAATGAGCTTCGCTCGACTCGATCCCAATCGCTCAGCGGTGTCGAGTAGAAATGTGGGTCGAACATCCGACCCTAATCCAACTCGATCTTTCGATACTGCATATAAACGTAGTATTTAACTACGCGTAGTTTATTGAAGAAACTACATGCCTAATTTACTACAATTTGTTACGTCTGCTACATATGTATGTAGTTAATTCATAAAAAATCAATATAATAAAGGAAAAAAAAAACAATTTTGCACTTTTATGATCTAATGAAGGTTTGTAAAAAAAAGTTTCATTTACCATAAGGATGAAGAATTGTAGGAATAACTGAACGTTTAATTTAAAAATTCCAATTTCAAATGCATAACTGACAGTTAATTGACAGCAATGCTACAATTTCTTACATTAACTACAATTAACTACATTTAACTACATTAACTACATAAAATACGTAGCAGACGTAACAAATGTAGTTATTTCTAAAAAGTGACAATTCGGCCAACCCTGCTTTCAACAAACATTTTTCTTGATTTTGATTATTGTACGCATTTGATGTTTCACATATACAATCAAACAAAACTTCAGAATCATCAGAAGCAAACAAAAGTGTTCAATTGGGATTCCGGATCGGAGAGAGATTCCGGATTGCCAAATAAAAACGACATCAGTTAAAACAACAATTGCATCATGATGAAGTTTACGACGGAAGAACTAATCAACTACCCATCAGGTTAAAACCCTCAAGTGCTTCAAGAAACACCACTTCATCCACAAAAAATAACTGTATGATTTGGTTGCAGTGGTGTATTTGGACCTTTTTGTTTTGTTGAAGAAAA
The DNA here is from genome assembly GCA_911387755.1 of Chrysotoxum bicinctum. Taxonomy (NCBI): domain Eukaryota; kingdom Metazoa; phylum Arthropoda; class Insecta; order Diptera; family Syrphidae; genus Chrysotoxum; species Chrysotoxum bicinctum. The sequence goes on along the minus strand of OU426989.1, from coordinate 80,616,360 downwards.
TGACCGACACATTACGGTCAATTGAGAGCGAAACGTTCTTTTTTTCTTCCTTTCGTCAATTGTATGAACAAGGCTTTAATGATATGTGGTTTCAAAAAAATGTTACCACAAGCCACGCAACGAGTGTAACAATCGACTTATTAAAAACTTAATTTGATGAACGTGTAATATATCGAAAAATAGATCATCTGATTTAACATCTCTAGATTTTGTTTGTCAGTCAAACATTAGATTATTGTAGAGCTGTGTAAATCGTTCATTTCAAATGATCGAATCGTTCATCAATCGATTACTAAAATGATCCGATCTTTTCAATCAATCGATCATTCGATCATTTTCATTTCATTGAAATGATTCAATACTGTTCCTATTCGATATTAATTTCGATTTCGATGATAAGATTGACTTGTGGCTTTGATAGTTCTCACAAAATACTCTATGATGAGGATACTTCATGGATTAAAAAGTGTCAAAAAATTCAAGAAAAAGAGATTTTATTTGTTGCTTCGGAAAAGAGCAATTTTAGGGCTTTCGGCTAACATTTGGTACGAAATATACTTTGTACGTCATAACTGAATTCGTCCTCTATTCGTCAAGTCATAAACTGTCAAATTCCATCAAAGGATGGCTACGATGTCAATGGATTAAAAAACGTCTAAAAATGCCAAAAAAAAAGAGATTTTATTTATTGCTCCGGAAAAGTGCAATTTTAGGGCTTTCGGCTGACATTTGGTACAAAATATACTTTGTACGTCATAACTGAATTCGTCCTCTATTCGTCAAGTCATAAACTGTCAAATTCCATCAAAGGATGGCTACGATGTCAATGGATTAAAAAAACGTCTAAAAATGCCAAAAAAAGAGATTTTATTTATTGCTCCGGAAAAGTGCAATTTTAGGGCTTTCGGCTGACATTTGGTACAAAATATACTTTGTACGTCATAACTGAATTCGTCCTCTATTCGTCAAGTCATAAACTGTCTAATTCCATCAAAGGATGGCTACGATGTCAATGGATTAAAAAACGTCTAAAAATACAAAAAAAAAGAGATTTTATTTATTGCTTAGGAAAAGTGCAATTTTAGTGCTTTGGGCTGACATTTGGTACGAAATATACTTTGTACGTCATAACTGAATTCGTCCTCTATTCGTCAAGTCATAAACTGTCAAATTCCATCAAAGGATGGCTACGATGCCGATGGATTAAGAAACGTCCAAAAATCCACATACATACCGGATCCTGATACATCAAATAACATCATTTCAACCCAACAATTGTTTTTGCGGCCTACAACATCAACGACCAACCCGATCAATCATGTTGTTCAATGCCGAGTTCAACCCAGAAGTTCCAGTCCACCGTCCGTTTGGCGTTCATAATCCACGTTGATTGAATCGGAAGAAATGGAATCAAGTAAATCATGATTAATCGAGTCAACTGATATCGAAAATCGAGACTCATTGAAATGACTGAGATTGAAATAGAAAATCGAGAATCCAGAATCGAGAATCATGTAAATGATTGAGATTGAGATCGATTAAAATGATTGATTTCGATCATCAATACTTTTCGATGATCGGATCAAAAAAATCGAATCGATCCCGATTGACACAGCTCTAGATTATTGGTCTATGCCAACAAACTGGTCACGTAAGAGGAGCTCAGAGCCAATATTGAACAAGAAATAACGGTCGGCTCCGTCGAAATGTTTGACTGAGGCATCGAAAGTTGGGTTCAACAAATCGACCACTGCAAACATGACCGTGATCAACATATGAACGACGCACGTCGAATTCTATTCATATTTTGATTTAACTTCAAATCGGTAATAAAAATTCAAAAATATCTCAAGTTCTTGGAAAACCCGATAAACAAAAGTTAAATTTTAGAGAATGAATATTAAAGGCTTACAACCTTATTAAGGTTATCAAATAACAAAACGCTATTTGATAATATTTGACAGGTATCAGCTAAATTAATGAATCGGTAATCTGGTGATCACTTATCAAAATTTTACGTGAACTACGATATTGATAAACTTTATATTACGTTTGCCAAAACTGTTGATATCTATCAAAATTTCTATCGATCGTATTAACGTATAACAGTTATTTGCAGTGTTTTATTGGAAAATAAGACCTTAAATACAAATTGTTTTTTAGGGGAACTGTGATGAGGAAGAAATAGACTAAGAGCCCACAGCAATTTTTGGGTGTGATTGATAACAAAAAATAATTAGCATAATTAGATAGGCCTTTTATAGTTATTTACAAATGTGAAAGTCTTGCATACTCAAGTGGGAGCAATAGTGCATAAAAGTGCATCATATATGCAGTTCTTTCCAAGTCCAAATAATTATAATAACAACTTTGCCAAAATGTAGAGTTAAGCCCCCTGATTGAAAATATCGAGGTCCAAGACGTTTTACAGACAGCCTTCTGCCTACCAGACGCGATAAGAATAGGCTACTTCTTGCACTAAGAACGCCACCTTCAAAACGTCTTGGACCTCGATATTTACAATCAGGGCACTTAGCTCTTCATTTTGAAGTTATGCCAAATTTCGTATCCCAAATTTTTAGACTTTGGAAAGAACTGCATACTTGATGCACTATAATGCACTATTGCGCCCACTAGAGTATGCAAGACGTTCACGTTTATAAATAACTATAAAAGGCCTATCTAATTATGCTAATTATTTTTTGTTATCAATCACACCCAAAAATTGCTGTGGGCTCTCGGTCTAAAAGTATAATCGAGCAAGTCATTAAGAACAGAGCACTAAGTAATATCGTTTAATTGTTTGCACGAACTTCCTTTGCTTCCTCCTGACTTTTCTCCATGGAGTCTAATAGCCTTTAAATTATTTTCTGTTGCTTACATTAATTCTAATAAAACAAAATATTGTTAAAAATAAAAGCATATCAATTTTAACTATCGTAAACCACAAAATGAAACCACAAATACCAATTAGAAACGTCAAACGTCAAAACGGAACTATTCACAATGTAATTTTGATTTTGATCAGTATATTCACAATGTAGCACAAATTGTCAATTGATACTTAATGAATTGTTAAAAGTTTATGTGATGGCAAATGATATTTGAAAGACATAAAAGGGCTGCAAGACTATTAATTTTTGTTCATTAGCTATTCCTTAAAAGTTTACATACTCGTAGCAACGATTAAAAAATCATTTGTGGCTAAAAGGTGGAACATTTTAAATCCTCCTTCTATTTTTGGTTTTTGAACTTGCAATCAATTTCGATATTAAAATTTTATTTCTGAATATATAAGAAAAGTAACTTATACTACAACTCAAACATTGACAACCTAAATAATAAAGGCGGTTTATTGGTGGTTTATATTTTTTCTAAGTGACATTTACTAACTGCGATTAAACTAAACCACCGAAAAAGGTGCCGAAAAAACTTAAACAAACTAAAATATAAGTGCCAAGTTTGCAAATAATTTTTTAATTGAGATATAACAATGAATCCTAGTTTTAACGATTTATTCAATGGTCTAAACGTCACTTTACTATACCGCTGACAGTTCGTATTTTGTTTTTAATGTAAAAGTACAAGTCGGGACTTCACTTGCATTTAATGGTAAGGTCAAATTGAGCAAAAATAAACCACTTGAACTTATTCACATATGAATTTCGTACCAAAAATACTATCGATTCAAGTCTATAAATTGCAAAATCTCGTAGCTCATAAGTCCATCACTTTTCTAGCTCTTTTCAAACTATACAATTCGACTGGCGAATTTATTCCATTTGTATATTAATTCTTGTACAATACCTATCAGAAATATGTTTCCTCTCTAAATTTAATCATGCATTTGACTTTGTTTAGAAATTTTTAACTAAACAAAAAAGGTATTTTGTATTTTTACTTAAATAGCACAGTGTGTGCTATTAATTAATTAAGTTTTTATTGCTTCCTTGATCTTTTCAAATCTAAACAAATCCACTCAATACTGTTTACGAATAAATCGAAATTTTATACATAGATACTTCGAAAACTCAATGCCGTCTATTGTCATTGAAGCAAAATGTTCTACAAAATGGCTACAATTTATAAGGGGTTTATACGTCTAAAATTTTAGTATACTTTACATCTTTGGACATGTGCAGCCCAAATTTCTTTTAATTTATTGGATAGAATCCAGAACATAGCGTTAAAACTAATAGGAAACAGAGCTATCATGGAACCATTCCCATCTCTTGAACACCGTCGGAATGTTTCATGTCTTTCCTTGTTTTATCGTTTCTTTCACAAGCAGTGCTTACTTAAAGAAGCCACTTGCCTTCCTCCCCTCTATCAGTTTATCCAATATACCTGTTTCGCTAGAAAGCTTATCAGTTCACCCTCGAGCATAATTTTGGTCGTACCGTCAAATTCAGAGCACGATTATGGAATAATTAGCCTGGCACAGTTCTCCCTTGCCGTTTCAATTTGCAAACATTCAAGACTAATTTTCATCGACACACTTTCTCTCTCCTACTAATATCCCTATCGCTTGTGCTGTGTTTAACATAATAAGGGTCTCTCAGTAAGCCCTTGAGCGCGTGTGAATTTTAAGAAAAAACATTTTTCTTTTTTTTTCGAGTTAATTTTCCCCTATTTCGAGGGTGGTAAGGCTACCTTGACTGCCAAGTTAAAATTACCAAGAGTTATTTATATAAAAACAAGCGCGAAAAATGTTTTACTTTTACGACTTATTTACGACAATATTACGAACGACAATCATTCACACATTCTTTTTTGAGTTCATTTTTTCCTAATTTGAATGTCCAATAAGCATTGTCAGGGTTTTTCTTTAAACAAGCACGAACATTTGTTTGTTTAACGACAATTGATCCAGTTATTACCTCCTTAAAATTTTGAAGTGGTAATGGCCACTTGACAGACGTCTCTGGCCATGACCAATGTGGTTTTGTTTTTCTTCTTACTGATGTAGATTTCTTTAGGGTTAAGTGATTTGACAATAAAGTTCATAGTAGTTTTTCTGTCATGTTCGTTCATTCATCTCGTATTTTTTTCACGAATCTATTACGTGTCTTTACGACTAATGATGTACTTTAATTTCAATTAATGAGTTTTACTCTATTAGTCACATCTAACAATATTTCAATGGCTTTACTATACACAGACAAATAAATAAATTATAATATCACAATATAAGGTCTTTGTTTGGCTACGAAATATCCGATAAAACCAAGGAAATGACTCATAAATCTTAAATAAGAAATTTTTTGTACCGATTGCTCACATTGAACACTTGCGAATGGTGTTGATTTCAGTACTTGCCATTGCTACATAGAACAACGTAGCCTACACTTAAGATTAAGTTAATCACTTATTTTGAAGAAAGAATTTTATTTAAAGCATGCTTCTCGCAGATTTTCCTACAATGCGTTGTTTTACAAAAATAATATTATATCGACGCATGGGTTACATTAACTAGCTGCTATATTTCGGTTCAAGGTCAATAAACGGTTAAGTACTGAATAAAAGAAGTGGAGGAATTTTCGTAAAAATTGAAAATTGGTATTACACGCGCATGTTTAGTCAAGATTCAACGAAGTGCAAAAGAGAACGATAATGAAACAGAAAAAAAAATGACTGCTGTTAATTTCCCTGCATCTTTTTGACATTTCTTTTTCTGCTTCGTATGCATTTTTCGAATTTACTTCCTTTCGTTTCTGCCCTTGGTAATGAGACGCAATTCAATATGGCCGCTGATGAATTCAAATGGAGGAAGGAACTGACTTGGGAATTCATATTTATTTATGAAATGAAGTATATTTGCTGCAGATTCCAATACATTTTGTAGCCCCTTCATTTCCAGTTTTGTTTTATAATTAATTTTATTTTCAAATTCCCACAACAAAATCAAAAGACGAAACGAGAAAGAGCTGTCAAAATAACGCGGAAAACTCAGAAATGAGAAAAGGCTTTGTGTAATAATGCACTCATCACGAAATGACAGTTAAAAAAAAATTGACATTGAGTAAGCATACTGTGCCTAAAACTCGTCGGCTTTCTTTTATCTATACGATCCCGAGCACTTTTTTTTATAAAGAGTTTGCAATTGGAGCGGGAAGATTTTGGCCTTGTTGTTTTGGTGACATCTGTCAAATCTGTTGTTTAATGTTCAGTTACTGATGTCAAATCACGATTTCACACCACGTCCAATTGATAAAACTGTTTTATGAAAATGAGTGTTCGTTACTGCAAACGTGTTGGGTGTTGGCCCTTCCCAGTCGAATTTTCAACGTTCCAAATTTTAGACAACCGGTTCGGTAAACAATCGACCAACATTCGTACGTCAAAAGAAATCAAAACCCGCGGAGAACGTCGCCGCCACCGTCCGTGAATGTGTAGAGTAGAACCCGAGGCAGTGCCGTACACAAGAACTCGATCTTTCACAGACTTCAACTTGGCGAATTTAGCGTTGGGACTTGGGCCTACACCCATACAAGATCCAACTAACCCAGAAGCTCAAACTTCACGACTATCGAATACGCCATTTGTTCGCTGACTGAGCTTGGGAACGTTTGGAAGAGGACCCTAATTTTGGATGAAAAATAATCTTTAGCGTCGAAGAGCATTTTTGGATGAATGGCTCTCTAAAAATAAAAAAAATGCAGTATATGGGATTAACCAACACAAGGTTCACCAGGTGACAATGCATACTCAAAAAGTTACCGTTTGGTGTGCATTTTGGGCCGGAAGGCAGGACTGGTAGTATAAAGGGTTTTGTAGAGCGTGTACTTTGTCTCTCACGTGAGGAATTCTAAATCTAAACCCATTTGTTTCACCAAACAGCAAAGGTTTCCTAGGGTAATTCTTATTTGGCTTTCATAATATTAACTGGAAGGTAGATGAACTCTTAATCTACTTCGGAGTTTTTTGTAGATGGGACATATAGAGCTGATAGTTAGTCCAGGTCGTCAGGCATAGTTCCGTCTAAGAAAACTTGGTTGATTATTTGATGAATACTTCCTACCAAAATATTCACCCCTATTACAGAATTCGGCGAATGAGCTAAAGTGACAGTTTCAATTAATTTCCAAACTTTTGCTCTTACTGAATCCGACGAATGAAAGTTGAACGAATGTCGGTAACAATCCCTGCACCTTGACATTTTGTTCAACTTATATGGTATTACTAAATTCGCAATCCATTCGCACTCCATACAATTTCTATCATTTTATATTCGCACCAATTTCGAGACGAATCTGAAGTGAATTTTTGATTAAACGAAAAATAAAAACAAAAATAAACAATGGAAAGCACAAAAATGTAAGTCAAAAGCTTATCATATTGAATGTTTAAGTGTGTGTTTAAAAAAATTTAATAGAAAACGCACAACTAACAACGCAACCGGAGAGTTAGAAATCTAAAACAAAAAAGAAAGCACACGGTTGGTATTGAACGGCCCCCCATCCAAGTACTAACCACGCACAACGATGCTTGATTTCGTTGATCGATAGCGATACTATTATCAAAGCCTAAGCCATTAACAAAATGTCTGTAGCTGACAGTGTCGATACGAAAGTTCATAAATGATAAGGTAATTTTAGGAATCGACAATGTAGTTCATCCGACGAATTTCATAATTCAGTTTGACAGCGGATGCGAAAGGTCAACGGATCGAGTCAACTCACCGGGAGTAAAATTCTGCAAATTCTGTAATAGACATGATTAACTCCGTATTTTGAAGAGCTCTGCGGCTAAGCCCTCAGATCCTACAGCCTTGTTGTTCTTAAGCGTTTTTGTATAGCTTACTCCTCCCCTTCTTAACTGGGTGGGTTGTCTACTGCCCCTATTAATCACTCTACATTATGCCCATTTACCAGCCGATGGAAATCTTGTTTTAAAATATCTACTATTTCATTTGGTTCAGTGACCTTTGCTGTTTTGAAGACCCTATGTTCTGGTGTTAAAACCTTGGTTGTTTTTTTTTTATAAAATCTCCGGGTACTGTTTCGCTTGTGAGACTCTTTGATCCCCTTGAGAGGGAAGGCTGCGTATGATCTCTTCTTTCTACGCAAAATCTTTCTCTTTTCTCTTCTCCTTGCTTATAATTCTTCTAGTTCTGCTCTTATTTTGCGCTGCAGCATATTCACATATGAATCTTCATTTGAACGCATTCAGGATCATGATTTTGGTTTGGCTACTTCTTTAATGATATCGCGATTCTGAGACCACTTATTGTTGGCGTATATGGTTGGTGAATGAACAGCTGAGAACTTTTCGCTCAGGTGCTCTCTGTAAACTCTGCCAACTTCAGGTTCTCTTGGGCGGTTCTCAATTCGTTTTCGTTCGACTGTCGAACCTTGAATTTTGCCGCAACTTGGAAAATGTCATATTCGACGTTTATCCCTTGTACGTACTCACATATAAAATGTGAGATACGTGCATTGCGTTGATTAACACAGGGTCGATTTTGTTGGTGCTTCGACCATCTGGATTGCGCCAGGTTGCTTTGTGGATCTTAACCACTGGAAACAAAGTACTATTTATTCCTGAATTACGGGAGGATGGTCAAATCTTTAAGTAGCAAGTCGTTGTCTGTCATTGCATGGAGGCTGTCTTTACCAACTTGTCTCCCGGTTCACCTTTCCGACCTTATCATTAAAGTCCCCGAGCCCAACTTTGACATCGAAATCTGGACAGCCTTCATCCAGGACGGCATACACATCCTCTTTGATAGACCCTGCAGCTTCATCGATTTGTTTGTGCACAATAGCTTATGAAATTTTGTTGCATAATGATTTCTTTAAAAAGAGTTCATTCAAAAACTAATGAACAGATGGACTCACAAACCTTAGATCTTTTTTATAATGATTGGTTTGATTCAATTATTTTTCACACGAAACCAATACTTTGCCCTATAAACAAGTAGAATTATTTTTTTTATGGGATAATAATAAAAAAAAGAAAATGAAACACTCAAGTGATGGTATTAGTTTTTGAACTCCACATGTCAGCTTTACGAACTCGCCAGAAGAAGATTTTTATTAAATTTGAAAATTATATACCTACTTTCATTTTTTTTTTTTTTCATTTTCTAACACAGAAATCATAATTTGAAAAACAGTTCTAGAACTATACAATGTTGTTCTTGTTATAGTTTCAAGAGGATTTGAAGTGAATTTTTTGAGATGTGTGTCAAGGTCGGACTAAGCTCTACAAAGGCCTTGATGGAATTGCAAGTTTTGATTCTAATAAATAATAAATTTGGTGGTGCAACAGTTCGAAAAGAACCAGGACCTAGTGACTTACAATTCTCAACCCTTCAAGTGTGCGTTGTCCTAATTTGGTTGTTGTTGTTTCGTTCAAAATCTTTAAGCTGCGTCCATACTCTGGCCATCAATATTGTTCATTTACATTCTCGATCAAACTTTTCAAAATTATATAATTATTATAAGTCTTAGTTAGTGCGTTCGTGTAAATTTTGAGGTCTAGTGTCATTTGAGTTGAAAGTTATTTTAGAATAATTTGTGTACTTTTATGTCATCATGAGTGAGGAAAGCTGGAAACAAGCTTATTTCATGTAGTGTGTTATGGAGTCGCTATGGTTCTCATATATCATATGCATGGAACCATATTTGTGATATGTGTTGTGTTGTCGAGTGGTGTCTTGTTGAGTTTTGTGGTGTTGAATGGTGTGTTGGGTCGCGTTCCTATTGTGTCACATCACCCTTTGTCGCTGACATTTTATCTGTTTATAGATGTGCATGAAAAAGAGAAGAAATTGCTGTCCAAATTTGAAACAACTTAGTTCAATATGAAGCGCTTGCAGAACGACAATCTCAATGACACAACACACCATTCGAAACCACAAGAGACAAGTGTGTATCCCGCTGAAGATTCTATTTTTCTCATCCGAGAAAATAAAAACACCTAAACAATACAAAAAGCAATAACAAATTTAACAAGTTGAAAGAATACAGCACAAAAAAAACAAAGCTGACAGCTGACTATTGTGTTCATGAACACATCCAGTAAAGAAAATAATTTTTCACTCGACCCATTAATCGGATTGGGTAAGTGTCAACAAAAGTTGAGTGGTCATGTTAATTAGCACGTTTACACTATGTTCCCACCAACACATTTTAGCTGAAAACTTTTGATATTTCGAACAAATGGAATGGAACAAAATGTCATGGAGATTGTAAGGAAATCTTATTACATTTGTTTAAAATTTCAACATTTTTCAGCTAAAATCTCAAATTTCAGTTCGACGGGAACATTATATTACTCAAAACATTATTGATCAGTGATTTTGATTTACATAATTTGTTTTTTGTTTAATTATTATGCATATTTAGAAATGTTACACCTTTAACAAAATTTCTAAATGCCATTGCAAATCCTTTTGCACCAAAAATAAGTTAACAACACTGACACTTCAGTAACTACAAAAACGCCTGATATTAAATTTCCTGACAGAAATGATTAATCCAGCACTGTTTATTTCAAGTGAGAGCATCAATTTTTCGATATTTTTAAAATGTTGTTTCTGCTTTTATGAAATGGTTAATCCAAATGTTTTTCTTTTTTGAGTTTTTTTTTTCTGATTTAATAATAAACAATTTGATTGGGAAAAAATTTTACGAAAAATATAGTTCTTTTTGTTTTTAAACATAATTATCTCTAAGGAATATTTCACATCTCAATTCTACACTAAATTTCTAAAACAATAGGTGCGTTTTATTATTCACAAATCTATCTGGATCCGGATCTGGATTAAGTTTTAAAATGTATTACAAAAACAATTTGGGATCCTTTTTTCTATCGGGATCTATTTTAAAGATCCAAAAATTAGTTATTACACTGGCGAGTAAATGGCTTTTTATGATAAGGTAGTGTAAACTATCGTGTAAAGAAAAAAGACAAAACATAATTTAAAATTTCCAAACCCAAGGATAAAAAGAGAAGGGCTTATAACACTGCTGTCAGTAAGATCCGTATCGTTTTATTTTCAAGGGAAGATCCCGATCGGGATCCAGATAGATTTGTGGATAATAAAACGCACCTAATATTAAAGTTACATTTAAAAGCTAATAAATGCTTAAGTTTACGGTTTGGTAACACAATACGTTAAAAAAGTGAAGGGAGGATTGAGTAACAGATAACGATGTCTTTAATGACTGCATATTAAAATTCCAAGGAAAAATAGAGTTGGACATTTCACAGTACGTACGACTAAGCCTAGTTTTGCAAACTGCTTGGTTCGAGCAGTTAAAAAGTTTGTGTTTTGGCATAAACTAAACGATTGTCTAAAATGAGTTTGCTATTTTGTGTAACATATAATTATATGCACCTGCGCGGACATTCAACCAAATAGTTCATCTGTTTTCTATAAGCAACCAAACAGTTGTGCAACTAAAAATTGAATGTACCCGCCAGGGTTCGGACTTTACTTCGATCGAAGTAGATCTACTTCGATTTTGAGAGAAAAATTTAATCTACTTCTCTACTTCTCTTTTTTATGATCTACTTCTCTTTGAAATTCTTAACCAACATATTTAAAGATAGCGCTGAACAATCTGTATTAAATAAAAAGCAAGTTAATGCATCGCTTAAACGTAAGTACCGTGGAAAATTTAATGTTTTCGACATCACTTACAGAAAAATTAAAGATATTATATGAGCCACCTTTTGAATTGATAAAATTCATACAAAAGTACAAGTTCGTTGATAGAAAATTTACTTTAAAATAGTTATATTTAATTAAAAAAAATTAAAAGTCTGAAATCAGAATTAACTTATATATGTTATGTTCATATAATTTAATTTCTTAAAACTACTTCGAAAATTTTGGATCTACTTCAGTTTTTTTCCGTATCTACTTCGAAAATTTAAAACCTAAGTCCGAACCCTGGTACCCGCCTAGCCTAAAGGATCACGCGCATGAGAGAGACCAACGACCGATGAATGAACAAACATTCGTTCACTTTGACTTTTCGTTGATATAGAATTTTTTCTATCGTCGCGAATGACGTTTAAAACAAACAAAGAAACAAAAACAGAATAATTTTGGAGTTAGTCGCAAGCGAACAATTCATTCGTTGCAGTTTTGATGGTATGTAAAACGCGAATTAAACTTTGACAGTTCATAGCAATTAGATTGGAATTCGTGATGACAAATTTTACCTTTATACCCTCGTCTGCTTTCATAGTTTAAAACTGATTTTACAACAACGACGATGTTTCATTACACTCACATCTCTTTTTTCTCATCGCATTCATTGTGTTCGAGCCAAAGGAATCTTCTATTTGTAGGCAATGCTAATTTAAGTTTGACACTGAACTTAAAATTCTTCGCATATGGCAATACTATATTATATTTGACAACAGAAAGCAAAAAGTTTATTTACAAGTGTTTTTATATACATATTTTATATTGATTAATTTGTAAATTTTAGTTTTTAAGTTAAATAGTATAAAAGTATTAAGTATTGTGTAGGATAAAGTGTTTAATGTTTTAAGATAACGCGTCGTTTTGACATGTCATTGATAACTGCATAGACAATTTTTTACCCCCAACGCCTGAGTTTTTTTTTAAACTACGAGTATTTTATTTAAAATAAAATGGCGGAAACTGTAAAAAATGGTTGAAGTTGAACAATTGATTGGGTTCCACAGTTTCGGTTAAGCCTTGAACTGCGTTAACTCTGTAGTTCAACTTAGGCCAGGAGCGCACATTCAATTTTTAGTTTCGCAACTGTTTAGTTGCTAAAATGAAACATATGGGCTTATATGGGACACCGCGCACTTAGAGCAACTCGATTCGAGCAACTAAAAAGTTTGTGTTTTGACACAAACTAAATGATTGCCTTCGCAACAGTTGAGCTGTTTTCTATAAGAGCAAAAGAGAAAAGAGTGTGAGCGTGAGTAAAGAGTTGCCAGTGCGCGGTTCTCTTTCAACTGGTGATTAAACTATTTGATTTCGATCACAGTTCAGTGCGCGACTAGCCTTAAACTTCAGTATTCTGCCATCAAAACCTCAATGCATCGTTTGAAACCATTTGACAACATTCGATGATTTCCAATTGGAGCCAATCTTGGAATTGAAACCGCTCGCAATGAACGCTTTACATCCCGTTATTTGTCTTTTTATTATACTTTATCGATATTTTTGTTTTCTCTAATCATCAATTATATCACTAAATCTACTTCTGCTGTTGATGTTTTTACTTCTTATTTTTTGACAATCGAACTGAAGTTCAGATTACACTGTGAAACTGTACAAGTTGAACTTCAAAGTTAAACTAAAGTTCAGCTTTAGCCAGTAGGTAACTTATCGTAAAATAAAAGTGAACGACATTTTAAGAATACTGCGTTTAATTACAAAACTGTCTTTCATGTTTCTCGATCTTAAATTAAAAGAAGTTGTTGAAGGAACAACGTTCATATATTGCAAGAAAAGAAATATTTTACTGAAAGGAATAAGACTCAATTCAGTGTGTGGTGTGCTGCTTTGCAATGGAAAGCCTCTTTATTTTCTTTTTTGTAGATATCTTAATACGAATTGGATGGTGCTCAATCTTCTTTTGAAACTCAATACGGGTACGGTGACTTTCAGAAAAAGCAAGGATAGAAAAGATTATACCAGTGGTGGATCATTCATTTTTAAAGAAGGCTACGCATCTTTAAGAAGAATAAGGTAAATAGAGAGAGCCATGAGCTTATCCTAATTCTCTTCTCTTTTTTAGCACACAGTTTTTAGGAGAATGTCGATCCCAGATCGTCTCTATAAACTCTACTTTTGTTTTATTAATATGGCGCCCAAAGCGTGACGAGAACATAATTCCCAGAAGCAAATGGTTAATGTGACTAAAGAATTTTGCAAAAAATTATAGCTTTTACAACAAGAACATATCTTTTGAAACTATCATACATGCATCGTAGGGGGTTTTAAGAATATCCCGAAATCAAATATAAAGCTGCAAATTGTTTGACATTTATCTGATTTATTAAACCGGTTTTTTTCACTTTCCATTGTCACTTTATTTCATTGTAGTTTTTTTTAAAACTAACCGTTGCACTAAAAAGATCCTTTTTCTTAAATAAACCAATTTATTTTTGAAATGTAGTTCGTTTGCGCGAGCTTTTAAAATATGACTGAATATACAATTCAGTTTTATTTAAATAAAAAAAAAAAAAACGGAATTTCATTCGCAACATGGATTGAAAATGAATGATTCAATTCTGAAACTTGATAAAAACACTGTAGCACAGAAATGCAATTCTGCAGACAATAATTACCTTCGAAAATAATTGAATATGAAAGTTTAAATGTAAAGGCATCTTTACGGATTGATCCGGCTCTGAAGTCAACATAAATACCGCATTAATGGAAAAGAAGTAAATTGCGAAGTATGGGACAGGGACTCTTGTGTGTCACAGTTGGATGGCGGAAAATGCAAAAACACATATATGAGGGTTAAGTTGAAGGGTGTTGTTTCTGTAAGCTATTACGTTCTGCAAAGTGTCTAGCACTAATGAGAGAACGAGACCGACGAAGGAAATTGTTGCTTCTTTTTTTTCATAACATTTTGAAGCAAAGTGCAAGAGGGTTACTTACGGATCAAGGCTTATTGCTTTTTTAACAGTTAATGTATGTACGAGCAGGAAACTGTTGAACAGGTTGAATAGTTTGTTCTCAAACAGTGCAAATATAACTTTACTATTCAATTTAGTTTAAGTTGCATCATGGTTGAAAGAGCTTAAAAACTAATTAAAAAGGATGTTGAAGTTATACAAGGTTCAGGAAATAGTTGAGTGGAACTAAGATTTTTGTATTATGGTAGACGCAATTGTAGTCGGAAAGAGGATGATCGAATAAGAAACACAATAGGGGTTCCTGGTAATTAACTAAAGCTCTAACACATATAAGTGGAGTTAGTGAATTAACATACAGTTTGCGATGGGATTGAATTGATTGGAGTTGAAATATGTACCTACCTCATTTCCGTAAACCATTTTTTTGCGTTGAAGTTGTGTTCCAGAGGAAAGTGTGTTAGGTTCGATAACCTCTCTAATTTTTTTTAGTTTTTTTAGTTTTCGAATTTAAAAGCATTCTTTTTCGGTTATTTAATAAGCATAAAATATAAGTTGAGTACCGGGACTCACGATTAAGATGTGTAACGTTCGTTCGATTACCGAATTTTTGCTATCGAACGTACCCAATGAACATACATACATACATAATAATGCAATCGTTATGTCAACATTGCTTTTAAAATACTGAAAACATTTTTTGTGCATTTTAGTAGAATTTTATTTGTTGTATATGAACTTTGACAGAACTTTGGGATGAAATTCACAGAAATGCACACAAAATCACAGAGTTTCAAAGTAAAGGAACTAACGTATTTATTTTAATAGTTAAATATTGTTAGAAAAAGAACGCACCACCGGCCTTCGCTACTTAATGCAAAGATTAAACAGGGATGTTATTTTATACAGCATGAAATGTTTCCACTTATATTCAAACATAGATGATCTGAAACCAATTACCACAACTTTTTGCTGAAATTTGTTTGACAAGCACGGCATGATGAATATTTGATAGATGAAAAACATTAGCATTCAAATTCGTCAAACATGCTGTCAAACATCATTTCTCAAAGAAAGATGAAATTTTAGATGAGGAAATTTACTTGATTTTTGTATTCCAAGTCTACTTTTATTAATCAAATAAAATCCATCTGAATTACCGCTATTGCTTATAAAATCCATTTTGATATATGTAGGTATTTTCTTATATTTATTTAAATGCAAAATAAAATTTGGTTCAGGCTTGTATGTTCATTCTCAAATATGCTTGTCTTGCAGCCAAAATATCGAAACATTCTGAAATCCAAGCAGCAAGATGGACAAAGTCAAGCCAATCATGGCGTGCTTGTCAAACATATTTGAGAACGTGGATTTCCCTAATGGTGCACGAAGATATGAAACTTCAGTTTGACTTATTACACAATTCTTTTTTTCGATCGTTTCGTTTTTCGTCTTTTTGACAGTTTGGGTGAAGGGTATAGAAACTTAGCTTCATTGCGTTTACCTCAAACAAATATGTCAAAAAGACGAAACAACTTTTTTCTGTTATGGACTGTTTTCACACTGAACTAATACTACTTTGTATGGAGAATTGAATCGGAATTGAATCAGCATTTAGCTCCGTGTATACCTGGATCAGATAGAAATAGGATTTCTCGATCCGATCCCACTAAACGAGCTGAATCGAATACAAAATATGCTTGTATACCTGAATCGACGAATCGAAGAATCGAGTATGTGTACAACAGTGTAACTAGATTGTCATTTCGATTCCATTTCAAATCGATCTCTCGATCCAGTGCCGCCATATACCTGGATCGAAATCTCAATTCGGATTCTATTCGATTCCTCAATCTACTTTTGTAACCGGGGTATAAATCTGCCGGCTTTTTTTGACGTTTCTGTATTTTATCTCAATCCCTCTGTCAAAGCTTTATAAGCCGATTGACATCATTTCCATCTTATAAAGGAAATCGTCAAAAAAAATTAGGTATAAGCAGATTTGACAGATGGAAAACGATCTATATTTTGATGATGTTTATAGAATATTTAGTTCGAAATTTGACATTTTGTGGTTTGACAGATAAGAGGCAAAATAAATAAATTTTGACTTATCAAGAATATATCAATCTATTGCTCTGAAAATGCATTTTCGAAGTAGAAAATAAAACAAACAACATTTTTCCGATTCTTTAAATGTAAACTCTGGAAATTGCATTTTTCCGAAGCATTAAATAAAATGCAATTGTCCATCACTAACGTGAAGGGGATTAAACAGTTTTTATCATTTTTAAAGCTCTTTTTTTGGATTGTCTTCAAGAGACTCAAATGGGTTATAAGAGCACCTGCCCAAATATGCGAATTCTACCGGAGGGTTGGACGAATATAGGCTTTATAGATTATTGTCCGATCAGAATGGATGAACAATTCCTTGCAACATCGAAGGAAGGCTTAATACTTAGCTGCGTTTTTAGCGACATTGAATATGTGGTGATTTCACACAAGGTAGTCTGTGATGCACATACCGAGAACTGAAAGCTGTTCTGTTTCCTCAATGCAAGTGTCGCTCATGGATAGCGGTATCGAGGTATGTAGGTTCCGCTTTTACGACCAGAAAACAGCATTGAGTTTTTGAAATATTAAATTCTACGCGGTTTATGATTCCCTATTTGACAATGCTATAGAATTAGAATTCAATTAGCTTTTCGAATGCTGCCGTTCTAAATCATTATCCAAAGGACAAGGACGTCATCTGCAAGCAATTTAATGGACTAGAGGTTTCAAACAAAAGATCATTGATGAATATGAGGAAGAAGTTCGGAGATTAAACGGAGCCCTGTGACACACAAGTTTTTATTTTATGATTTACAATACAACGATGTTCCATCCCAAACCTGACTTGTTGTATTCTCATATAGCAGTTGCAGAATTTTAATGACCTTTGAGGATAGTCCGAGACAATACAGTTTGTAAAATAAGGAATTACGTGAGATTAAATCAAAGTCACCAAAGAAACAAGAAAAATCCACAAAGAAAGCGATCGTGTTTTCTTTTTCTTGCGGTTAAGGTGTACGATGCTAGTAAGATTACCAATATTTTCACTGGTGGAGTACACTTTACGGAAACCTGTTTGGTATTCACTGATGACACAGCGCCAGATAGGCTCCTCAACAGTTGTTAAGTTTAATAGTACTGTGGCCCGCTTCTCGAGTTCTCATGATTTTAACTCCCTTTCCGAGGGGCAGTTTCCGCTCATGCAACTTCGTTGCTCTGCTTAGGCTATGTAAAGTCAACAAGCAGGTGTCTATATCAACATTTTTTATCTTAACAGTACTGTGGGTGGCCCGCTTCGCGGGTTCTCACAATTTTATCTCCCTTTTCGAGGGCCGCAACCGCTCACGAAACTTCGTTGCTCCGCTTAGGGTATGTAAAGTTACCAGCCTGGCGCCAATATGTGTGTTTTATTCATTGCTGCATAGCCAGCGCAACATTCAAGTGCGAATAAAACGGTCAAATTCACTCCATATGTCAATTCCAATTTATATTTCAATGTTGGCCATTATTATAGAAAATATCAAAATCTGATGTCAAAACAATTGCATAGCGCCATTTTCATTTCAATAATTTAAAGTTCTATCACCAGCACAACTGCCATTTTTTTGACTGGCTTCTTTTTCGACAGCAATCAAATTGTTGCGCTAGCTAGGTATGCAGCAGGGAATAAAACACACCTAATGTCAACAGTATTTTAACTTAAAAGTACTGTGGGTTCAGAAACTTCTTTTTAATCAACAAATAATTCCCTTACAAAATTAACAAAAAAGGAAAAATTCCCAATAATATCCCAAAAATAACCCGACTCTGTTAATACTTACACAAAGAGAAATGTCAAAATATACAAAAATAGTGCATTTTGTATGGAACTTCAAAAATTAATTAAAAATAGTTATAAATGTTTCCTCACTTTAAAATTGTGATATTTGTTATTAAAAAGTGCTAATCTACCGAATAAAACTATTTCCGTGTGAAAATTCGTGCTACCTTAAAGGAAAGTGTGGCCCCCGAAAAGGGAGTTAAAATCCTGAGAACCCACGAAGCGTGTGACCCACAGCACTGTAAGATAAAAAAACTTTTGATATAGACGCCTGATTGGTGACTTTACAAACCCAAAGAGATATTAAATATCGAAATCTGGCCACTTTCAGTACACTCGGTCAAGAAAACATTAAAAAAAAAAGTGAGGTTAAAACTGAAAAATAAAACATTTTTTTTAAAGGGTTTTCCAATAAGAGGTGTTATTTTGATATTCAAAGAAAAATGGCATTTTTGGAGATAAATGATCGGATGTTTATTTCATTATAAAGAGGAAGGTATGCCGTTAATAATGGAACACAACATCAGCCAAATGGCCGCCAAGACCACGCTTACAGGACCATATCCTTTTCATGAAATTTTCCATAACCAAATCGCAAAGTGGCTGCCCTATGTCCTCGATAGCCTCACGAATTTCATCTTTGAGGTCTTGAATCGACGCTGGGCTGTTGGCGTAGACCTTATCTTTCACGTGGCCCCAAAGGAAGAAGTCGCAAGGTGTTAAATCACAAGATCTCGGTGGCCAATTGTGATCACCTCTTCGAGAGATAACACGGTCCGGAAACTTTTCCCGTAAAAGATCGATGGTTTCATTGCTTGTGTGGCACGTAGCGCCGTCTTGTTGAAAGTAAACGTTGTCCAGATCAATACCATCCAATTCAGGCCATAAAAAATCATTAATCATCTCTCGATAGCGCAATCCATTGACCGTAACTGTTGCTCCAGCCTCATTTTCGAAAAAGTAAGGTCCAATGACCCCGCGGGACCATAAACCGCACCAAACAGTCACGCGTTGAGGATGGAGAGGCTTTTCAACAATAACTCTTGGGTTTTCCGAGCCCCAGATGCGACAGTTTTGCTTGTTGACGTAGCCTCCGAGGTGGAAATGGGCCTCATCAGTCAAGATGATTTTTCGATGAAATTCCGGTTCATTTTCATGCATTTCAAGGACCCAATTTTAATAATTTCAATGCGTTGTTGAAGCGTGTATCGTTCCATTTTTATTAATAGCGTAGTTTCTACTTGTCAAATGTCAAAAAATGACAGCTTCAAAAGTGACAGCTACCGAAATAGCGGGCTATTCAAAATAACACCTCTTATTGGAAAACAATTTATGATTTAACGGTGTTTCCTCACTTTAATATTTTAAATCTGTTCTATTGAGACCACTAGCTAACTGTAGCCACTTCTAGTGTACCAAAGATGTCCCCCGAAGAAACCTGGCTCCTAACAATACTATTCGTGTAAAAACACTTTCTTGACAAACTGTACATATTTAATCAATAAATTGAACAATAATACCATTTATGTACACCTCTCGTTCTTATCTCTTTATTGTAAGGAGAAAGCGAATTGACAGATATGTAGGTATTTGTTTATTTTGTGAAGTAAAAACACAATCTAAATCTGGTTTGTCTAGCTTTAAACCTTAAGCTTGATCTGCGGAAATCCTGACTCACTTCTACTTAAATACCTACTGTAACCACAAGAAAAACACGATCGTGTTTCAATGTAAACTTGTCTTGCTTTTCTGCCTCTACATTATGCTAGTTTATGAGTATTCAATGCCGAAGCTTGAAAATAAAACTTATAATTTCTGTTATTGGTAGGTACTTTTATTTTCACTAACTATCGATGGCAAAAAACTTAATTTTAAATAGAAACCACGTAACAAATATACTTAGTAATTATACCCCCGTTTAGAACTTGTTTTCGAGGTAGCTAAGCACAAGTCATATAAATTGTCTGAGTTCACATTTCAGACTAACAAAAATGACGACATCTGAGACTCAGCACAGCACTGGCTCGTTAATGAAGGTGAGGTGGTTGCTATTAAAGGTAAACCCAGTATCTAATCAGTTTATTTACATACCTTCACTCACCTCGAAATTAAACTGCAAATATTTTGTTTTATTTTTTAATTGTTTTTGTTGTGTTTGTACATAGGAGGTATTCCAAACTCGATATAACGTATTTATGTAGGTAATCACTTTATGCGGCAAACAAATTAGATCACTTGAATCACTATGAATTTTTTTACTCTGTAAAATAAAATTGTATTCGTAAGATTGGTATTATCAAGTTTATTTTGATATAAACATATTTTAGATTGCAATATAGGAAATTATAAATATTTAATTTTAAGAATCACTTGCAATAAAGGAGGTATGTAATTCCTATATTGCAATTTTTAATCATTCAAACCGATTGACAACGTTATCTTTAAACACCATTTACTGATAACCATCCACAAGATACCGTGAGTCAAGTGATATTCACATTAACCAGCTACGTATGTAAATAGTACCATACACACATAATATGTATAGATATTATTATTATTGATAGGTTTTGTAAGGCAAAATCTATTAGCACTTTTTTAAGCTCACTTTATTTTAGCGGAATAAGATCACAATGACGTCATTCGCTAATGAACATGACATCATCTCGAAACAACTTCACTCAACTTTGGTATTATTGTTGATCTTTTTGTTTTTGTTAAAAAAAAAACCAAGAACCGTAAAATTGACCACGAAGGGGATAACTTTAGCAAACAAGGCAATAAAAACAAAGAAAGATCCACAAAAATACTTGGAGAAACTTGTTTACCTTTCAGCACAAAATAAAACCCAAATTTATTTTAAAAGGAAAAAAAGAACACAAATCAACCACCTTTTCGTACACAACGAACAAAATACGACACCGGCAAGAGAAGAATAGTGGTAATTTTAATTTGCGAACAACACTCAATCGACGAAACAACACAAGCCGTTGAATGAATCTGAATGACTGAATGAAACGGTTTGATTTGAAAAGCAAAAGGCAAAAGCCGCTTCGACGAATACGGAGATACGCTACGGACGCCGCCAAAGTGAAACAACAAAAATAAAACCCCACACAAAAACGGTGACGTCGTCTCGTTCGTCGGCTTTCGGTTTCGGCATTAAGAAATTGAGGGAAGTTTACGAGTGAAATAGAAATACACTCAAAAGCTGTTGCTTCAAATTGAGCAATTCGCTGGTAAAGTTTTCATTATGAAAATGCAATACGCAGGGATGTCAAAGGGCCCAACTATGTACTAGTAGAATGCGAGATGAGAGGTTTTTTGTGAGTTTTCATTCAGACAATTCAGACATTCATTTATTTGTATTACAGTAGGTGGCCACATAATTATGACCGATGAAAATTTTCATTAATTCAAGGCTTTTATCTCTTACAAAAAAAAATTGTCTATATAATTGTGTGTGCAATAATATTTTTATTTCCTTTGGTTGGAGATCGTTGGTGTCATTTAGCATATTTTCATTCGAATTTTCTATTTTCGTGGTGTCTGTTGTTTTCTTGCATTATGGGAAAGAAGAGTCATCCATCCCAAAAAATTCAAGCTGCGACTGTTCTTAAAGGAAGAGTTTTTTCTTATGCAAAAATTACCCAAAAAGTCTGGATTTCTAAAGCTTCTGTGGTCAAAATTGCAAAATATTTAAAGAAAATGAACAATTTTAACGATTTGGTTGTGAGCAAGAGAAAAATGGTCCGGAAGAAAAAAACAACAGCCCGAGAAGACCGAATAAATGTGAATCTTGCTCTAAGAAATCGAAGCGCAACAACATTGTTAATTTAAGCTGGGGAGTTGCAGTGTGTTTCATAAATATTGTGTCAATTTATTCTATGTTTTTGGAAATGTTTAGATGTATATGTTTTTTGTATATGTGTATGTGTTTTTATAATAAAAAATATATGTATACATCTCTTTGTCGGAAAATAGTTAGAAAGTACATGAGGGAGGGTTGGTCAAGAAGAAAATGGGAGCATTTGACAAAGTGTCGAATGCTCCCTCTTCCTTTTTTTCATTCTTTTAATGGAAGGATTTATTCTGTTGTTTATTTATGTGTAGGAAAACTTATCGAAGCTTTAGCCAGACTTTAGGCATAACACTAAACTTTTTAATTAATAGGAAAAATGCCTTACTTTTACAAAAAGAAACATCCTGAGAAAATGATCGATGAAGAGGACATGGAAAAAGCGCTATCAGATGTAAAGAACAAAATAGAAACTCCTTCAAGTGCTTCCAAAAAGTACAATATTAAACGAACAACGATATTAAAAAACAGCAACACAATTCAGGATGCCCACAAGAATACACCAATCGAAGTTCTCGTCCAATCAAGTCCTTACGACTGCACAAGAAAAAGAACTCACAAATTATTTTAAAAAGTGTTCCCATTTACATCATGGTCTTTCATATGATCTTGCAAGAAGATTCGTATATGAGTATGTTCGCCGTAATAATTTGAAACGACCGGAAAAGTGGGATACCGAAAAGCAAGCTGGAAAGGATTGGCTAAAATGTTTTATGAATCGTAATCCGGACATAAGTCTCTGCAAGCCTGAAAACACAAGCATTGCTCGCATTTATGGATTCTCCAAAGCAGCTGTCGAAGATTTTTTTCTTAATTTAAAGTCCGTCTTAACGAAACATAACTTTACGCCGGACCGCATCTATAATATAGATGAGACAGGAATAAGCACTGTTCTTGATTCTCCAAAAGTAAGTTTTATCATAAGTTTCATTTAGTTGATTGTTGAAGACAATTTTTCATACTTGTAGATCATTTCTGAAAAAGGAAAACGAACAGTTTCCCAGGTTGCTTCGGCAGAGCGTGGAAGTTTAGTTACCATGGTAGGAATAATAAATGCATCTGGAAACCATATTCCCCAAAGCTAACAAAGCTATAACAAAAAGCTAAAGTCAAAACAAAAACGCCAAAGAATACAATTATTAAAAAAAGAATTGTCATGGATTCGACCTCTTCAAGTGGCAGTGAAGCTTTCAGTATTGCAGATAAGTCCTTTAATATTTCCGAGGAATCAACAGAATTTCCTGAAATATCTGGAATTGGACCTAATCTTACCATCAAAGAAGACAACTTCGTATTGGTGAAATTCACTGACAAGACTGGATTTTTACTATATTGGGTTAGTAACCGAAATTAACGCTTCTGGGTGCGTTGTAAAGTTTCTCCGGAGATTGAGAAAGACACAATACTTTGTTGAACCTTTAATTGAGGACAAGTCATTAGTTTTGAGGTAGGATATAGTATCTATCTTACCAGTTTCGGCACATCCAGCAGGCACTTCTCGTGCCAAGGCCAAATTTATGTTTTCGGTGAATTTTGCAAACTATGATGTTCGCTAAATATAATTTGTTCATTATGTATTGTAATATTTTTGCTAGGTTCGTTAAATAAAACTTATCACTCTTTTTAGTATTTCTTCTTTATTTACACTTTCCAATTCAAACAGTAAATCTCAATTTATAATCAGCTCAAATACTTTTATTCAATTTCAATCACACTTGTTTAATAACACAATCCAATAAGCAATACTTTTGCACACTTTCACAATCCAAAATCAACTGTCTGTTGTGCTCACCGCGAGCACTCCCTTATATACTCATGTTAGTTATGTTCTCGAAAATTCGCGAAGCTTCTCGTCTTGGAATGTTCTAGATGGTTGGAATAAGGGGAAAAGAGCTTTTTGTTTCTTCCATAAATTAGATATGTAATTTTCCAACAGATGGCGCTGTAGTAGTATAAAGCTCTGTTCACAACAGTATTATAGAAAACAACGTTAATTTCATTTGATAAAATATATTTCTGCATTTATTCATCTCTTTTGCTATTTATACATTCAAATTCCTTAATTTAACTTAGCCTCCCAACCTATGTCGGATGCTTCCTAAAGGGGGGAGGTTTCGGCAATTTCTCTTTTTTTGTTTTTTTTTTTTATAAGTTTTTAGAAAAGCATAGTTGCTTAATGAATTTTGTGCAGATATGTAACGTATAAGTATAAAGTTAAGATACAAGTTAGAAGATATGAATATCTTATTTTGTAAAAAAATTAAAAATCAATAACTGTTAGGGTGTCGAAACCTCCCCCCTCTACCCTACCTTAAGGCATAGAAAAAATAAATACACTTTCATGCAAGACGGAGCTCCTTGCCATAGGTCCAAAACTAGTATGGATTGTCTTGACTCTTTAAGAATGAGTGTGTTGCCTTGGCCTGGCAATTCTCCGGATTTAAACCCGATAGAAAAATGTTGGAGTATGCTCAAAAGGAGAGTATATGACCGTCAAAACAATACACTAACTGAACTTAAAGAAAATATAAAGGATGTGTGGTCTAATGACCCAAAAATAAGGAAAACAATAACCAACTCTTAAGCAAGTATGCCTTGAAGAATAGAGGCAGTTATAAAAACAAGAGGTGGACACACCAAATATTAACTATTTCTAAATTGGTTTTCTTATCTTAATTTAAATTTTTGAAATAAAATAAATTTAACATTTAAAATGTGATACCATTTTATTTTTAAGGCGATTCAAAGTAAGAAATTAGGAAATTTTTTCATCGGTCATAATTATGTGGTCACCTACTGTATGTTGTGAAGGGGAGTGAAAAAAAAGTAAGAAAAAGGCCGCCTTGTTTAAAAAAAGGTAGTGTTTTTGTTAAATTTAATTATTTGTTAAAATTTAAAAAATGACCTACCAAAGACCAAACCCTTTAGGAGCTCTATAAGTTGATGTATCTTTAAGTTATAGGGCGGTCCAAAATTCTCTAAAAGCCTTGGTAAGTCATTTTGTTATTAAATGAAATTTTGTGAGTTATTAAATAAAAACGAAAACACCACATTTTTAAAGACTTCTAAATTGTGCTTGTTTATTTGACAATCTGCAAAACGCTCATTTCCTTCATTTAAATTCTCTACTTGTCAAAATCTTAGAAGTTTCTTAAAAGGCTCCTGAAAGAGTAAGGTTTGGGTAGGCCTTGATGAAAAATTTAACACATAAAAATAGTAGGTATAAAGGGTGGGCCAAATAAAAGCTTCTTTTTAAAAATGCAATAAAATGAAAATTCGAGTGGCTGGCTTCGCTTTAGTAGCGCATTCTGTCACTCCAATTTTCCAAGACCAGCTTGTTAATGGTTTTGGGATGTAGCTAACGGATTGCTTGGATGATATTGGCCTTAAGTGCTTGAATCGTTTCCCAATTATTGGCATAATATCGGTCCTTCACGGTTCCCCACAAATAAAAAGTCCAAAGGAGTCAAATCGCAGCTCCGAGGCGGCCAATTGACATCGCCAAGACGGCTGATAACACCATTTGGGAATTTGGCGCGCAAAAGATCGATTGTGGCATGGGCTTTGGGGCATGGCGCGCGAGTTGATGTTCGTGAATTGAGTCTCACAATCTCGGCTAAAGCAGTGACATACTCGTCGGTGCGGACCTTACGACGACATGGACCATGAGTGTTCAAAGCGACTCATTTCGTTCCGCGGAGGGATGATACTGACTTTCTGTCAAGATTTCGAGCGGGAAACAGCTGTCAGTGTCAAAATAGCATATTATTTAAAAAGAAATCACTAGATAGCCCAGCCTAGATAGATAGAAAGAAATTAATCCATCGGTATGACACGGTTCTAACAAGTGAGATGCAACAAGCTGTTACAATTCATTCATTAAATTTTTCCAGACATACAATTTCTAATATACTATGCATAGAGAAAATTCTTATCCATGCAATCATACACCTGTGCAAGAACTGCTTCCATATAATTTGAGTTTTCTAACTAGTTGCTGGAGCCGAGCTTGGATGGCTTGCAGCTTATTAGCAAAATTCTCTGAATGGAAGAATCATTATGTCGGCAAGTGTAATTAGAAACAAGTCAATCGGCCCTTTGAACCACTATGATCACAGGTTCGATCCCTGCCGTCGTCTATGTCGTTTTAATTCCATTAAAACCTTCTAAAAATTGTCATCAATGGGTTGCTGGTTTACTCATTTTCATATTGTTCAGGCATAACACTAACAACATGTAATTGAGTTAAACTAGTATGCCCAACAAGGATGGAACACGAATAAAATAATGTGAATTATAAGCGACATAGAAATAAGACACGGCATTTCTCCGCTTTAGCTCAGCCGCCATCCCTGGAGATAAAAATATCTGAGACAACCACCAACAGTCTCAGAACATCGTGCCACACATCTTTCCTATCCTTCTTTCTCTTCATTAACTTCACGCCCGCGCTGTGTTGAAACATTTAAAGGGTAATCATAATCCCTTGAGCGCGGGTAGATTATAAAAAAAAAAAAAAAAACACAACTAGATCTGATGATACACAATTGAAAAGCTCGTCCTACTCATTAAACTTTATTATCAATCAAATGAATTTTCGTTAGAGTAAGTATACCTACTAATTTTCGAAAGGAAAACTCGCATAACAAAACTCTGAGAATATGCTGAAAAAAATAAGTTTAAGTTACTTATACAACATATAGATTTAATGAACTGAAAAATAACTTAAGTTTAGGTTTTTCTGTTATTTTTTTTTTGAACCCCCAAAGTCATCATCTGAATCGGAAAAAATAAAATCTGTTCGTTGACGAAGTACCCTTGTTCGTTGTTTTGTTAAATTCGTACATTTAACGGTTGACGGTAGTTTTGTATTTTCTTTATCACGAGTTGGTAATTCGGTTTCTTTTTTTACGTCCTCTGATTTTTCAGTTAGTGGGTTTTTAGTGCTGCAATAAGAATATAAAATTGAATTTATTTTAAGAACTATGTATTACTACAAAAAATTAAAATATACAGTACACACATATGCAAATATATTATTTTCGATTTATATATGTACTGTGAAACTGTACATGCCTCTAGCTACTAGAGATTAAAGCTTATTATGTTTTAATTTATTCCTTTTATTTAATTTAGAATGAAGAGCTAGTTAGTCCATGGCAAATAGTATTATTCTTGCCGCTTGTGATTATGGCAAAAACATAAGCAAAGCAAAAGCAAGCACTGCACTTTAGGGCCAATCGCGAATCTGGCGGGTCGAATGGCTGCTTTATAAGATTTTCTGGCTTACTGTCTTGAGGTAAAGAAATGGTCCTATCCGACGGATATGGAAGTTTTGTATTAGAGTTAACTTCTCTAATAACGTTTTAAGTTAGTTTAGTCATGTCAAAAAACTCACATTGATTTTAGAAATGAATTAACTATTAATGTTGGTTTTTAGGTAAGATTTCAACGCGTACATACATACATCATCCGCTAATCTAGATTTGAATTTTTGACCCGCTAGAATCAGTATTGGTCCTACTGTGCATAGGTATATAAGTATTCTAGAGAAGAAAATATATTAATAATAGAATTGACATTTAAAAATGCATGCATTTAAACTAACGGCAACAACTAGTGCCCAGTCCTACTAGCTGGAACCATTACAACAATCAAAGTAACTATTGTTTGCTATACAAAAAGAATTTTTAAATGAATACAAATTGACAATATTTCACCTTTGCGCTTGAGGACGAAAACATTTTGTTGAGGGCATTGATACAGTAGGTTCATATTTTTGAATTCCCGTTGCAGCAGAGCTTATGGATTCTATACTTCCAATTGAATTATTTTCCGGCCAAGTTTCAGTATCTGAATCTAGTTCGATTTTTTCACTTAACATTCTCTTGGCGAGTGCTCTTAGGTTGAATGGTAATTCAACACTTTCTTCTAAGTTATTTAATTTAATAGGAATAATAAAATTTGGCTTGATAATTTCCAAAAGAACTTGCTGGTCCATAAGTGATGGAAGAGGGCACCACTGTCTCAGATAAACACCGTATTCATTATTCAATGTAGCAGCATCACCTACTGTGATGTATATTGTGATCAAATCACTAAAACACACAGAATATATCATTATAGCCTTTATATATATTTCAAATCATATCTGCAGCTTTTAACTTACGTTTCAAGGCATTCGGTAAAGATGCCTGGTATGAAAATCATAATTCTGCTAGACTGACAATTGCTACTTAAATACTCGCTTTGGCCGAGTTTTTTAAGAATATGCCTTTGAGTCTTTGTGGGATAAACACTTTGTGGAAAGGCTTGAACAAGTTCGACCAAAAGTTTTTCATATCCAAAGTTGGGTACAATCACAGCCAATTTCGAATCGGGATGCTTTCTAAGAATAGAAAAATAATTTATAAAATGTTTTTGATCATAAACATTAAATAGACATTTTAAATAAAACTTACAGAGAAATTTCTTTTATTTCATCGATAGTATCCTCCGTACATATATACGGATTACTGTTGCATAATACCGAGTCTATGTAGACATAATCTATGCCTTTTTCAATAATACTCATAAATTGTTCATTTCTGAAACAACTGCTAACTTCATTGTAAGCTCCTGTGTACAGATATTTGTTGATGCCATCTGTAATTGTTTACATCGTTAATATATTTCTTTTAAATGATTATTTAAATCTACCATCAAAGTAGAACATCACACTGTTTTTTATTTCTTCTGGTTCAAACATT
This sequence comes from Chrysotoxum bicinctum, assembly GCA_911387755.1. NCBI lineage: Eukaryota > Metazoa > Arthropoda > Insecta > Diptera > Syrphidae > Chrysotoxum > Chrysotoxum bicinctum. The sequence continues at coordinate 80,587,289 of OU426989.1, read as the reverse complement.
GTAACCCATATAACTTTATCTTTGGATTTAAATTTTATTGGAACATTGGCTTTAAGCATTCGAAAGCATTTCGGATTAACTCTCTGAAAAAGTATTATCGATATTTCAAATAAAATTGGAATTAATTTTTTTGTTATTGGTATTTGTTTGTTCAGAAATCATTGGAATATAATAGCTGCTTATTTTTTTTAATTTATTTAACATCAATTGGAGATCATTAAAATCCTCAATTAGACTAGCGAAAGACAAAAAGTTAATAAATAAATAGTTTGTTGTGCGGCTAATGAAGAAAAAGGAAAATTTGAATCTACCGGATAGGAATAAAGAATCAAGACGAAAACGGAAAACAAGCCAGAAATAGAATAAGCCTTAAGGATCGCTTTAAAAGTGTTGTCCGTATAAAAACGAAGCTACATGAGCGCTTAAACTAAACGCAGATGACTACGGGAGAAAGTTTTATATGGAAGACGACCAGCGAAAATGTCTCTTCTTACAACCAAAATGAAAGCAGCTCGCTTAACGTGGGCGAAAAAATACAAAGATTGGACGCAAGATGATTGGCGATGTGTGAGTTGGTCAGACGAAAGCAAATTTAACTTGATATGTGCCGATAATTTGCCATACATAAGACGCTCAGAAGGTGAAAGGTTTAAGGACGAGCGCAAAGTAAAAACCGTAAAGTTTTCTCAGAGCCAAATGGTTTGAGGATCTTTTTCTTTTTACGTTCTGGGTTCTTTGAACTTTATTAATGGTACTATTAACGTTCAAAGGTGAAGAGAAGTGGTAAGGGAGTCTACGGTGCCAGCTATTGAGCAGCATTATTCGTTTACTGAAAAATGCATTTTTCAAGACGATTCTCCTTGTCACTCGGCAAAATCGGTAAGCAAATAATATAAATATATAAAATAAATAAATATAAATGAACTTCCAAATGTCTTCTTAGTAAATAATAAAATAAGAGCTGAAAACAAAAAAGCATTTGATGAACTCGGTATTTCCAGACTAGATTGGCCAGCGAACTTCCTCGAGGACCACTTTTGTCAATTGGAATAATAAAAGATATTTGTCCACTCTGAAAGAAATTCATCGCTAGCAAGAGAGCTATTAAATATATAAAAATTTGAACAGAACTCCATGAGGACCGAAATTGTTATTACAATCCAAATTTAAAAGACCATCCTTAATTGCGTAAGTATTTACCCCTAAATGACCAATGTCAACCATATGTTGGTAAGTACAATATTTAGTACATCGAGAATGTACTTCATTTGAAGTAGTGTAGTTAGATTTAAAATATTCACTAAATAAATAAAAATTCGTCGGAAAACCGAAATATGTAGAACCCATGTATTGCGTAGAGCTGGGAGTACCATTTGATTTTTTTTTTTTACTTTTGATTTACTTTTTAATTTTTGTACAGAAATTGATTTAGAAAATCGAATTCTCGCGCCAACCTGATATAGTTAATCTGAAATGCAGTATTGTTAGGATGATTACGAACTAGTTTATAAGCATAGTTTTTTATTTACTAAACTGCGGTGGCTTTGAATTATTGACCTAAGGTACATATGTATATATTAATTGCCTCTTTCAGATTATCTATAAATAAACTATAGAATTGAAACAAATTCAAGGAATTAAAACTTAAAGCGCAGGCACTAATGTATTTCTCTTTTTTGTATCCTTCTGAAAATAAGCAGTTTATACTAAATCAAAGTTTTGAAAAGAGATGTTGATAAAAAATCAATGTTTCGTGTACACAGAATTTCTTTCTCCGTTCGACTTGTGATCTTATGAATTAATTTTTGATTTATTTAAGAACAATCGAATTGGGTTAATTTGAGAACTTATTCATAATTGTGAATTAAATCTTGTTAATGAATTTCAACATTAAACTTTAATTTCGTGAATGCAAATGCTTCAATACACTTTCTAAACTATGAACCTATATTACTTGATCTTTTTCTGGTAAATAATATAAATAATGTAGGTTTTTATAATTAGCTCTCAGCACCGGCTTTTTCCAAACATGCTCTGATCTTTTTAACTTATGACTTTCATGTTGTAAACTCAATAAAAACTTTAGAGTACAGGGATTTTAAAAACATAAACTATTCTTTGCTAGACCAAGATGTGTATAGTATTGATTGGAGTAGTATCTTCTTAACTTCATCAACTCATTAGCAGGTTCTGTTTCTCAATTATAACCTCGTAAGTCAATACGAAATACATGTTCTTCTTAAAATCGAATACGTTATCAAATACGTTCAAACGTTATTAAGGACTTAATACAGCGACGAGATTTGGCCTATTCCCGTTGGAAAAGATTTCGATTGAACGATATATATCAGATAAACTACATTTAAGAAATAAAACTGTTCTCGAAATTCGAAAATCAAAATCTGAATTATAGTTGAATTCAAGTAGTAAGCATATCTGGAAAAATATTAAAAATATAGGAATAGGTAAAACTTGATGCAAACTCTTGAAAAAGTTAATATTATCTTACTTAATGAGAAGTTTGCTCGCTCACAACATCCAGTTATTTATATCAGACCAAAAACATAAATGTTAAAAAAAGAGCCAAGTTCTTCTATACAAAAACCATTGTCTAATAAGTCAGCCGTGAAAAGTACTGAGATCTAAAAGTACGCCAAGTTCTTACTTCATGAAGGTTCAATACCGAATATTTAAAGTAGAATAATATTGAAACAGCTACAATGTAATAGTGAAATTTTATTATTTAATGATTACTGACTAAAATATGCAAAATGTAATATGCAAATGTTTTCTTTTTTCATTCATGTAGTTCTAAGAAAAGTCATGAATTTTCAAGCTACATGTATAGCTTCAAAATGGCAAAATGATAATAAAAAGACACTTCGAATGAAAAATCTTAGATTTTCTATTTTTCGCTTCGAATGTATATTAAGCTATACCTCTCTACCAAATTTCATATTTCTATAGCAATCGGAAGTGCTTCATATAAAATAAACATTTTCTCAGAAAGTAGGCGGATACCACGCCACCTGAATGGAAAACCTCAATTTTTATTTTTAGTCTTTTATATGCGATTTGAGCCCTACCGTTCTACCAAATTTCATTGTTCTACTGCAATCGGAAGTGTGCCATTTATAATTTATATCAGTTCTGAGGAAGTGGGCGGGTACCACGCCTCTGAATGGAAAACGTCAAATTTTATATTTTGTTCTTTGTATGCAGTTTTAGCCCTACCACTTTACCAAATTTCATCGTTTTACAGCAATTGGAAGTGCTCCATTCAACCAACACCAATTCGGAGAAAGTGGGCGGATACCACGCCTCCTGAATGGAAAACCTCAATTTTTATTTTTGGTTCTTTCTATGCAATTTAAGCCCTACCGTTTTACTAAATTTCATCGTTTTACAGCACTCGGAAGTGCTCCATTTAACCAACACCAATTCGGAGAAAGTAGGCGGATACCACGCCCCCTGAATGGAAAACCTCAAATTTTCGATTTTTTCCTCTGCTTGCATGACAAGACCTACCGTTGTGCAAAATTACAAGGTTCTACGATGTCGGGAAGTGCTGCATAATTTTGATGATCTGTCAGTCAGTCAGTCAGTCAGTTACGGTTTTTGTGATTTTTAAGGCCTTATATCTCAGGAACCGCTTAAGCTAGAAAGTTGAAATTTGGTGAGGAGCCTGTACCTTACTAGCTTAGCAAATATACGGAATTTTAAGCTTCTGATTTCATTGGTACTGAAGATAGGGAGGGGTCAAAAATCGCCTGAGTTTGTTCCTGTAAAAAGGGTGTAGTGCCAGAACTTGGCTGGGCACTACCGTGCCCTTTGATAAGTGTTTCTGAACACAAAAAGAAGGCAATTGATGAAGAAAATGTAACTTTTTTTATTCTCCTTTGAACTTTAAAGTTCAATGTTCAATACTTTTTTGGTCTTACAAGTTCTCTTCAGCTGCAGTCGAAGTTTAGTTTTTTAGTCTCCTCGTATTTAACAGGTCGACAGCAAGCGGTTGAATTTAATAAAGCTTTGTCTATTTTTTTAATACTCGCAAATGGAGTTCCCTTTGGATCAACTTTGGGACCACTATTATTTTCGCTCTACATAAATGAACTTTAATTTCTAACAATTCAGTTGAGTTTTTAACTAACTAACATAAAGTAGCTTTTTAAATCAAATCTTTTACTTAGTTTCCACTAGGCTATAAGATATTGTATCTTAATGTGTAAGTTTTCAAATTGAATAAATTCGTTTTGGAACTATGTCGCAGGTAAAACTCTATAAAGCCAAAAAAGTAGGAAAATAATTTCTTGCAACTTCAAACGAAAAAAAAAACCTTTTGTTTGGAGTCTTTGAATATGGTGATTTGCACAAAGCGGTCAGTTATGCACTTTTCAAAAATGAAAAGGTGTTACATTTGGAAGAATAAGGACAGGTGTACATGGGTACGTTTCGGCTTAACGACAGTAATCGAAACACATTTTGAATCTAGAGTCTACACAGATAAACGGTTAAAAATGTACTTATTAAAGCAACTTTCGACTGATAGTCTATTTTTAAGAACCCACAAAATATACAGTGAATGGGTTGCTAGTTGCAAAAACCGTCATAGTTAATCTACATATAAATGATTACTTACTGGTTTCTTTTTTAATAAGATATCGAAAATATACTGCGATGTATAAATTCTTCCTGGCCAATCTTCGGATAGGGAAAGCATCTCATGACCCAGCAGACAACTCAGAAAATATAATTCAGTAGTCTTAAAATACAAGTATAATTGTCAGCAGTTTATAGTAATTTTTTTTAAGTTATCTTACAGTTGCATTATTTCGTATTTCATCGATTATTATAAATTTACCCAGCTCTTCTATTATCATTTTATATTATTTTAAAAATGTTTTTGAATTGTTTATGTTTGCTAAAAATTTGTTTGGTTGAAAATAAAGCATTCAGTGGAGAATTTAACAAACGTCAGATCCTGTTGTCAGTCAGATGTTAAAATTAATGTACGATCACAGTCGGTTCAAAATGTACCTAATTCACAATATGAATAATAAGGCCATGTGCCAATTGTGCCAAAATTGGATCCCATATTAGGTGCGTTTTAATCTGGATTAATTTTTAACGTGTATTACAAAACAACTTGGGATCCTGTTCTCTATCTCTTCAAACTTTTGCGCGGGATTTTGAAAAGTTTTGTAGAGATTAAAATTGTAGAGATAAAATTTGTCTTGTCTCGATCTGCGTACTAGGCTTTAATCTATACGGATCTTTGGCGATAATAAAACGCGGCTATTATTCCCGTTTCCCTGAGTCCTCATGAGCCAATGCTAGTATGCGTATCTTCTAAACTATAGTTAAGTATGGTTAACGTGTCAAAAAGAAACTTTAAAAGTCAATGTAAAGAACTTACTTTTTTTCTTAAACCCCATTTAGACAGTCATTTCAGTTTCAATTGAGCTATCAGTTAAGCTGTCAGTTAAACTGATGTCTAAATGCAAAAACTTAAGCGTTTAACTGAAATTGAAACTGATGGAATTCCCATAAGTTGTCACTTTGGTTATCAGTTTAACTTAAGCCTAGTACGCAGATCGGGAAAAATTTTGTCTCCCATACATTTTTTTTCCTGGGACAAATTTTGTCTCGGATATTTTTCCGAGCAGTATGCAGTTCGCGCGCAAAATTCATACTATTGTGAATTGCTCTACAAAATGTCTCCACTAAATTTTGCCAGGAAAAAGAATGATACAAGCATTATTTTGCGGGACAAATTTTGCAAGCCACAGTATTTCCGAAAGTGATTTTTGTCAAAACTGAATTTATGTAAAAGGTGCTGATGCTTCTCTTGAAAGCGGAGATTCCAAAAAGGTATGAACGACTTTTGTAAGACAACCCGTTCCAGAGATATACTAAAAAACACATTAAATTAGATTTATTCTCTCCAACTTAAAACTTTTGCTCGAGATTTGGAAAAGTTTTGTAGAGATTAAAAATGTAGAGATAAAATTTGTATTGTCTCGATCTGCGTAATAGGCTTATAAATGAAGAAACACTAATCCTATGAGATTTCAGAAATACTAGTTATTTTTGATCAATAAAATATCTCGTCAAAAAGAAACAAGTGGTATTTATGATAATTTCTTTGTATGAACAAAAATATCAAAGTCAAAAAGTTAATTGAAACCATATTTTTTTATATTTCTACATCACAATACTTTTAAACAAACAGAACTTCTATTTATGACATTCCGTTGAACGCTGAGTCGCTGAAGCTGATCGGGTCATCGGGTGATTTTTGTAGCAATTTTTGTGTTTGTTTACAAAAGTTAAACAAAAAATTGTTTATTTTCTTCCAATAAGTGTTTTTTTTTTTCAGAAAAAAGTATTTAAACATGGATCAGAATACTCAAAGTTTGTTCTTTTAAAATAACCTAATCGAACAACAATAATTTATTGTAATATTGATTTTTCAAAACAGTCTCGTCAGCTGAAGAGGAATTGAAGAATTTTGACCATTTTTTGGTAAAACACGATGAACTTCTTAAGGAATTACTTGCCAAACCCCTAAATCACACAAAAATTAAACCACAAATTGATAAATTCAATCAACCTATTATAGTAAATTACGACTCGAATCAAGAAAACCTGCCACTTCTTAAATTAATTGATTCGGATAGATTGTTGAACAAGAGCATCCTCACTTTTGCTTATCTATGCAATGAAATCGATGAAATTGTCGCCAAAGCGAAAGTCATGCAAATGAAATTTCTCTACATCGACGAGGACCTCTGCACTTTAGAAGCCAGCTATGACGAAATGATAAAAACTGTAGACAAAAATGAATCCGAATCAAATAATCAGCAGTACTTACAGAAAATGAGTTCCTCGTTGGAGTTCTTGTGCAACATTCAGTTCCTTGTTCAGCGTTGTATTCTTCTAGCAAGCAACATTTTACACCAATGCGGTGCATTCCTTGGCTATGAAAATCAAGTTTTTGAGTTCAAATTTTTTGTAAGTTTGCTGTATGTTACCGTTAGTCTTTGGGTATTAAGCGGTTTGTGTTTATTTTCAGAACGTATTCGATAGCTTGGGAAAAATTTTGTTACATCTCTTGATTTTCGATGAAATTCTTTCGAGTTCTAATTTTCATCGATTCTGGTCGTCATATAAGAAAACGGTTGAAAAAATAACCAGGAATAGCGACAAGTTGGATTTCTGTACAAATGCCGAGATTGTCGGCTTAATCAATTGTCTTAACGAATTGGAGTTCCTTTTCTCTGGTAATATTTTTCAGGTAAAGTTTATTTTTCCGTTTAATTCTTTTGATATTTTATTGTGAGCTAAACTCTTAAGTTGAAGTTTATAGATCGGCAAAAGAGGTAACAAGTAAACATTCTTTTGCGGAACTTCGATCGTAAAACCATCCGTGTTTTAAACTTAGATAACAGTATATTACCTGTTTATTTATTTAGATAGGCTAAACTAGATAAAATTTGTTTCTATTGACAAATCCTATCCTGTTTCTGAGATCTCAAAGATCGTAGTAATCTCAGAAGTCTGAAGGCGTTTTCTGAGCAATATTCCGACCTTTTGTTATCAAAAATTGAGATTCGAATTTTTTGAGTTTGGTTACTCAATTATTACTTGTTACAGTGGATCAATTTCTACAAAAAAGGATGGAGAGAAATCCTTTCAGGAAATCCTGTTCAGGTTTATTCTTATTACTCTGTCAAATTAATTAAGCAAAATATTTTAGGTGGCAGTAACGTGAGCCAAAAATTTCAAATCAAGTTTATATTGAACTTTCTATGTTCTTGTATCTTATAATAGATCTATCTTACTCTTTAAAATTGCAAAAAAAAAGTTTATTAATTCAGTGAGTTAAGTAAACAATATTAAGAAAAGGGCTTTGAGCTTTTGATACAATAGTATGTAAAAGCCGTTGATAGGACAATGTGAAAATACTTGAGATCCGAAGAGTCTCAACCTACATTCCATTATGTATATTTTAAACCGAAGTAATCCTCTTAATTATTTTTAAATTACTAATTGGATAAAAAAAGTCAATCAAACTAAAGTTATGTGTGTTCTTTGGTTAAACCAAGTTACATTGCAGCATAACTAAATTAAAATATACTTAAATTTACTAATCGCTTTTCTACAGTTGCAAGAAAACAGTAATATCAAACAAATCCTCTGGGAACCATGGTATCCAAGCCATTATTGTTCTGAGGAGATGGTTTTCCGCTTCCATCGTCGAAGTGGGTATAAGCTTGTACATATATCCTACACTATTTCTGCAGCTCCCAATTAATGGTAATGATAGATAGAATCAAAGTGTAGAATTGCCCATCACATAAAGCATTACTTTCACAAGTGATATATTTTTATATCACAAAAGTTGAAAGCAAGCATTTTACCTGTGTAAAGACCAAACGGCGTGCCGGTCTTTAAAATATTCCAGGCTTAGACATCACTCTTAATAAGGGTATAAAAATTGTCATATAAATGAAGGTCCGTGCCACAATCTCAAAAATTTTTGCACATATTTTTAAAGATCAAGACAATAAGCATGAGACCTTGTTATTACACACTGAACTAATTTAGTTGTCCAGAGAAAGAGTTGTTTCGAGAATAGTTGAGTTGAATTATTTTCGGTCGAGCAGGGCATGACGAGTAAAACAAATACTGACTAACTCTTTTTGGCTACAAAAATTGACTTATCAAATATTATTTTAGCAAAATTGAATGGCTTGGATGAGAAAGTTGAGTCAACTATAAACAAAATGCACCTTTGAACATCTTTGATATATGCATTTAAATATGACTAGTTTCAAAATCTAAAACTTTGTTCGGAAACTACTTCTTCATCAGTGAAAGAAGACGTAAAATCAGCCATTTAATTAGTGGCGTTACGCAATTTCATAGCGCTTCTCGGCCATAACGACGTTCAACTCGAAAACGGCTTCAGACTGAAGCTGAATAAAAAACAACTTAATGTTTCAGAGTTATAAGAAAAACATGTTTACAAAAAACTGATTTTTACGGTCATTAGAACATTAGCGCAATTTATTCAGCTGTTCCCCAAAAATATTGACATATATTTTAGTTTTTAAATAATTTTAATTAAATACCGTCGTCATTCAATGGTGGTATGATTATGCTTTTATAATACTCGTATTCGAATTTTGTAATGGATTTTCAACTGGCAAGAATTTGAAAATGTTTGAATTTGGGGGTTTTAAATTGTTTAAAATACATAGAGCAACTTATTATGTGGAGAGTTCTAGATCTCAGATTTTCATATTCGATTAAATATGGCGTACTTATTGGAGATATCTCAGCTTCGAAAGAAATGTTCCTTACATTTAACGACGGCCATATCACACAAACAGAATAATATAATAGAATTCGTCTATTTATTTATAATAAGTTACTTTTGTGCTCTCCCACCTAAAATACTATTTTTTTTGTATGAAAAGAGCTCCTGCAAATCGGAGAGTTAATCTTTCTAGTGCCTCCTATGTAAAGTAATATAGCATCCATAGTCCGATTGTAGCCTCGTCAACAAATTCAAAAATCTGTGAGTATTTTGTTTAAAAATATTTTCATGGTTAACAATATTTATATTTCAGCTAAACGCTTCTGATGTGAGCTGTTGAAAAGGCATCTTGTTTAGTATATTTAAAGCAAAAGCTTTGATGTATCAGTAAGCCAATTGGCTGTCAGAAAGCTAGAAATTATTTTTAATCGTAACTTCACATACAAAGACCATCTTGGTAAAGACCTAAGAAGATTCTGATGTCTACCTGCTGTATCTATAACCTACAACGTTGTAGTACGCATTTTCAGTTGCAGTGCTGAGAACTTATATTTTTTCATAATTTGCACACACTCAAGGGTTTATGACTACCTTCATAATGTTTCGGTGTAACGCAGTGCGAGTGCTTAGGTAAAGTGGGGAGGATTTGATAGAAAATGTCGATGCACATTGGTCTTGAAAGCTTGTGTATCACAATGAAAGACAAAAATCGAGAGGCAAAGTATTTTACATTCTAGTAGTGCGGCTAAAGAAATAACTTCTATATTTGACAGTATTTCCGAAGTCAGGCTCAAGGTAAACTGATGAGCATTCACAGCTAGGCGAGTATTACGGCGGAATGGTTTGAGGGGGGATAATATATCTGGCTATTTAAAATGAACATTGTTGATAGAAAAAGCGATAAAACAACGAATTAAAGGAGAAGTTACGACGAAATTTCTATAAGTCTTAGTGCTCTTTGTTTCTGGCTGGCTCTTAGGTGGGGTTGGCAACAGGTATTGTCTGCGTGCGCCGTCTGTTTCAGGTGACTGAACTGATGTGCTGTGTTGAACGACTCGGATGGTGCTTGTTTCTATCTGATTTCGGCGGGAGGTTCAGGTGTTCAGAAGAGCACATGTAGGGTTTTATGTTTGTGCGTATGGGTATACATGCCTTGTTGGCTGGGTATGTGCATCCGAGGTTGCTAGGCCTCGAGTTGTGAGGAACTCATCTAGAAGTGACCTTCACGGTCGCGAAGCTCCACCGGAAGCTATATTCTGGGACCACGGGAGGTGGTTTCTTGTGTCGCAAGACGCTCGGTCCCTCTGCTTCAGACTATCTATGAGGTAGGCCCCCTTGTGGCAGTATCGTGGTGGCTGTGGTTGCCCCAAATCGCGGAAGCATATGGTTTCCAAGTTTACTTGGATTCAAGAGGTGCTAGGTAGACCTCGCTCCTCAGCAAGGTGTGTGGACATGCCCCAACATGTTCGCAGAATTGCTACTGGGTTGTCTTGTACTAACTCGGGTGGTGGTCAGCGCTTAATCTGACTCCGTTAGTGTGGGTTAGTGCCCATCGTGGAATTAAGCCTTAATCGGCAGGTGTCCATGTTAAACGAAATTCGGTTCTGCTCTTTTCTGAATTCTATCCAACAGGTTCAAAAGTGTAATGGGGGCACCAGTCCAGATATGAGAGTTATACTCAACCTTTGGGAGGATGTATGCCTTATAGATCGTAGCCAGATGAGAAGGGTAAAAGAATTTCTTGCATCTTTTAAGAAAACCTAACCCAAGTCTGCAAACGAATATGAAAAGCTTAGAGTACGTTCATCAGCGGAACAATGAAGTGGATTAAAAGTTTCAGACAAAAAATAATTTATGAAGATGGAGCCTTGGGACACTCTAGAAGTTATTTCATGAAAATCAGATTTGAAACCGTCCAATAGAACTTATATTGAGCGGTTGGAAATGTAATTTCTAATCCAACAAAGAAGAGACTATTCGATACCAAATACCAATACCAAGTACAGTTACCTTTGTTTCTCCAAAACGATATAAGGATTTGTTCCACTTGCCATCAGATCACCAGTGAACGCTTTTTGCTACTGTCGGTCATTTAAGAGCTTTTGCAATTGGTCGGTAATTGGAGGGGAGGAAGATTCGCCTTTTTTTAGAAATCGGATGGACAAATGATCTTTCATTCACTGAGCTATCTACATTATTACATACAATCATTCAAACTCCAAAGCTTGATTATATACAAGTGAACTGAATTCATCGAAATTAAGAAGATCTTATGCTATTACACTAGCACGGTATAATTATTTGAATACTGAAAATGAATTTTGTACACGCCTAGGGAACTCCCTTCCAATCTCGATGAGAATTGTTTAAGATTTAAATATTTATTATTTTTTATAAATATATTTGATGTGTACCGATATCTTCACTGATAAAATTGCAATTGTTTCAAAATCTTAATTTAATCAAAGGATTTTTAAAACTTTAAAAAGTTTATTCTCTCTTTTTTAATCGATTTAAAAGTACGGATGACCTAATTATTTCTATTAAAACTATGATGAATTTGTTTTGATTTTCTTTACAGAGCTTTCTCGACAGCACGTTTATGATAAAAGAAAAAATTGGACCTAAATCTCTGAGTCAATTGGGTGCACAATTCCAAGAATATCTACGAATGCAAATAAGCAATATCGAAAAGCTGCCAACGGATCTATGTGATTTTAGTGAAACTCACATGCTAGTGCAAATAAATGCCTTATGTGTTCTTTGTCATGATTTTTTTGGGCAATTCGATTTGAAGTTTCTAAAGACGATACAAGAATCCAACAACAAACACATGGGAATAACGTTGATTGGTAATATTGTCTGGACGCCAGGAGAATTTTTGAAAAAACACGCCGAAACACTAGTGCGACCTTATGAAAAAGGACTAAACGACATAACTAAACAAAGACAAGTATATCTTGATAATCGTGTACAAAACTTGCAACGAGACTGCAAACATTATTGCAGTCAGATTTCATTGTGGATAATTAATATAAAGCAGGTCCTTAAGTCAGTCACATCTGAACTTAAAGTAGATCAACTTAAAGGACATGCCAATATGTTGTTACAGGGATTGCAATATTCGGGTCAATTGAGTTATATTATTAAAGCAGTTATCAATATGCATGTTCTTCAGCAAACAACAATGACCAAAATCACTCTGCAATCTGTGTGTAAATTTATCGAATTTTTGAAAATGATTCAACTTGTATTCCAGAGTGATGTCGAAAGTATCGCTAAAACTATCAACTTTATAGTCCAATATTTGCAATATAAAGCTTTACAAATTATTTTATTTGCCAAGGTAAGATGTTTTTTCATTGAGTGGGTAATGTATGTTGGTTTACAAGTTTAAATTTCTTAACGTGCGGATAACGGTCTTTCTTTAATTCAGTATCAAACTCGATTTTTGAATTTAAAAAAAAAGTTAAAAATTATTAACAAAAAAAGTTTAAAAAAAGATCTTAGTTTAGCAAAGATGGAGTCAGTTAAAGAATCGAAGCCCAGAATCCATCCTAAGAACCCAAAAACTAAATGAAATGATTTTCGTTTGCGGCTGTGACCCTGAGTCTGTATATCATCAATTCAAAGGCAAAACTCACCAAATACGGACAAAAGTGTTGCAGATGTGAATTAAATATATGTATCTCAATTATTGGAAATACCTTTCTTTGAGGGAAAGGTTCTCATGCAACTATGTGTCAATTTCTGCAATTGCAACTTTTCGGTTTCCAAAAGTATGTTTCGATCTAATTTTGTTCAAAATTGCAGTTTTCAGTTAGCGAGTTTTTCATATAGTGGGCACCAATGATTATCGATTGTTTAACAGGGAGTATATGTATTATGCTTCGTGATCCTAGATATTATCTTTGGTAGTTTCATAGCTACAGTTATCCAAGCAGTCTATGACTATGAATAAGTGTGTTTAAAGCACAGACATGATTATAATTTCCCCCTTCGTTGCAAAAAACAAACCTTCTGCACTAGATATACGAGTATTTCGCAAGTTTCATGACCGTGCCACACCCCAAAAAATTTAACTTCATCATTTTTGCCAATCCTATATACATATGTAATTGATTTTTTTTTAATTTTTAATTTTACAGAAAAAAATCACCAGCACAACCATGCACGACAAAAATGTAGACGCATTAGCCGCGCTGAAGATATGTGAAAAATGTTTACAGGGCCCAGCTACACGTACAAGAATATTAGTGGCATACCTTGCTGTTAATGCCACCAATTCTACAGGTCGCACACTTCCAAGTGACCAATATGAAAGATTCACCATTATTATACATCGAATCGAACTTCTAGCTACATTTCAAGAACACTTGAAACAGCTCTGTGATACATCATTTATTTATTGGCATCAGTCTCTCTTATCTGCATATCTAAAGCAAATTGTTGAAAAGAAAATTGATTTCAATTCATTTCAAGTTAGTTTTTATTTTTATATATTTATATTTCTATATATTGTGAAATTTATTTCTTCCAGTTCCTTGTGAAATCTAGTAACGATTGTGGAAGATCGCTTGACATCCTCAAATTGGGCAACATCAAATTGGCCGACATGTTGAAAAAATCAAATTTCGAAAGTTTTAAAACTGAAATTACAAGCAATTTGTGTGCACAAATTGAAACATTCCTTCGGTTAGAAGTTCACTCGAGTTTGCAATTGGAAAAAATGAATCCATTCGATCAGAATATCAATGACTATAGGGATTTAATAAATATATGTCCTATTGAATTAAATGGGCAGTATGTTATTTTACAAGGTTCAAAATGATTTTAGAACTCAATTAAACAATTAAATTCTAACCGGACAATTTGCTTTTAGATCACGTTGAGAACTATTTGAGTAATATGTTCTATAATTTGACAACGATATCTTTGCACGATTGGAAAACTTACGAAGAAATGCGTCAATTGGGAAATTACAGGCTGAATTTGAATCCAATTGAAGACTATTTACCAAACCAGACAATCGAGCAGGTAAGTTTGGCGTTTTTAATTGCTCCACAAAGATTTTAAGAACTTTAAAAAATGTATAGATTTTATTCAAATGATCAGTTGTAGGGTACGTACATACAGTTTACTCTCTGCTTACGGAATCCTTTCTCAAACGAACCGAAACTTGGGAACTGAATTCAACAGAAAATAATATGTTTTTCTATATTAATAAAATAACATTCTCAATTTTTCGGCAATTTTCTTATCGAAACTAAAGTTTAGCTCTTTAAAAGTATCTTCCAAGTTGGGGTAGAAATTTTGAGAAAATTTGTTCCGTTAGAACTGGACATGATAAAAAGTAGCAATTGTTTGCATTGTATCCAATTATCCCAATTGTTCACACCTCCTATATTTGGAACGTCCTTCAACGCGTCATGTGCTTCAAACTGTTTTGACAAGACTGAGCATTTAAACAAAATTGGAAATCTTTCAATTTACTTGTAAGTAATAGTCAGAAAAAATGCACACATTTAAGGACGCTCCTAAAACTACTTAAAACTAATATTTTATTAGTATAAAAAGATGCACGAATGAGAAGCAAAAATCGGTTTGTAATTACTATGATTAGTTTTTTCGTAATTCTTTTTCAAACAATTTGTATTGATTTCTTGACTTTTTCTTCTAAACGCGGACATGATCGTCTCAAAAAAATTTGTTTGAACGTGGAAGACCCTCTTAAACTGACTAAATACTAATTAAGCTTTTTTCTGTGTAAAAATAGTGATGGGTGGGATATATACATACATATGATCATATGAACATATTCAATTTTCAACAAATTTTGTAAGCCCTGACTATTGTGTGTAAAAGTAAGTTTCAAGATATTGAACACATTTTTCTCACACCAAAACAATCGAAATGATGCTATTAAGCTGCAAATTCTATAGTTTGTTAGTATTTCATGTCTTTTGAGGATGGAGTACACAGGGGAAAAATTTCTTCATCCGATTTATTATGTGTCTGCTATGGATCTAATGGGATATGATGTTGGATTTTTGAGCTCGCCTCTGTCTGGAGTTTGTTGGCTCACGCTAAGATGGAGAAGAACCCGTACAGAAGAGAAGTCTTAATTTTAAGAAGAGTATTACGATATACTTTACATGCAAACTTAAAATTTAAAAGTCGGTAGACTTTGATGTTCTCGGGTTTTTCCGTCCCGGTTGTCCAGCCTTGGTTTAAGTGTGGTTTCGTAGAAAGGGTTAAAACGGCTGCTTCGTCGTTGCCCACGAAAATAGTGTCGTCTATGATTTCCATCACATTGAGGTACCTCTTATCAGAATGTCGTTGCTCGGTGGCCATCATTCTCATTAGCTGATTAGGGTGTTTGACGTTGTTCTGCACTATCTTCTTTGCCGAATTAAGTAGGTTTTTGTCCAGTGGTATTATCCTTGCTTCTCTATAATGCTCCTCTTTCCTGTAATGTTTTGCTCGCTGCCGGTGGAGGTTAGATCCGGTGCAGATTCTTAGCATCTTCCTCTTAAAGATTTGAAGTGCCTTCATTGCTGAGATCGTCAACCAGACTGGGAAGCAATAGATGATAACTGTCCACAGGAGTTATTTGTACACGAGTACCTTCGTCTGTTGCCTAAGTTCTGATCTTCTCCTAATCAAGGGGTTGGACCAGTTGGCCAGCAACATCTACCATCACGGGGACTCCTGAAGCAGACAAGCTCTACTTTTGCTGTGCTTTTGCAAAACTCGATCAGTCTGTTGATGTCTGATGTCTCTATTATCTGGACAACGATTAGTGGTGACATTGAAGTTGAATACGTGAGCGAATCATCAGCAAACAGCAGGTTTTTACCGTCGGTTGGGTAGAGTTCGTCTGATGTCATCAGGCTGTAGAGGAAGGATCCGAGTTTTGGACCTTGTGCGACTCCGGCTTTTATGTTCTTCATAGTTTGTTAATGAGCAGTTTCCCAATTACGCAAAGAAGTTTCTGCAAGAAAGACGCTATCGAATGCTTTCTCGACATTGGTTTGTAGTTAGACATCGTCTTCCTAACACCTTTCTTTGTGACCGCCACAATATTTTGCTGTGTTTATGTTCAATATTCTAAGAATCTTAATAAACCCTTGAGCGAGTTTGAATTAAAAAAAAGAAAATTTAAATTGGTTGTTCTCGTGTTCGCCTCCGAAAATAAAATAAACATTTTAGATGTAAATCGTGTTGCATTTCACCCGAACTGAATGCTGCTAATAAGGGTAATTTTTCGAATATGAAATTTTGTCGCCCAAAATTTGGGTGGAATAAGGACGAAATCATTTTAATAGACTTGTTGAGTTATATTGCGAATGTTGTGAGAAATTCAAAACCAGATTTTGCATCAGAAATGTTTTTTTTTTTAACAATATGTCCCGTCCATTCCTTTTGACTAAAGACACGTAAACAAAAATGGATAAGAGTTGTAAGTCAATAGGCTATGCTTTCCTACAAGCTATCGCCCTACCGAATCTATTTATTTTCTATTCATAGACTTCTGAATGTTGTTATTGTTGTTCAATCAATGTATAAATTAGCTGTGATTTGAATATCGATATAATTATATATTTAATGTTTTTTTATTTTTCTTGTTCTTTCAGGGTATAGATGTTCTTGAAATCATGCGGAATATTCACATTTTTGTTTCAAAATACGTTTACAACATGAACACACAGATATTTGTTGAACAAAAGAGTTCGAACAAACATTTAGATACAATTGGCATTCGTCACATTGCCAATTCACTAAGAACTCATGGAACTGGTATTATGAATACCACTGTTAACTTTACCTATCAATTTCTTCGTCAAAAATTTTACACATTCTCGCAATTTCTCTATGATGAACAAATAAAATCGCGTCTAATGAAAGAACTTCGTGCCTTAGTAGAGAATAAACAAAATTCAAGGAAAGTCTATCCATACGAGCGAGCAGATGCATTTAATAAGGACATTCGCAAGTTAGGATTGTCTCAAGATGGACAGACATACATGGATTTATTTAGAACGGTCATATCACACGTTGGTGAGTTATAAAACGTATAAATTAAATCTTAATGGTTGTATTGCACCATCATCTGAATGCGGGAACAATTATTGGATAGCTAATTCGTCTTTGATTTCTAATATATCACACAATGTCAGATTACGTTAGTCGTGTAACTGTATTACATATGTTTCGAAAACTGCATTATCAGAACTAAATTTTACTCCAAGAAATTTTAGGCGACTTAAATATCCTTCGATGCATATGGAATTCAGATTCCAACAATACAAATGAGTGTACCCTCGTTCTCGTATTCAGTTGGTGTATAAATTTTGCGTTGATGATAAAATTGTTTTTATTTCAAACAAGGAAACGCAATGGGTTACATTCGTCTTGTACGTTCAGGAAGCATACATGCTAATTATAGTGCCAGCATTTTTCTTCCCAAATTCGATGAACATCTTAAATTTGTCGACTATGCCAAGAAAGATAAACTAAACGATGTTACTATTTCGGCAGCAGATAATCTCGAAACGAATATTCGAAACTTATCAGAGAGCTTCTCCGATGGAACTGATTACTTTAAGGTTTGTCCATCATTTCAATAAAATGTATGCCTTTCTCTAATATTTGATCTTCTTTTTACAGATTTTAGTTGAAGCATTCCAACCGTTTTTCAGCAACCCTAATAATATTCATTTAAAAAATGTCTATCTCATCATACCGGCCTTAACGCTTAACTATGTTGAGTATATTCTAAATGCCAAAGAGAAAATTCACAAAAAAGATAAACAAGAGGCAGTTCTATTTGATGATGGTTTCACCGTTGGACTTGCTTACATTTTAAAATTGTTAAATCAATATTCTGAATTCAATTCATTGCATTGGTTCGAAAATGTCACTGAACGTTTTGAAGCCGAACGAAAGAAAATCAATTTGATGCGAAATGAAATCAATTCCAATGTTGCTGGGCGCAAAGATGAAAATGAGAAACTCCAACAAACGCTGGCGTTGACTGAGAAACGGATAAACACGCATCAAATGGAATATAATTTACTTTATTATAATCTTTGTAGTGCAAAGATATTTTTTCATTAAATTGTTTTTAATGAAATAAAAACTTTTCATGTGCCTAAAAGTTAAATTTATATAAATAAATTATATTAGAAATATAAATAATCAATTACAAGAATATGTTATTAAATGAAAAAAAAATCAAAATCTATTATTTCATAAAGGTCTTCACTCACATTATTTAAAATAAACAGCATTCGAGTCACAGCTTACACTACAACCCAAAGTATAATTAGACAGGTAATGGGTGATGATTTCATAAAGTTTATATCCACGGTATTTATATGAGATCGAAAATGTGTATCTTACTTTTGAACGAACTTTAGTGTTTTAATTTGTTGTCAGATATTATATTTTGATAGTGTCTAAGCAAAAGACCTAAAACTTTGATTTTAGACAAATCCGTTCGTCGATTCTATATACTCCAGAAATACCACGCTTATAACAATAATATTTAAAATATTACGACTAAATATTTATGATGAGTTTTTTTAAAGAAAGAACTTCTTTCTATATTTTTAAGAACGATTGAGAATTCCTCTGAATGCTGGACTCGTCAACTTGAATAGGAATATCTGGGCGACTCCGAGTTTGATGGGGTGCTGCTTTCATCATTTGTTGATTGCTTAACTTCAAAGGGATGTTGTTGAAGTAGTAATATTTATTCAAATTTTCATATCTACATATATACAAAAATATATTTCTTTTTTATCATCCACATCCGAAAGCCAAGGACATAAATCTAAGAAGGAATAAGAAAAGCTAAGGGCACTGTTGTTAGCAAAACAATTTAATGTATACGAAATTGATGAATATGAGAGAGTCAGAGATAAAACGGAGCCCTGGGGCGACGAAGTTGTATTTCGTATATTTTATTTACAAATGACCATCACTTTTGACCACCTTTGAAACATTGTAGTATTTTTCGCCTTAATTGCTGGTCGTCCAAACATTTTCTTCCTCGAATATGATCGTTAAAGGTATTTCTAGCTTGTTTTAATTAATTCCGGTTTTCCTCAATATGGTTGGGCTTATAACATCGGAAACTTAATTCTCTGTCCCTAATAAACTTTTTACAGCTCGAATCAAACAATGAATTCGATTAAGGATACATAGTTTTATCCCTGTTCGGGAAAATATTTCTCATTTCGAAAAGAATTAAATATTTAAATATATCTGCACTGGAGTCTCTCACTATCGATCATGCACAATGAACAGTTCAAGTTCCTGAAAAAGTGATTCAGTAAAGAAATTTATTAATACCTGACTTGTTCCCCAGCCATACTGAAATATCAAACTTTAAGACGACTTACGTTATCTATTGCAAAAATATAATATAAGTAATTATATTAAATCAACCAAATCAATATGTTTATGATTTTTAATATATTTTTTATATTTATAATTATAACGATTCAGTACATTGATTATTTTTTCATTTATTTATTCCAAAATACCATTTAATTATTTTAACAACACATAACATTCATAAACATTAAACATACAGTTTGTATTTCTTGATTGAGATCGCACTTTTTTGTTACACTTTCCAATTTATTACAATTATTCACCAAAAGTTACATCCTACATCCATACATCCTATGGTTTAATTAACGGTACAAAAATGGAATTATAATATCAAGTGAAATACTTGAACCAAATTTTGTTAATAAACTAAAAAGTAATAGCCTTGATTAAGGCATTGTAAACTAGTTTTGAATAGATTTTGAATAGATTTACGCTTAATAAAACTAATACTGTCAAGTTGTCGAAAAATGAAAAACCTGGATTGCAGAGAGATTTTAAGAAATATTTTATTTATGTAATATGAAAATCAATTTTAGTACATAAATTATAAAAAAAATAATGTTAAATGAAGAATAATCGTTCAAAATATGATTTGATTTTATGACAATGTCCATTGATGTGATATAATTTGCATGTTCATTGTTTTTTATG
Source organism: Chrysotoxum bicinctum (assembly GCA_911387755.1). Taxonomy (NCBI): domain Eukaryota; kingdom Metazoa; phylum Arthropoda; class Insecta; order Diptera; family Syrphidae; genus Chrysotoxum; species Chrysotoxum bicinctum. Next base: position 80,566,909 of record OU426989.1, on the reverse strand, counting down.
AAAGTTCTCTTGGAAGTAAGGCGAAGTATTTGAAAATTTTTGAAATGTAAAAAAAACGTTCAATCAGATCGGCTGATTGAAATTCCAGTCTTATTAACCTTTTTCTAACACAAATCAAAAATAAGGCAACGCTCAGTATTCCTCTTTTAAAGTACACCCAGCGACAAAAAAAACCCTCGCATTGATCTGTTTTCATACCTTTGGGTTTTAACGATAAAATTCTATCTTTTATCCAATTTTTCTTTCTCTTTTTTATTGCCATTTGTTTTGACAAGTTTTCAGCAAGATTCAACATAAAAAATAGTATTTTTGTCTGTCAGCTTTTTTTTTTTGTCTATGGTTTTTCTTTAATAGAAAACCTCGAATTGTAGCCTTAGATGAGGAAAATGTTTCCAACGGGAAAATAGCACGTCGGATTCGTACCAATGGGAGGAGTTTGCGTAATGTTCTCAAGAATTCAATTTCGCGAAAAATTGATAGTGGAAGGCCTAAATCTACAACTTCAAGTGAAGAGCGTCTAATATCCCGACTTTCAATTCGCATTCGATTTCAGCATGCACATTAATAAAAATTTTCAGTCTCAAACTGAAAAAAAAAATAAGTGACAGAACCATGCAAAGCTGCTTAACAATGTGAGATTGAAAGCACAGCGACCTTCAAAAAAGCCTTTGCTTTCTTGCAGAATGAAGAAACAAAGGTTTCAATGGGCCAAAACTTATAAAGATTGAACTTGGAAATGATTGGGGACAAGTTGTTTTTTAGGATGAATCCAAATTTAATTTGTTCGGACCAGATGGTAATGCGATAGTCCGCCGCAAAAAAGGATAAAGATATTCAGATAAATGAGCAAAAACGGGAAGTTAAAACATAATTTAATTCGTTCTTTTAGACATTTTTGAAAACATGTATGAATTCCTTAAAAAAATCAAAAGATTCTCTTAGGATTTCGTAACTTCCATGGCTAAGAAACAGTCCGGAATTGAATCCCATTAAGAGCTGTTGGCAGCAAAAAGAGACAAAATAAGAGGAAAACGTCTAAAAACAATCATTAAGATGAAATCAGCAAAAGAAGAAGTTTGGTAAAAAAAAGTTGTTTGATTCAAAGCCAAACCGGACTCTTGAGGTTATGAAAAAAATGGGCGGAACTACGAAATATTAATTTTGCTTAAAAAGCCCTTAAAATAACTTAACCCTTATATTTTTTAAGAAAACAGGGTTTTCTTGCCCTAAAATTTTGTAAATACGAATTTGCCACAATTGAAAAATATGAGTAATTTTTTACTTTTTTTGTTATTTAAAAGATAAATACATTTTAAAAACAAAAAAGCCATTTTCTTAATTTCAAATATATAAAATTAAAAAAATAAACATAAGAGAATGAAATATATCTCAAGAATTGTTGGCAATGCCAAACCTACTTCTTAACAATGCTGGCAATGCTGTGTAAGATACATTAGGTGCGTTTTATTATCCGCAAATCTATCGGGATCTTCCCTTGAAAATAAAACGATACGGATCTTACTGACAGGAGTGTTATAAGCCCGTCTCTTTTTATTCTTGGGTTTGGAAATTTTAAATTATGTCTTGTTTTTTTTCTTTACACTATAGCTTACACTACCTTACCATAAAAAGCCATCTACTCGCCAGTGTAATAACTAATTTTTGGATCTTTGAAATAGATCCCGATAGAAAACAGGATCCCAAATTGTTTTTGTAATACATTTTAAAACTTAATCCAGATCCGGATCCAGATAGATTTGTGAATAATAAAACGCACCTATTATCTGTATCTGAACGAGTCCACTTACAGAGAGCGAAAGAAAAAGGATGAGTCGGCATTTCCGATTTCTGAAGTAGTTAAAAGCAGATGTATTCATTTTTTATTAGAAACTTAAAATAAGGTTTATTATATTATTAGATTAAGAATAAAGATACAAATTAAATATATACAACCCGAGTTCATAACAAGAATTATGAAAACAGGCGAGGTTTTATTCAGCAGATCTACTGTGAGGGTTTTTTTTTTCGCTGGGACAAAAATGTTAAGTAGAGATAGTAGTATTCGAATGATTCAAATAATTGAATGATCTTCGAAAGAATATAATAGTAAAAAAAAGTAGGAAACTAACACTCCATTTTAAAGTAAAAAAAAAAGCAAAAACAAACAAAAATCATAACATATGGTTTCTCGCCTTTCCTTCACAATTCCATATTCAACTCTCAACAATGCGTCGAGTGCGAAAATGAATATAAATATATACCCAAAGTCGTTGAATAGACACACACGAGATACACAAATAACCAACTTATCGAGTTCTCGATTTTGTGTGTGTCTTTTTTTTTTGTCATTTAGTTCAATATCCTCTTCTAGGTCTCGAATAGTAAGTAGATGTGATAAATCATTCGAATAATTTGATTACTCAAATGATTTGAGTGGATAATCGAGATATCTGAATCGATCATAACCGATTATAGCATTCGAATGCGCGCATCACTAATAGACACCTTTTAAGGTTTGGAATAGCATAGAAATAGAAAACAACTTAGTTCCTCTCCCCAATTTCCATTATAGGTGGCCGCTATATTGAATAAAAAAGGTAGGGAAACGTTTTACATTTTCAAAGACAATATGTCGAACAAATTTTGTTAAAGCTTTAAATTCATTAATACATTTATATAGTATATTTGAACTGTTTCCTACAGGATTTCTACAATATCCAAATCTAAGCTAATTTGAATTCACTCGAACGGCAAACTTATACTCGTTTTTGAAAAAGTGTATTCAACACATTTGTTCGCTAAGCGCTAAGTGTATTTGTAAATTGTTTTAATTATTAATTATTATTACATATTCTTGTTTTTTCAAAAAACTTTAACAAGTTGACATCGCGGAGATATTTTCTAAAAAAATGCGATCTCAATTAATTGACACAAAATAGATAAATACATATTGTTTGTTCTATCCTTAAGGCAACAATAAATTGTTCAGTTAAACTTATGCAAAAAATATAATTGTATTTTTAAGTTACAATCAATAGAATTGTAAAAAAATACAGTAAAGTGTATACTATTAAAATATTATGATATATAAAAATACATATAAATGTTTTATCTATAAAAATTATCTAAAATAAAAAATAATCTTTCCAACTTAAATTTTTATAATATACTTGTGCTCTTTTAAACATACATTACATATAAGTAAATCTCTCAGTTCTAAGTAATAAAACTTCGATTCAAAATTTTGAGAAGCATAAACATCCTCGAAATGTTGTCAGTCCACAAGAACACTGACACACACTAACTCAAAACTAGCTGCAATTCGACAAAATGTTGGGTTTAGTACCTAATTAAAATTTCGCCCGTTAGGAAGACATTGTGTCGTTTTAAATTTCGGATATGTGCGTGTTAAGCTTTGCTATTCAAATGCAATTTTAAGAATATATAGATATGGATTTGGTTTGGAATTTTTACAGAATACAGATCAAATTAGTTTTTCTTAAAAAATTCAAATTTATGTATTTTCTCAACATTTTTCAAGAATTCAATATTTTGAGTTTTGACAGTCGTTCTTCTGGATTGACAGTATTCGATTTCACTGCGTGCGAATGTACCTCTATACCCTGGATAAATTTAACTTAAGTCTCAAGTATATTAAGGAAGTTTTTGATGTGTTTAGTTGCATATGTCTACATAATATGATTCGACATAACTCTTTTTGTTTGTCTTTCAACATACCAAAGAGATTATAATTAAAAATAAAAAAAAATGCAAAGATACTGTTAAGTGTACTTATAGTGTTAGGAAAATATTTTGATCGGTTGATTTTGCTCATTTGGTTTTGAAAATATTCTTGAATCTTGAAATCAAATGCCCCTCAAGGAGCTTCCATTTAAAACGGATATATGTATCAAAATTGATGATAGTTCGAGTTCTTCGCTAAATTTGTTCCTCAGAATGACACTTCTATAACCTGTTCGTATACAATTCACGGGATATACCGCTTGGGCGATAAAATGCGTTTCCGCAAACATATCCTCATCCTGAACCTCAAAACGTAATAATGCAAAATGTGGATTTCGAACAGAAAATTCACACGTTTCATTCCATGTCGGATTGTATCCATTGTCATTGACTTTAGTCTTATGTTTGATGCCACTGTCAAAGCTCGCACCGATTATCTCTATAACAACCAATGGATTGTTGCTCTTGCCGCCTCGGAACAGATGCCGCCCACCTATTATTCGAATAGTTATGATTTTCTCTTCAGACGGACTGATGGAGAGAGGGTTATTTGGATCGAAACCATCTACACACATAAATTTAGGCTTCAAGAGATATCCACAATTGCCATTATCTCGAAACTTGGCCTGATTCATCTGCATAGCTTTGTCGCCAGTCTGATAATTTAAGGCAATCATTTGGGAACCTACATTCCAGAATGGTACAGGATTGAAATTCGATGAATCTAATCGCTGGCCTTTAGGGTAGACCCGACTTATCTGATTTCGGTGATAGGCCAGAAAAAGTTGCAGGTTTTGCTGGAGAAATTGCTTCTCTGCTTTTGTCTCTGGGAAACTAGACATTTCATAAAATACCCAACCATGCTCCTTGAAAGGCACACTTCTAAAGTAAATAATAAGATCTGACATTTCTTTGGCCACACGTGCACTGCGTTCTTTTTTTCTCCTCTCCGTGGCCAATTGATTTGCAATTTGGGCAGCCTCCTGAATTGCTTTTATCCAGTCAACTGCCTGTTCTTGATTATCAAATCCAATTACAAGAGCATTTTGCATGGTAGGCGTCTGAATGTGCATCTTCACAAGAATGCCCTCCTCGTTCGATTCATACAGATTTGCAATGGCTCCATGAATTTCAATGGAATCAGTTCGCGAAAAGCTTTCATTAATACTACATTCGTCGCCTACGAAGCAATTATATTCATCGCTCGAAGCATCGATTACTTTAACATAGTTTGCTGGTAAATGACGTTGAATCATTCCACCGTAATCTCCACGCCACCACATTGTATTATTTCGCTGGACATTGGTTATGATTGCATGTTTTGGAAACGATAATTCATCGGGCTTATCGGCTTTGTAGCAATACAGCGCTTTACAAGTAACACGATCGTCTAAGCTAGGGTCCATATAACTCGATGCATCATTGAAATCACTTCCATTGCTGTCGTTCACAAGTGACACTTGGCAAGCCAGCAGTTTTTGTTTCAACAACTCCTGCGAGACGGGGTACAACAGTTTAACATTCCTGTAGAGCGGGTTTCGAGTGAAATAATTCACTAGGCTAACCAGACTTTCAAACTGTGTCGTATCAACGACATAAAGCCGCCCTTCTTGAAGAATCCGACAGTGCTTGACTTTTCTGGTAATGGTGAATGAGATAACAAAAGCATTGGCATTCTGCACACTATTGCGGACAAGAAAAGATCCCACATCCAACTTTGAGAGTACCTGTTCGGCTTGTTCTTTGGTGGTATTCGGATGAAACCACTCTTGGGTCTCGTGTTTCTTTGGTTGTGGAACAGGTTCTTTAAGTGTAATGGAAAACTCTGAACTACGCAGCATATTTTTGCGATAGTAAACAATCAGACTGTATAAACTATCAAATATAAAATTATCAACCAGATAATACTTTGTCATACCATTTTCGTGCTTTAACTTGATGCGGCAGTGGTTAGGTCGATTACGACGCCAAAATGAAAGACTATAGTCTCCCACAAATGTAGCCGACTCACGGACAAGAAATGTTCCATCGCCAAGATGTTTGTAAGCATCAAGCAATGCATCAGCCTCTTGTCGTCCCCCCTCCAACTTACCATGGAACCAATTCTCGCCGAAATGCAATTCGTCATTGACTAGATTTTCTTTGGGCTTTGGCATTACTGATGATGACGAGTTGTCGTGTTCCTCGTCGCGATTCTCCTCAGTTTCAGAGGAGTAGATTAGTTCCTGCTGGGTGAGGACAATGTGATACAGATTCCATGATTTGTCCACTGGATCCTTGTAGTAGAGCATGCCCTCCTTGATGACGTTACGTGTATTTTCATTATCATCTGAAGAGCGAATGGAAACTCCAGAGCCTCCTCCAACGCTACTTAAACTCGAGCCGTCTTCGTATTCAGGAAGTTTCTTATGTTTAAGAATTATTTTTCGTCTGAGTTGGTACGGCGATGGCATTTGAGTCTCTAAACGATCGCAACGTTGCGTCAGCAACATATCCCCAAAGACCTTAAAATATAGATCAATAGTAAATTAACAGAAACAAGATAATCACTTCAAAGTGCCAAAATGATTAAAAATGAAAATTATATCAAGTTAAGTAGTATAGCGGTATTGAAGATTAGTCATTTTTGAAAAAGATGGAAGAGGGTAAAAAATAAAAATATTTAGGCTTTGGAATGAGGCCGATCATATAGAATAAGGTTTGCCCGGTGCACAAGAAAGGATAGCCCGTCAACTGCACCAACTATATTGGAATAAGTCTTTTAAGTATCGCATATAAAACCTTATCTTCCACGGCCTCAAACACTTCAAGAATGTGATCGGCCTCAATGAGTGTAGTTTTAGGGCACGATAGTCCACAAACAATTAAATTTTCTATTGACTTTTGAATATAGATTTTACCTCAGTCAGCGCCTGCGCCATGTTCCGCTGTTGTTCTAATGAACAATTTTGTTCAATCGACAAAATCACTGGGTATTCCGAAGTGACAAAAGCGTGTTCCTTGATTGTTTTGATGACATCTTTAAATTTTATCTTCGATGTCATTGTGTGTCCGTGGAAAATGTATGGCAGATTATCAGGACCATTCCAGCAGTCTAGCTCAATACAACGACATCCCATGCGAAGAGCGCGCGCATACGCTTCGGTGGAGGATTCACTAGAGAACTGGTCTCCAGTGAGATATGTGTTGTGTGACGAAGCAATCCAGTAATTGGACATGGACTGTTTCATGTCCATGTAAATCTTATCGCGATTCCGGTCCCACAAGTCATTTTGTTTGGAAAAGAGAAAGTCGAGAAACTCGAACATAGTGAAATATGGCTCTTGGATGTCACGTTCGATGTCTTGGATGAAATCACGAACGAAATTCGAGGACATGATGTCGTCGTGACCCATTGGGTCTTGCTGTTCGGTCAGGAGAAATTTCTTAAATTCTCGCAGAGTCACAGTTTCCGAGTCATTTGAATATTTGCACTGGTTATCGAGGAAACAGTCAGTAACGAATGTCACCGGTACAAGAAGGCGACAATATAAACGAGAGAAGTCATCGAATCGCAGATCACACTTGCGGCGGATGTCGTCTTCGGAGAAGAATTCCATTAGTTTTCCAGTGGTCATCTTGCAGCTGACCCCAGCCAAGAATGCTTTGAAGTCCTTCACTGTAACATTGACACCTTCTTTGGAGTGCTGATTAGCATTCTCAATGGCATAGTATTCTCTTCGAAGCCAACGTTCGACTTGCATTGGATAGGGAGCGGTGATAGTGTCCTGAACCATGTACTTGAGACCTCGCACCCAGTTCTCGCATTCCTGTTCGGACAGGGCGACAATGGAGAAGGTCTTCAGCTTGAATGAACTGCCATAGAGGACCACAAAACACTTGGCAGTCTCGAATTTCTTAGTCTCTTCGGCAAAATTGCGAAACTCTTTGGAATTCTTACCGACACGAATCTCCTTTACTTCACGCAAATCCAACGAACCTTCGAAGTCTGTGCGAGTGTTGGAATTCACAGGAGACCATAGAAGCTGTCGAGTTTCTCGAACAAGTATTAGTTTCTTTTGCTCGGGGCGGTGTTTGGAGAAGAGCTTGGTAATTATGGTTCCACGCTCGAGCATGCAAACAGTTTGTTCCATTTCCCCCAGAGTGGGTACACTGATGGCACTGAAGCAGTTCATATTTTCTTTATTTTTGTTTTAATATTTTATCCTTTTCTTCGTCGTTTTGTTTTTAATCTTCCATATTTGTTCGTTTTGGCGATTTCCAATCTGATGATATGAAAGCTGCCAGCTCCACACAATTTTGTTTCTTTTGTTTGTTTGGTAAAAATAGGACTCAATTTAAATTATGTGATTGCAAAGGAATTAGATTTTAAATAGTGGGGTGTATAAATGTTTAACAATATTGAATTGGATAAATAAACAAATTAAAAAGAAAATCTTTTTTGAACACGCACTTGAAGAATCTTTTTTTTAAATAACCAATCCAATCAATCTGACAATCTCAAGAGAAAGAGATCCGAAGTGACTGAGACAAAAGGAGTGATATTTGTTGTTTTTTGTCAAAACAAACATGGGTCGCGTTCACCTCGTAGTCCGATAGGGTATCTAAGATACTTTGGTTCGTATTCACCGAGCGCTCCTAAACGGCTCTTAACTTTACGAGGCTCTTAACTTGAAATTTCTGTGCGGTATTCACCAACCACTCGCAAGTGTTTTTCGAAGTTCGAAAATGAGAGCCACTCTCTCTTGTTCAGGCATACCCAAACTGTGAAATGTTGTGTAATGTTGGTCTTGACAGCAAATGGATACTCTTCTACTTGGCATTGCTCACATGGATTCGAGTCAAATGCGTGCGTGGCACACGCACAAGCGAACAAATTTTCGAAGAGAGCGCTCGTAAGTTAGGAGTGGTCGGGACCACTCCTAACTTTTAAGAGCGCTCGTAGATCTTCACTAATATTGCTTGGTGAATACGTTTATGAGCTTCTTAAGTTATGAGCGCTCGGTGAATACCGGCCTTTATGTCGATTTCCTTTACTCACTAGGGATTTTGATCCCTTGTCAAATTTTTTCTTTTGGTGTGCGTATTTCGTATACATGTAAATCCCTCTTCAAATACGGATTCGAGGGATTTGATCTCTGTCACAAAAAAATCGATTTTTTTGGTGTAAAGGAACGTGAAATCTGTCGAGATCGAAATCTTCACACAGAAATTGATTTCTCATGTGCAAAGCAAATCGACATTAGTATCCGATACGTTGGCGAACGACAAAAACCGGATAGGTACCATTTACTGTCAAAGTCAAAAAAAGACGTGAATCGTCCAGGGTTGGCCGATTCAACTGCATGCCTAATTTACTACAATTTGTTACATCTGCTACATATGTACGTAGTTAATTCATAAAAAAAATAGAATAATGGAAACCAAACAATTTTGCACATTTATGATCTTATGAAGGTTTGTACAAAAACTGAAAATGTTTCATTTACAATAAAGATGAATAATTGTAGCAATGATACATGATAGATGGGAAGTTTATTTTTGCAGACAAACAATTTTCTTTGGCATAATCAAAGGATTTGGATTATGAACACATGATTTAAAGATATTAGTTGCAGCAAGACACCATTTGCTAATCCGCGAAACAAACAATTAATATTAGATATACATATGTATGTATACTGGATTACAAATCCTATGAATTTTTTTTATTATAATAATTCATTAAATATTTAAGAATATAATATGGTATAGCCCTTATAAATGTATACAACTGACAATGTCTCTATTAAGTTTTTAGTTCAAATTTTTGATAATTAAATCCTGCAATGAGGAAAGGTAAATTGAAAAGGGCAAATTTTTTAACCACAAATTTTCTCACGCCAACGAGGTTTCTTTTTTTTTTGAGATTTTAATGAGCGGTGAACTTTAAGCCGACAGAGTTAAGCTACAATGAGGAAAGGTAAATTGAAAAGGGCAAATTTTTTAACCACAAATTTTCTCACGCCAACGAGGTTTCTTTTTTTTTTGAGATTTTAATGAGCGGTGAACTTTAAGCCGACAGAGTTAAGCTACAATTTCTTTTAGTGCTTGTTCACATTTGGTGAGCAGACGCTGTCGTTTCAAGGTACGTTCATATAAATATTACCAAAAAAACTTTTTAAAAATAATAAAAACCAAGAACTGGTAATTATATTGAAACTGTTTATTTTTAAGGAGCGCAGCACACTTGTCGAATAGAGCTCCAGTACGATCATTTTTTATTTTAATTGTGTAGTAAATCCACCTTCAGCCCAATAATTATGTAGCTTTTTGACCAGCCATTTTCACTTCGCTTATTAAAAATGAATAAGCCCAACTAACATACTCTCCAGAGCTAAACTCTTGAAATCTGACAAAAAAAAACTCCCATACAACTCTCTTATATCCCATTGTTATACCTAAGTATTAATATCTTGTTATGAAACTGGACTGGGTTTCATAACATTTTTATTTTAAGAGGTAAACACTTTTGCTGCTTAAAACTACTTAAATCTACTTAAATCTTATAGCAACACTATTTTCTCTTCTTGCAATAAGATTATAAGCTTATAGTCTTAAAAGAATCCTTTTCTGAAAACTCAGTTCTAAATATGTCCATATAATCCCATAACAAGTCATGTTTAAGAGTTAAGATCATTTCATATTTCTATGAAAATCCTAAAAGAATTTGAGTTTAATACCTCCTATATCAAAAAATAATCTGAAGTTCAAAGAATAAAAGATTTGCAGTAGGATCCGAATGAGATCTTTAATGCAACAAACTTTACTTTTCTCAATTAGTAAATTAGTACTAGACGCAACAAATGTTAAAAAGTTATAGTTCGGCCAACCCTGTACTCGACACAAAAGAAAATAAATCAGCTGAAATGTCAGCTGTTCTTCAAAATTCCCCTTGGATAGTTTAGTATACCAAAAATTTTTGGATAGCTTTAGATTTCTGCTGGACATCAGCTGTTTCGTTAATCAGTTGTTTTTTCCTATGGGATTACAACAACACCAACAAATCCGGATACCTTTGGATACGAACCCGAACGCGACCATGTATTGCGTAAGGGTTTGTTCGATTTGAGTTGGAACTTTGCGATCCGGAACATCAGAATCAAAATACAGTCACAAAAATCAGTTAATTTGATTAATTTTCGATGCGAATTGTTTTATGTCGATTTCCTTTACACATGAGAAATCAATTTCTGTGTGAAGATTTCGATCTCTCGACAGATTTCACGTTCCTTTACACCAAAAAAATCGATTTTTTTTTGACAGAGATCAAATCCCTCGAATCCGTATTTGAAGAGGGATTTACATGTATACGAAATTACGCACACCAAAAGAAAAAATTTGACAAGGGATCGAAATCCCTAGTGAGTAAAGGAAATCGACATTAGTACATTCAATTTTTAGTTAAACAATTGTTTGGTTGCTTATAGAAAACAGATGAACTATTTTATTTTATTATATGTTACACAAAATAGCGAACTCATTTTCTAAAATTACCAAAATTTCAACCAAATAGTTCATCTGTTTTCTATAAGCAACCATACAGTTGTGCAACTCAAAATTGAATGTGCGCACCTAACCTTAGAGTCTAAAATTTTTAACTAATTCTACCCTCTTCTGATCTTCCTTTCCCTATTTATAATAATTCTTTGAAGCAATTTCCATCCCCGCCATTTTACCGCTTGAAAATTTTATTTGGCATATTCCATATTGAAATGCATTTTTTATGCCACCTCATATAAAAATGTATCGTCAAAACGGAACGGTTGCGCAAGTGACATCGAAAAACCTTTTTTCTGTTTAGCATAAAGTACATTTATGTACATCTATGACATAATATTTCTTTCAAGACATTTGACTTAAGGCAGGCAAAGGTTAAGGTTAAGGCCAGGTGCGCACATTCAATTTTTAGTTTCGCAACTGCTTAAGCCTAGTACGCAGATCGAGACGACAAATTTTATCTCTACAATTTTAATCTCTACAAAACTTTTTAAAATCTCGCGCAAAAGTTTTAAGTTGGAGAGAATAAATCTAATTTAATATGTTTTTTAGTGTATCTCTGGAACGGGTTGTCTTACAAAAGGCGTTCATACCTTTTTGGAATCTCCTCTTAATGATCTCAAGACAAGCATCAGCACCTTTTACATAAAATCAGAATTGACAAAAATCACTTTCTGAAATGCGGTGGCTGTCAAAATTTGTCCCGCAAAATAATGCTTGTATCATTCCTTTTCCTGGCAAAATTTAGTGGAGACATTTTGAAGAGCAATTCACAACAGTATGAATTTTGCGTGCGAACTGCTCGGAAAAATATCCGAGACAAAATTTGTCCCAGGAAAAAAAAATGTATGGGAGACAAAATTTTTCGGATATTTTTCCTAGCAGTACGCAGTTCGCGCGCAAAATTCATACTGTTGTGAATTGCTCTTCAAAATGTCTCCACTAAATTTCGCCAGGAAAAAGAATGATACAAGCATTATTTTGCGGGACAAATTTTGATAGCCATCGTATTTCCGAAAGTGATTTTTGTCAATTCTGATTTTATGTAAAAGGTGCTGATGCTTGTCTTGAGATAATCAAGAGGAGATTCCAAAAAGGGAGAGTAAGTCCTGGAGCCAGTATGCTGGGCGTAAATGAGAAGTGGACACGTCTTAAAAATACTGTCATTAGTACTGCCAACTCCATCTTAGGCAGCAGTCGTAAAAATCGGAACGACTGGTTTGATGATGAATGCAAGCTAGCGACTGAACGTAAGAATGTTGCGTACCGAGCAATGCAACAATCTCATAGAACGCGGGCACGCGAAGAGGAATATAAAGAGCTCAGAAGAACAGAAAAACGGCTTCACAGACAAAAGAAATCAGCCTGGGAGAAGAACCTAATCTGTGAAATAGAAAACAGCCGAGAGCGAGGTCCGCACCAGGCGCGGAAGTTCTACCAATCCGTCCGAAACATGACGCAGTACACACCACGCTGCACATACTGCAAGGACGGAGAGGGAAATCTGATCACCGATCCTGAAAGCATACTGGAGCGATGGGAAGTGTACTTTAATGAATTGCTAAATGGTCAGCTCACTGCAGAAGTGGAGGCTCCACTACTTCAAGAAGAATACCCTATGTTGCCGCCACCAAGCATAGAAGAGGTTGAGAAGGCTATAGGCCGGCTTAAACAGAACAAAGCCCCGGGAGTCGATGGCATACCAGCCGAATTATTCCATCACGGCGGGCCAGCCTTACGTCAAGCAATTCATGATATTATAGTACAGGTATGGGAGCAGGAAGAAATGCCAGAAGACTGGCGAAAAGGTTTAATATGCCCCATACATAAGAAGGGAGATGTCACAACGTGCAGCAATTATAGAGGTATCACGTTGTTGAGTACCGCCTATAAGATACTCTCCTCTATCCTACAAGACCGGATAACCCCATACGCTAAAACCGTCATCGGGCAATATCAGTGTGGTTTCATTCCAGGCAAATCAACAACTGATCAGATCTTTACCCTTAGGCAGGCGATGGAAAAATGTCTAGAATTTAACATCCAAACATACCATCTGTTTATAGACTTTAAGGCCGCCTATGATAGCATAGCCAGGGTAGAACTTTACAAAGCCATGAGAGAATTCGGCATCCCAAATAAATTGACACGACTATGTAGGTTGACCATGACCAACGTAACAAGCCAAGTAAAAATAGCCGGATTGCTATCCAGACCAATCAACATCTTTAATGGACTCCGACAAGGGGACGGTTTGGCCTGCCTCCTCTTCAACCTGGCGTTGGAGAAAGCAATCCGTGACTCTGGCACGGCAACAAGAGGGACCATCGTCAACAGGTCCAGCCAGTTACTGGCTTACGCAGACGACATTGACATCATCGGAAGAACCGAACAAGCTGTACACGATTCCTTCATCCAGATCGAGCAGGCGGCACAAAATCTGGGGCTGCACATTAGTGAAGGTAAAACAAAGTACATGGTGGCGTCGAATGCGAGAGGAACAGTTGGTCAAACAATCAAGGTAGCGGAGCACGAATTTGAAGTGGTGCAATCCTTTAAATACCTTGGGTCAATAGTAGCAGCCGATAACAACATAGAAGAAGAAATACGCGGGCGGCTTCTCAAATCCAACTGAGCCTACTATAGTCTGTCAAAGCTCTTCAAATCCAGAAATCTCACCATAACTTCAAAACTGCTGCTGTACAGGACCATGGTCCTGCCAGTACTCACATATGGATCCGAGACTTGGGTGCTTAGCAAAAGGCACTCCGACCTCTTAGCTGCGTTCGAGAGAAAAGTCTTAAGGAGAATTGTTGGCCCCATATGTGAGGAAGGACGATTCCGGAGACGGTACAATCATGAATTGTACGCAATCTACCTAGAAGCAGATATCGTGACAAAAATTAAGCTCGGTAGACTCCGGTGGGCAGGGCACCTAGCTCGCATGAGCGAAGAGGAACCTGCTCGGAAAGTTCTTTGTGGTACATTCTATGGTAGACGACAGCGTGGTAGACCATGCTTGCGCTGGAGAGATGGCGTAGACCAGGACGCCCGAAGCCTTGGGGTGCGCAACTGGATGGCGTCGGCTAGAGACCGGGATAGGTGGAGAGACTTGTTGAAAGAGGCCAGGACCGGAACCCGGTTGTCGAGCCGATGATGATGATGATGATGATTCCAAAAAGGTATGAACGGCTTTTGTAAGACAACCCGTTCCAGAGATACATTAAAAAACACATTAAATTAGATTTCATCTCTCCAACTTCAAATCTTTGCGCGAGATTTGGAAAAGTTTTGTAGAGATTAAAATTGTAGAGATAAAATTTGTCTCGTCTCGATCTGCGTACTAGGCTTAAAATGAAACATATGGGCTTATATGGGACACCGCGCACTTAGGCTAGTCGCGCACTGGCAACTGTGATCGAAATCAAATAGTTTAATCACCACTAACACTCTTTTCCCTCTTGTTTTTATAGAAAACAGCTCAAGTGTTGCGAAGGCAATCGTCTGTGAGTCTGTTTTTTTTTTGTTCTCAAAACTAAAACCCAAACGAACACGGCAACTCGTACCATGCTCGCGTTCACCTCTGCAACACCCATATTTTTGGGCAAAATTTTAATAGCTGAATGATTTCATTGATTAAGACGTGAGAGCGCTGCATACACTGCACAAACCGCGAACAGCGCCATTGAGCACCGCCATCCACCGACCCGACCACACTCATTTCTATTTTCGTGTGTTTTTGACAGGTTCTGCTGTGCGAATTAAAAATTGTGTATTTCAATTTTTGATTTTTCACATTTAATCGCGGTAGCAGTAGAATAAAATGTAAAAATTCGAACAAATCACAAAATTTACTTTGTACTCGTAAATATATATATTTTCTCGCAGGCCTTCCAAAAAAATATAAATTACAAATTCACTGAAAAAATTCATCTATTTTAATTTATTTAGTTGCTCTGCGCCTGTGAATCCTTTTATTGTGACCAACAACAAGAACAAAACCAATCATCATAAGAACACGCCAATTCGTAATAAAAAACCACTCCGAGTAACTTTTTTCTAATTACAAAGGAAAGGAAGAAAAAGTCGAATAAGAAATCGCCTCCCCATCGCCCCGTCGATGATCATTTGATTTTTTTGTTCCTTTATTATTTTTGTTTAGGCAGAGTTTCCATATTCGAAAAGGTAAGAAAAAATCTTAATTATAATTATTTTTGCAATACAAATGTACAACTGCATGCGGCGGTGGCTAACTCCTCCCGCATTCATAGTGACTCGCATTCGACTCGACAAAAATCGGCCTTGTTTGGTTATAGGTTACATATAGATTTTTTGTTCGATAAAGACAGTGGTGCGGCAGCCGCGGTGACAGCATTTAGTCTGCATTTCAAGTGACAAAGAAGGCAGAAAGAAAACAACATCACCACTTATTTACATTACGTAAAATGGATGTGGTAGAAGCCGACCCACTAATAGAAGCTATGGATACTCAAGAAATCGAATATGTGGTTGACGAACAACAATCCTTGGCTAAGCTCAAAGAGACTGACGAAAATGGTAAGTGCTCATTAAAATGATTTTTTTTTTCAAACAGAACTTACCTATTCCTCCAAAAAATCAGATCCAAAATGCGATCAATTCCGTGCCGAGGCAACATTTTCATTTACTGTCAACAATATATCTTCGCTGAAGAACACAATTCTGTCCCCACCCACATATGTGCGGATGCTACCATGGAAGATCATGGTGTTGCCTATTGAGCGGTCTATGGGTATCTTTCTGCAGTGCAATGGAGAGAACGATTCAACGGCTTGGTCTTGTAATGCCATAGCTGAGCTGAGGCTGAAGTGCTTCAAGCCCAATTCTCCGCCATTTACAAGAGCCAGAATAAAGCATTTGTTTTACAACAAAGAAAACGACTACGGATATTCGAATTTCATAACTTGGACGGATTTACACGACCCGGAGAAGGGCTACGTGAGAAATGATTCGATTGTCCTTGAAGTTCATGTGATTGCAGATGCTCCACATGGGGTTCTGTGGGACTCCAAGAAGCACACAGGTTGTGTGGGTCTGAAGAACCAAGGGGCCACTTGTTACATGAATTCCTTGCTTCAAACCCTCTATTTTACCAATCAGTTGCGAGCAGCTGTGTATAAGATACCAACTGAGGCGGACGACAGTGCAAAATCAGTGGGATTGTCACTACAGAGAGTTTTCCATGATTTGCAGTTCGGCGACAAGCCTGTGGGCACAAAGAAACTGACAAAGAGTTTCGGCTGGGAAACACTGGATTCCTTTATGCAACACGATGTTCAGGAATTCTTGCGTGTGCTTCTGGACAAGTTGGAGTCGAAAATGAAAGGAACCTGTTTGGAGGGGACAATTCCTAGTCTGTTTGAAGGAAAGATGTCCTCGTATATCAAATGCAAGAACGTCGAATACAACAGCACCCGCTACGAGACGTTCTATGACATTCAATTAAACATCAAGGACAAGAAGAACATTTATGATTCCTTCTTAGATTATATAGCACCGGAGACCCTCGAAGGAGACAACAAATACGACGCGGGTGTACACGGCCTGCAGGAAGCAAGCAAAGGCGTCATATTTACTTCTTTTCCGCCGGTTTTGCACTTACATTTAATGCGTTTCCAATATGATCCTATAACAGATAGTTCGATCAAGTACAATGATCGCTTCGAGTTCTATGAGAATATCAATTTAGATCGCTTCCTAGCTGAGAAACAAGACACCCCAGCAGATTATGTTTTGCACGCTGTCTTGGTTCATTCCGGGGATAATCATGGAGGTCATTATGTGGTTTTTATCAATCCAAAAGCTGATGGCAAATGGTTCAAGTTTGACGACGATGTTGTGTCGAGTTGTCGCAAGGCCGAAGCAATTGATCAGAATTATGGAGGCATGGATGAAGAAATATCATTTCACGCAAAGTGCAGCAACGCCTATATGTTGGTATACATTCGTGCGTCAGAGTTGCCAAAAGTTCTGGCCGAAATTCCGCAGCGTGAGATTCCCAGTGAGTTGATTGAACGTTTAAACGTTGAAAAACATATCGAGACAATTCGCCGTAAAGAACGTAACGATGCTAATATATACGTTACTGTTCAAGTCATCTTGGAGGAGTACTTTGAGTCGCAACAAAAACGGAAGCTCTTCGATTTAGAGAAAGTACATCCACGGATTTTCAAACTTAAACAAAATCAAACAATCGACGATTTGGTAACGATGTTTGTGCGAACATTTGGTGTGGTCAAGGATCGTATGCGCATTTGGTCACTAGCTTCATCGCATTTGCAGAAATTTATGTATATCGACTTTAATCGCGAGGGAAGTCGTACCATAGACTTTGTGGCCAATTCGCAAAAGCCATGGAATATATTCCTAGAACTGGCTTCGCCAGATTCTCCCGACCCGTTGTTGCCATTTAATCCCAAGCGCGAGGTATTAATTTTCTACAAATACTACGATGCAACGAATAAGCGCCTTAACTACATTGGTTGCAGCCAGGAGGATCTACGGCGACGTTTGGTTGACATCATACCCGGAATTAATGCAAGTTTAGGTTTCGAAACGGGTACTGAACTAACTGTTTACGATGAGTCAAGTCAAAAGAAAATCTTAAATCTGGAAGAATCCCTTGAGGAGGTGTTGCTAATTTCACAGGAAAATTTGCAGGAGTACATATTGATTTTTGAAAAAGAACATGTTGGCATGAAGCTGGAACTACCGACTGTCGATGATTATTTCAAGGATTTACTATATCGGGTTGAGATAACATTTTGTGATAAATGTAATCCTAATGATCCGGAATTCGTTCTGGAGCTATCTAATCGAAATACGTATGATCAGATGGCACAGGCTGTTGCGGAACGTCTTAATACTGATCCGAATAAATTGCAGTTCTTTACATGCAATCACAGCTACAAGGACGCTCCGGGGAATGCTATTCCATATACACACAAGGTAAGATATTGAGTGCTAAGTTTATTTTTGTTATACTTGTACCTAAGCTCATATTATCGGCACTGCGATTTTTATATTAGTGGTGGAACAGTTGATGCATTTAAAGGGAATCTAATTTAGTGGGGTTATTTTAAATTGTTTGACTGAGACTGAGTCATTTAACAAAACTTTGTATTCAAAATATTTTGATAAAACTGAAACGCTCATTTGTTTGACCTTGAACAACATCTTCAACAGAACAGAATCATTAATTATATTAATAATTTCTCACTTATTTTATCTATAAAGTTCTTAAGATGAAACCGTCAATGAAACCCTAAAAAGCATATAAAAGATATGTTTGTTGAAGTTTAGTTTATTATGATGCTAAGATCATAAAAATTATCAACACTTTTAAGTTGACTACAGACAAACGTACGTTAAAAAGTTTTCGAGAAAAAGAAATAAACTTGCACTTTGATACATTTAGTTCCACGCCATTAATATAACACCAAAAGAAACACTGCTTAACTCTTTTTGTAATAATTCATAATCATCATTATTTTTGTAAGATAAGGTGAGCTTAGTGTTATCGGCGAATAAAAGAAATCTGAATATTCGATTGCATTATGTAAGCCAGTAAAAACAATAAAAATATAAAGGGACCCAAATGGCTTCCTTGAGGAACGGTGGAATGCACAAATATATTTTTTGATGTTTGGCAATAAACAAACTGTAATTGCAACATTACTATGACTCCCACTAGACTAAGAGCCAATTTAGGAGCCCACTGGTAATAGCTTTTTTAAAAGTAAATTAGATAAGATTATATTGTTTTTTATTGGTTACCATTGATTGATTACATAGTTTACAAAAAAGGATGGCATTGTTGCCGTCTGCCTAGTTGACAAAACATAAAAATGAATACATTACATTAAAATTATATGTATATATAGCTCAAGATTCGAGTAACAACAATTAAATACAACTACATACATACATGTATGTAAAAAAAAATTGTTTTGAAAACTTTCATTTTTAATTCTATTTCTATAGAGAAGAGCCAGTCTGCAGAATTTGAATAATTTTTTAATATCCATATTGTTAAGAAAGAGTATAACTTGGCTTTGTGTCAACGTATCGCTTCCAAAGGCATCCCTTCGTATTTCTTTAAGAATGGGACATTTTCCGATAAATTGGAGAATATCTTCTCTTTTACCTAAGTTGCACAAAGAGCATGTAATCAGTTAATCATCTCTATGTAGTATGAAATTCAGCTGCATAAGTTCTTCCCCAAATTGTATCGTCATTAAAATAATTTCTCTCTTCCAAGCTGTGGTTTAGTTGACCTGTGGACTAGACACATCCTGTTGCGTCATTCAAGCATTTCTCCGGCTTCTTCAAGTCTACTGCAGAAATGAGCTGGTAAAGAGAAGCTTTCAACTCTGCATTACCGAAATTACTTAGGTTTAATTCTAATCCAAATTCTCTCGCTAAATCCATCCAATCAGCACACCAGCTTGTTTTGGTTCTTATGACCTGCAGAGCTACTATCTTTGGTAGTCGGTTATCATCCATCTTTAAAACTTTCAGTATGTAATCCACTTGCTTTCTAAGTCTGGTATGAACTTAGGCGATAATCCTGTTTGTAACATGATTCCGTAGTTGGGTGTAGTAAATGGCAGTTGAAAAATTCATTTGCAGAAGTATCGTAGACGTTTCTCGTTCCCCAAGTCTGAGGTGCGTTAAAAAGGACTGATTCTCATACCGCTTCAAATATCCTGAACTTGCTGCTATGAGCGATACTTTTGTTATAGAAATATCTATTCGAGGTTGTGCTAATTGCGCTTTTTGCCTTCATCAATTTCTCCTTTAGATTTCTTTCCATACTCAAATTTCTTATAAAGTTACTTCCTAAGTATTTGAATTCTGTGACATCTTCGATTGCCCCACCATTATAGTGCCATTTTTCGTTTGTACATTTGCGTCCTCCTCCATGTTTGAAAATCAAAATTTTTGGATTCATCCAGGTTAACTATCAGACTCCAAAACTGGCAGTATTGAAAAAGGCGATTTATCATTAGCTGGCAATGATTCGGGTGAGGCTGCCAAAAGTACAATGTCGTCCACGAACATCAATACTTTTATTATCTTTCCGGCGTATTCAATGCCGCACGGTAAGAGGTCTGCGATATCATCAATGAATAAAGCAAACCTGCTTGCCCTCAATGTGCAACCTTGTCTGACTCCCGATTGCGTTTTAAATCCTTCCGATAGCTCTTCACCATTTCATATTTTAGCCACTGTGTCTCCATAAAGATTCTGTATAACTCTCCCAAACTTCCATGACATGTCGTTACCGTACAGCTTGTTAATTAGCGCGTTTCTATCTATCATGTTAAATTCACGTCTAAAATCCACGAAAAAAGTTTAATGAAGTTTCTTTCCTTCACCATCGAATATCCTGCCTGAAACTTCTTCAAAAGCTTGTTGTCATCGATCGATTTATTGAATTTTTGCTAAAATCAGCGTAAATATTTCTAGTAAGCATTTAAAAACGATATACCTCTGTAGTGGGACAGCTTGTTCCAATTTCCTTTCTTGTGAATCGGCTTACTCGAATTCTTCTGGTATAAGCCCGGTTTCCATAACACTGTTATATAAGTGTCAGCTTGTTGATCAGTTTCGCTGTCCCATACTTATAGAATTCAACTGGTATACCATTCGATTCGGATGCTTTTCCATCTTTAAGCTTCGCTATAGCTGAAATAATTTCTGGATAACTTACAGAAGTATCCAGAACTTCATTGTAAAAACCTATAGTCGTATATTGGAAACTCAGTTTCTCGTGGGTAGGATTCAACAACCTCTCAAAGTGAGCAGCTAGAAGATTTGAAAAATCCATTTTGGTTTTTGACAATAACATCCGAACAAAACTCCATCGAGTTGGTTACGGTAGATCTACCCTGCAAAAATCCATCTTCATGCGGCGAAATAACGTTTTTGTATTTTTTTCCATAGCTTCTAAAATAATTTTTTGGAATACATAACATCAAAGCAATGCCCTTATAGTTGTTTTTAAAAGTGACGAAATAAATGAAGACTTCCAAACGTTTGGAAGAATACCTGTAAGAATCTATAAATTAAAAAGATAACATAGGGTAATGCAGGTTGGCGTCATTGGGAATCATCCACACATTTCGACGTAAAGTTTCGGTACCTGTAGTGCAAAGTTTTCAAATTTTTTAATGTCAATTTTGTGTCCGCTAGACAAAGTCTCGAAAATGATATTGCATTTTTTGATAAGATTGATGTCAACTCTGGTGATCGAGGAAGAAGTTTGGGGATCTGAGAAAAATCTTCATGTATTCTCGAAACCGGCTCTGGGAATATCCACCAGCAGCGCCATGTTTGTCGCAGCATTGAAAATCTTTGCATCGACCATTGTAAGCGCCAGTGTTTTTTTTATTTGAAGAACGCCTCTAGAAGTTCTCGGTATTTCAGTTTTTCTTAAGTTTTGTATTTGATCTTCTATACGTACATATCGAATTTCTTTATTCGTGATATCTTTAGTTTCGCGGACAAAGCGGATACGTATTAGCCGGCAATATCTTGTAAAAGATGGTACTGGGCTTTGCTAAATAATCTTCTTTTCGGCAACTGTTTGGTTGCTAAAATGAAACATATGAGCTTATATGGGACTCCGCGCACAGCAACTCGATTCGAGTAACTAAAAAGTTTGTGTTTTTACACAAACTAAACGATTGCGTAAAATCAGTTCGCTTTTTTGTGTAACATATAATCATATGCACCTGCGCGCATATTCAACTAAATAGTTGAGTTGTTTTCTATAAAACCAAGAGGAAAAAGTGTAATTGTGACTGAAATGTTGCATGTGCGCTGCTCTATCAACTGTGAATAAACTATTTGATTTCAATCACGGTTGCTATTGCAATTAGATTAAGAAATTTTATTTTTCAATTTGTTTTATATACAATTTGACTTAGAACTAACTTATTACTAAATTAAATCATGTTGGCTCAACAATACGAGCCCAAACTCAAAATAGTTGGTCTACCGAGGATAGAATGCAAATATGTGTTCATTCTTAACCTATTTCGAAACAAAAACTATTTTTTGATATACATATAAAGTCCTATTCATTTTAAATAAGAAAAGTGGACAAAAAAAGAAAGTGGCTTAATAAAATATTGATATGGAGTCTCTTTACAAAACTAAATAACGATTTATACACATTTCTTAGATGCAAAATAGTTGGTCTATGATTCTTTATGTTGATTTTACCACATTGTTAAGCGACCTTTGGCCTTAATCACTGCTTCTATAATGCACCTTGGCATAGTGTCAACTAATTGTTGACACTCTTCGGCACCAAAAGATTCCCAATTATTTGTAAGTGTGGATCTTAAATCTTGAAGAGTCCGACGCGGTTCCTTTTGCAATTTTTGCTTCATCGTGTGCCAAACAGTTTCGATTGGTGAAAGATTAGGGCTGCTGGAAGTCCATTCCAATAAAGAATTGCTTCAGCAGTTAACCATATCTACCATTGTTGACCTAGCCGTATGACAAGAAGCACCATTCTGTTGGAAAATAAACTCCGCATTGCTATATTGAAGACGTAGTATTGACGGAGGCAGCTCCTGTTCCAAAATGTTGCGGTACTTGACAGCATTAGCTATCCCAATTACAAAATGCAAATTACTCATACCACATCCCGACATGCACCTCCATACCATTAGAGATACTGGGAGCTTTACGGTTTGTTTAAGGCAGTCCTTGTGAGTTGTGAAAGGCTTCTTTAGCATTTTTTATCACTGGTCCTCGTTCATCACCAACAAAAACTTCCAATCTGTACTGATCACTCCAAATAACGGACCGCCATTGACTAAAAGTCCAAATTTTTAAGTTGTTTGGCCCACTCAATGCGCCTTTTCTTTTGCTTAGGTGTAAGTAGTGATATTTCTTTTGCCTGCGTTTTTATTGATTTAAGTTGTCGTAATTTATGCAAAACTTAAATATTTTAAATTAAACCTTATGAAATGTGTATCCAATTTTTTTCATCATCTGCTTACAACTGTCCACCGAAACACTTTTTTGAATTTGTTCTCTCCACTGAACCGTTATTGAAGCAGATAAATATCGTCGATTTTCTTTAAAAATTTGGCAATCGCGAGGTTTTGCTGTTAGTGGATGTCCCGTTCTGTTGCATATATCCACATTTCCAGAATTTTTAAACTTTGTTATTATGTTCTGCACTGACGAGGGCGGTAAATTAAAATTTTCAGTGATTTCGTAGCTAGACAATCCTGTTTCAAACGCTTTAATCATTGATTCCCTTAGGTCTCCTGATAATGCAACGCCACGCGCCAGGATTAACATAAAACTCTCGCTATCTTGTATAAAATCATACAATAAATCATTAATAAAACCAGTGCTTGTCATTTTTTTAATAACGGTTAACTGAAACTATATTTAAATAGTCTTAGATCAACTATTTTGCACCCAAAAAAGAGTAGACCAACTTTTATGCTCTTATCTTTATCTGAGATGAAAGGGATATTGTTGCTATTTGCTCTCTCAAATTTTGTTTTGTTAGGTCTAATTTACTCTCAGTGAAACTACTTTATTAAATTGACAACATTTGTTAAATGAACAAAAGCTGACTGCCACTAAATTTAGGATATATGAAGAATTAATGTGTTATTACATGAATAGACCAACTATTTTGAGTTTGGGTCGTAGGGCCCAACGTTCTTCATTTGGCTTTACATAATGCTATTTGCTTACAATATCATATTATTGTTTTCTTAATCTAATTCACGATTTTTTAATATTAACTAAATAATAATTTTTGATGAGTAGGCATTTTATCTTCTGTAGTATTGATTGTTGTTTTTCTCGTAAAAGGGTGCATTGTCGTTATGGATGATGTTTTCAAATTGATCGTCAGTGATGGCTCGGGTGTATAGATACTTGTCACTAGGTTCTAGTTCATGCTGGAGGATTTGTTGTACTTCTGTGTTGGGATGATCTTCCATGTTCCTGATGATTTTTTCGGAGAGCTGCAGTAAATACTTTTCCAGTGGTATTAACTTTGCTTCTTCGTACAGCTTCCTTGTTGGTATATATATCACAGCATGTTGCAAACGCTCGTCTTCGAATGACAGTCACTGGTGTTCGAAAGCAGATGAGTTCAGTCTTTTCTCTGTTTATCTTCAGGCCCCATTTGACATAGTATTTCCATAGGTTTTTAATGTGCTCTTGCACTCTCCTGGCAGCAATTTCTTGTGAAAAAGCGGTGGCGTATGTGATGGAGTCGTCTGCATAAAGCTTGGTCTTTATACCTGGCGGTTGCCAGTGCGCTCCTAGCCTAAGGGCACAAGCCCTATTTTGATAAGAGCTCCAAATATCTTCTTTGTTCTTCAGTTAAGGTTTCAAACACTTCATTTAAATACTCACACAACCGCACAGTAGATCTTGTAGGTTAATTTCGGAACAACTTTCTGTAACTCATTTCGACTTTTTATAAAAGTGAATAACAGGGGTAGATATTTTTACCGCCGCCATTAACTGCTTCGTATTACTTGTTTTTTATATCAGCTTCCACAAAAATTGGCAATTTATTTTGACGAAGTGTGCTTTTTAATAATGTCCTTTTGAGGAGTATCACTTTTTCTATGTTTTCGCTTTTGATATGCCATGACAAGAATATTTTTACTTGCGACTTATAGGTACTATAAGGCAAATTATGCATTCTGAAAAAAATCGAACTCGAGATTTTAATCAAAAATGACATTACCATGATAGCGAAGACTATAAAAGTGGGTCTCGCAATTATGTCTGTCTGTCTGTTCGACTACAGCTTAAATGACTCGGCCTATTTTCTTTAAACTTGTTTTTTTAATTTTTTCCCCCACACGTTTTTTTCTTTTTTTTTAAGACCAAAAATAACGGTACCTGCCATACGAATTTTTTTCGAAATCTTATAATTATTTTTTTTCTCAAAAAATGTTCGACAGATTTAAAAAAGAAAGATACAAAAAAATTTCATTTAGTTAAAGTTAATGGTTGAAAAAAAATTTCCGAACAATGGATATTTTTTTTCTTTCAAATAATTTTAATGATCTTTAATTTAATAAAAAAAAATGAAATTAAGATATTACAGCTTGTACCTATCATTATCGACTTAACGGATTTTAATGAAATTTTTTATAGAAAAGCTTTTAAAAAGTTCAAAAACATTGCATTTCAAAACTTAAAACAAAATATTTTTTGAATTTTTGAAAAAAAAATATGTTTTTTTTTGGAAAATTCGATATCTTAAAAACGGCTCAATATTTTTTTTGGAATTTTATTTTCATTCGTACAATAATAAAAACTTAAAGTTGGCGTACCAAATTTTTTTCTTAAAAGTGTTTTAAAAATTTTGTATACATATAAAAGCTTATTTTAAAAAAAAGCTGTTACAACGAGTTATAATTTTTGTTCTTGCATAAATTCATGTTTGCATAGCATTCTGTTCTTATCTCTCTTATTTTATCCTCATGAAAAGTTTTCTCTATTAACATTCGTTAAAAATTCCTAGTCTACTACATAGAAGTTCGTGCGACCCGGTCGTGCATTTTATATTTTTTTACTTTAGATACTTAAATATATAATTTAGCACGTTGAATCATTTGGGAAGCATAGGTAAGCTGATCGCAAGGTATTTCTTCTCTCAAAGCCTTGGTTTTATGCGTCTTTGTTGGTGAACTTTTAACTCTCCAACTGTGTATTTTCACGCTGCTATGCAGTCAGTATTTATTTTTCTTGAAAAAACCGATCTTTGTTATCAGCGGCCACCCATTTTTGTTTAAATTGAAATTTAAAAGATTTAAGAATATTTTGTAATAACAAAGTTTAAAAATTACATTAATTTTTTTTTAAATTATAATTTGAATGAATGAATTGTATTGGGGGTTATTGCACTGCGACCTGTAGATCTATTGTGCCCCTCTTATAAAAATGATGAGCTGGCTCATCCTACAGTTCCTCCTCCAAACCTATTGCTTTTAAGAATTTTAGTATTTGGAGCACTTTGAGAGAGGATAGGTTGCTCTCTTCCACCTGGTACTGTCCCAGATGTGTTTTCCTCTGGTGCATGATTGGATAACACTTTCCCAGTATGTGTTCCGGCGTTTCCTCATGCATGTTGCAGAATCTGCAAGTGGCACTGCTTACCACACCCAGTAGGTTAAGGTGTCTTCTAAGTTTGCAGTGTCCTGTTAGAATACATGTTACTATTCTTAGGTTATTCCTACTTAGGTTGACACAGTTTTCGAAGCGTTGCCGGTTGTAGTTGCCCAGTAGCAGTTTCGCCTGTCTCAGCCTAGGGAGTTCATTCCAGTTTTTAGATCTGTTTGCCTCCTCTTCTTCTTTAATTTTGGTCTTGATGACATTTTCACCTATTCCGCAATAGGGTTCAGGCCCTGTTAGGGGGGTTGAAGCGCCTATTTTTGCTAGGGAATCTGCCTTTTCGTTTCCAAGAACACCAACATGCCCAGGTACCCAGTAAAGTGTGACTCTGTTCTGTTTACCTAGTTCATTTAGTCTGCTTATGCACTCCCACACTAGCTTAGAGCTGATGGTGTATGAGTTTAGCGCCTTGAGTGCTGCTTGACTATCTGACATAATGGCAATGTTCTTGTTACGATAATTCTTTTCGAGATTGCGATCTACGCATTTCCCTATGGCGTTTACCTCCGCTTGGAAGATGCTGGTGGACTGCCCCATCGGTATAGAAAGTTTGGTTTTTGGCCCAAAGATTCCTGCACCAGTCCCTTCGCTTGTTCTCGATCCATCCATGTAGTTTGTATCCTCTCCTACCCAGTCTTTCTTGTTACTGAGCTGTGTAAGAAAGTTTTTCTCGAAATTATGTTTTTTGATCATTCCATCTCTTGGGATGTCAATAAGGTTTGTTATTATGGACCTGTCAATTAGGTCCCTTTCTCTGAGACCAATAATTTTGCCGGTCCCAGTTCCTTCCTTTGAGAATCTAATGATACCTCTCACTCCAGCACTTCTAATGACTTCGTGTAGAGGGGATAAATGGAGGATAACCTCCATAGCTGCGGTAGGGCAGGTTCTCATTGCTCCCGTAATACAGATATATGTGAGCCTTTGGACTTTTTCTAGGGTTTTCCTAGTTGTTGTTAATTCGGTTTTCTTGTGCCATGCAACCGCACCATAGGTAATGATGGGTCTTACCATCATAGTGTACATCCACCTGAGGATGCTCGGTTTACATCCCCATGACTTACCTGCAATTCTTTTGCAAATCATTAGGGCTTTTGTGGCTTTTACGACTATAGCATTTATGTGTTTGTTCCAGAGGAGTTTACTATCTAGTATAATTCCTAGATATTTTACCTCCCTCTGCGTTTCAATTACTTCACCATTCAAACGGATAGATTTTATGTGTGGTAGAAGTCTTTTTCTAGTAAATGGTATGATTGTTGTCTTGGATGGGTTTATTGAAAGCCCTACAGACATAAACCATTTACTTGTAATTGTTAGTCCTCTTTGGATAATATCGCAGAGTTTCTTCAAACTTACCTACTGCAATGATAGCGATATCATCGGCAAAGCCAATGCAGTATATACCTTGGGAGGTAAGATTTTCTAACAATTCATCTACAACAAGACTCCACAACAAGGGTGACAGTACACCACCCTGAGGACATTCCCTCGTTGTGATTCCTTTTTTTACGTTTTTACCTGCTTGTGCCTCTGCATTTCTAGTGCCTAACATTTCTTTTATCCATCTGGTTATAGTGATGGGTACGCCTTTCCTAACAAGAGCTTTGCCTACCGCCTCGTGGGACGTGTTATCGAATGCTCCTTCTATGTCTAAGAAAGCAGCTAATGCTGTTTCCTTTACATCTAAGGCTCTTTGGATCTTATTTGTTAGTTCGAATAGGGCGGTCTCGGTTGATCTGCCCACCCTGTATGCGTGTTGTCGCTGATTGAGAGGCCTACTTATTAATACTTCTGATCTTATGAAGTTGTCAATTACCTTTTCCAAAGTTTTCAGTATAAAGGACGTTGAGCTTATTGGCCTGAAAGACTTTGGATGGGTTGTGTCTTTTTTATAACTTAACTAGGCTTAACTGAAATACAAACAATTTTTGAATATAGTTTCATAGAAAAAAACTTACATTTTTTAGTATCCACTGTTTGTGATCAGAAATGATATTTTATTAAAGGCAAAAGAGAAAATATGTATTCCTTATTTACGTACATACCTTCCTCTTTAATTTCCATTTTGAATATTTTAAGATTTAACTTACACAAACATAAAAGAAGGCTTTGAAATATTGCAAAGACAATCGATTCACGGAGTGCGTGGATTCCGATTGCTGTCTCTTTTAGGGAAAGTGCATGGCCTTTAATTAAGCTTCAACATTGGATAGATAACAGATTTTTCTTAGAAATACCTGCTCTGTGCACCGGTGCGAAAGGTTTTATTCCGTGGATTCGCGAATGCGAAAGCAATGTGAACACTATATATCCTACTTTGACGTTTAGCAGTCGCTAAAACAAAACTAAAGGCTGATTATTGAATCCGAGCGAGCAGTATTCGGTACCAGTTTTGATTTTTGGTACTAAAGAATATAGATTTTGCTTAAAGAAAATAAAATTTCGATCAGAAATTTCGCTATAACGGCTATAACGATTTATAATTTTTGTTTGTGCATACATTTATATTTGCTTTCTCTAACAACTTTCATTCTTAAAATTTAAGTCTATTCGATAAGAGCCAGTTCGTAGAACTTAGTCGTGCATTTCCTTTTGTTCAACATCATCTTACAATTTCCTTTTTTTCTTTGTTTTTTTTTTTAGGGTTTAATAAAAGATCTAACATTATACAGCAAAGCAGCCCCCAAAAAGATCTTCTATCAAAGACTGTCCTTGAGTATACACGAGCTTGACAATAAGCGTCAATTCAAATGCATTTGGGTATCAAACGATCTTAGAGAAGAAAAGGAACTAGTTCTCTATCCCAATAAAAATGAAACCGTCAAAAGTCTCCTAGACGAAGCGGCTAAAAAAATCCAATTTCCGGAAAATAGTCGAAAGAAATTACGCCTCATGAAAATGGGCAGTAACAAAATTATGTGCGTGTTCAAAGAGGATGTTCCGCTTGAGAATTTGCAAAAGGGTAGTGAGACAGTGTCCAGTCAGAACAACCAAAAAACGTTCCGCATTGAGGAAGTCCCAATAGAAGACACACAATTAGCTGAAAACGAAATGCTCATACCAGTTTCACATTTCAGTAAGGAAATTTACAATTCTTTTGGAGTTCCCTTCCTCATTAAGTGTAAGCACAATGAAACCTACGGAGCATTGAAGCAGCGAATCCAGAAACGCCTCAACGTGCCAGACAAAGAATGGGAAAGCTATAAATTTTTTGTAATTTCAAATGGATCTATAATTGATGTCGTTGATAGTAATCTAATCGATTTGGACATATTCCAACCAAATGGAACAACACAGGCGACAGTTGTCGGTGGCACCCCACTGCCCTTCTTTGGCCTTGATCACATTAATAAGTCCCGAAAGAGAACATCTTTGAATTTCTCTGAAAAAGCTATTAAAATTTATAATTGAAAAAAAAAATACAAAATTATAATAAATAAACAGAACACTGATTTGCTTATTGAAACTATAATTGAATATTTAAAAGTAAAAATAATAAAAAAAAAAACAATTAAACTGCAAAAAAATTCAAAATTTTAAAAATAAAACTCGAAAAAAAAATTAAAAATAAATTTGTTGTACATCTTTTAAGCACCCGAATGAGATAAATAAAAGTTCCCAGTTTTGTTTTCTGCTGTAGGTACATGTAAATATGTGTATTGTGCTTCTGTTATAATTCTTTTTTTGTGTTTTTTTTTATTTGTCGTTACATTTAATTAATTATATTTTCTTAACAACACACTTTTAAGGCGAAAGAGAAGAAAAATTATTATTATTGAGAAAATTCATAATTTAAAAATAAAAAATAATCATAATATGCTAAACTGAAGCAATTCAAAAGGAGTTTCTTTTATTATTTTTTCTTTTTACTTATTTAGGATTTTGAATTCGATCTTGTAACAAAAAAAAACCAATCCAACGAAAAATGCCCATGGGTACACAACAAACCCACAAAGAAATCGATTCGAAATTGAAAGTGCCATCGACAGTTTTGGACTTAATTGAAGGTCAGTGGCTATTGATCATAAATCAAATGACTAATCGTTATTAAAGATTTTTTTTTTGAATGTGTTGAATGATCACATATTCGACGTCGTTAAAAATGCAGCTTAGTGTTAGGTTTTCTCCGATGATACATGAAAATTTTCACCCCCTCTGATCTGGCTGTAATATATAAAGTCCAACGCTTCAGTACAATGCCCATATTTGGGCAGGTGCTCCAATAACCCACTTGAGTCTCTTCGATAGAATCCAAAAAAGACCTTTAAACGTAAAGTGATAGAAATATAACGGAAACATCTACATCTCTCGATTATCGCGAAAATGTTTCTTGCCTTTCTTTATATTTATATTACCGTTATTTCTATAAACAGTGTTCTATAGAAATAGCCAGTTGCATTCCTCCCCTTAAACAATTCAACAGTAATACTCGCGCTTTTAGGACTGCTCATCAGTTAACCCTTGAGTTCAACTTCGTACGCACTTTGAAATACAGATATTCCTTTTTTCAGCTGGACTACACGAATGCTCTACCCATCTCTATTTTTCCTTCCCATTGTAATATTCAGAAATTTAAATGTAATGTGAACCGGTATCTCCTTTTAAACTCTTCCTTGTTTACCAAACGCTCGTACTGTGATGAATCATTTTAAGTGAAGTAATAACCCCTTTAATGCGCGTTAATTATAAAAAAAATAAAAGCAGGATAAAACGTTAGAGATGATTGAAAAATCGTCAATCTCAATAAAACATCAAGTTGAAAACTACCGTCTTCTGTAGGTACCTAAATACATAATGTGTATGTTCACTATTTTATTGTTTCAGATAAAATTGGAATTGCTTATGCTATTAATAAAAACTTTCACGTAATTTACAACTGTTTTCGGGATATGATGCAGTGATCCAGTGATGATTGCCTACAGCTCTAAGAGAAATGAAAAAAGTTTAAACATATGAAGCAAGTGTTAATATTTTGTTGGGTCTCCTTTCATTCTATTACTTTCCTTAAACTGTTTTGCATGGATGGAACAACTTTTTCTGTGTAAGAATTACTTACATTCAGCCCTATCGAGGTATCCGTTCGGGGAAAATTATTTTCCGATTTGTTCGAAATCGGAGAATTTTCTACCGAGATCGGAAAATCTTGCCATAAAATGTGACGCTCATCAACGCATTGCGATTAAGTACATTCAGCAAAGAATTTTTGATAGTTGTGCGTTAAATTTCTTCGAAAATTCTACGTTAGAAAATACATAGATTATTTTAAGAAAAATGGAATAGAATGAAAGCGATTGTATGCTTCATTTTTGTTTATTCTGAAGTGGATAACTCGAACGAAATCTAAGTTCCGATCGGAACGGATTATCGTTTCGGAATTTCTTCCGAACGGATACCTCCATTGGTCCGATTATTCCATTCGAAACTGTAAAGCACAATCATAAGGAAGGACATTCTTTTTTGATGACAGTGACAAACTTCCGGAAATGAAGATCAAAGACTTGATCTCTTTTCTAAACGTAACGAAATTGCTCTAGAAGGAACTTTGGTTACTTCTGAGCCATGCCCTTCGTTCGGCTTTGACGGAAGTTTACGGGCCCGAGTGTTTACTCAATCGAATTGGCTACTGATTCAGCACCAGTCAACAAGCTGCCTATCTTGGCACAGTGTAGATCATAGAGGAAATATATTACCTCTATGGTGTAGATGTTGTCGGATGAGTGTGGTGGTTCGGTTGAGTGAGTGATCCAAGTTCCGGATGATTGTGGCAAAGCAAACACAATAAGAAATATCAAAACCTACTAGAACGTTTCTTCTTTTCGAACTCAATCCAAACTGGATGACTCCGTGATAATGTCCACAATTCCCCATATCAATTCCATCGAAAGGATCACTCGAGTTTTGGTATCATAATTGGGCCACAGGGTTTGGCTGGTGGTGGTCGCCATTACTACTACCTACTTACCTAATATAAAAAATCTATACATATCGCATAGCGCTGCTCCGTGAGCTATAGCTTAAATAAAAGGATATGCTCATTACATTTTCTTTCTAAACAAAACATTAAAAAAAACATTTGAAAGAATTAAATTCATAGAAATAATATGTTTATAATAAATACATAAAAGCCCTCTAGTTTATTTATTTTTATTAAATTCTGTGTATTTGTATAGAATATAACATTTTGTGAACTAAAACTTTCTGCGTTTAAGAATGTCCGGTCGCCAGTTAACTGGATGGCTCTCTTCGGTGGCTTCGTCATCTTCTTTGTAAATTTTAATAGTTTTATCTGCCTCAGCAGTAATGAGTCGCGATCCAGACTGATCGAATGCCATTGCAAATATACCAGCTTCACTATCCATTGAACCTGGTTGTACGGGAGCTTGAAACCTTTGGAAGTTATAGCCGGTTCGCCAGTCCCAGAAGAACATGGTGCCATTATCTCCACCAGATACTAAAACTCCATCCTGATTGACAGCCATGCAATTAACAATAGCATTGTGACCAGATACATTCTGCACGAAATTTCCCTCCGGACATCTCCATTGTTTAATGTTATCCGGTGAAGCTGATCCAAACATGTACAACTTGGGGTGAATAACTAGACTGCGGACGCTTTTCTTGTGGTTTGTCAATGTACAGACACTCTTACCAGCCGCCAGATCCCAGAGGCGAATTGTAGAATCATGACTGCCAGTTATAATTTGTGGATTGAATTCTTGAGCAACAACACTTGCCACAGTGTTTGTGTGACCGGTGAGTGTGTGAATGTTAGCTTTTGTACGCATATCCCAAATTCTAGCGGTTGAATCACGTCCAGATGTGGCCAAAACATCGATCGTGGGGTGAAGTGCAAGTCATAAATTCCGCATTGGTAGGTCTTCTGTTTGTTGGCCTTCGAGTTGCTTTACTCTAGCTCCCGGCACAGCCGGTGATATTCGCCATTTTCTTCTCTGTTTTTTGTTAATTGGCATGTACCCAAATTCTTTTACGAGAATTTCGTAATATATAGCAAATAGAAGCAAATAATTCCTCTTCTTAATCTGAGCTGCTTGACATTATTTTTGTTAAGGAATGATTGTTTTGTTTGTTCATTGCTTAACAGCTCTCTGTTTGACGTCCTCTAACGCGGCGGTTGCAACGTCGCATCAAAATAATCTTACCGTCGCGTTAAAAAATCTTAACGCGGCGTTAAAAACGCGTTCTGTTTGACCGAGCCTTAAGCCTAGTACGCAGATCGAGACAAGACAAATTTTATCTCTACAATTTTAATCTCTACAAAACATTTCCAAATCTAGCGCAAAAGTTTGAATTTGGAGTGATAAAATCTAATTTAATGTATTTTGTAGTGTATCACTGGAACGGGTTGTCTTTGGAATCTCCTCTCGATGCTTTCAAGAAAAGCATCAGCACATTTTACATAAAACCAGTTTTGACTAAAATCACTTTCGGAAATACGGTGGCTGTTAAAATTTGTGCCGCAAAATAATGTTTGTATAATTCTTTTTCCTGGAAAAATTTAGTGGAGATATTTTGTACAGCAATGCACAAAAGTATGAATTTTGCGCGCGAACTGCGTACTGCTCGGAAAAATATCCAAGACAAAATCTGTCCCGGGACAAAAATGTATGGGAGACAAAATTTTTCCCGATCTGCGTACTAGGCTTAACCCTTGAAAATTAAACGACACGGATAATAGTGACAGTTGTGTTGTATGCTCATCTCCCCTTTGCTTATGTTTGTTGTTTTGAAATGTTTCTTGTCCTTTTTCTTTGAACTGTAGTTTACACTACCTTACCATAAAAAGCTATCTACTCGCCAGAGAAAGAACTAATCGTTGGATCTTTGAAATAGATCCAGATAGAGAACATTATCCCAAACTGTTTTTGTAAAACATGTTAAGAATTAATCCAGATCCGGATCCACATAGATCCGTAGATAATAAAACGCATCTAAAGGCTATTCGAATTTTCCTAAGTTTATACAAAACTAAAAATATTTATTTCTTTTCAATTCCACAAATGCAAACAATTAATTTCGGATTAAATATTGGTAGTTTTGTATAAAGCTGATGAATTTACTCGCTTATGACAATTCTAAACTGAGTTGCCGACTGGGAATGTTTCCATTCGATAGTAGGTATATAGTAAAATTAAAATTATAAAAAAGACTTGTATAAGAAAAAAGGTCGCTAATGAGACACATATTTGTATAATATATATTTACATATATTAATATATTTATATATATTCTTTTTAGTAAGAGTGCATTACGGATCTTATAGCGTCTAATCCTAATCCTAAGAGTGTGTTAAAAGGAATGGGATTTACAATTTTCTTGTGACTCCGAAGGCTAATGGGCAGCACTTTTCATTACAAAAGATACTCTTGTAGGATTTGTAACTTCTTCGAAAGATAGGTCAAGACCTGAATCTTTAAAAACAACCTAAGAAATTTATGAAAGTTAATTCTTTTCTCATTAAAATAAGAAGTAACTATATACATAATATGTAGAAAGAATAAAAAATGTATTTGTACTTCGTTCCCAATTTTCTTTTTATTTGTAGTCTGTTTATTGTTCAAATCCGTTAAATATTTTCAAATGTAATCAATCATGCCCGTTATCATGTCAAACGCATCTCTGGCAGTAGGCTCAATAAAAGTGCTGGGCAATAAAAATCCATGAACACCGTTATCCGATAAGTGGATCGTATAGCTAAATGGTATGCCAACTTCAAATGATGCAAAATAATCAGAGGAACCTGAAATCAGAAATAATAATAATAATAATAAATAATTCCTCTTTGATTATAAATAAATTACCAGATTTGTGCTCTATCAAATCATTGCTGGTATCAACTTTGTATCTAGAATTGCTCCCTTTTTTCCTGAGACTATCACTTGCAACCATTGCCACATCCAGAAGATCATCCAATTTATCCGCTTGAAATGATGAATTGAATTTATTTGGATACGAAATAATTTGACCATACGCTTGCAGAGATACAAAAAGCTGAGTATAAATATAAAATATGCTAATATTAAAAACGAGGACAAAAGAAGCTCATCCAACCTTTATCTGTTTTCGATATTCCATTAGAAATTTTGAAATTGCTCGAGTTTCCGGTTCGGAGAATGATGTTGGACCAGCGAAGAATTCATTGCAAGGAGCTTTCGAACTTCCTTTTCTGCCCCAATTAAAGTGCCAGTTATGGTTTAAGTCGACGCCAAAGCAAACCTTTTCGGATTTTTTCTTTTGTAGCCAAGTCATAGCAGAATCTATGATTCCATTTGGTTTTGAGATGTAACGAGATCGTGATTTTTTCCATAATCGATTGTATTGATGGCTATATTCGTATCCATCTGGATTGGCAACCGGCATAATGTACCATGTTGTGTTTTTGATATACTGCATTCCCAAACTGGTTTCTTTAATGAAAAATTTGCTTAAGACATTTAATTATTTGTGTTTTAATAAATTGTAATGATACTATAGAGAACATTTGTACAATATTAAATATCTACTAACTAAGCCCTGAATGGGCTTGTTCGATGTATTATATATATATTATATTATATATATATTATATTATACGAGTATTATCAAAGGGCACGGTAGTGCCCAGCCAAGTTCTGGCACTACACCCTTTTTACAGGAACAAACTCAAGCGATTTTTGACCCCCCTCTATCTTCAGTACCAATGAAGTCAGAAACTTAATACTCCGAATATATACTAAGCTAGTCAGGCACAGGCGCCTCACTAAATATCAATTTTCTAGCATAATCGGTTCCTGAGATATAAGGCCTCAAAAATCACAAAAACCGTAACTGACTGACTGACTGACAGATCATCAAAATTATGGAGCACTTCCCGACATCGTAGAATCTTGTAATTTTTCACAACGGTAGGTCTTGTCATGCAAGCAGAGAAAAAAATCGAAAATTTAAAATTTTCCATTCAGGGGCGTGGTATCCGCCCACTTTCTCCGAATTGTCTCCGAATTGGTGTTGGTTGAATGGAGCACTTCCTACTGCTGTAAAACGATGAAATTTGGTGAACCGGTAGGGCTTATATTGCATATAAAGAACCAAAAATAAACACCAAGGTTATTCTTTCGGAGGGCGTGGTATCCGCCCACTTCTCCGAATTGGTGTTGGTTGAATGGAGCACTTCCAACTACTGTAAAACAATGAAATTTGTGATAGGGCTCAAATTGCATTCGAAGAAAAAAATATAAAATTAGCGGTTTTTTATTCAGGGGCGTGGTATCCGCCCACTTCCTCAGAACTGATGTAAATTATATATGGCGCACTTCCAATTGCAGTAGAATAATGAAATTTGGTAGAACGGTAGGGCTCAAGTCGCATATAAAGGACCAAACATAAAAATTGATGTTTTCCATTTAGGGGCGTGGTATCCGCCCACTTCCTCAGAACTGATGTAAATTATATATGGCGCACTTCCAATTGCAGTAGAACAATGAAATTTGGTAGAACCGTAGGGCTCAAATCGCATATAAAGGACCAAAAATAAAAATCGAGGTTTTCCATTCAGGGGCGTGGTATCCGCCCACTTAATCAGAACTGATGTAAATTATATATGGCCCACTTCCAATTGCAGTAGAACAATGAAATTCGGTAGAACGGTAGGGCTCAAGTCGCATATAAAGGACCAACAATAAAAATTGAGGTTTTCCATTCAGGGGGCGTGGTATGTTTAATTTATATGGAGCACTTCCGATTGCTGTAATTAAGGTAGGTATGTTAGTGTTATGTATCTTGCCAGGATAAGAAGAAATAATTGAAGCCCAAATCAAAACAACCAATAACAAAAAGAAAATATACCAAAAGAAATAGGAAGCTATAAACTAAGTTGAGTACACCCTTCTATCTTTCCGTATCTTTCGAGATTTTGACATGGCAAAATATTTAAATCTTTGCAAAAAGGAGTGAGATTAGACCAAAAACATAAATGTTAAAAAAGAGCCAAGTTCTTATATACAAAAACCTTTGTGTAACAAGTCAGCCGTGAAAAGTAATGAGATAAAAAAGTGCGCCAAGTTCTTACTTTATGAAGATTTAATACCGAATATTTAAAGTAGAATAATATTGAAACAGCTACAATGTAATAGAGAAATTTTATTATTTAATGATTACTGAGTAAAATTTGATGGGCTTACTTGGCAAGTTTTTTTGTATGCCCAATTCAAACGGTTTTAAAAACTTGAACAGTAAGCCCATCAAATTTTAGTCAGTAATCATTAAATAATAAAATTTCTCTATTACATTGTAGCTGTTTCAATATTATTCTACTTTAAATATTCGGTATTAAACCTTCATGAAGTAAGAACTTGGCGCACTTTTAGATTTCAGTACTTTTCACGGCTGTCTTATTACACAAAGGTTTTTGTATAGAAGAACTTGGCTTTTTTTTAACATTTATGTTTTTGGTCTGATATATATTAGTCGAATTAGTACGATGTTAAGACCGTTTAATTATGAAACTATGTAGTTTAAAACAACTATTTTGCAAATTTTAATCAAATATAAATAGCATCATACTTTCTCTACTTTTTTATTAAAGTAAAAATCACCGAATACCTATGCTAACTTCATTTATGATTCTTTGGCATTTACAAACGTGAAAAAGGTCTGTTTTCTTGATCCAGAACGAGATTGAAGAAATTTTATGATATCGCATCTCCTTGCCGAAAACCTGTGCGTGCACAGCATATTTTCCAAAGTCACGCGACACAGTTGGATCAGTCATTGGATCTTGATGTTACCTTGTTATACTTGAGCATATATTTTTTTTTGACAGGGATCAAAATTTCCAAATCCTTATTTGAAGAAAGATCTACGCGTACATGAAACAGGTACTTGCACACACAACAAACGAAAAACTTTTCCCCACTAATACATAGAAACACTTTTTCAATTATATATATAGATATTACCTTTTCATTTATATTTTCAATCTCTTCAAAAATATAATAAATATTTGTCAAAATTGGTTGTGTATACATTAAAAAAATTAAATTTTATGTTAAATACTCGTAATGGATAAAGAAAATATATTTAATAAATGTAAGCGCAAGTGCACCTGTAATTGGAATAAAAATCAACAAAATTGTGACGTGAAACAACGACATTGCAAATATCAAAATGAAGATTTGTTATGCAATATGGAGCAGAGAACTTTTATTTCTTTTTCAACTGATATAGTTTGTATTATAGCGTAAGTATTATATGCAGATGTTATCTTAAAAAATATGTAAACATTTTTGTTTTATTTTAAAGGTTCATATTTTTTGGGTCTGTAATGTTTTGGTTGGCTATAACAAAAATCTTAATTGATTGTATGAAAAAAATATACCATTCTCATCGGTAAGTAAAATCCTTAAGTCTATTTTAGAAAGTGCGGGGAATCGTATTGAAACAAACATAATGTCTTGTTATCTCAATTTAAATTGGGTTCGTTATTTCCAAAATCTATAATAATCAATTTGTTCTCAATCTCACATCCACAAAAGCTTTTGAAATAACGATAGTCCATTTAAAAAATAAGTTTGGTTCCCCATCATCTCTGGAATAGATCTACAGTATTGAAGATAAAATATATGGTTGTACAGTATGACAGACGTATAGCTAATGAACGCTGCCAACAGAGAATAGAATCGCTTACATTGGTTTCTTAATCAATCGATTCAAAAAAGTGTTATACATGTTAACTTAATCTTAAAACTTTCTGCTCGCGCCATCTGTTGCCCTACGTTTTAACTAAAAAAAAACTAATAAAAGTACATATAATCTGTACAAAAAATGAAGAGTCCATATATTTTATTAATCGTGAAAGTCTTAACTCCATTACAGCTTCTTTGGTTACGCTATTTGTCATTAAAAATAATTTTTCAAATTGTGAGTAATAAAAGAAACCCTCCAAATTTTAGTCAATAATAATAAGAACAATATTTT
Source organism: Chrysotoxum bicinctum (assembly GCA_911387755.1). NCBI lineage: Eukaryota > Metazoa > Arthropoda > Insecta > Diptera > Syrphidae > Chrysotoxum > Chrysotoxum bicinctum. Next base: position 80,527,429 of record OU426989.1, on the reverse strand, counting down.
CTTCATAATTTGGAATTGTTTGGATATTACTCTCTTTGATTTAAAACTTCTTGAATTAAAAACTTGGCGAACTTTTAGATCTCACTTCTTGTCACAGCTGACTTGTGACACATATATATGACCTGGTCTATGGAAAGGTGGCTTATGACTCAAAAACAAAATTTCGATAAATCAGCTGTTAAAGATAAACAATTCATTTCATCAGTTTCTCAGTAGTTGTTCTCCTTCCTTCCTATTGCCCAGTTTCTCTCGTTGTTCAAGGGCAACAAGTGAGGTTTAAGGGCACCAAGTGAGATGCAGTGTTGCTTTTGCTCAAAATATTAGCCGTGTTTTTTTGGAAAAGTTATCCGTAGTACGGTAGGATTTTATATGAATAAGAAATACAACAGCCGCAGTAGGATCACTGCCGATAAAAGGAGAAGTGAAATCCTGCTGCGGATAGAGAATTGACGTTTATTCGAGTATCGGCAGTGATCCTACTGCGGATGTTGTATTTATTTTTCATATAAAATCCTACTGCACTACGGATAACTTTTCCAAAAAAACGCGGCTATTATGTTAGTTAATTCAATTCCATGTATTATCTTGATTCTGGATTTTCAATAAAGTTCTGTTTTTCTTTCATTTGTGCTCTTCTTTCTCTACATTTTTAGTACACATGGTTTTCACCATGTGAAAGAGCGTCTTAAAAATTATCCTAACCAAAAAAAAAGGGAAAAATAATTTTTTGAGTCATAAGCTACCTTTTCATAGGTCACATATAATTTATAAGAATTTTTGAGAAAGTAGGTGGAGGTCATGCCTTTTGCAAAAGAACATCTCAAATTTTAGATTTTTTCTTTGTATGTGTTTGTAGCTTTACTGCTCTTCCAATTTTTATCATTCTTCAACAATCGGAAGTGGTAAGAATTTTGAGAAAGTCCCCTGATTGGAAAAATCCATATTTTTGATTTTTTCCCTTTGTATGTATCCTTTGATGTATCCCTTTGATGATCTGTCAATGAGTTAGTCAGTTACGGATTTAGCAATTTTTTAAGCCATCAGAAATCACTAAAATGTTAATTTGGCGAAGCGCCTGGGCTTAAGCAGCTCAGCAAATACGAGTACTATGAATGTGAAGTTTCTATTTTTTTATATTATACGCGCACTCAAGGGGCTATGAATACCCTTATAATGTTAAACACAGTGCGAATAATTATTAAAGTAGTATAGGATAAGAAAAGAGATACCGATGCACATTGCTTTTGAATGTCAGCACATTGCAATGAGTTGGAAATATTGAGCGTTAAGCATCCAGTGTAGTGCGGCAAAAAAAAAAAACGTCCGAAATTGGCCTCAAGGGTAAACTGATGAGCACTCCTAGAAGTACGGGTATTACGGTTGAATTGTTTGAGGGCAAGAATGCAACTGGCTTTTTCACTAGAGAACTGTTTATGAAAATAGCGGTAATATAATAATGATAGATATTAAACATTGTGGCGATGCTCAAGAGATACAAATCTTTCAGTTAGACAACGGTCGACTATCATTTTTATAACTCTCTTTTGAATTCTGTCCATGAGACAGCACCTGCCCAGATATGGGAATTGTACTCGAGATTCGGAAGAAAAAAGGCTTTATACATAACACCCAGATCAGAAGGAGAAAGGTACTGGTACTATTGGTATTGAAATTAAAAAATGTGTTGTGCCGCGAGTTTGGCTGGGCACTACCCTGCCCTTTGATCTTGACAATTCTGTCGTATGGGATCAATCTTATTTTTATATAATAAATTATACTCGATACATTCCAATGGTCATACCTCCAAAACTAAAATAATAACGTTAACTATCGAATACTACAGGACAGGCATTTAAGCCCTTTACTTTTTATTTAATTTTGTTTATATTTATAAATGTATAATAAACTGTTTGAAGCATTCAAAGTGTCTAATTTATACAACAATCTTCAAAACTACATTCATATGTATTACAAATTCCTTTGATTGTGCAGAATTTCAATGTAACCTTAATTCGTTTTTTGACTGGTGTGTTTACAGACGTTTGTTTCTTACCATCGCCTTCGATAAATGTAAAACTATGAGTTTTTAATTATATATTTATGTTCAATATTGTATTGTTATATCACTTGTAGAAGATATCGATGTCCTTGGTGTGACATGACATTTAATGGTAAGATTGAATTTATTCAACACATCGTATCGTATATATCCAATTCGATTTTTGGTTGGATAAAAGGAACCTCAAGACGATTTTCTGATATTTTTGTTCCAAAGCTGCTTTTCATAGCATTTGTTGGACCCATTCTAGACTACGCTTGTCAAAATCATCAAATTGCACCTGCCATAAGGCACATTGCAATAGGTGCAGAAAGGTTCTTAAGGTTTGCGCTTAGAGAGTTGGGGTGGGATAATTTCTACGTGGTCTCTCCTTATCTCAACAGGCTTAAACTTATCTATATATATGTATATGTCTAGTCTTAAGAGCAGACGTTCTTAAATATTTTTTTCCTCATTGCTAAACTAAAAAATGACAAGCAGACTCTTTTTACCTTTTATCTCGTTAACTTTAATAATTCCCAAGAGATTTTAGGAATTTGCCCGATTATTTCAAACTATCGGACTAATTATGAACGAATTTCTCCTTTAAACAAATTCTTTACATTTTTTAATTTGTTCAGTTATAAATTAATATTAACTTAATAAATTCGTTGATTTACTTATAAATTTTGCAAGTAAATTTAAATACACTTTTTTTGCCATTGCAAAATTGCAAGTGAACTCTGCTCAGTTATAAATAAGTACATATCTAGTTGAAAAACTAATCTTATAACCGATTTGCTCAAACGATAGGTGTACGAAGATTTTTGTCGCAGGGATTTTGACAATAATGTTGCTTTCTATAACAACTCGTATTCTCTTGAACCAAAGAGCTTGGAAACTTCAGCTAAGTGAAGAAAAAATGGAACTTAAAGAGAAAAATGCTTCAGGTAAAAAAATATAATTTTAAATTATTTATTTTAAGGAAAATATATTTTTTCAATAGTTGTTTTAGATATTCCAGTAAAGATTCCAGAGACCTTACCGCCAAAAAAAGAATATTTAAATGTTAATCTAAAAGATAAACATTTAAGAAATATTATCAGCGGAAATAAATCAGATATCAATATATCGAAGAAATTCACAATGACAATAGTAGACGAGAGGAAAAGAGAAATTTTCAAAACATCCAAAGATTTCCTTCTGCCAAAATTGCCATTAGAAATGAAGAGCCCACCATCGTTGATTATTAGTTTATCAGATGTAATATTGGAAAACTATTAAATTTTTTAAATAATAAAAGAAATTGTAAACCAAGTTTTCAAAAAGATCTGGGCTAATTAAATCCTGTGGGCTCAAAAGTTCCTTTGTTAGTTTTTTGTGTACAGGCTAGGAGCATTGTAATTACATATATTTTAAATCCTTTACTGGAAGTCATGTTCAACGGCTGCTTAAACCTTACCCATATTCCACGAATACAAGAATATACTTGGTATATATATAAAACCGATTCGTTAGAATATGGTCTAGGAGTATGGTGCGATAAATCGTGATAAATTTAGTAAGGTCCAAAGATCAGCTTGTTTGTGCATAAGCCGAGCACTTCGCTCTACCCCCTTCATTGCTTTGGGCACGCTTTTTCATCTACTTACCCTCGACACATTTAGAAAACAAATAGCCACTAGCACACCCATTCTCCTTAAGGCCTTTTCATAGTGTATCAAAAATGAGAGTGTCTACCGTAATTCTGCATTTATTCAGATCTATTTATTTTAACAAAAACTTTCAAAGTTAGCATTCCATTCAGAGCTACTTTGGAGGATGCGATTGTACTGGCGGATCAAAAACTAATAAAGGAGTTAGTGGAGGCGTATACTGAGACAGACTAAGTGTACATACAAAAAATCTCTCATTTCTTCTTCCTAATCATTTTAAAATGTTCCAAGCAGAGTTTTTACTGATTAAGGAAGTTTTATCTAGTTTAAGAGAAAACATAAAAAAATAAAATGCGCGACTGGGTCGAACGAACTTGCTCCTATGTAATAGACTAGGAATTAAAAACGAATATGATAAGAGAAAACTGTTCATAAGGATACAATTAATTTTTTTAACTCTTTTAGTAGTGAGAGATAAGAACAGAATGCTATGCAAATATGAATTTATGCAAGAACAAAAATTATAAGTCGTTGTAGTAGTTTCTTTAAAAAATAAGCCTTTATAATACAATTGTAATTTTTTAAATCATTTTTACATTTGGTAAGCCAACTTTAAGTTCTTATTATTGTTCGAATGAAAATTAAATAAAAAAAACAAAAATACCGAGCCGTTTTTGAGATATCGAATTTTCCAAAAAAAAAAACACTTTTTTTCAAAAATTTTTTTTTTAAGTTTTGAAATGCAATGTTCTTTAAACTTCTTAGAAGCATCTCTATAAACAAATTTCATTAAAATCCGTTATGTCGATAATGAGAAATTCAAAATTAGAAAAAATGGTGCTATGGTAGGTACAAACTGTAATATCTCAATTTCAATTTTTTTTATTTAATTAAAGATCATAAAAATTAATTGAAAGAAAAAAAATGTATCAAAATTCTTGGCGCCCGTTTGCGAGAAAAATGCGATTCTTGAAAGCCATTTTTTAACATTTGTATGGTGGGTACTTCTATTTTTAGGTAAAATAATTTTTTTTCTTAGATCTTGTAGATTATATTGAAAAACTTTTATTTATCAAGCTTAAACAAAAACTAATATGGGGTTTTCGAAATAAAAATTGAAATATTTTTTAAAAATCCAAAAAATTTTTTTTTGAAAATTTGAATACACAATACCATTTAAATTTTTGGGGAGCTTTATCAAAAAAATGATCAAAATCGGTTTTACCGTTTTTAGGAAAATTAAAAACAAAATGGTTCCATAGAGGAAAATTTTTTTCAACCATTAACTAACTTTAACTAAATGAAATTTGTTTTTATCTTTCTTTTTTAAATCTGTCGAACTTTTTTCCTTTTTTCGGAAATATTTATAAAATTTCGAAAAAAAAATCGTATGGCAGTTACCGTTATTTTTTGTCTTAAAAAAAAAGAAAAAAACATGTGGTGGGAAAAAATTAGAAATGATATCTACCAAGTTCAAAGAAAATCGGCCGAACCGCTTAGGCTGTAGTCGAACAGACAGACAGACAGAATTGTGAGACCCACTTTTTTAGTCTTCGCTATCATCGTAATGTCAACTTTGATCAAAATCTAGAGTTCGATTTATTTTCCGAATGCATAACTTGTCATACCTATACATAGTACCTATAAGTCGTATGTAAGGGAGTCCTCCCTGTAGCTGTAGGCAGCATATTGTTCTGATCTTTCTCTGTATATTTGGTCTTGCTATGATCTTTGCTACTCTAGTACCGAGCATCTAATCAATCCTTCTATTTATTGTAATGGATATACAAAAGATGACCATAGTTATTGTTAAATTAAAAAAAAAATAAAATGATAACCTTGATCACCCATTTCTGAAACAACTAATTTTTGTATTCTATTTTGAAATATGACATGACCATCATTACCTAAAAGACCATTTTTGTTGCTTCCGAATTTTATTTTTAGAAATTTTAAAATGACCATAATAAATGTGGTTCTCATCAATTACCAGTTTGCGGATTTGATTACATATATGAATAGACTGCCATCTATAGATCTGCAGTTTTTAATTACCAAAAACTACGGTTTTCCTCTTTCGTCCTTCTGGGCTTATTGAGGACCCCAAGAAAAATATTGATGGAAGCTTTTTGATAGTACTCATTCAAAATTTAATTTTACTCATCATTTCACTTTATTCAAAAATCTACCTGTTAGGCAGGCATTATTTAAATTTAAATTTCTCTTAATACGACTATTATAGACCCAAAAAGGGTAATCTTATGAAAATAACTGACCACCACTTAGTTAAATTAATCGAAATATACATTATATACAAAAAATTTTAACTTTCAAGTTCCTTAAGCGAACATCATAACTTACTATTGTTCTTCATAACTTTCAGCAGTTCATTGATCATCCATGTTGCTGAAGCTGGTGCAATCCATTCCCGACCATGAACACCTGCTTCTATGAACACACTATTAGCTTGCTCTGGTTTCTTAGTCAGCTTAAGCTTCTTTATATTCAATGGTTTCTCGTTAGACTTTTTCGAATCAACTTTCGCTATGACTAGAGGTCGTCCTTCATACGATCGTCCAATATGAATTAATTCCACATATTGTGGGTTTCGTATCTGAAGTAATTCCAAGTACTTAATAATGCTGTCATAGTTATAGTATCTATTCCATGACATTATAGCCTTCCCAGAATTAGGCTTATTAGAAACCATATCGTCCTGTTTGGCTTGTTCGTATGAAATAACCTTACCAACATCGAATATTAGAATTTCATGTTGGATGTTTTCAAAACTCAATGTATTTTCGAAGTCTGTGAGCATTTTGGGAGGTATCACAACATCAGTAAGACCTCTGAAATAAGATTGATTTATTAAAAAAGAAAACGTTTCAAATAAAATAAATGGGGAATCACCTTAAAGAAGGCCCTTTAAGCCACTGGAGACGTGCACCTTCTTCATCTTGTTTAATTTCCTCAAGTATTTTGACTTGTGAGTCAGTCTTTGGTTTTAGGCGCCATATTTGGTATTTATTGTATGATATTTTTTTTGGAATATCTGGATTTTCAGAGGTTGTTTCTCTAAGTGGACTGTTTGTTGTAGTCGAGTTTATAATATGCTGTGCCAGAATTCCTATCCATTTATGGGGGTTTTTTAAAGGCTCTGATATCGTTAATATTGGTACAGATGTGGTGGTGGTTGTTGTTGTAGTTCTCTTAGGCCGCGGTTTTCCACTAAACCATCCAAAAAACCATGCTAAAAAAAAAAAAATTAACAGTTAATTTAAAATCTATGTGATTATGTGCACTTAGTAAAGATTTTTTCAATAAGGTGAACATTTGGTAGACGCTACTTGAATAAATTTCAATATTAGCCGCTTTTTTTTTTGAAAAATTGAATAGCCAGGTCAACAAATTTTAACAACAAAAAAACTTAAAAACGCGGAAAACCCTGATAAACCTCGGAAACCAGATAATTTTATCTCTGCAGAATCAAGCTGTCAAAATTTGTATGGGAAAAATTTTCTGCAAATCTGATAAAATTATCTCACGAATTTGATGCGAAAAGTGAAGAAATAAACCTGATAAACTAAAATGGTTTCTGACTTTTAATTTGACATTTACGCAAGTATTTTTAGGAGGTGTTCATGAAAACATCTTGCGGAATAAAATTATATCTTTCTACAAGCCGGAATATTACGAGTATCTCGTTTACCCTTAAACTGAATACAATTACTAGGGGTATTCATGTAAGCGCGGAAAACCCTCGTAAACCTCGTAAACCAGATAATTTTATCTCCGCAGAAACGAGCTGTCAAAATTTGTATGGGAAAAAGTTTCTGCAAGTCGCATAAAATGATCCCACAAATTTGCTGCGGAAAGTGCAGAAATAAACCCCGTAAACTAAAAAAGTATGGATTCTGACTTTTAATTTGACATTTCACAAAATATTTCCCACATTTACGCAAGTATTTCTTAGGGGGTGTATATGAAAACATGCTGCGGAAAGTTATATCTTTCTACAAAGCGGAAAATTATCTCGTTACATGAATACCCTTACTGTCACCAATCATAGTAAACATACAGGGAATTTTAATTGTTGTGATGTTGAGAATGTAGATGGCGCTTAGTTAAATTGAGAACAAATGACATGGACATTAAGGCACTGATTTTGACATCGAATGTGATCGATTTTATCATGATCACCAACTTTGAAATAAAGAAAAAAAGAGTGAATATAAAAGTCAGCATAACCGTTTCTTCACTTTCAATTGTTGTGCTAGCTATAAGCTTCACCAAAACACGCTTGTTATTGATAGAAGCTGATATCGAATTTCTAATCTATATCAAAGACAAGTTGATGATGATTGATTTTTTTTTAGAACTCACAGAAATCCGAATTCTTTCATTTTTACTGTCGAGGAATGAGAGTGAAATTTTCTGGATTTGTCTTTCCACTATTTTCTGTCACAATAAACAAAATTAAAAGTAAAATATCGATTAGTTTCATTTTTAGATGAAATGTCATGATTATATTTAATTCTGCTGATAAAATGTGTATCTATCTAAATTAAATTTATTCCTTATAATTATTTGAATTATTCAATTTATGATAAAGATTCGTAATAATCATCATATAATAAAACGGCAAACATGTTTTTTGTGGTACACTTTTCTCCAAAAGTATTTAACCGATTTCGATAAATTTTATATGGTTGGAAAGCCACAGTTACGGAGATGTGCAGAATATACTTGAGACACGCATTTACACACTGTGGGTCATTTTTGTTTTTGCACTGTCGAACACTTTGCATATTACATAAAATAAAATTTAATTTAATAAATTTGCTTGAAAACACTGCCAAATATATAAATAATAAATAATAAATAAATTGGCACTCGAATGTCGAGAGCTGGGTCGGCTAGTATATAAAAATAATGTGATTTAATTAAAATAAAATGAATGACATTTTTATTTGAAGTTTAACAGTGTTCATTACACTTCAAAAAAGATTACAAAGTATATGTTTTATGGTTTGGGTAACCCTAACTCCAAGAAATATTTCAAGTTAGCAGAGGTACAATAGATATTAAAAACATAGTAAATTAGTACATTAATAATTTGTATTTCCTTTTTACATAATACAAAGTTCGTTCTTCATTAAAAAAAAATAATTTATGATATGCATATACATATGTATGTAAATATATTTCCGGTTGAGCACTTTGTAAACATTCTAAATCTTTTGATTGAAAATGCCAAAGCCAGTTTTTTAGATCTTTTTTCACATTTGTTTTTTTTTTTTTTGAAAAATGTAGACTGAGGTGGTTATTATAAATGTGATCAAAAGCTACAATGAAAAAATTACAGAGTCCTATGACCCAGTATCTGGAAATCTAAATCATATGTGACCCGGCCTATGAAAAGGTGGCTTATGACTCAAGAAATTATTTTTCACTTTTTTTTTTGTTAGGATAGTTTTTGAGACGCTCTTTCACATGGTGAAAACCAGAAAGTTCTAACTTGCTTAGAAGTGTACTAAAAATGTAGAGAAAGAAGAGCACAAATGAAAGCAAAAAAGAATCTTATTGGAAATCCAGAATCAAGATAATATGTACATGAAATTGAAAATGAAAAAAAAAAGGATTGAACGCTACAAAAATGATTTTACCAAAAAAAAAAGCAATTTTGCACAAAAAATATTTATTTAGCAATAAGTAGTTTTCTTCGTCGCCATCCTTGTTTAAACCTTTGCATTATTTATCTTTAACAGCTGATTTATCGAAATTTTGTTTTTGAGCCATAAGCCACCTTTTCATAGACCGCGTCACATATGTAAATAATTTATTCATAAACTGCGTTTGTCAAAAACTCTAAAGTTATGATTTCTAGATCTAAAGAAAAACACAGGGCGGCTTTATTTTGATAAAATAAGTCCCGCCGCAACAAATAATAGCATATTGTAGTTTGGAAAATGCCACTATACAGGGTGATTGGCATAAGGTATGACAAAAAGCTAGGGCGTGTATGTTGGACTTAGACAAGAAAAAAATCGTATGGGAGGGGGGGTCCATTTCCCCCCGTTTAGGAAAAAAATCACTTAAAACAGAAAAAAAATTCTTAGAAAATAACGGTGATACCTACAGAGTAATGCTATAGCATTTTGAAAAGCCAGAAATACATTCTTTAATTTTGTTTTTAAATAAAGTTGTTCGAGTGAATAGTTTTTGAAAAATTAATTTTCAAAATCAAAATTTTGAAAAAAAAAAAAAATGAAATTTTTTTTTTAAACAATTTTTTTTCAAAATTTTACGTAATTAAGTATTATTTTTTTATTCAATATTCAATGCTCTTTTTAATTTTTGATCAAACACAAAAAACCGGATGTCAAAATGTTTTGTAGTTTTTGAGAAAATCAAAAATAACAAAAACTACTTTTGTTCTAAGAAAAGCCTTTTATTTTAGTTTTTACGTTTTTGGATTCTTATGTAGGTGAATTTACGATTGAAAGGATTAACTTTCTTTTTACTATTCTTTTAATTATCGTCTTATAAGCATACAATAATGTGACAAAGTACTGGATTAACCATATTTCACACATTTTTTCATTGAGAACACCTGCGAGAGCATTGGTTTAAAATTGACCTGCCACTTTTTTATTATGGTGGGGTCGGCTTGGCTTAGGTGCATTTACGAAAGAAAGGATTAACTTTAAATAAACAGTAATTATGTATTTTATCTAAATATGCATGTATTTATTATTTAAATTGATTTCAAGATTCAGGAACATTTTTGTTCTTATTTCGCAATTGCATTTTTCTGTCACTAGTTAGGGCGTGTAACGCTGCATTATTTAAAAAACATTCGCAGATCAATATTAATCCAATGCTCTCACGCAGGTGTTCTCAATGAAAAAATGTGTTATTGTATGCTTATAAGACTGATAATAAAAAAATTTTACAAAAAAAGTTAATCCTTTCTTTCGTAAATGCACCTAAGCCAAGCTGACCCAACCATAATAAAAAAGTGGCAGGTCAATTTTAAACCAATGCTCTCACGCAGGTGTTCTCAATGAAAAAATGTGTGAAATATGGTTAATCCAGTACTTTGTCACATTATTGTATGCTTATAAGACGATAATTAAAAGAATAGTAAAAAGAAAGTTAATCCTTTCAATCGTAAATTCACCTACATAAGAATCCAAAAACGTAAAAACTAAAATAAAAGGCTTTTCTTAGAACAAAAGTAGTTTTTGTTATTTTTGATTTTCTCAAAAACTACAAAACATTTTGACATCCGGTTTTTTGTGTTTGATCAAAAATTAAAAAGAGCATTGAATATTGAATAAAAAAATAATACATACTTAATTACGTAAAATTTTGAAAAAAAATTGTTTAAAAAAAAAATTTCATTTTTCATTTTTTTTTTCAAAATTTTGATTTTGAAAATTAATTTTTCAAAAACTATTCACTCGAACAACTTTGTTTAAAAACAAAATTAAAGAATGTATTTCTGGCTTTTCAAAATGCCATAGCATTACTTTGTAGGTATCACCGTTATTTTCTAATATTTTTTTTCTGTTTTAAGTGATTTTTTTCTTAAATTGCCCCTCCCGCCTAAAGGGGGGGAAATAGACCCCCCCCTCCCATACGATTTTTTTCTTGTCTAAGTCCAACCTACACGCCCTAGCTTTTTGTCACACCTTATGCCAATCACCCTGTATAATGGTACTTTTTGTAAATAATAGAAATTTCTTGAAGTAGATCAAAAATAATTTTTTAGGGATTCAGTGTGATAGAGAACAATTAATTATTAATTCATAGTATTTGAATCCAAAAAGTTTTTCAGAGGTTTACTACCGAGAGAAATTGACAAATCCTGCAAAAGTATCTGTTGTTATGAGAAATGCTGCTTATTAGCCGTTCGGAATCGACAGAAAATTGTAGGTGCTCTCCATTCCTAGTAACACGCACACAGGAATTGTTGAGAGCTGTTCGTAACTAGGTTTAGGCTCTCTATGAGCCATCATGGCTTCTAATTTATTAATTTTTTTTATTTAAATGCATGGACTAATTATTCAACTTCAAAATTCTTTTCACAGCAAAAAGAAAGTAACTAATGTGAACTGACGACATTCGGGGCGTGAAAGTAAATTTTTCTATCAGGAGATGTTTGAAGAGAGAGGCTAGAAAACATAATTTTCGGTTTGGAACTAATGACTTAATAATGGCCAGCAAACCATATTCTTGATTAATTCAATTCCCAATTGAAATTATTAATTAGATCCAAACGACTATACCCATCCAAAGACATACACAACATCATCGGCAAGGGCTATGAAAACACCTTTAAAATTTAACCTAAATAGAGAGTTTATGTATATTAAAAACAAATTAGAGCCTAACACTGAGCCTTGAGGAACATCTAAATTATTAAATTCAAATTTACTTCTGATATCATCTATTTAAACTTTTTAAGGTCTAATTGATACCAATCCCTTATAAAACCACGAAATCTTGCTCATTCTAACTTTTTTTTGTAATATCTCATGATCAACTATGTCAAAAGTCTTTGTAATATCAAAAAACAAAACTGCAGTGTGCTTTGTTATGTTATGTTATGGATATGTTACCGAGAAAAATTCTAAATTAGCATCTTCTGTTGATCTTCCCTTTAAAAAACAAAACTGAATCTTACTGAAAAAAAAAATATTATCATTCTACACTTTACAACTTTTTCAAATATTTTGCTTGAAGACAAGTGGAGCGAGATAGGTTTATAGTCACAATATTATTAGAAGCACCTTTTTTCAGCAACGGAGTTACATCTGCACATTTAAGAGCTGCAGGAAATATCCCAGTTGTGATACTTATATTAGTTGTGTTCAACCAAGAAAAGGCCAGTGTAGAGTAGTGTAGTGCAGTGCAGGTTCATGAAAACTGTCAGAGCAAACTCAAGCAGAAACGTCATACGCCAGATGTTAAAAAAAAAGAAAACAAATTAAATTCGGCGCAAGTAAAATGCCTTATGCCTGCGCTGAAGTCGATGGCAAAGGGAAAAAATTCATTCCCACTGCCTGCGACGACGTTGTTGGCTTTTTAGGCACAAAATCTCTTCCTTCTCTTCACCTTTTTTCATCAAACTTTCAAACACTTGCTTTCAGAATCCTTCGTGCAAATATACATACATAGATTTAATTAAGATACTATTGGATTAATTGGAGAACACTGAATCACCAGAGATTGCTCGTCACTCGAAGTTAGCTCTAATCTATGCATTATTTAAAAACTTTAATCAAAAATACAAGGCGCGGAAAAAAATCAACTTTATTCGTTAACAAAATATAATCGAATAATGACAGCAACTGATTTTGACAGTTTTCACCAACCTGCACTAGCTCAAAAGGTAGTGCAAAATATTCTGAACTAGTGTACACTAGTTCAGCTCAATGAACGCTAATCAGTGCAAGTCAGTGCAGAAATTTTCTCAATGAACACAAAAAAGCTACACTTTTCTGCCCAGAGTAGTCCAGTGCAACTGGTTGAACAGAACTATTATTTTTGGGGGCCAAGACTTCAACATTAAACCAAGAAGTATTTTTTAGCTGACAACTTGAGATTCCACCGATTCCGCAAGAGCTTGAAATTTTAAGAGACTTGATGCATAAAAAAAACTGTTGCTGAGGAATAGCTTATTAAAAATCGATGATTTACAATTTGGTGACAAAATAATGATTTAAATACTTCAACCCCATATTTCTCTGAATTTACCGAATTGTTGATGAAAAGGTGAATAGGTCTCTTTTTGGTGGTAGCTTAATTGAAAATACCATTGACTATACATCAGTGGCGTGGCGTGAATAATTTCAAATGGTAAGTCGAAGCTTAGACTAATTACCTGCAAACGATAACTAATTCCAATATCGATATGTATCCTAAATTAAAAAAATGTATTGCAGTTCTGATTTCCAAAACAAACAAGCGAAGCAATTCATGCCAATTTTGTATACTTCAAATCATTAATTTATAAATTATAAATAATCTTAAAGCATAATAAAAGTGGCTTCGACAGAAACCATTTATGGCAAATGCAAATGCAGTACATTAAGGAAAATTTGAGGTAATGCTATGAAAAAAATAAAAAATAAGGAACTTCAAAACAAAAGTATATTTAAGTATGAGATAAATAAGCAAATAAATCAATTAAATTTTTCAAGTAATTCGATATCATGATATACATAAAAAATATCAATTAAAAATAAATAGATGATTTATGTATATTACCAATCTCTGTAAATTGTGCAATATAGGTTTAAGTATAAGAATTGTAATATTTTTGGCTACAATAAATATAATAATGTATGTTATTAAGAAAAATAGGAAAAGTTTGCGTTTCTAAACAAATAAGAAATTATGAAAAGTGTTACTAAAAAACTTCTCTTATTTACATAATTCTAAAGCTGTTCTACGATTTTTTTTATAAAATCTGCTAAAACTCTTTCATAGAAGTCAGGTCTATTCCTTATTTTTAAAAGAAGCGGCTTTTCTGTGGAAATAAGTGCTAATTCTGAAAGCCTGTCTTCTCAGTCTTCTCACTGAGAATTCATTAAATATGTATGAATGAATGACCTACTCAATTAATCCAAGAAAGTGCAGCGGTAGAAAAAACTCACACAATTCAGCAAATAAGTCGATGAAAAGCGAGTTATTTTTTACATAAGCAGAGAAGAGTACTTATAAAACAAAATTTAACAAATACAAATAACCTTCTCCTCCAGCTTCAGTCTTCAGTTCTTCACTAGTTAAATTTCTTGCGCACCATTTTTTTTGCTCTCTCTGCGCAACCCACCATTGACCAAGTGACTTGGTTTTGGAATTGGGTACACTCACCTCACAACACAACATTCACCAAATAAGTCGAAGAACAGCGTGTTATTTCTTTGCATAAGACTGCGGGCGTTAGACAGAGTCGACCCAAATTCAGAAAAACTATAAGTAAAACAGAGAAAGAAAACTAACATTGTTCTATCCAGCGAGAGATCTTATAACCCGAGATATTTCAGGTTGCTTTTGCTTTGGATTGTGGACAGACATATATTTTTTTTTTGTAATCTACTCGCGCTCAAGGGATTATGATTACCCTTTAAATGTTTCAAGCGCGGGCGTGAAGTTACGGAAGAGAAAGAAGGATAGGAGAGATGTGTGGCACGATGTTCTGAGACTGAAGGTTTGTGTCTCAGATTTTTTATCTCCAATGATGGCGGCTGAACTAAAGCGGAGAAATGCCGTGTCTTATTTCTATGTCCCTCGTAATTCGCAGTATTTTATTAGTATTCATTCTTGTTGGGTATACTAGTTGTTAGTTTTATGCATAAACAACATGTAATGAGTAAACCAGCAACCCATTGATGACAATTTTGTTTAGAAGGTTTTAATGGAATTAAAGACGACATAGACGACAGCAGGGATCGAACCTGTAATCATTAGGTTGACAGGCAAGCACACAACCATCGCGCCATGGCCACCCCCAGTTTAGTTTAAAAAAAGTTTCGTCCACATGGTCTTATGAACAGAAATTTTATTAAACGTGATATATGTTTTTTCAACTTTACTAACAATAACTCCAGTCATTACATGGCTAGGAATATCAAAATCAAAGAGTGTGTGCATAAATATGATCTAAACATTTTCCCGAGATAACCCTTTTTGTGTAAAGAGAAGAAAACTGAATTCTACAATTCCCTTTAAAACCGAGTTCTCTAAAAATAAAAAAGAATTTTGGAAAATCATGAGCGATGTAGGAGTTCCTTAATTGACCTAGAATGTTCTTAAACAAACTGAATTCCTAACGGAGGATTTCAAAGGCCTTTAGAACATCAGCACAAAAAACCTTCAGTTATCAATATGCACTGTCCAATATTTATGTATATTGAAGAATTGGACAACTTTACAACTTTACGTGAAGTTGGAAGTACTTTAAAATAACTGAAAAATGGTAAATCATTTAAAAAAAGCTGATAAAATTGGTCGCACATATTCTTAAACCTGTTATTATTTTTGACATAGAAAATTGTAACATTTTCAGTCCTGGACTTAACTTTGGGATAACTCAGAGATATAAAGATATAAATAATTGAATTTAAGTAAGCTCAAAAGCAGCTTTTCAGTTGTCAAAAATTTTAATGTAATTAAGCCTGAAAGTAACATAAACTAATAACACGTAAATTAAAATAAATTTTTTTTGTGCAGTTCAAGGCAACCCAAATCAGAAACAACTAAAAAATTGTCTATACAGAGTTGAGGCCAACTTGAAATATCCTTCGTTTTGATAGACACAGTACTCGCGTTTTAATATATTTTGTTTGTTTTTTGTTATTTTTTGTTATAAACAGATTCTTTCTTCATTTAATTTCAGTTCAACTCTAAACCGATTGTTCAATTCATGGATCGAAAATCTTATCCAAATCGATCCCTAAATGATGATAAATAATGGCGCTATACAGTGGCGTATCCAGAAAAAATTTTGGGGGGAGCCACCTGAATAATTTTTCAATAATTTTATTTTTTTGCAGTCCTTTTAAGTTAGTAAAATAATTAAATCATAATTCACAATTGCTATTCACGTTCACGAAATCAAATTAAAAAAAAAATATGGAAAACAGGTTTCGGAGGGAAAAGTACGAAACATTTTTCTGTCTCTCCTCTTTGATCGAGAGTGAAGCGCAGTGCTGCCTGCTGCGGTGCTGTTGAAAGTACTATAGTAGCATTTTACTGCTCTCGGCAATTTCGTACTACCGTTTCCTCGTTTCACATTCAAAAAACTATTTTTTGAAAGTTCTTGTATCCAAAACATTTTACACAAACAGCAATGTGTAAAGTCAACCTAAAAAAAAATAATTTCGTTTTTAAATTTAATGTAAATATTGAAGCAAGATTTTTAAATCTGAATGTTTTTTTAATATTGCAATTCTTGTTGCAATAATTCAAACTAAAATGGAAGATAAATTTCTGGTTGTTAGTAAATTCAAATTGAAAGTACTTAGTCAACATTTAATATTTTATAGAAAGTTATGAATTATTCAAACGAAATGTTTGGTCAGTGTTTTACTGACAAATATTATTAACTGCGAATAACTTTTTTTTTGTTTTTTGTTGAATATTTAAAATGCTCATGTTTTTGTACCTTTGTTATGCTATGTTATTTTTTTAGTTAAAATCACGCATTGTTTAAGTTTTGTGCTAATTTTCTTAAGACGCCTTATTAACAATAATTGTTATTTTGAATGCATAATATTAATCTAAAGAATTCCGAACGATTTATTGAATTATGTGGTTTGGCTCAAAAATCGGTCGATAGATAAAAAATTCCGAAAAAAGTTACCCCAACCCTCAACGTCAGTTAGGGGTCTAACTCAAACAAACACAAACAATCGTTTCAGAACTTGGGAGGCTCGAGAATCTGAGCTCCCTCTAAATCTCTAAGATTTACGAAAAAGTTTCAGTTAATCATGTACATTATGATGAAATCACCTAAATAATAATATGATCTTTGAGGCTTGGGGGGGCCTCAATTGACTTCAAGGGTACGTTTGAAGTTCCAGTAGTTGTGATTTACACTAGGAATTTATAGTTTGTAATGAAGTTTGTACTCTATACCGAAGTAAATACTCAAAAAATGTTTTCTGTCCGTTTTTTTTTTTATTGCGAAGCAACGCAAATGGCCACATTGGATTTTTATTCCCTTCAGCTTAATCTACCATTATTTATAAGATTCTCTCTTACCTACTTACACACAAAAGTCAATGACGATATTTGTTTTTGTTTGAAAGTACGATATTAAGGAAACGAGGAGGAAACACAAGACGAGGAGAAAGAAGATTAGGTATAAGCATACTTTTTAGACAATTAATGAAAAAAATATAACTTAAAAATAAAATATGAATAGTATGTGTATTTAGAAAAAAAATAAAATGTAAAGTAGTTAAAACAAAAACAAGGTCAAGCCTAAATTACTTAAATTTGAAAATTTTCCGAATCATGATTTTAAATCATTTTTTTGCTTGATATTCAGATTGATAATAATAAATAACTCTTTACTCTTTCGAGATAGGACACCTTGATATAATAGTTATTGCGGAACTGAAAACTGTTATCACCTATTTTTTGAAATATCATTTAACAGCAAAACACCCCACACAAAAACACACTTAGCTAAACATATGTATAAGAAAACCTAAAAAAAAACAAGAAAAAAAGTACACATACGCCCCAGTGCACCATTGTTTCACCAATTCACCTTAGTGATAGTTGATAAATATTTTAAAAACGAATAGATACTATTTAAAAACTAAGAAACACATTTTAAAATATTTTAAGAACAATTTCAGTCTAAGACTGCATTTGGCCAAAAAAGCAAACTCGAGGAAAGCTCGGTCACTTGGTATACCATAATTATTTAATTTGAGATTTGGAGGGTAAAGTACGATTTTTGGAAATAAAAATAGTGGCTTGCAAAGCCATTTAAGTTTTGACATATTAATATTAAAATAAAGTACCTAAATGAGTTATACCACTTTTGCACTCACACTCTCATTTATATAAGATCTAAATTCTAGTTGAATATTTAAAACTTACGATCACTTTCACTGGCAGAAGGTTTTTTGTTGTCATAACCGAACCACGATTCA
Organism: Chrysotoxum bicinctum; assembly: GCA_911387755.1. Classification (NCBI taxonomy): domain Eukaryota; kingdom Metazoa; phylum Arthropoda; class Insecta; order Diptera; family Syrphidae; genus Chrysotoxum; species Chrysotoxum bicinctum. The sequence continues at coordinate 80,509,055 of OU426989.1, read as the reverse complement.
AACCAGCTGGGTTCTTCCTCCGATTCCGTTGCAGGTGCTGGCGTAGTTGAAGTTTGTCGCCGTCTTCTAAATCCAAACCATGAACTAAACCACGATCCTATTGAATTTCCTTCATCGCCGTCATAACTATCTTCATCAACTGTTGCAGCATCATTTGAAGCTGCATTATAAACAGTATATTGCGGAAACTTCGGCTTGCGGTTGTCATTTGTTTCTGAAAGCGGTGACTTCTGAAAAATTTGCTCAGCCCTATCCAATAATATATCCATTACCCATTGAACTGGTGTAAATAAACCACGAATCATTCCAAACACGCCATCATCACTATCATTATCGTAGTCATTATCATTATCATCACTGTAGTCGTCATCGTATTCACCACTGTCATATGGTCTTCGACGCTTAATTCGCTTCCTTGTGGTTTTTTTGTGACGATAATTATCGTCTTGCTGCCCCGTCGTTGTTCTCTCAAGAGAACTATAATCGGGTATATTATTCTCCAAACTAGATTCACTGTCTTGATCTTGGCTCGAGGATTCATCATCGCTCTCATCACTATTATCATCGTTATAAGACATTCCCCCAAAGCTGTAATCATCGTCTTCATCGTATTCATCGTAGGCGGGGGGTTTCTTCTTAACTTTGGACTTAGACTCCTTGCACGGAGGCTTCTGATGTTTTGGCGATGATGGCGATGGTAGCGGAAGTGGCATTTCTGTATGACCGGTTTCTTCGATCGAGTTTTTTGGTGTCCTAATCTTTGTTGCAGGCTCAAGATATTCACTAGTTACTTGAATTTGCGTAGATAGTATTTTCTTGGATTTCTCTGATGAATCTGAAGAATTAATGGATCTTGTAGAGATTTTATTACTTTTAAGATAGGAACCTGTGGTGGACTTTTCTGTATCATTTAGAGATCTTTTGGTTACCTTGTGCTGATGTAAGTCACCTCTAAACAATTTACTAAGCGAATTAACGACGCTGTTTTCAAGCTTATGCCCGTTGAGTTTGGAGGTATTTGTGGATTCATTTAAAGCCGATTCCAGCAAATTTAAACCACTTGGCTTTTCCAACTGGGTATCTAACTTTGTATTTTTGTCCAATGAGAAAGGTGTACCCTGATTGTTTAACTCTTTGTTTTTCTTTGATTTTTGATGATGCCTTCGTTTTTTTTCCTTGGAAATACGAGTGCCATTTTGCTTTACAAAGAATCTTGTTTTTGTCGAAGTTGAAGTGGGTTTCTTCAACCTATTACCACTATTTATTTTGTGTATTTGTGATTGCCTTTTCCTTGAGCACTTGGCCTCATAACTTTTTTTCAATAAATACAAATCCCTTTCATATTGCTCCTTACTCACAAAAATCGGAATAGTCCCACTATTTGATAGTTCTGTCCTATTCGTATGCACCCCTACCTCAGTAATAGCATAAACGATTCCAGTGACAGGATTCGTGAAAAATATTGGTAACGTAGTGTTGTGATTCTGGTTTGCATTCACTTCCGCGACACTTTCACTAGAATAACTAACCATGGCATCACTTTGTGTATATCCTAGATGGATATTCTTATCACTTGAACCAACCGAAAACGGAGTGTCCATCACCGGAGTGGACGCGAATGAATTTTCTCTTGGTTTATCTAAATTAAACTTTGGTGTGAATTTTTTCGTATTACGTTCGTTTAAAAGGAGATCGCGAGTCCATGTTTTTTGACCTAACAAACCATCAAATTCTTCCGAACTTGGATGATAACCATATTCGTAAGATTCAACTGAATAATATACTATCCATAGGTAGCAACCGGCAACGACGAATGAGTTAAACATGACTTTTATTCTCACGTAAAGAATGCGTAGCTCTTATTAACGCGACGACGTTTCAAATGCAAATAAAACCAGCTTCATCATGATAACTTCTTCAGATAGACGGACTAACCCAAGCATTGCCAATTGATTGTGCGACTTGGTTTTTGTATAGCTTTTACCTTTCTCCTTTTGGTAGCTATTCACGTGCAAGAGCTCATAATATGTCATTTATGATGTACAAGAGTTCAGAAGAAATACCCTCCCTTCTTGCATATGGGATGGTATCTGTTATGGTATCATCTTAGTATAGTATGAACTTATTCAGGGACGTTACTTATGTTTTGGAAAAGAAGGCCCACTTTTGGGCAGCATGCAACGCTTTTGAAATATCGAAAACAAAAAAAAATGGCTCGTCAAGTATTTGCTAGCTCTTACTAAATGAATTTTTTTGAATTTTTACTTGCGACTTATACATAGGTACTATAAGGCAAGTTATGCATTCGTAAAAAAAATCGAACTCGAGATTTTGATCAAAGTTGACATTACGTGATAGCGAAGACTAAAAAAGTGGGTCTCGCAATTCTGTCTGTCTGTTTGTCGGTTCGACTACAGCCTAAACGGCTCGGCCGATTTTGTTCAAACTTGGTAGATATGATTTTTTCCCCCCACACGTTTTATCTTTTTTTTTTAAGACCAAAAATAACGGTACCTGCCATACGAATTTTTTTCGAAATCTTAAAAATATTTTTTTTTTCAAAAACTATTCAACAGATTTAAGAAATAAAAACACAAAAAAATTTCATTTAGTTAAAGCTAGGTAATAGTTGTAAAAAATTTTCCGAAAAATAGTTATTGAGGGTAGCCCCGATGGAACCATTTTTTTGTTTTTGATTTTCTCAAAAACGGTACATTCAATTTCGATAATTTTTTTTCGCTAAGGCTCCCCAAAAACTTAAATAGAATTTTGTATTCAAATTTTCAAAAATTTTTTTTTTTGGATTTTTAAAAAACACTTCAAAATTTTTTTTTCAAAACTTAATATTTCGAAAACCCCATGCTAGATTTTTTTTAAAATTTGATTGATAAAAGTTTCTTAATATAATCTACAAGATGTGAGAAAAAATTTCTATTTTACCTAAACATAAAGGTACCCACCATACAAATGTTAAAAAGTTAAAAAAAAAATGGTTTTCAAAAATCGTATTTTTCTCGAAAACGGCGCCTAGAATTTTGATAAAATTTTTTTTCTTCCAGTTAATTTGTATGATCTTTAATCTAATAAAAAAAATTTGAAATTAAGATATTACAGCTTGTACCTACCATAGAACCATTTTTTCGAATTTTGAATTTCTCATTATCCACATATAGGATCTTAATGAAATTTTTTATAGAGAAGCTTTTAAAAAGTCTTAAACATATTGCATTTCAAAATTTTAAAATAAATATTTTTTGAATTTTTGAAAAAAAAAAATGTATTTTTTTCTTTTTTTGAAAATTCGATGTCTCAGAAACGGCTCAATATTTTTTTTTTGTAATTTTAATTTTTATTCGAACAATAATAAAAACTTTAAATTGGCGTACCAAAATTTTTTCTTAAAAATCTTTTAAAAATTTAGTATCTATACTATGAAAGCTTTTTTTTAAGAAACCACTTATAATTTTTGTTCTTACATAAATTCATATTTGCATAACATTCTGTTTTTGTCTCTTACTACTAAAAGAATTTAAAAAATTAATTTTATCCTTATGAACAGTTTTCTCTAATAACATTCGTTTTTAAAATTCCTAGTCTATTACATAGGAGCAAGTTCGTGCGACCCAGTTGTGCATTTTATTTTTAAGAAATCTGTGTAATAGATCAACGAAACTGATTCTAAAACTAGTTTCATAGAAGAGAAGTTCTGTCAAACCAAAACGAATCTTACCTAGCCTGAAAAAACTATTATCAAAAGTATAGCACCCATTTTCGAGAAAAAATACTATTTTCGAAAATCATTTTTTAACATTTGTATGGTTTTTTTCTAAATCTTTTAAATAGTTTTCAGAAGCTGTAAATTTTCACGTTTAAAAAAATCGAGTATGTGGTTTTTGAAATATTGAATTTTCAAAAAGAAATTTTGATTTTTTTTTAACTTTAATAAATAAAATTTTTGGATTTATTTTCTGTTAAACAGTTTTTGAGAAAAAAAAAATATATTTTTTTTTAATTTTGAAAAACAAATTGTGTGGCAGGTATCGTTAATTTTGATCTTAAAAAAAAAGAAAAACTTAAAAACGTTATCTGCATGATTAAAAGAAAATTGGCTGGTCCGTTTAGTCCTTAGTCAAATAAACATGATTTTGAGAACCACTTTTTTCATCTTTCATATCATCGAAAACGAAAACACACATAATTTGCAATAAAGTACGTATGTCTCAAGTAATATATGGACTTAAAAGACTAATTCTTAATTTAAGTTAGATACTAAACAGCAGCACCAACAATATTTTCTATTTGAAACTTTGACTGAAAGTTTAACGATTTCTTAATTATTAACAGAGTTAATTAATAACTGTTGAAAAATTTTTTATAAACTTTCAAATTAAATTAGTACGATTAGTAGTATTCATTCAAATTGAATTTAGACTTGAAATGAAAATATATTGTACGTCACCCCGTGCATTTACTTTCACAGAATGGTCTGCCCCTTGTCTAAAATTGAGGGTAGGCCAATTTTTAAACTGATTAGAAGTGTAAAATATAATGCCTGACAACACAAAAGTAGGACAAAGAGAAAACATAGATGATAAAACAAAGAATTTTTTTAGATTTTCTCAAAATTAAAAAAAAAATGATTAAACAATTTAAGCTAACAAAATTAATTTTAATTTTGTTAAAAATATCAAATGGAGGAGAACCTTTGGGGGAGGGGATATCAAAATTAAGTATCTTATGATATTATTAAAATACTTAATTTTGAACAAAATAGACTTTGCTTTCTAAAATAAATTATATTAATATATGTACATATGTATGTACAGTAAATACATATGTAAATAATGTAAATTTTGGAACGCAATGAATAATGCTTTTAATAATTTTAATTCCACTTTTTTTTAGAAAATTAGCCTTCCCGTCTAAATGAGATACTACGTTTATATGGAGAATTGAATCGGAATTGAATCAGGATTTAGCTCCATGTATACCTGGATCGGATTGAAATAGGATCCCACTAAACGAGCTGAATCGAATCGAAAATATGCATGTATACCAGAATCGAGGAATCGAAGAATCGAGTGCATGTACAAAACCATATTGTCATTTCGATCCCATTTCAATTCGATCTCTCGATCCAGTGCCACCATATACCTACCTGGATCGAAATCTCAATTCGGATTCGATTCGATTCCTCAATCTTCTCTTGTAACCGGGGTAAGAGGTTCACAGGTTCGATCCCTGCCGTCGTCTATGCCGTCTTTAATTCCATTAAAATCTTTTACACATTAGCCTTTTATCGAATTTGAAACAAATAATTATAAGAATAATAATATATAGTATATATATAATACATATTATGTATTGTATATACATATATATAATTTTTTTTTACAATTATAAATGTTATCTCGCTTGTTTTTGTTCTAAAAGTCCGTTCGTTTCCTTACTTGCTTTCTTAAAAACTAAATAATTTTATTTGTTAGAATTAAGGATATTTAAGAACAGTTTATCAATTATAATATTTTAAAGACTTGCAGCCAGGTTCTAAACATCGATTGAAATCAAAATAAAAACGTATTTCCAAATCGAGTGAATGGGTTTTCAGTGTTCTAAATTTCACTTCCTTTCATAATTTCGAAATCACTTTAAGTGAAATTGAAAACAACTAACATCTGTCACTTCTCAGTTGGAAAATACAAAACTATTTTGTTTGTTGACTGCTATTCAAATTTTTGTGTGTTAATTTAATCGATATCGGTAAAAGTTTTGTCCAACTAGATTTGTGAATCCAGTGTAATGTTATATTGTATTTATTCTTAGCTGAAATCAGCCGCTTATTATTCCGAGCAAAGTAAATTGCACGATTTTATATAAGTACTATACTGAGTTCTTCAGCCGACAGAGTTAATGAGTATTAATCGTTTTCACGTTAAGACTGACTTTTATTGATAAGTATTCTATTATTTATACAATACGTATATAACATAAGTTTTGTTTATAACCTCAAAGATCGTCATCGATTTGCTGCCACATTAAATCAAAACTATTATAAACAATTAGCAATCGTGACGCAATCTTGCAGGCATAAACAAAATATATTTTTAATGTTTTACTACTCATATTTCATACACAGTGACCGACTGACTGTGGTGACATGCCATACGATCGGCTCAATAAACGTTGTTGTCGATTTATTGCTGACCGTTCTTATTTAACATAACCAGATGTGGGTCGCAGCGTATGGGAATAGAGTTTGTTTATTTTTATGTATATTTGGATTTGGTTATGGTATACCTAGACATTGGTATACACAACACCAGCTATTGTGCGACGTTTTTAAATATGAAAAACTGAAAAAAAAATTGTTTAAAATATAAATATACAAATTGTATATATTTTTTAAAAGTTTTTCTGTGATCATTCTAAGTTTTCATTTTCACCCATTTATGCTTATAGTGCCTTGGTGACAGTATTTTTTTTTTTAATAAATATCATCCTTTATTTATCCATACTTATTATGGAACCCTTAATATTTTACTCGCCGGGAGTGTGGTCTATCCACATCCTCATCGTATTCAATGTTCGATCCTAAGGATGAGCTGTCATATTAGTTCGAGAAACCCTAGCATTACAATTTTCCGAAACTGCCTTACGGAAGATGTCATTCTTGACATATACCTACGAGTATATGAATTCAAATGCCATTTGTGAAAAAAGTAAATAGTCACCCCTGTTCTGATTTATTTCATTCCGAATTGAATTTGTTACCGAAATTGATTTTCGTACGGATTTGAAAACGATGTTCTTAAAAAAATATAGTGTTTGGTTTTCACCAAATTTGTAATTTGAAAATTTTTTTTAGAAACTAACTTCGAAAGGAAATTCTTTTACGAAATGAAAAAATCAATGAAATTAGATACAAAATTTAAAAACTTTAATACTTTTAGTAAACGTACATCCATTTCCTTGTTTTAAATTAATATTGTTTCTTAAAAGAAACTATTCCCACTTGTGGGCCTTATCGTAAATATGTTATACATGTATGTTTATACATATTTTGCTTTATTAAATTAATTTATTTTAAATAATAAATTATTATTTTCAATTAATATAAGAAATAAAAAAAATTTAATTAATGAAATTAATTAGTATAAATTACAGTATAAATTACAGTATAAATTACAGTATTATAAAATTAACCCCGATTACAGATTTAAACTCAGAGCTCTGAAGTTTCAACTATTAGGGAAGTTTAAAGGAATGTCGGTAAAATAGTTAAAACATTTAAGATCACTGTATTCCAAAGATTAATATATTCGACGCCCATATAACTTTTGATATTTCGAATTCGCACAACAGTTATTGCGGATACAAATAAATTCATAAGTTTTATATCCATCATATTCTAAAAAAGAATGAGAAAATAAAAAAACTACACTTGCTAACGACTTATGTTCTAGTATAAACATACATATACTTAACATTTATATTCAAAAGAAAGAACAACTAATCGAAGATTTGGATAAGATGGTGGAGGTGATTAGATGACATGTACATATGTTATTGAATGTCGATAATAAAGTTTGGAAATTATAAGAAGGTTTTATGAATGGAAAATGTGGTTCTTCCGGCGGATTTGATAATTTACTTTTACATACATTGAACGTGAATAGAGTTGACTCCCTCCCTTGAAATCAAAACTTTGTTAAGAGGTTGTAACTCACAAACATTTCTTTTCAATTCAATTCTATCCGTGCCGATTTTGGTGGTGATTTGAAACGTCAAATAGTTATGTGATGTGTGGATGGTATACGTATTCCATAATCTACCATACAGTTCTCAAACTATGTTATTGACATTTATGCGGACTCTCTGATAGTATCTAACACTGCAAACCATTATCGGACGCAATCCATCCCATAGATTTTATAATACTTGGGGAAACCTACAGAATGTAAAATTTAAAAAATATGTTTTTATTTTAATTTCTATGAATACAAAATTATTTTGTGAGGTTTTGGTTAATTTAAATTGTATGTATGCATCTATTAAAACCGTTATAACCGGGGCTCAAAGTGTCCTCTTTGGTTTTGGATGTCATTGCAAATATTTATTGATGCTAGCTGCTGCCTCACTTTTGATGACGCTTCAAGAATATGTTCTTCCCATTCTCTTAAAGTTGCTATTTCTGTTGAATAAATAAGTTTTCATTTTTAACCATACAAAAAAATCCAATACTGTAAGTTCAGGAGACATTGCAGTCCTGTGAACTGATCCATTTCATTCTATCCAGCGATTTTCATATTATTAATGTGTGCAATTTGTATGATGAAGCTAGTTGAATTACTGGAAAGTCCTCCATAATAGTTCTGTAAAATCGTTTCGCAAAATCTCCAAATAGATTGTAGAATTCAGCCTGGGTGGTAGTTTAGTCATCCAAGTTCCGCTCCAACTGCCAGTTAAACACCTCATCGAGAAGATTGTTGTTGAATGATGCATGGTTGTTAAACGATGCATGCGGTGGTATGGGTAAAGATTTTCTCCATGCGGTATATTAGAAATTTTATGTCTCGAAAAATTGAATTCCAAAGTGTCTGATGCTGATTGATGAATCAGTTGAAACATATTTCAAGTAATCAGCCGAAATACTTCTTATTTGTGCAGCTCCCACTTTAGGTAATGTATTTAAAACTTATTCCATATCTGGAAGTTTGAGATAAGAATTTCCTAATGCTTCTTCACTATGAAATCGTGAGGATGAAGTTCATGGAATTTCCTTTGTACAGTCATAAACTTAAATAATGTCTGCGTATACTTACAGGCGAATCTATAAACAAATCTTAAAGGTTACTTAACTTTAAAATACCTCTAAATAGCTCTTAAGTATGAAATCGGTATCTATAATCAATTTTCACATTTAAGTAACGTTACTTAAAGGCCTCTTAACTTAAACGCCATCAACCGCGTTTAAGGATCACTTAGAGGCATTTTAAAATGTATTTTGACATATCAATTGTCATCTTTGAAATTTTGAAGTTTCAAATTGTGAGTTTGTTTTGTTTGTTGTGATATTTTAGAATTAGAAAATGCAAATAATTAAGAAACCGAAAATTTGTATTGATTAAAGAACGTGTACGCGCAAAGAAATTTCGTCAACGCTTTCCGCTTAGCCTTTGAAGTGTTTGTATCGACACTAACTTTATTCCTCGTTGTTGGAAGAGAATCTGTGCATAAAATAATTTGTTTTGTAGTGTTGTGTATTATTGCAAATTCTAAAATAAAAAAGTTTTCTTGTCGGAAGCATTCCAATTTTCAGATCTTTTTCTTTTGTTTGTGGCGGCGGGTGTGGGTTTGTGTTCCATGGCCATTTTTTTTTCTATTTCACAAATAAAAAAATGTGTTCCAAATATTTACTGATTGAAAGTGGCACAAAACAGCTGTGTTGTATAAAATGAAGCAGAATTTGTTTTTTTTTTGTACTAGATTTTCACATTCTTTTACGTTACGTGACATAAGCATTGTTTAGTTAAGTACCAACGAAAAATCGATTATAGATACGAATTGAAGTTTCGTCATTTAAAGGCAAATTAAATATTTAAGTATGCTTAACTAAATAACCTCTAAGATGCGGTTTAAGAAAATCTTATAGATACGGCTGTTAGTTTGTAAATATAGGCATTTCAAAAAGCGTTCTTAGGGAACTCTAACCCTGGCGACATATAATGTAAGTACTATATGACAAGTTATGTATTCATAAAAAAAATTAACTCGTGATTTTGATCAGACTTGACATTACGAGAGTGGGGAATACGAAAAAATTGGGGCTCGCAATTCTGTCTGTCTATTCGACTACAGGTTCGGCCGATTTTTTTTAAACAGGGTAGATAGCATTTTTAAAATTTTCCATCCGTTGTTTTTTCTTTTTTTTTTAAAGCTTAACATAGGAGTAGCTACCATACGATTTTTTTTTCGAAATTTTATAAAATATTTTTTCCCCAAAAACTGTTCAATCGAAAAGATAATCAAAAACTGTATTTATTAAAATTTCCAGAAACTGATAACTAAAAAAACCTTCCATAGAACCGTTTTTTGTTTTCCAGTTTCTCAAAAACGGTACAACTTTGTTCTAAAGCTGTCCAAATATGTGAATGGGATTGTGTGTTAAAATTTCCAAGTTTTTTTTTCAAAACTCAATACTTCGAAAACCATATATCCGATTTTTTTGAAACTTGACAATTAAAAGTTTTTCAACACAATTTACGAGATGTGAGAAAATAATTTTTATTTTATCTAAAAATAACGGTACCCACTATACAAAATGTTAAAAAATGGTTTTCGAAAATCGTATTTTTATGGAAAATGGTGACTTGAATTTTGGTAGTTTTGTTTTCTTTCGATATATAATTCAATACATACATTTTGAAATTAAGATATTACTGACTCTACCTACCATAGAACTATTTTTTCGAGATTCTCACTATCGGCACAACGGATTTTAATGAATATTTTTAAAGAGAAGCTTCTAAAAAGTTTTAAAAACAGTTTTTTTTTTTAATTCGACATCTGAAAAATGGGTCAATATTTTTTTTTTAATTTAATTTGTATTGGTTAAATAATAAAAATGTTTTCTAAAAAATGGTTTAAAAATTTTGTGGTGTATAAAAGCTTTTTTAAAAAAACCGCTACAATGATTTATAATTTTTGTTCTTGCATAAACTAATATTTACTGGATAAATAACATGGCATCCTGTTTTTAGCTCCAACTACTTAAGCAATTGTTTTAGTCGTTTAAAAAATTAATTTTATGGCTATGAACATTTTTCTCGAGTAACATTCATTTTTTAAATTCCCAAGTATCACAAAATCTATTTGTTTTTCTGCAAACTTGTTATTTATTTTTATTTTAATTACTGTTACGTTAATTAAAAAAATAGTAAAACTTTATGTTTATTACGCTATTCTGGATAAAATTGTTCTCAAAGTCAAAGACTTGGGTGGACTTAGAAATCGGATATCCCAACAAGAAATCAACTTCATTTAAACGCAGTTATAAAGCATTGTATATCTTCTTAACAAAGTTCTAAACGAAGTTTCTACCAATCGTATTAACACAATAGTTTTCGGTAGCATGGATTATGGTCGATCAAAGTACGCCTTCTCTTAAATTCCCGAAAAATGATGTCAACATTGGAGATAAACTCATACTCGTACTGTAGAACGATTTTGGTCCAAGAATATACCCAAGAGTCATATTCCAAAATATTTTTGACCAATTAGGGGACACCCTGTATTATCCTATCTAAAACTTCATTGTTCATTCTAAAATTCATTTGTGGGATATTTGGTAAGGTTATAAAAAGTTATATCTGTTTTAATACGTGAGAATTATTTTCAAGAAAATTCACAGCTGTATAATTCATAAAAGAGAAAGTGAAAAATAAAAACAATGGCGAAAAATTGTGTACAGCCTAGTGTTAAGGTGTTAGTATGATGTTATTTAACAATTTGCTAACTTGAAGTAGTTTTCTAACTCTTTCTTAATTTTAAACTAGTATCATGCTAAGGCCATTTTTTTAATAAATTACTTCTGAACATACAATGTCAGTTGGTGCAAAAAACAAAGTAAACAGACCTTTTTTGACGTTTGTAAATGTCAAGAGTCATTTATGAAGTTAGCACTATTCTAATAAAATAAAATCGCTATTTAATGATTTTTACTTAAATACAATGTTAGAGTAAGCATGATGCTAAACTCAATAAGTATTTGTAAAATTATTGTTTGAATCAAGTATCATACCAAAACATTTTTAACAAACAGTGATTTTAACTTGCGTTTAAATTTATAGCAAGTACAGCCCTGTCTTTCATATTTTACAGTCAAACAAATAGAAAATATGTTGTTTGTTTTTTATCAATTACTTTATCCCAAGAATATAATTACCTTGGGCAGCGGTGAAGCGTTTAACCGATATTAATGCACTCTTCCTCACCGGCGACAACTCTCTATAGACATTCGAGTACTGTCATGGATCATCATTGTTATAATTATTGGAAACTATTCCAGTCCATGGTGGATGGGACATGCTCTGAATATGAACTTGAACTTGTTTTACATTTCCGTCGCAAAATATTCACCGTATTTTTAAGTTATCTTGAAACTAACTTTACACTGAACATTTTTTCTCAAAAAAAACAAAAAGAAGCAAAGAAACGATTACACGCTTGAGCTATGTACGAGTACATGCCACCACAGGTCATCTGATGTTTAGGGCTGACTTTTTAAACTCTGAACGAATATGGAAATTTGGCGGTGGATAGTTTCATTGTAAAGAAAGTAAGTTTCTTCGTTGATTTCATGTTGGGTGTGTAGAAAGTGAAAAGTTCTTCAGTTAGTTTGCTTATAATAAATAATAATTAAGAGATCTTTGCATCCGGATCCTTATCCCCAAGTTATTAAAACTTTTACTTTAGAAATTATCTCATTGAAAGAGACAGACAGTGTCAAACTATCCATATAGCTCTCGAACGAAGATCTTAAGGCTTCAAGCTAACACTCATGAGGGAAAAAAATTAAACACCTCAGAATGGAAGTGTTAATTTATATATTTAACACTTCATTAAGTTGCATTGAGTTGCAAATTATGGTGAGAAGATAAGACGGATGTTTGACAATAAAAAGCCAATGATGTTACATATTTACGAAAAAAAGAACTAAATTAAGAATGGTTAAGATTTATGGGTCGCTTATTAAGAGGGAATCATTCAATTGCTAATTATCCGTGGTCAGTTTACTAACACAACAGTAAGATTTCCTATTTCATCAAGACTCTTGATAAAAGGACATTAGCCGATACCTTAAGGTCGAACAATTATAAAACCGCTGTTCGGACAAGTTTTTCCAGATTCAATTGGTCAGAAGAATATGCAAAATTCAGTATACATAGTTTTATATAAATTTGAACAAGTATAAGGTGAAGTACTAGTAAAGAATATACTGTTTTAATAAAAGTGATAGGCCTGGTGGTAATCACCCAATAAAAGTCTGACCATACACTGATTTTGCAAAAAGGAATTTCGCTTAACGAAATCCCCTATGAGAATGGTATGACTATACTTAGATCAAGAATGTAACCGGAAGTTACAATCCTTTAGAGCACAGCAGCGAAGCGGTTTTGCAAAGTTTTGACCTCAAGCAATCAGTTTGTGTTGCCGGTCAAATGACAGCAACCCGGAAACAGAATCCTACACGGAACACATTATACCATCGGATATTATAACGGAAGAAAAGATCAGATGGGCAATCCATTCCTTTTCTCCGTATAAATCCCCTGGCCTTGATAGCATCTTCCCAATGATGCTACAGAAAAGCGAAATCCAAATAATACCGCTCCTGAAAAACATATTCATTAACAGTTTAAAATGGGGATATGTTCCTTTATCATGGCGCAAAGTCAAAGTTGTTTTCATTCCGAAAGCTGGCAAGCCCAGTCATACAGAAGCAAAAGACATCGTTTATTCTTAAAACGTTTGAAAGACTGATAGACCTACATATTCGTGACACTCTGAAACTGGTTGATTTATTCCCAGCTCAACACGCCTACACAAAGGGGAAGAGTGTAGAAACGGCACTTCACAGCGTCCTTAGCACGATTGAGAAGACAATGAGCGACAAAGAATATACCCTTGCTGCGTTTCTTGATATTGAAGGAGCTTTCAATAACGTGAACAATAAAGCAGTAAAGGCAGCTCTAGTAGACAATAAAATCGATAATTCGATAATACGTTGGGTTATGTGCATGTTAAAGAACAGGCAAATTAACTCGGAACTGGCAGGGATACAGATGAGAATATCAACATCCAGAAGCACCCCACAGGGGGGAGTTCTCTCACCACTCCTTTGGGAGCTGGTTATGAACACAATTCTCATTAATCTAAAACACTGTGGAGTAAAGGTAGTAGCCTGCGCTGAAGATCTTGCGTTATTAGCGACAGGTAAATTTTTACCCACTATCAGCGAACAGATCGAATACGCCCTTTCTAAGGTTAGTAGATTGACTAGAAAGTGCGGCCTGGTGGTTAACCCGTCAAAAACAGAATTAGTCCTCTTTACAAATAAAAGGAAAATACCAAGCTTCAGAATACCTTCAATTGAAGGCACCCCGCTGAAGATTTCAGATCATGCAAAATATCTTGGTGTGATTCTAGATAGGAAATTAAACTGGAGTATTAACGCTAAGGAAAGAGCGAAAAAAGGAATGATAGCATTCTACTCCTGTAACAGAATCTTTGGGAAATCCTGGGGACCTAGCCCAAAAATTATCATGTGTGCATATTTAGCGATAATCAGACCAATACTAACCTATGGTAATTTGGTATGGTGGAATGCAATGGAAAAATGCACGAACCTCAAAACTCTGACAAAAGTACAGAGACTTGCGTGCATTGGAATTACGGGTGCATGAGATCCACACTAACTGCAGGGTTAGAGGCGATACTCAACCAGAAACTCCTAGACCTTTTCGTACAAGAATCCGCAGCATATAGCGCCTTAAGGCTAAGGCAGACTAATACCTGGAAAAACAGCACAATAGGACATGCTCAAATTCTTCAGAAATACTTGGGTGATAGCATCATTACAGATTATACAACACCCGAGTTTGACTTTTATAAACCATTCCAAACTGCCTTTCCAAGCAGAGAAGAATGGCTGAACAACCAACCCTACACTAGTGAATCAGCAATAGCAATCTATACTGATGGCTCCAAAATGGACACAGGTGTTGTTGCAGGCTTTTTATCAGAACCTCTTGAGCTAAACAACTCACTTAGGCTCCCAGATCATAGCAGTTTCTTTCAAGCGGAGGTCCTGGCAGTGACAACAGCTGCTAGACAGGTACCAATGATGGCGATACCACGGGCTAATATCACCTTTTACATTGACAGCCAAGCGGCAATAAAAGCGATTTCTGCCACTGTGATAAAATCGAAGCTTGTCTCCTGCTGCCGCGAAGAGCTTAAGGTTCTTGGCACGCAGCACAATATTAGACTCTGCTGGGTACCGGGACACAGCGGCATACCAGGTAATGAAAATGCCGATGAGTAGGCAAGACAGGGATCAGCGCTTGACGCTAGTAAAGCAGAGATGGTAAGTTTCCCACTCTGCAACATTAAACAGAAAATTTCAAACTTAATCCTAAAGAAATCCAATGAAAGGTGGAGTCTACTTGACACCTGTGATACCACTAGGAAATATGGCCTTGCTTTAACAAGCAGAGGACTGCCAAAATTATGCAACTTAGTAAGAAGTCCCTTCGCTATCTTACGAGCATAATCACCGGACATAATTTATTGAAATATCATAAATTTAAAATGAAACTATGTTAAGTACAAATGACCTATGCAGAGGATGTGATGATGAAGAGGTACATGAAGACACATCACACTTTCTCTGTCATTGCCCATCACTATGCCACCAGAGAAGGAAATGGCTTGGTAGCTACTTCTTTGACAATCTAGAAGATCTTTCTAATATTTCAGGAATTCACATATTGAACTTCGTCAATGCCTCAAAATGGCTAGACTGATTAATAGAATACATAGGTTTTATCAGGAAAGAGTGATTACACTCACGGGTAACACAATGGATCTACATTGATCTAAGTGTGACGATAGCGACATCAATTGTCAGCCCAACAACCTAACCTAACCTACTGTCTGTCTGCTCGATTATTATAGTCTTAAAATATACTGCCTCGGGTTCTGCCCTACACTTCTGTGAACCGCGGTGATGTTCTCGGCTGATCTTTCGTTCCTCTGAAGTACGAATATTGTATTTTATACTCTTCTCAAACTTAGCCACCAAACGTTGAAGAGTCGAATGTGAAGGTCTACGAAGCACATATGGACGTGCTGTTCAATCGTGTAACTTGCCATGGTGATTTGACATTAGTAACTGGATAATAAACTACAGATTTGACAGATGTCCCCAAAATAACATGACCGTCATAGGCCGTTTTTTTTTTCTTTATATCGACTATTGGCAATGGCTGAAGATGTCAATATCGTCAGCATACCCTAATATTTGGTTGATGATATCGTGCATACTCCCTATCAAAACATTAACTTCATATTTGAAGAGCTTTGCGGCCTAGTTGTTCATGTTTTTTCCAGCGACACTGGGTGGTGAAACTTCTTCTGCATTGGCTGGAAGTGAATTATCATCATTTATCAGTTGCTAGAAATGATCTACTATATCGCCTGTAATTCTGCTACAAGATTACCTTCACTGTTGCGAAGACCCTGCGTTCCGTTCTTAAAACCAGCAGACAATTGCTTTTTATAAAATTTCGAGGTGTTGTTTGGATCACTCTTGGAGCTAGAAAGTAGCGTATGCTCTCTTTTTATATGATCTTCTTCCGCCAAATTTACCAAAAAAAACCGTTTATTTTCTATGTAATTTAATTTATTCCTGTGTAAACTTTGTACATAATAGTTTCCTAAATATAAACATTTTTTGAAAACACACACTACATAATCGTAAAAATGTTAGCTTAAGTTAGTTTGATTTAGTTCTTAGTTGGGTTTTCTCTAAAGAAATTGAAAAATCCGGTTAAATAAGAATTAAATACTTCATGAGAAAATTAATTCGAGGGGCTTCATAATTGTTTACTACTACTGTAGAAGCGGGTACAGTCTATTGTGAGGTTTAAGAATTTTTTTGAACATAAATACTCGTATATATACACATGTATTTTTGAAACCTATAAAACTGGTTGTGAATGTCTGTTTCAAGAAAATTACTCTCATTTCACACATCAAATTGGATGCGTTTAACAAATCGATGCAATCTCAGAGATCTATACAATAATTATTACCATTTTCCACGAAGTTTTACTAGAGTATAAATAAACTCATATATCTACTTTTATTTTTTTTTTTCAGCAATTATCGAAGTCAATTACTCGATACTTAACAAGTTGAACGGATATTAATAAAAAAAATTGCCGCCAATTATTTTAAAATTATGTTTTAATCAGAAACTGTTCACATTGTATAAATTGAACCACGCTTGAAGTGGCATACGCAAGGAGCGGAGGGCTCAGAAGCAGTTGATTGCTTATTTTTATTATTTTCTCTTTTGGTTTCTGTTTTCTATACACTTACGAGTACTTGAAAATCTATTAATTGCGACTATTTCGTTTAAGGCTCTTCGATTATTGTACTTGTTTGTTTTGTCATAATTTCTAACTTCATTTCTTGCAATTTTCATTGAAATACATAATCTCATTGAAACATTCCAAGAGAAATTAGTAAAAATTTATGAAAACTGGCTGGGATGACCAATAATGAGGAGAAATTCTTACGTACTATGGCTTTATGAAAAAAGTTAAAAATTTAAAAGACTTAAATAGGATTTCATTAGCTTGCTAAGTTTCACTACGGTCTTGTATGTGAACCTCGGTCTTAGCAGAGAAAAACTTTTGGAAGAAAGCCTAAACCTAATGACTTACAACTCTTAAACATTTCTGTGTGTGTTAGCAGGAATAAAGGTGATCCACAGTTTTTTGGCGAGCCCAAACGGTTAAGATGAGAAGCACTTTTTATTGCAAAAGATGCTCTTGGAGAGTTTGCCACTTCCTGGCAAGAGGCAGTATACACCCCTGAAAATCCAGGCATTCTGCATTATAGTCAAATGCACTAAGCATAAAACCAAGTGGTATATAAATTACAATGCAAATTAGTTTAGTTAAACAATTAGCAGGCGATATGCATGATAATGCTTTCAACTCATTACACCATTACTTTGTTTTCTTTATCACTTCGGGAATATCACGGTTTTACAGCATTTTTGTGTATTAAGTCCCCACATGAAAAATAATTAGTCATTCTTTGCCCCCTTCGGGTAGGGGTTAAGAATTTACCCGAAGTAAGGCATGCTTGTCGTAAAAGGCGACTAAAATCCAACCTCCGTATACTGAGAACAACGTATACAAATTATGCAATGGAAAAAACAAAAAGATTGATTACCCCAGGTGGAAAGCCAGCTTCTCTGGCAAATCCATCCTCTTCGGAGGCAGGCTCTACGGATTCTGGGGAGAGCCATTTATTGCATTTAATAAATCCTTTCGCGAAAGCGCATAAGGTCACTCGATCACCTCCATCTGTATCGAGCGTTTCCGGTAGAAAGAGTCCACCGGTTGTGCCAAAAGGCACCAAAAGCGACTCAGCGAAAACAAACAGCTCTGAGCACGAAAATTGTGAATTGAAAAAGAAGCTTGATGAAATGATAAGACTCTACCAAGAGCTTAAAAAAGAAGTCGAAAGTCTTCGCGAAGAAAATACCATATTAAAAAGTTCGCAAAACTTCAAAATAAATGCTACTAGTCCAAAACGGCACGAATACGAAACCGATGAAGATGAACTAGCTCGGGAAACCGAAAGAAGACCCGGTAAAAAACGGAAAGCTCAACATTCGCCTGAGCTTCAAATACAGCGAAAACAGAAAAATAGTACAAGGAAAGATAAGTTCTCCGCGAATGAGAAATTCCCACCACCGATAAACATCGTTGGTCAAGCGGATTACAACAAAATTCTTCCAATACTAAGAGAAACAGCACAGGCAAATTTTAAAGCTACATCGACTCATAATAACACGTGGAAAATTAACGTGAATGATTCTGATTCATATAGAAAGCTATCAAAAAAACTCAGCGACGAAAAAATTGAATGGTACAGTTATTCAATTAAAGAAGAAAGACCTTTACGCGTCGTTGCTAGAGGACTTCATCCCTCTTGTTCGAAAGAAGACATCATTTCGGACCTAAAAACCAAAGGATTTATGATTCTTGAAGCGACAAATCTTTTAAAACGCGAAAAAACACAGTCGAAAGAAGTAGAAACCGCTTATATTAAACGCGCTCTTCCGCTTTTTATGCTAAGTTTCGACAAACATGAAAATGTAGACAATGTTTATAATATTAAAACCATAATGAATATTGTTGTAAAAATTGAACCTCTTCGGAAGAACAAACGACTTGTTCCTCAATGCAAGCGCTGTCAAGGTTTTAACCACACTGCAGCGTATTGTCAGAAAGACCCTGTTTGCGTAAAATGCGCGCAAAAACATATGACCGATCAATGCCGTCTTAAAAGAGAAGCTCCGGCTATATGCGCGAATTGTAAAGGTAATCATCCAGCAAATTACCGTGGCTCTGAGGTCGCTAAAGAAATTCTAAAGAGGCGCCAAGAATTTAACAAGAAAACTAAAAAAAATGCCTCAAAGATAAACGAAGATCCAAAAATAAAAACGAATACTAATACTCAAGCGACGAGTAAAACTGACAGGAAAGATAGTAAAGTTACTATACCCTTAGAAAACATAAAAATAACAAAGACGAACATAAAACCGAAAAAGACGTACGCTCAAGTCACAGCGCCTGAGAAACTTAAAATTAATAAACCTGACTCCGTTCAAAATGTGTTGTCCCTTATAATTGAACGGTTAGAAGAACAAGGGAGAATTAATACAATTATTTTTGAGAAACTGGACAAATTTGAGTCGGCGGCTCTTAAAACACCAAATTTATTGTAAACATGGATCAGTCGTCAGAAAAACTCAAAATAATAACATGGAACGCGAACGGACTTACTCCAAAAATTGAAGAACTAGAAACAGTTCTTCTTAATGAAAAAATAGATATTTGTTTGATCTCTGAAACTCATTTGAAAAAAGACTCGAATTTAAGTATCAAAGGTTATTCGGCTTACCACGCATGTCATCCATCCGAAAGAGCAAGAGGTGGTTCTTCCGTATTTATCAGAGAAAATATCAATCATTCGTTTGAGATGAATATCGAGCTCGATGCAATGCAAGTAACTTCCATTATTTTAAAAGTTAGACACGTTCTTTTTAACATTGCGTCTATTTACTGTCCTCCTCGGTCCAAGATAGACAAACAGGAGTTTAAAGAACTCTTCAATGCATTAGGCCCAACATTTATTATTGGCGGCGACTTCAATTCAAAACATACATTTTTGGGGATCACGATGCATCTCGACGAAGGGTAGACAACTCTACAAAGCGGGTACTGAATGTAACGTCGAATTTTTCTCTTCAGGAAAACCAACGTATTGGCCAACCGATTCAGCAAAAACTCCCGACCTTGTCGACTTTTTCATTGCAAGAGGAATTAACAGAAAATATGTGAAAGTAGATGATAACGTCGATTTTTCTACGGATCACTCGGCCGTAATCCTAACAATAAGCAGTAACGTAATCGAAAAAGAAAAACCCCTGTCTTTAACAAATAATAACACAAATTGGGACAAATTCAAAGAAGATTGCGAAAACAGTATTATACTGAACGTCTCCCTGCAAACTCCGTTTGAGTTAGAAGATGAAACCGACAAATTTATAAATATTATCCAAAAAGCAGCTTGGGATAATACACCGGTCTGTAGTAAAAAGTCAAGGCAATACGAAGAAAAAATTCCAGCAGATATAAAAGAATTGATTCGCGAAAAACGAAAAGCTCGAAAAACATGGCAGCACTCACGTGCTCCTCAGCATAAATGTGTAGTCAACTTTTTAACAAACAAAATCAAAAACTTGTTACGAGATTTTAAAAACAGAAAGAATTCTTCCTATCTTGAAAGCCTCACAGCAGACAAAAAAACGAATTATTCTCTTTGGAAGACGTTAAAAGGTATTAAAAAGCCTCAAAAAATGTCGGCACCGATTCGAAAAAATAATTCTGAATGGGCAAAAACTGATCAGGAAAAGGCGGATTTATTTGCTGAGTACCTCGAGGAAACGTTCAAACCATTCGATGGTCAAGAGTTTTCGACAAATGAAGGAGAGTTTCAACCAAGGCCGGACAGTTTATCTATAAGAAACATCACTTTGACTGAACTTGTCCAGGAAATAAAACGGCAGAAAAATAATAAAGCTCCTGGTTACGACCTTATTAACAGTCGTGTCCTCAAAGAGTTGCCTAAAAAAGCAATGGTTAAGCTTTTACAGCTCATTAACGCTGCTTTAAGACTTGCGTACGTACCTTCGCAGTGGAAAGTCGCCGAAGTTATAATGATCCCCAAACCGGGTAAGCCACCGAATGAGAAAAAATCGTACAGACCAATTTCTCTCTTGCCTACAACATCCAAAATATTTGAAAAATTGCTTCTTAAACGACTGTTACCATTCATTGCAGATAAACGTTTAATTCCCGAACACCAATTCGGTTTCCGGAAAAAACACTCGACAATCGATCAGGTTTTTCGGATAACTTGTGAAATTGAAAAAGCATTTGAAGAAAAGAAGATTTGCTCAACTGCATTTCTTGATGTTTCCCAAGCTTTCGACAAAGTCTGGCATGACGGGCTTAGATATAAATTAAAAGTCTTTCCAGAGCAAATATATAACCTTCTTGAATCGTACCTAGAAAATAGAATCTTTCGAGTTAAGCAAGGAACGGAGTATTCTGAGTTTAAGGAAATTAACGCTGGCGTGCCCCAGGGTAGCGTCCTTGGACCGATTCTATTTGTTCTCTATACTCGCGATATACCCCAAACAGAAGGTACAACTTTAGCCACTTTTGCAGATGATACAGCCGTACTCGCAATATCAGATTCAATAGAAACGGCGACCTCTAAGCTTCAAATGGCATTAAATAGCATTTCAGATTGGACAAGGAAATGGCGAATTGAACTTAACGAAGCGAAATCCACGCACATAAATTTTACGTATAAAAACGTAAACACCTTACCCATCTATATTAATTCCATGCAAATTCCATATACAAATGAAGCAAAGTATCTAGGTATGACTCTAGACGCGAAACTTAAATGGAAGGCTCATGTTAAAAAGAAACGCGATGAACTCGAAAATAAACTCCGCGAATTGACATGGCTTATTGGAAGATATTCCAATCTAAGCGTGTATAACAAGCTGCTTATTTATAAGCAAGTACTGAAACCAGTTTGGACGTACGGTATACAACTTTGGGGTTGTACCAACGAAAGAAATATACAAATTTTACAAACATACCAAAACAAAGTACTTAAGACAATAGTTAATGCTCCATGGTATGTAAGAAATAGCAACTTACATAGAGACTTAAATATAGAAAGTGTAGAAAACGAAATTAAAAAATTTGCCACAGAACTAAGATCACGACTTAGAGATCATAGAAACAACGAAATCCGACAATCGCTTAGCGAGACGAACGTTTTTCGGCGATTGCACCGAACAAGACCTCTTGATCTAGCGCAACAAAATTAATTTCTCCACTCGAACCTTGTGGAACTTTCAGGTCCTCCCGTTGGGGAGCTTCCTGACAAAATGCGAACGAAACTGCTGCCAAAACTACTTGTTAAGCTCGACTTAGTTGTAGTATCTCTACAGAAGATAAGGGAGGTGTTTTTTAGTCAGTAAAAATCTGACACTACTATAAGCATCGGGCTTATAGTGTCTTCCTGAAGATTTCTCACCTTCCTACGCAAAAAAAAAAAAAAAAAAAACAAAAAAAAAAAAAAAAAAAAAAAAAAATTCTTTGAAATTATTTGTTCTCAGTAGAAAATTTACCGATTAATCTTGATTTAGTTAGGCAATACGGAATGGACATAGAAAGGCAGATCCATCGATGATAAATGTGTACTATGTTTATATATAAAACTTAGGTTATACATATATACTCGTACAAAGGTACTATGTACTTCATTTATTGGGTCATTACTAACAGACATTTTTATGTTCCTCCTTTTGTTGGGGCAGCTGGATATGCATGGCGCTGGAAGGTTAACCTACTCTAATTAGAAATGCTGTTGGCTAAAATTCATTTTTCGTCGGGAAAATCCGAATACAAATATTGTTCAAAGTTCTTGTGGATACGAGTATAACATGGTTGGAGGTCTTCCCCAAACCATACAGTATGATGATGAAAAAGTGCATTTTGGTTTGATTTTATTATATACACCCGATTTCTTCCTTTACCTGCTCGATTTACTTATATCTATTAAAATACACTTGGACAGTAGTTTTGTTTTTTTTTTAAACGTAATCTTCATTGAAATTAAATTGCGTGACTAGCCTAATGGAGCACAATCTGAAGTTATTTGCGATCTGAAGGTTGCAGCCGGGGTTGAAAAAGCTTAAGTCACTTTTTACCTTAAGCTTGGCTTTAATTCAGAAGCTAGTGGGTGACTTATGAATTAAAAAAAATGTAATTCAGCAGCTGACTTATGAATTAAAAATAAGTTATACTACGTTTATATGGAGAATTGAATCGGAATTGAATCAGGATTTAGCTCCATGTATACCTGGATCGGATTGAAATAGGATTTCTCGATCCGATCCCACTAAACGAGCTGAATCGAATCGAAAATATGCTTGTATACCTGAATCGAGGAATCGAAGAATCGAGTGTGTGTACAAAACCATATTGTCATTTCGATCCCATTTCAATTCGATCTCTCGATCCAGTGCCGCCATATACCTGGATCGAAATCTCAATTCGGATTCGATTCGATTCCTTAATCTACTCTTGTAACCGGGGTACTAGTTGGTGACTTGTGAATTAAAAAAATTTAAATAATAAGCTTCTTAGTGACTTATAAATTAAAACAAAATATTCAGAACCTACTAAGTGACTTATGAATTAAAAAAAAAAATAATTCATAAGCTAATAGATAAATTCTGATTAAAAAATTATTAATTGGGAAATTTATAAGCTAGCATGATAATTTTATGATACACAAGAGCTTGAAATCTACTTTCCTTAATAATTAAAATATTATGTAGTCAAAACAAGCTTTAACCTTTCCAATCTACCAACTAGCTTATGAATAATTTTTTTTTAATTCATAAGTCACTTAGTAGGTTGTGAAATTTTTTTTTAATTCATAAGTCACTAATTTGCTCATGACTTAAATTTTTTTAATTCATAAGTCACTTAGTAGGTACATCTTTCCATGTCTCCATTTTAATAAACAGGCGTTCTACTCAAATTTGTCATAATTTTGTTTTGTTATCATTAGCCGGTAGACCTGGACCAGTATCGCGTAAGACCAAAATGATCGCTAAACTAATTGATTGCCATTTTGACAATCATTCTCTCTTTATCTTTCTTTATTGGTAAGATGAACACAGCTATAGTTCAAACGACAATCAATTAGTTAAGTGATCGCTTTTCTTACGCAATACGGGCCCTGCTTTCAAGAATTCAGCAGACAGTTTTTTGATAATTATTTAGAGATCTTCAGGATTATCACTCATCAGAAGCTTGAAAGATATTTCTTATTAACTTATATGCCAATGTTCTCTCAATTTAATT
The DNA here is from genome assembly GCA_911387755.1 of Chrysotoxum bicinctum. NCBI lineage: Eukaryota > Metazoa > Arthropoda > Insecta > Diptera > Syrphidae > Chrysotoxum > Chrysotoxum bicinctum. The sequence continues at coordinate 80,484,723 of OU426989.1, read as the reverse complement.
TCCTAAAACATTCTTCTAAAATGGCCGCAAAGAATGGTGGTGAGATTGAGTCTTCTTGTTGCGTTCTGCTTTGTAATTTAAATGGTTCTCCGAATATTTATTTTTATTCGGGCTGTAGAAGAATCTTAAACATTTTTGAAAATTCGTCACAACCGACCATTCACACCTTGGTTAAGAAGTGAATTCCACTTAAAGCTTTGATTCGCAGTGCCAAGTACATTTTCAAAGTAAATATATTATAAAATGAACTGGTAATTGGTATTCTCTACTTTTTTTAATAACCTGATTGACCACCTGAAAGGTGATCTATAATCGAAAAACCGGATCAGAATCCTGTTTGCTCCACTGGTTGATGTTGACCAAGCTCCAATTCAAGCCTTTTCAAGATGAATTTTACAAACATTTTGTAAATGTTTTAAATGAGAATAATTGGTCGAGGGAAATTAAATGCATATTATTAAATGAATATTTTTTTAATAAGGGCAGGTAGATGTTGAAATCCAAAAAAATTAGCAAAGTGTGAGGTATTAACAAAATACTTTTTTTTTTATTTCAAAGGTCCATGTATAATATTAGGTATGGAAAATAACATCATTCCAATGCCCCCCTCGGCTTCTTACGGTGGTACGGATCCGAGTAGTCCAATTAACAATTACTCTTCCGCACATATCCGGTTAAATCTGAGCTATGGCCTGTGTTATGTTCACCTTAAGGGCATCGGCAAAATAGTTCATGCAGGATGTCAATCGTAGCGTCAATTGGAGGCACGTAGCACCATCCTGCTGTAACCCCAAGTCGTTTAGGTCCATATGGTTCAATGTGGGCCATATCAAATTGGTTATCATCATTCTGTAGCACTCGTCATTGAAGGTGACCGCCTCACCAAAGCTGATTTAAAAAAAGTACGAACCAATGACGCTGCCGCCACTTTTTGAGGATGTATTGTCACCTGGTGAACCTGAGGGGGTTGGGTACGAAATCCCGCATCACAAAATCACGATTCACAAAATCCCGCATCACAAAATCCCGATTCACAAAATCCCGAATCACGAAATCCTGAATCACGAAATCCCGCCGTTTCAATACTAAACTGACAGCACAGTATGGATTTTCATTTCCATAGTAATGGCGAATCAATGAGAAGCAACGAGAACGAAGCTCCCTGCTATTGCACTGGAATATTCAAAACGATGAAGACCACTCTGATTTCGTTAATTTTTAACGAGCTCTCTGATTGGATTACAGCTGAAGACAAGTCCAAAAAAGCATGAGTATGAAGTATTGAAAGTATCTTGAGTCAAAAAATTACAAAAAAAAAATCATGTGATACATCACTCCCTACATCAACGAATATGCAATTTTTAACTCGCTAAGATGCCTAGTTTATCCAGAAATCACGTTTGAAAATGTTAACTTTGGGGGGTCTATGAAGCTTCGTTTAGCCGCAAATCGCGTTTAAAGATCAAAATTAGTTTTTCGTTTTATGCGATACGTGGATTGAAGGTGGCACTCTCTAGAGCACGAATATGTATTTTTTAATTCTCTAAGATGCTTGGTTTAGCCACAAATCACATTAAAAAAAAAACTGTTTTGCCAAGAAATATTTTTGAAAAAAATATGTTCAGAAAAAAATGTATGAAAAATCAAAATTTCTTCAAAAACAAATTGTGGAAAAAAAAATTGTTGAAAAAAAGTTTGTTAAAAAAATATTTTTGACAAAATGTCCAAAAATATTTTTGGCAAAAGTCCAAAAATATTTTGGTCAAATGTCCAAAAATAATTGGCTAAACCATTGAAAATCACCTTACCTCTCTAAAGATGAAGGAGGCTTACCTCCTCGGAGTTCTAACAAGAACTGAATTATTCCCGAACCAACAGTTCCTTAAATACTTTCTATTTGTTCAAAAATAAATCAAAATAAAATATTTCATTAATAGTACTAAAATAGTAGATATTAAAAATCCCGCCAAATATTTCCAAAAATATCTGTCAGCGGGATTTTTATTTTTATTTTCGGCGGGATTTCGTGATTCGGGATTTTGTGCGGCGAGATTTCTTTACTCTCCCACCTCAGGTAAGTTGGCATCCTATGCAGCAATTCTGGTTGTTAACACAGCCATTGATCCAAAAATACAAAAATGAGCCTTCAACAGAATGCATATCTATGGTTATAAACTTTGATTAGTTCCTCGTTGATGAATTGGATCTTGTACGAGTGTAAGCTCAAGTTCCAATGCAAACTTCGCCAAGTTGAAGTCTGCGCGAAATTTCATGAACAAGAGTCAAGCCATATGAAACAGTTTAATTTCTTTAAAAGTACTAAAATACAACACTAAACAATTTGTATGGCAGATACTGATATTTTTGGTTCTAAAAAAAGAAAAAAAATGTTGGGAACAAATTTAAAAAATCTATCTCCCAAGTTTTAAGAAAATCGACCCAGCCGTTCAGGTTAAAGTCAAACAGACAGATAGAATAGCGAGGCCAGTTTTTCTTTTACCTCTCTCTATCATAGTAGTGTCAATTCTAATCAAAATCTCGAGTTGTTTTTTACTTGCGACTTATACATACATAATGTAGGTACTATAAGGCAAGTTATGCATTCGTAAAAAAATCGAACTCGAGATTTTGATCAAAGTTGACATTACGATGATAGCGAAGACTAAAAAAAGTGGGTCTCGCAATTCTGTCTGTCTGTGGTTTGACTACAGCCTAAACGGCTTGTCCGATTTTCTTCAAAGTTGGTAGATATCATTTGTAATTTTTCCCCCCCCGCACGTTTTTTTCATTTTTTTAAGACTAAAAATAACGGTACCTGCCATACGGATTTTTTTTCGAAATTTTGTAAATTTTTTTTTTCTCAAAATCTGTTCGACAGATTTAAAAACTAAAAACACAAAAAAAATACATTTAGTTAAAGCTAGGTATTGCTTGAAAAATTTTTTCCGAAAAATGGTTATTGAGGGTACCCCCCATGGAACCATTTTTTTTGTTTTTGATTTTCTCAAAAACGGTACAACCGATTTTGATAATTTTTATTTTTGCTAAGGCTCCCCAAAAACTTAAATAGAATTGTGTATTCAAATTTTCAAAACATTTTTTTTTGGATTTTAAAAATAAAACTTCAAATTTTTTTTTTCAAAGCTCAATATTTCCATAACCCTATGCTAGATTTTTTTTAAACTTGATAAATAAAAGTTTCCCAATATAATTTACAAGATGTGAGAAAAAAAAATTTATTTTACCTAAAAATAAAAGTATCCACCATACAAATGTTAAAAAGTTTAAAAAAATGGTTTTCAAAAATCGTATTTTTCTCGAAAACGGCGCGCGCCTAGAATTTTGATAACAATTTTTTTCTTTCAATTAATTTTTATGATCTTTAATTTAATACAAAAAAAATGAAATTAAGATATTACAGCTTGTACCTACCATAGAACGATTTTTTCGAATTTTGAATTTCTCATTATCGACATAACGGATCGTAATGAAATTTTGTATAGAGAAGCTTTGAAAAAGTCTAAAAAACATTGCATTTCAAAACTTTAAAATAAATATTTTTTGAATTTTTGAAAAAAAATTATTTTTTTTTGAAAATTCGATATCTCCGAAACGGCTCAATATTTTTTTTTTGTAAATTTAATTTTTATTCGAACAATAATAAAAACTTCAAATTGGCGTACCAAAAGTTTTTCTTAAAAACCTTTTAAAAAGTTTGTACATATATAAAAGCTTTTGGGGAGAGTACGATAACTTGGCTGCCAAGATTTGATGACGGATTTTTGTAGAGGGGTCAAAAATAAGCACTTTTTACTATGGGAAGGGGGTCTATCTTCCCCCGTTTAGGAGATAGGGGCACTTTTAGAAAAAGAACTGATAGATACATTAAACACATATAAGCTAATTTACAATTTCATTTCACAATTTTGAAAACAATCGGTCTAAACTTTTTTTTCACGTTTTTTTTAATCAAAATTTGGACTTTAAATGCGAATTTCTCGAAAACCATTGACATGTGTAATTTAATTTAAATACAGGATTATAGAACAATCTTCTGGCTTTCAAACGCAGTATAGCAATTTATTGTAAGTGTTGCCGTTGTTTTTTAATATTTTTTTTTAATTTAAACCATTTTTTCTAAAAGTGCACCTACCTCCTAAACGGGGGGAGATAGACCCCCCCTCCCATAGTAAAAAGTGCTTGGTTTTGACCCCTCTACAAAAATCCGTGATCAAATCTTGGCAGCCAAGTTATCGTACTCGTGCCAAGCTTTTTTAAGAAACCACAACAACGCCTTATGATTTTTACTTGCGATATAGGTACTATAGGGCAAGTTCTGCATTTGGAAAAAAAATCGAACTCGAGATTTTGATCAAAGTTGACATTACGATGATAGCGAAGACGAAAAAAGTGGGTCCGACAATTCCATCTGTCTGTCTGTATGTCTGTATGTCTGTACCTCGAACTACAGCCTAAACTACCGGAGGTATTTTCTTCAAACTGGGTAGTTAAGGGTCTTCGGTGATTCCCTAGAGGAAAAATTGAAATTTTTTTTTTAGCTCCAAAACTAAGGGTACCCCCCATACACCCGTAATGCAAAATCTTATTTATCTCGAAAACGGCTCTAACGATTTTGATAAAAAAAATTAAGTGTGATATTATGGACATGGACTACATTTTAGTGAAAAACAAATTTGGGGGGAAATGTTATTAGGGGTACCTGTCATAGAACGGTTTTTTTTGATTTTCGAATTTCTCACCAACGGCTCTAACGATTTTAACCAAAATTTTTATGCAGGAGCTGCTTTGCATTTAAAAAAATATAAACTAAAAATTTTTTCGAAAAAATAGTTTTTGGATTTTTAAAAAAATAATACAAATTTTTTTTTGAAAATTCAATATCTTGAAAACCGATACACGATTAAATTTTTAAATTACGTTTTAAAATGTATTTTATTAAATACTAACAATTTGCATATCAATTTTTTTTATACAAATTTTAAGGAAAATTTAGTACACAAAAAACATGTTTCAGTGTGTTTGTATGTCTGTACCTCTCACTACAGCCTAAACCACTGGACCTATTTCTTTCAATCTCGGTAGTTAAGAGTCTTCGGTGATTCCCTAGAGGAGAAATTGAAATTTTTTTTTTTAGCTCCAAAACTAAGGGTACCCCCCATACACCCGTAATGCGAAATCTTATTTATCTCGAAAACGGCTCTAACGATTTTGATAAAAAAAATTAAGTGTGATATTATGGACATGGACTACATTTTGGTCAAAAAAAATTTTGGGGCAAAATGTTATTAGGGGTACCTGCCATAGACCCGTTTTTTTGATTTTCGACTTTCTCATTAAGGGCTCTAAGGATTTTAACCCAACATTTTTAGCAGGAGTCCCCTTAAGTTTAAAATAATATTGTATATAAAAATATTCGAAAAAATATTTATTGGGTTTTTAAAAAAAAAAAAAAATTTAAATCAATATCTTCAAAACCTATAAACGATTATTTTTTAAAATTGTTTCCTAAAACCAATATTATTAAATACTTAAAATTCGCATCCCACATTTTTTTCTTGAAAAATTTTAGAGAAATTTCTTATATAAAAAATTTATTTAATAATAAAACGATTTTTTAAGGTTTATTTGCATAAATTCATACTTTTCCGGAAACCAGACGGCAATTTTATGCATTTGAACATTATTATCTCATTAAATCCATGTTTTATATTTATATGTATCTTAAATTCCAAAGTACTTTTACATAAGAGCAAGTTCGTGCGATCCAGTCGTGCATTTTATTGTTCTTGCATAAATTCATATTTGCATAGCATTCTGTTTTTGTCTCTTACTACTAAAAAATCTAAAACATTAATTTTATCCTTATGAAGAGTTTTCTGTAATAACATTCGTTTTTAAAATTCCTCGTCTATTACATAGGAGCAAGTTCGTGCGACCCAGTCATGCATTTTATTGTTTACGAATGCATTAGCTTCCCATAATAGTGCGTACGTACATTGTACATATACAGGGTGATTTGCATAAGGTGTGACAAAAAGCTGGGGCGTGTAGGTTGGACTTAGACAAGAAAAAAATCGTATGGGAGGGGGGGGGGGTCTATTTCCCCCCGTTTAGGCGGGAGGGGCGATTTAAGAAAAAAATCACTTAAAACAGAAAAAAATTATTAAAAAATAACGGTGATACCTACAGAGTAATGCTATAGCATTTTGAAAAGCCAGAAATACATTCTTTAAATTTGTTTTTAAATAAAGTTGTTCGAGTGAATAGTTTTTGAAAAATTAATTTTCAAAATCAAAATTTTGAAAAAAAAATGAAAATTTTTTTTTTAAACAATTTTTTTTCAAAATTTTACGTAATTAAGTATTATTTTTTTATTCAATATTCAATGCTCTTATTAATTTTTGATCAAACACAAGAAACCGGATGTCAAAATGTTTTGTGGTTTTTGAGAAAATCAAAAATAACAAAAACTACTTTTGTTCTCAGAAAAGCCTTTTATTTTAGTTTTTTCGTTTTTGGATTCTTAGGTGAATTTACGATTGAAAGGATTAACTTTCTTTTTACTATATTTTTAATTATCGTCTTATAAGCATACAATAATGTGACAAACTACTGGATTAACCATATTTCACACATTTTTTCATTGAGAACACCTGCGTGAGAGCATTGGTTTAAAATTGACCTGCCACTTTTTTATTATGGTGGGGTCGGCTTGGCTTAGTGCATTTCCGAAAGAAAGGATTAACTTTTTTTGTACAATTTTTTTATTATCAGTCTTATTAGCATCCAATAAAGTGACAAAGTACTGGATTAACACATTTTTTCATTGAGAACACCTGCGTGAGAGCATTGGATAATATTGACCTGCGAATGTTTTTTAAATAATTTAACGTTACACGCCCTAACTAGTGACTTCGAACTATGTGTACGAAGTGGAAATAGAATCTTTGGAACAACTGAAACAACGGATTGAAGTGGCTGGAGTCAAATTACAGGAAAATTTATCAAGTATAAATTTATGTGCAGCAATAAGAAGGCGCTATAATCTTTGCCTTCTACAAAATGGGGATCATATCGAAAATTTTTTGTAATAAGCTTTATTTAAAAAATAGTTAAAAATTTAAATAAACAGTAATTATGTATTTAATCTAAATATGCATGTATTTCTTATTTTAATTGATTTCAAGATTCAGGAACATTTTTGTTCTTATTTCGCAATTGCATTTTTCTGTCACTAGTTAGGGCGTGTAACGTTGCATTATTTAAAAAAACATTCGCAGGTCAATATTAATCCAATGCTCTCACGCAGGTGTTCTCAATGAAAAAATGTGTTATTGTATGCTTATAAGACTGATAATAAAAAAAATTTACAAAAAAAGTTAATCCTTTCTTTCGGAAATGCACTAAGCCAAGCCGACCCCACCATAATAAAAAAGTGGCAGGTCAATTTTAAATCAATGCTCTCACGCAGGTGTTCTCAATGAAAAAATGTGTGAAATATGGTTAATCCAGTAGTTTGTCACATTATTGTATGCTTATAAGACGATAATTAAAAATATAGTAAAAAGAAAGTTAATCCTTTCAATCGTAAATTCACCTAAGAATCCAAAAACGAAAAAACTAAAATAAAAGGCTTTTCTGAGAACAAAAGTAGTTTTTGTTATTTTTGATTTTCTCAAAAACCACAAAACATTTTGACATCCGGTTTCTTGTGTTTGATAAAAAATAATAAGAGCATTGAATATTGAATAAAAAAATAATACTTAATTACGTAAAATTTTGAAAAAAAATTGTTTAAAAAAAAAATTTTCATTTTGTTTTCAAAATTTTGATTTTGAAAATTAATTTTTCAAAAACTATTCACTCGAACAACTTTATTTAAAAACAAATTTAAAGAATGTATTTCTGGCTTTTCAAAATGCTATAGCATTACTCTGTAGGTATCACCGTTATTTTTTAATAATTTTTTTTCTGTTTTAAGTGATTTTTTTCTTAAATTGCCTCTCCCGCCTAAACGGGGGGAAATAGACCCCCCCTCCCATACGATTTTTTTCTTGTCTAAGTCCAACCTACACGCCCTAGCTTTTTGTCACACCTTATGCAAATCACCCTGTATACATATATACATTATGTACATTAAGCGCAAGTAAAAACTATCGAAATTTGGGAATTAATGCCAAATGTATTCGGGATTTTTCGCATTTGGGATTCTGGCATTCGGAATGCGGCATTTGGGATTGGGATTCTAATTTTTTCTTATTCGGGATTCCGGTATGTGTGAAAGAATGATAATTTAATTCCCATTCCCAATAAAAGAACACTTACACTTTTTTTCTACGACGCACAGTGGACCAACACCATACAACTGGACGTAAAAGAACCAGTGATATATGTAAATTGCAATAGTTTTTTTTCTTATCTACAACGAATAACTGTTAAGTCCGAAAACATGTTTTCTTATTCAAACCAATCTAGCGAAGAATAAGAGACTTTCAATCTCGAAAGTGCAATTAATATATTGTGATTTTAGCCATTTTAGTATTTAACAAAAACTATTGTTAAAATTATAATTTCAAGCGCAGTTTCGTATAAAAAATGGCAATAGCTCTACATCTACATTTGTCGAAAATGAAAACCATAAGTTCATCAGTTTATTATGGTTCAGATTATTATTATGATTCTAAAAAACGCAAGGATCAGTTTCTTTTAAAATATAAAGATTGGCTTGATGAGCTCGAACAGTTTAAAGAATTTTGTAATATATTAGGAACTGAAAAACGTATTGAAGCAGAAGTGTTAAAAGATGTCATACTTGTTTAAGACTCTCCTGAAAAATCAAGAGTATTCAAGATTAAAGATCTCAGCTAAGGGTCACTTGGACAGCTTAAATCTTGATTTCTATTAATCGGATCGTTATGATTAAGGTGTTTAAGTTTAGGGAAAATGACAGAGCGCCATTTTCTGTGTGTTTAATAAAGAATTTAAAGTCGTTAACCATGACATAAAATAGGAAAATTCGATATTTTTAACCCCTCCTCCACACTTATGGCGACAAAACAAATCTGCCATACTTTTGAATTCGATATCATGACGCATGCATCTAGAAACGCTTGTACTCAAATTTTGGCTAAAACCTCCAAACCAAAAATTTGCAGTCGACTCTTTACACTTTGAAAACAATCATAGAATTAGATTATTATTTATTTATAAATTATTTTATTATTCGTCACTTTTCATTAAATTTATATCATATTATACCTTCTTTTTCTTTGTTATTAAAATGTTTCGACAAATTTCAACAGATTTTTATTTTCAAATAAAAACCAAATTTAATGTAAAATTAAGAGAGTTTTGTACATAAATCATCATTTGAGAGTGAATAGATATTTTTGAAATTTTCACTTCTATAGAGTCGATCAACGACGTTTCGAGGTATTGGCTAAAATGTATTTTTTGCAATGACGGTTTAAGCACAACACTGACGGCCAAGCCATTTCTTTTTTTTATAATTTTTGGAGACATCCCATCTACCGATTCCAATCATCAAATTATAAGAGGTTTCCCTGTATTAACAAATATTGAAGATTCTACACATTACTTCAAGGTGTCCAAAATTTAAATTTTAAATTTAGAGTCGTGGAATTCTACTCGTTTTTTTTGTTAGGTTACATGTTTTAAAGCTATTAATTGCTCATACTTTTTACTTGCGACTTATACATAGGTACTATAAGGCAAGTTATGCATTCAGAAAAAAATCGAACTTGAGATTTTGATCAAAGTTGACATTACGATGATAGCGAAGATTAAAAAAGTGCAAAAAGCAATTCTGTCTGTCTGTTCGACTACAGCTAAACGGCTCTTTCGATTTTTTTTAAACTTGGTAGATATGGGTTTTATTTTTTTTCCCTCCGGATGTTTTTTGATTTGATTTTTTAAGACCAAAAATAACGGTACCTGCCATACGATTTTTTTTCGAAATTTTATAAATATTTTTTTTCTCAAAAACTGTCCAACAGATTTAAAAACAAAAAAGAGGCTGGGTGCGACCCACACTGATAACTTCCCATTGTGGTAAGAAAACCTTGAGTAGAATTTTACATCTTTTTCATGGACAAAAAGATAAAAACATATTGTGACGTTTTCTTCAATTTTACCATAGCTATTAATGGAATTTGAATATGTGGGACTTGGGTACAACTGAACAACCTTATTCATATACGTATGCACAGTACATGCATTCTTCTAAAAACTAAGTTGATAATAAAATTATAAAATTATGTATTATATTAGAAATTACTTTATTATTTCGGTTCCAAACATTTTAATTGAAAAAAAAATAAAAACGAAATATTCAAATATAAAAGATATGGTTTGGTTATTGATGGAAGGGTACTTACAAAATATATCCGCTCTAAAACTAGATATATGTCAAATGTAAACCATTTGTTGGAAATTGTATTATGTATAAAATTAAATAAGGACAAAGTCAATACGAGTATCATTGCTCGTTCTCAAGATATTGTAGTCGAAAAACAAATATTACCACTTTTTAGTAGATTTTTTTTATATTTTTGTTAAAACTGTCAATTCGATACTTGTCAAAATTTAACCACATGTAAATAATTGTATTATGTCGAAACCTTCCCGTAAGAATGTACTAAGCGACACTTTTTTCGAAAATTACTTTTTGATGAGGAAATATACTATATGTTAAGGGCCACGTTTTGTCCTGGGTTTCACCAACCTATTATGCATGAAAAGGAAACTAGAATACAAATAAAAAAAATTAACAACTGCCATGGTTTCTCATTAAAATAATGTTGCCCCCTGAAATTTGTATTATCCGCCAAAAAAAGGGAAGGGTACGAAATGTCGACAAAAAAAATGTCGACTGGACAAATATAAATTTCATCGACTGTTAAAATGTCGACTGAAGTTTGATCGACAAAAAAAAAAGTCGACAGTTTAAAATCTCGACTATTAAAATGTCGACTGAAAACTTGTCGGTGAAAATGTCGACTTTTATCCAAAATTGATTTAAATAAAACAAGAATGCTCTCTTTTAATATGTTAACTAAATTTTATTATTAATTCAATTTTATAAATTAAAAAAAACGGGAGCGTATCGATTCTTTAAATGCTAAAGAAACTTTGCATACACCCAACCTCGCACCTACCCCAAATCCTATAGTGTGCCCAAGCAGGGGGCAGGATGCCCCCCCTTACATAGCTCACTGCTTACGCGTCGACATTTTTCGAGTCCACATTTTTAAAATCGAATTTTTGATAGTCGACATTTTGATCAGTCGACATTTTTATCAATCGACTTTTCGAAAATCGACATTTTGAAGATCGATTTTTTTAAATCGACATTTTAAAAATCGGTTAATCGTACCCAACCCCTAAAAAAATTATGCTAAGCGACATTAATAAAGATCTCATTGTCGTGAGCAACAAAAACTTTTGTTAGATGTCACTTAGTTTAACCAAAATTGTCTCTTAGCACACTATGATTCAACTAGAACTTTCTTCGTTTTTTTCGTTTCCTTCACAATTTTAGAAATGTCGCTTAGTATACATTCTTACGGGAAGGTATCGATGTATAAAACAACATACTTTAGAAGGCACTATCGGTGTTCATTCCCCAGAAATTCGACTTGAAATACAATTTTAACTAGTTTTCACTAGAATTTTTAATAGTTTTTTTATTAAAAAAAAAAACTATTAATTCAATATTTGTCAACATTTTACCAATTGTACAAAATTATACTATGTATAAAATAAACTAAGTTAGAAGTCATTATCATTACTAGTTCTCGAGAAATTTGAGTCGAAAAACAATTTTTACCAATTTTCAATAGAATTTTATATGGTTTTTTATTTTTTGTAAAAAAAACTGTAAACTGATTTTTTTTTGAAATTTTCACCAGTTGTCAAACACATTATTTTTCGTAAAATAAAATTATTTTGAGTTTCAAATTGTTTTCCGTTCTTAGAATATCTGGGTTATGAAATTTGTTTTTTCAGTTTTTTTTTATTTAAAAAAATAACGGTATGTTCATTTTTTTCCAAATTCATACCAAATCTGTATGACCTTATAATGAGTACATTGAATTTTATTTGAAATCAATAGCGTTATTTTTTCGTGAGATATTTGAAACTAACCAAAATTTTTACTTTTTTTTTAAACCGTTATAGTGAAAAAACTACTCACTGAATTTTAATAAACGCCCTTTCAGCCTCTTTAGAAGTTATTATCTATTAAACAAAATTTATTTGAAGTCGATATCTTTACTCGTTCTTGAGATATCGACGACGAAAAATGGTACAAGAACGTACGAACGTACGAACGTACGAACGTACGTACACACACACACACAGACATCTCTCTAAAAATGATTGATATAGCCTCTAGGGACCTTGAAACGTCGAGAAATGTCAAAAATTCCAATTTGACAAATCGAACCGATTACAATAACTCCCTATGGGAAGTTAAAAAATGGTTCCAAGGGGGGTACCAAAAATAACAATTTTTTGAAATTTTTTTTTCATTCATTACCTAGGTTCAACTAAATGAAATTTCATGTATTTTTAACTTCCCATAGGGAGTTATTGTAATCGGTCCGATTTGTCAAATTGGAATTTTTGACATTTCTCGACGTTTCAAGGTCCCTAGAGGCTATATCAATCATTTTTAGAGAGATGTCTGTGTGTGTGTGTGTACGTACGTTCGTACGTTCGTACGTTCGTACGTTCTTGTACCATTTTTCGTCGTCGATATCTCAAGAACGAGTAAAGATATCGACTTCAAATAAATTTTGTTTAATAGATAATAACTTCTAAAGAGGCTGAAAGGGCGTTTATTAAAATTCAGTGAGTAGTTTTTTCACTATAACGGTTTAAAAAAAAAGTAAAAATTTTGGTTAGTTTCAAATATCTCACGAAAAAATAACGCTATTGATTTCAAATAAAATTCAATGTACTCATTATAAGGTCATACAGATTTGGTATGAATTTGGAAAAAAATGAACATACCGTTATTTTTTTAAATAAAAAAAAACTGAAAAAACAAATTTCATAACCCAGATATTCTAAGAACGGAAAACAATTTGAAACTCAAAATAATTTTATTTTACGAAAAATAATGTGTTTGACAACTGGTGAAAATTTCAAAAAAAAATCAGTTTACAGTTTTTTTTACAAAAAATAAAAAACCATATAAAATTCTATTGAAAATTGGTAAAAATTGTTTTTCGACTCAAATTTCTCGAGAACTAGTAATGATAATGACTTCTAACTTAGTTTATTTTATACATAGTATAATTTTGTACAATTGGTAAAATGTTGACAAATATTGAATTAATAGTTTTTTTTTTTAATAAAAAAACTATTAAAAATTCTAGTGAAAACTAGTTAAAATTGTATTTCAAGTCGAATTTCTGGGGAATGAACACCGATAGTGCCTTCTAAAGTATGTTGTTTTATACATCGATACCTTCCCGTAAGAATGTATACTAAGCGACATTTCTAAAATTGTGAAGGAAACGAAAAAAACGAAGAAAGTTCTAGTTGAATCATAGTGTGCTAAGAGACAATTTTGGTTAAACTAAGTGACATCTAACAAAAGTTTTTGTTGCTCACGACAATGAGATCTTTATTAATGTCGCTTAGCATAATTTTTTTAGGGGTTGGGTACGATTAACCGATTTTTAAAATGTCGATTTAAAAAAATCGATCTTCAAAATGTCGATTTTCGAAAAGTCGATTGATAAAAATGTCGACTGATCAAAATGTCGACTATCAAAAATTCGATTTTAAAAATGTGGACTCGAAAAATGTCGACGCGTAAGCAGTGAGCTATGTAAGGGGGGGCATCCTGCCCCCTGCTTGGGCACACTATAGGATTTGGGGTAGGTGCGAGGTTGGGTGTATGCAAAGTTTCTTTAGCATTTAAAGAATCGATACGCTCCCGTTTTTTTTTAATTTATAAAATTGAATTAATAATAAAATTTAGTTAACATATTAAAAGAGAGCATTCTTGTTTTATTTAAATCAATTTTGGATAAAAGTCGACATTTTCACCGACAAGTTTTCAGTCGACATTTTAATAGTCGAGATTTTAAACTGTCGACTTTTTTTTTTGTCGATCAAACTTCAGTCGACATTTTAACAGTCGATGAAATTTATATTTGTCCAGTCGACATTTTTTTTGTCGACATTTCGTACCCTTCCCTTTTTTTGGCGGATAATACAAATTTCAGGGGGCAACATTATTTTAATGAGAAACCATGGCAGTTGTTAATTTTTTTTATTTGTACTCTAGTTTCCTTTTCATGCATAATAGGTTGGTGAAACCCAGGACAAAACGTGGCCCTTAACATATAGTATATTTCCTCATCAAAAAGTAATTTTCGAAAAAAGTGTCGCTTAGTACATTCTTACGGGAAGGTTTCGACATAATACAATTATTTACATGTGGTTAAATTTTGACAAGTATCGAATTGACAGTTTTAACAAAAATATAAAAAAAAATCTACTAAAAAGTGGTAATATTTGTTTTTCGACTAGAATATCTTGAGAACGAGCAATGATATTGACTTTGCAATTATTTAATTTTATTCATAATAAAATTTCTAACAAATGGTTTATATTTGCCATATATCTAGTTTTAGAGCGGATATATTTTGTAAGTACCCTTCCATCAATAACCAAACCATATCTTTTATATTTGAATATTTCGTTTTTAAATTTTTTTCAATTAAAATGTTTGGAACCGAAATAATAAAGTAATTTCTAATATAATACATAATTTTATAATTTTATTATCAACTTAGTTTTTAGAAGAATGTATGTACTGTACATACGTATATGAATAAGGTTGTTCAGTTGTCCCCAAGTCCCACATATTCAAATTCCATTAATAGCTATGGTAAAATTGAAGAAAACGTCACAATATGTTTTTATCTAAATATAAAGTTTTCAAGACCACAAATGGGAAGTTATCAGTGTGGGTCGCACCCAGCCTCTTTTTTTGTTTTTGATTTTCTCAAAAACGGTACAACCGATTTTAATCATTTTTTTATGTTAAGGCTCCCCAGCAGTTTCAATATTATATTGTGTGCTCAAATTTTCAAAAAATTTTTTTTTTGGATTTTTTTTTGAAAACTCGATATTTCGAAAACCCCATGCTCGATTTTTTTAAAAGTTGATAAATAAAAGTTTCTTAAAATAATCTACAAGATATGAGAAAAAAAAATTATTTTACCTAAAAATAACGGTACCCTCCATACAAATGTTAAAAAATGGTTTTCGAAAATCGTATTTTCTCGAAAACGGTTCCGAGAATTTTGCTTAAATTTTTAGTCTTTCGATTAATTTTTAAGATCTATAATTTACTGCAAAAAATATTGAAAACAAGACATTACTGACTGTACCTACCATAGAACGATTTCTTAAAATTTTGACTTTCTCATTATCGACAGAACGGATTTTAATGAAATTTTTTATAGAGATGCTTCCAAAAACTTTAAGAAACATTGCATTTCAAAATCTTAAAAATAAAAATTTTTTGAATTTTTGAAAAAAAAAAATCATTTTTTTTGGAAAATTCGATATCTCAAAAATGCGTCAATATTTTTTTTGGAAATTTAATTTTCATTCCTACAATAATAAAAACCTAGAGTTGACGTACCAAGTTTTTTTTTTATAAATATTTTAAAAATTTTATATATAAAACCTTATTTTATTAAGAAACCACTAAACGACTTATAATTTTTGTTCTTGCATAAATTCATATTTGCATAGCATTCTATTTTTGTCTCTTACTACTAAAAGAATTTAAAAAATTATGAATATTTTATTCTTATGAACAGTTTTTTCTAATAACATTCGTTTTTAAAATTCCTAGTCTATTACATAGGAGCAAGTTCGTGCGACCCAGTCGTGCATTTTATTTTTTATCTTTCCCATTTCTGCTACACCCTGTGTGCCGAATTTTGTTTTTTTTTTTACGAAAAAGAGTACCACACTTTTATTAAAAAATCGCTTCTCATCTTGCAAACAATCGCTCGCAATCGCATGCATTATGTATGTTCCTCACATACACGACTCCGTGAGACTTGTTCTTATGTCAGCTTTCGAGATTCAAATGTATCACCATCTCAGTATTTAAAAAGTGGATGCCAAACTACATGAAAATATAAAGATTTATTTTCTTGCAATTTTTCGTTTCTTCATGGTGTACCTAATTGGAATCTCTGCACAGTCAGCCAAGCTCTATTCTCAATTGTGTTATATAAATTATATAATGTTTAGAAACTTCCTTATGTTGTACGAGAATTGAATTGAATGCTTTGAGAATTATTGTTAAAAAGTATAAAAAAAATTTAGATACAATACAATAAACGTTTTATATCAATTTAATTCAGTAAAATTCGAGTAGGTTCTACTCGCACTCCCGAGAGAATCCGAAGCTCGCAAGTTAAAGCAGACAGTCACAGTCAGTCAGTCTTCTGTACTAAGAAAAGAACTTCAAGAACTGTGCAGTCGGTCGTTGGTTTGGTTAGGGCGACGATATTCAAGTAATGCCTCTGCGAATCAATATCGAAATCAGTCAGTCTTAAAGGTGTCGTCAGCCGGTAAAGACACACATGTGACAACTTTTTTAAACAAAAACACTCTGGCCCGAGAGTCGTGTACTGTGCGCCTATAACTAAGAATAGTATTTATCGTAATAGAATTAATATCAAAAAAAAAAAACGCAAATACAAAATAAATACGACCGTTGTCGCACTATTTATTCTTTCTGTGAAAAAAGTTGTGTGAATACAAGAAGCAAAAAAAAAGATAAATAAAATATAAATATAATTCATGTGGGAATTATTTAGTTTTCATTGAGGAGCTCTACCTACTAACAAAAATAGCAAAGCATAAAAAACGTAACAAAATTGTTAAACCAGTTCCTGAATCATCAAGTGGATTACTCGACTCGTCACAGTTAGGCTTGATGTGAGTAGCTTTTTTTTTTGTATGCACATCATGTACCCAGCAGCGGTTTTATTTAAAGCCTGTTGCCAGTATGTAAACAAAGCGGAAAAGTACTGGCTGAATGTCTTCTTAAGATTTCTCTTTCTCTGTTACTTTGGTTGTTCCAACTCAAGTGCGGGCCCAGAGGAGGAACACAATGTAAATGTCAATCCCCATCAGACCATGTAAAATCAACTTGGTCTTCTGCCTCTTGGACTTGCAGTCTTGTCAATTAAAGAGTTTTCCTAAAGTATTTTTTCTTGTGTTCTCTGATGTGGAGAGCATTAGAGAATGCAGGTGTGAATAGCTTAAATAAAAATTAAAAAAAAAAAACAATAATAATAGACCCTAGAGTTCTTTAATAGGGACTTCCAATAAGAACTTAAAAATGGAACTCGACGTCGTCGTTCATATTTCCACTATGGGCATGTTTACAGCTGTCGATTCGTAGAATCCCATTTTCGACGACTCGGCCACACGTTTCGACGGAAAAGGCCACTTGGTTAATATTAGCTCTAAGCTCCATTAAAGACGCCGACTTATTGGTAGAGACAAATGATTTAACACATCCCGTAACTCAAGGTGTTAAATCGCATGGCAAATCGACAGGGCCGTTCATAGAATTGAGTTTTCAATATAAGTCAATTGTTACACCTGCTGTGTGATACCTTGTTTAAACCACATGTCATTAATGTCTAGGCCATGCAATTGATAAAAGAAATAATATTGCAACATGTCTCTGTGACGATCTCTGTGACGGTTATTATCAATAAAAAAAATTACCCAATGATACCTTCGGCATTAAAACCACACCATACAGTTCTTTTTTTCTGGATAAAGTGGCGTTTCTATTAATGAAGACATTTAGCCAAAAATTGCCCCCCACGACTCGTTAATAAATTTAAATTGTTTGTAAATGTTCTTACTTCTTGAACTTCACCATGATGAACCGTTATTTTTACTTAATGTTTTGACATTGACAACTTGGTCACTGATTTAAG
Organism: Chrysotoxum bicinctum; assembly: GCA_911387755.1. Taxonomy (NCBI): domain Eukaryota; kingdom Metazoa; phylum Arthropoda; class Insecta; order Diptera; family Syrphidae; genus Chrysotoxum; species Chrysotoxum bicinctum. Next base: position 80,466,676 of record OU426989.1, on the reverse strand, counting down.
GATGTGTTCACAGTGAAAGTTCAAAGTTGTCACGTCCTAATTGTTTAAATTATAGTCTTAGCAGTTATTAACAGCATGAATCTAATAATTCAGTTAACCTGGTAGCTGAGTGATTTTAGGTTATTAGAACAGATATTCCTTTAATTTGGGGCTTCAAACTTTCACCTTGCCAGCTCTTTAAGTAACGAGTATGATCTCTTCAAAAACCGTAAAGTGGGAATTTTTAAAGTTAATTGTTGACAGAAAAGGAGAATGGAAAGATACTCTTATTTAGAAAAAAAATTGTATTCTGTTCAAGTTAATATGAAGTGCTTTGTGATATAATTTTTAAAAAATATATTGGATATTTTAAGGTTTTCAATTAAGCTTAATTTATACAATTTCACCACTTAATTAAAGTTTCAAATCAATAATTAAATCTTGAGAAGATTCGAACTCTGAAAATTGATTTAATTTTCGCTAATTAATTTTTCTAAAAAGATTTAAAACCACAATTAAAATAAATCAAAATTACAGATAAAGCGTTAAATTTTCGAAAAGTGAACTTTTTTTTTTCTGGTATTTGAAGCATATTTATTTGTACTTAGTCATGACGCCCCTTCTTAAACTGAATTTCTGTAGCCGCGCCTGTTCTATAAAGTCAAACCAAAGGCGGCAAGAAGTTCAATAGAGTGTGGCACAAGGAACGTGGGAATGATTTCAAATTTAGGTTCTTATTTTAATTTGCATTTTATCGAATGTGGCAACTTTAAATTATTAATATAATACATATATGTACATATCTAATAATAGTCATAGGTATTTATTAATTTTTTTTGTTGGCCAATAATAAAGTTTATTATTATTGGTCAAGGTCATGTTTTTTATAGTCACGTTTTTAAATATATTTGCAATCAAGTAAATGTTTATTTTGAATTTTAAAATCAAACAACTATCAACTGTGTTAATTAATACGTGTAAATCAAAAAATCTTAACTTCTGTACTCTGTAGTATTCCTATTCCTTTACCTCAGTTTATCTTTTAAGCCATTTGTAATTTACCCATTATTTGTTCACGTGATTTTTGGTGTATTTCTTTTTGAATTTGTTTTTTTGTTTTTTTTTTTTTTTAACGAAGGTCTCATTTAGTTTTGCATGGAAAATTATAATGTAATAATAACCGGCAAAAACTAATAGTTTGAGAATGTAGCGTTGTAAACTATAAATCATTAAATTCTGATAACATTTGAAGAGGTAAGGAAAAGGAAACATTTTCATTTGGTAAATAAAAAGATACAGCAGCAGCAAAAATATCATTTAATGAATTTCTTAGTTTATTAAGAGATTAAATAAACCTTTAATATCTAGAGAGTGTTTTAAGCGGATTTGCTGGCTTACTCATTTCAAAATCTCTAAGACAGTTATCGTCTTCTTCAAAACTTACTCTTCCAGATTTAGATCTAGGTCTAGATCTGCTGCCTCCTTATATTATTTTTTTACTGATACTACCTACCTCTTGGCAGGAAAATAGAAATACTCCAAGAGTTTCCTAGGTTATCAACGAATTGCGGATTTTTAATTTTTATTATTATTGATGGAAAATTTTAAACAGCTTTGTATTAAAAAATTAGTATAATGCTATTTAATAATTTACTAACGTTTTAGTAGATTACTAACTCTTTCTTAATTTTAAAGATTTTCGAACTAATATGGTGCTAAGGCTATTTTTTTTTAATAAATCGCTTCTGAGCACACCTGACCTAAAGTAATGACAGTTAATGCAAAAAACTTAGTAAACAGACTTGCTTTGATGCTTGTAAATGTCAAAGAGTCATAAAAAGTTAGCACGATACTAAAAAAATAAAAAAAGGTATTCGATGGTTTTAACTTTAATAAAAGTGTAGACAAAGTATGATGTTATATTTGATTAAAATTTGCAAAATTGTCGTTTTAACCTAGTTTTACACTGCAATTTTGCTCCATTTTTTTTTAACAAAAATCAAACAACAAACAAATAAAAATTTTTGTAATTTTATTTTGAAAAAGTGAACTTTCCCTTTTGTGAAATGCGGTATTAAAAAAAAATATCTTATTTTTTTTAATCCAAAACATATTTTTTCTTTTATGAATTTTTGGTATACAAACTTAAACTGCTTATAATTCCATATATTATTTCCTAAAAATTTGAAAACACTACAATTTATTACTTATTTGATACATTACATGCCATTTGTAAGTAGTACATATCCATAAATCGCAAGTTAACATAATCTTAAGGACTATTCATATCAGAGTGACCAACTGGCGACGAATAAACGAAAATTATTCATTCATTTTGACACTTCCTTCACATAGAATTTATTTATTTATTTGTCGATTAAAACAAACAAACAATTTGTTCTTTGCAGTGTGGTACGGGAATAAAGTTTGACAGTTCGCAACAATTAGATTTCAATTCGTGATGGACAATTTATTTCCTCAAAACTTTATTACGTATTCTACCATTTGTTCTAGATTTTGTGGAAAATTTAGGCTTATAAATGTTTCAAATCCCATTTGTTGTTTTATTCATCGGCCTTTAATTTGTTTTCATTGACAAACAGGCCGATATGCACTTTAAAATTGCAGCCATAGGTTTATAATTCTTGCAAATTGCTACTTTAATTTGTACTGGTTCGTATGAGCATAGTTCTAACATAAGTGTTCGATTGGATAAAATTTTTGGAGTTTAAAAATCTTATTTCTGGACTTATTGATGACACATTGTTATTAAAAAAGATTTTATATGAGAAAGAACAACCTTACATTATGTATCTATACTATTACTTAAAGTAAGAGTTTTGTTTGTTTGTCAGTTTGTTTGTAAATACTCCAATAGCGGACAAACAAAAGTATTACTTTATAAATAATTTATATACTTACCTTTGTATGTCGATATTAATATGCAGTCATCTGAAAATGAAAAAACTAATAAATAATATATTAAAATTTAAATTACTTTGACTTACCTCTAAAAAATATTTCCAAAATAGTAGAAAATTGAAAGCCGATTGAGAACTGTCTGCCGTTTCTAACTATTCTCCATTTCATTTCATTTTATTCCTCTATATATTTTGAGGCTGAACACCTACTTGAGCTATTGGAGTAAGAAACTGTTTACACGGCCATGGATACACGCAAGTTCTAGCACATGATTTTTTCGTGCATATAAATTTTGTAGTATCTACATATATCAATATTTAAAAAAAGGCACGGATTTTAGTTTAAACTCTCTGTGCATTAACAATTCGCAAAATCGTTGTTCGATAAAGTCACGGATTTCTGTTAACACATTCCACACGACTTTGTGTGCAAAAAAATTCGTTTAAGAAACGTGCGGATTTTAGTTTACAAAGGAAATGCCTTGCAATATTGCCTTCGTCAATTTTTGTAGAAGTTTTTGCGATTTTCTGCTTTCAAAATTTTGCCAAATCGAAAAAGCACAGATTTTAGTTGACTTTTTGTGCATCAAAATTTTGCAACATCGATGTTCGATAAAGCCACGGATTTCTGTTAAAACTTTTCACACGACTTTGTGTGCATACAAACTTTGTTCAAAAAACCTGCGGATTTTAGTTTACACATTAAATGCTTTGCAATATTACTTTCGTCAATTTTGTATGATGTTATTTTTTCAGAAATTATGTTTTAACATTCATATTCAAGTGATAAAATCATCGATGATTAGAGAGTCAGCATTTAATGCAAGCTTTTGCGCACGATTTTCTGCGATCAAAATTTTTAAATATCAAAAAAGCACAAGTTTACACATTGAGCACGACTTTTTGTGCATGAAAATTTCGCAATATCGATGTTCGATAAAATCAGTTACTTGAAAACCCATATGGCCGCAAAAAATGAGTCGTGTAATCAGATCCTTAAATTTGGTGAAAGAAAACAGGAAAGTGAATAGTTGTTTCATTTCAGTTACATGCGGTCTCCACTAGCGATGAATCCAGAGCATGCTTTAAAGCATGCGTTCATTATCGCAAGTAGAGACCGCCATCGCAGCTATATTTTTATCGCTTGCGATAGAAAGTATGCTCTCATCGCATACCATTCATCGCTTGCTTTATCGCAAGGAGAACTGTCATATTGTTCTGGCGTACCCAAATTTAATTTAACTGAGTTTGAGTTTTGCGTGCGAAGAAAGCTTTTGCTTGGGGTTTATGTTTTTCTAACAAAATTTAAAAAAAATCTGATTTGAAATTGTCCATAGAAGTCATTTATATCCATTAAAATTATTCACTATACTAAAAAAGTATGCGATGAAATGCCCAGCCACAAAAATCTGACAGTTCTTCTGCTTTAGCTATTGCGATTGCGATAGATTTATCGCTAGTGGAGACGGCGCTTTAAGGCTTGAAATGTTTATTTTTGTTCCATTTCAGTTCAGCATGCATTTGTTTCAATTCGGGCAGATGTATAGCTACTTACACATGCGCAACTATTTGCAATGGTGGCAAGGTGAAGTTTTGACTGCGTTCAGACAAATTTAATGCTCTTTGGCTAAAGGGTGCGTCCAGAAAAATATAATGTTTATTTTTATCGTTGGTAAAACCCGATAACATATGGATGTCTGGCATTTTTGTTTCCATATAACTTTATAATTTTCATTTGTGTTTTACAAACTGTAAGCTAAATACGAACAATAAATATTTTGCTTACACCACGAACATTTTTCTTTAACGAGCCATTTCTATTGTTCACCTCTTTGAAAAATTTAATTTTGGAAAAAAATAGAAATTCCGCGAGATTATAGCGTGACCATATCGAGATCAAATTAAGTTCATTTAAAATTTTAAATGAGTTCTACTCTATGTTGCGTCTTGACAAGTTAAAATACTCGTAGTAGTAGACTTCACTTGAACTTATTTTGTTTCACTTAAAGTTTTATTTAAACTGATGAAACCAAGAGTCGTAAATGGGCGAAACACACTATGGAGTATTTAATTCGTATATGTATTTTGTTATTTTAAGGAGATTTGGGATCTGCACCAGCAAAGCAAAATGAACCAATTCAAGAAAAAGAACAAAATAAAATCCCGGAAACACAACTGCAACACAATAAACAATGGCCATACCAACGACAACAACAACTACGTTGTCAGAAACAATACAAACAACAAAAACAAGATGAGCAACCGAAAGAACACATTGGTTCTTCCAACAGTAGTTATTCGCGGGCTGAGTTGATGGAACTCTCAAACTGCTCTTTTGTTAATTTTGAAGATGACATTTTCGCATTATCCCAGGAAAAAGAACATACAAATCAAAACGATGAAAATGAATAAAATAAAAATGAAGTAGTCATAACCGACGAAACAGATAGGGCAAAAATATGCTTTAAAATATTAGTTTTAATAAAATATGTTATTAATTAAATACATACATATAAACATATACTTCAATAAAAATTAATTTAAAAATTATTGAAAAATTCGATAAAACAATCTTCTTAATTGCTTATCGAAGTTAATAAAATACATTTTTAAAGTATTTAATGGCCAATAATTTAAAGTCGCATGCTTAGGTATGTATATTTAAAAAAAAAATGAAATCGACAACAAAAATAAAGTTATTCCAACTGCAAATCACTTGAAAGTATTAGTCGTTTCAAGGAATTTCATTTTAAATGCAGAGACTTTTTTTTTTTTTTTAACGAAACAAAAATTGAATTCTTCGATAACTACGGAGTCTTTTCAGAAATATTATTCAAATCGATTTAGAATATGAAGGCAAGTACTTTTTTCAATCAATTTTATAAAAATGAAAAACATATATTAAAATAAAGTAATTAAAGAAGCCCAAAACGAAGAAACAACAGATAGTGATAACAACGGCAAACAAAAATATGCTCTAAAAAAAAAGTTTGAAGCGCTTAATATACATATATGTTAATGGTGCATATGCTTCAATAAATATTTTTGTTCAATGTTTACAAATGGTAATCAATACTTAATCTGTTTAGTTCACCTATTCTAAGTATGCATGGTATGCAAAAATATTCATCTTGGATGAAATATGCAAAAATATACCCCAACAAATTGTGGTTTGATATATCATGCAACTGTAAAGGGCTTTCGCGAATAAATTTTCCTCGGAATATTTCCCGTTTACTAAACTTAGGGTAGGTGAATGATGCTCTAGAGATTCTCTCAGAATTTGTTAAGATCGGAAATAAACTTTCTAGGATAATTAGTTGTTATTACATAGGACTTTCTGTGCGAAAGAAATTTTCTCCACAAGAACCCGGCAACGCCGGGTATTTTACGCTAGTTTCAAATAAAAGGTTTTCCAATAGGGATCTGATTACTTCGAACTGTCTCTGTGAACGTACCCTTAAACCAGTGACCAAACTGTTAATGTCAGATGATTTAGTAAAAACAACTTAATTAAATTTAAATTAGTTAACAAATTACAGAATCGGTGAGTCAACGGCCTTGGCTCTGATGAAAGCATCGCTTCCCATCGATAAGCGAAATCAAGCATCGTTGCGCGCGGTTAGTACTTGGATGGGGGACCAGTGATGCCAGACTTTTAAAGCGTAAAATCCCAGAATGAATAGAAAAAAACCCTTTTATCCCATGGTATTACAAGAAAAAACCCACAAATATCCCACGAAGTGTAATATCAAAAATGTATAGTTTTTTTTATCAATTATAATTGATAATTATCATATCTTTTCCGAGGCGATTTCTTTTTTTAGATTTGATATCTGTTACAATAGAGAAAATTCTCTCTGCTTCTGCATTCGAATGCAAAAACTTAAGGCCGTTTTGACCACATCATTTAAGCTTGGGAAAATTGGTTCGTCGTTGAAATTCTTCATGAGGCAGATCTCGAACCACATTTCGATCGAAAGTTTCCTCAGTGAAGCTTTTTTCTCATCACTAAGAATGACAGAAATGCTTCTGAATTCTTCAACGACGACGTTTGAAGTTTTAATGCCAATTTGATTCAAAAGATCGGCTATTGCAAAATTTCTACTGCTGGACACATTAAATGCTATATTTGGGTCAAGAAAGTTTACCAACAACAGCATCCTCAAAAGGCATTCTGTTGATTAGTTCTGAAACGAATGATTTATAAAAATTCAAAACAATTTGTTTTTAAATCTGCTCTTTCGGCGCTGTCCAACGAGATCGTCAACCAGAACCGAAAATTTGTTTGTCCGTAGGATATGCACCAACTCGTCTTCCTCCCGAATGTCACACCTGACAATATCTTTGAATCTGGGAAAATATTTTTCAACAAAGTAACAAGGTGGTCAACATTAACAACCTCATAAGTAACGTTGTGTTCTGCGAAGAGAGCACTCGATTTCAACTCCGCGTTTTATCTCTCGACGTAGTTATCTTGGGTAAACATTGAGCTCTCCGATGCTGTAGTTTGGATTGACTTTACATTTTCAAGGTGCTTTTCTTGTTATTTCGCTTTTCCCGCAATTCACAGAGACACCGCAAGCCTTACAAAACACTATGGTCATCCGATGCAACAGGCATCAGGCAACCCTTGAATTTCGGCTCCTATAGCCACCTCGCCTGAAACTTCTTTTGGTGTGGTTTTTCCGACATTATTCTGTAGATTTTACAAAAATTCTTTATTTAAGACACAAAATCAATTGGCTGCAATCAAAATAAATTATGTACCTGTTTTAAAATGTTCAAGGCAGAACCATGCAAATAAATTAAACTTTTGAAGTGTACTTCGTTGTCGTTCCGTAGTTTACAAATTCAAATCAAAAACAAACAAGAACAACAAAGATACATTACCACAGAGACAGAGTACATTGTAGAATATAGTTGTATTCTATGGTTATCTCACCGAGATGAAAAAAATATGGGGAAGGTGAATAGGTGCAGCGGAAAAAAATTGAACAACATTCTAACTCTACGTTTAAATGAAGGAACAGTGGAAGCGATTTCTAATTTAGAATTTTTTTTAACAAACGAAAAACGAAAATTCTCATTACGAAAAAACCTTTTTTTTTGTTCTACGAGCTTCAAAAAAACCCTTTATCCCTTTTTGCTTTTTTTGGACCAAAAAAACCCACAAAAAGGGATAAAACCCACGATATGGCATCACTGTGGGGGACCGTTCAAATACCAACCGTGAGCTGTTGACATGTGTTTTCTGTTGTTCTTTCTTTCTGTCTGTCTCTCTCTATTGTATTGTATAAGCCGATGTTCTGAGTTACCAGTGCTTTCAGTGTCTCTACTTCGTAGATTTATCTACGGAGTAGTGGAATATGTAATTTAATGTAATGAGAATCGGTGAGGCCAATTTTTGGTTAAATGGCTTCCTCCACAAGCAGAATATGCGTTATTGGTTAGGCGAAAACCCGCTTGTACTTCTAGCAACACAATTTCATTAACAACTGTATGGTGTCATTTTCATGCCAGAGGTTTCATTGGGGTGGTATTTTTGTTAGTAATGAAAATGTCTGTCACGTTACCAGCAATGGAGATCGCTACACAGGCACGTTCAACGTTATTTCTTTGGTCAATTACCTGGACTAAACATTAAAGATGTATGTGGTTTCCCAAGCCACACATTGGGTGTAACAATTTACTTATTGAAAACTCAATTTTATGATCGTGTTAGGTAAATCGTTAAATAGTCTATTGATTGGCTGTTGTGATCGTGTGATATAACTCCTCTAGACTTAATAAAACCCATGCCGCAAAATTTTAAACAGCCTAGAGTTAAGGTATTAACATAATTACCAAACAATTTTCTAACTTTAAAGTAGTTTACTTACTCTTTCTTGATTATAAACATATTGTAACTATAATAGTGCTAAGGCTATTTTATAAACTTAACACACTGTCAGTTCCTGACGTTTGTAAATGTCTAAGTCATATGAAGATAGCTCGATACTGCAAAAATAAAATAGCAATTGGATGATTTTAACTTTAATAAACTCAATTAAAATTTTAAAAATTGTCGTTTTAACCAAGAATCTTACTAAAACATCTTGCTAATTGGAATACAATTTTGCGCCCCTATACATAGCGAATGTTAAAATAACCGCTAGTGTGGCTACTCTTATTAGTCGCTGTGTAAATATATTTTTAGTTTCGTTGTCATTTAGATTGTTTCGTGTTGTTTTGGAGAACGTCTCTACACATTCGATGAAATGAAATATAATTAAACGTCGAGTTTACGCTAAGAACTAAATTTTAGATGAACTTGCTTCAGCTTGAGGAAACCCATACGTTTAGCGAAGACTTTCTGGACAAATTGGTTTTGAGGATGGCAAATGAATTAATGAGTGTGTTATTAGAAACATCACAGCTTTTAGAAAACTTATTTTTAAGGTTTTGAATTGGTTTAGAAATCAACTGAACATTCGCTATTCGGTGGAGATCTATTGTCGAATGACGCCAGGGTTTTTAAGTATCATTTTGACCAAAACAGCTTCTGATCATTTAGAAATAGAGCTTGGAAGATAACCTTGACCTTTAGTCAACATATCAATAATAATATGTTGACTAAATGTTACTTTAGTGTCAACACGTATCTTTGAATATCTTACAGATCTTTCCCAAATTGTAAAGTTTCTGTTTATTTGAAAGTCGAAGATCATTGATGTTGCGGGACTCTTGGAAATGCGATGTATATAAGTTATAAAGAGATGGGCCAAGAACGGACCCTTAAGGAACACCAAAATTGAACGTAACTAACGGAAAAAACATACAGTCGACATAAACCTTATCACGTTAATCTAAAAAGAAACCTTAATGGGAAATGCAATTAAATTGAAAAATGTGTGTTTATCATAAATAACTTTTAGTATTTATTCTTTCAGAACTTTTTCGTAAGCTTTACTTTTAGTTCTTAGCAAATTTCTTGGCATATAACCTCCAGCAATATCAGAAGTCTTTACGGTTGTTGAATAATTCTAATAAATTTAAATTAACTCCCAAACAATTTTTTTTGTTTCAAACGTATCTAATATTCGTATCTTTATAACTTTGACTATTTTTCCGTATTCGATAGAATTTTTTGAATATTAATTTAAGGCAAGTACTTACACTTATGCCTTAAGTATCCTTATCGCAATAAATTTTAAGAGAACTCTTTCCTTCATTCATTGCTTTGATTTAATTCCTGAAGCTCAGCTAACGTGACATGATAACATTAATGGACAAATTATTATGTGTCATTGTTTGCTATATATGTATATTATAAATGATAGTATATAAAATTTCAGAATATAGAAAATAATATGAATATGAATATGAATGAAAATTATCGCCGTACTGAATACTGAATTTAGTTAATAAAAAAAAAACAATTTAAATTCATCACCAACCTTGAAGATTTATCGGTTTAAAATAATAATTATTGTTCTTAGTTTCGGTACTTTTTTCAGTTTAATTACATTAATATGATAAATGTATCTGACACGATTTAACTTTAAATTATATATTGGGTAAAATATCTGAATTCTCAGTAATTTATTTATTTATTTTATTAACAGAAAATGAGCTTTGAAAACCTTAAAATGGTGTAATTGAAAAACTAATCCTCACTTTTATAATAGTCATTCAAAAGTGAATGACAAGATCATAGACGTGGAATATATAACATTGAATTAATCGTGACTAAGAAGTTTGTATCGAAAAAAAAACATCACATAATTGTGAAACCCAATTGGGTCTATCTTAAATGCATTGTACTAGTTTGTTTTTAACATAAATTTTGCATTGAAGTTTTTATAACGTGTTGTAATTATTACCTAATTGCTTGTATAAAATAAATATACTTATTTTATCATTTTACACAATAAATGGAATTGCAATTGCATATTGGTACTTACTGGACGCGCCGGCAAAACTATATTTTTATTTGTTTGTTTTGAACTTGTCTTTTGTTTGTCTTATGATAAATGAATGAAAAGCAAAGGTCTGGATTAACTTAATCGTCAATCGTCATTATAAGTATTGCGCTGCGTCACACCGGAATTATTTATTGAAACATGATCATTGGTTATGTAACTCTGAGCTGCAGTTTTGGAATTGAAGTGGTTATTTAGCGATTGAACAGAAAAAAACTTTATACGAATGAAGATAAACACAATTTTTTGAGTTGTTTTTCTAAACAAGATCGCTTTATATCAAAAGTAGGTACCTGCATCTATACCCTCACTCATTGAATCTCTCTAATACTTTTAAAGCTCTTTGTATGGATAAATTATGAAGTCCGATTCGAATTTAGTTTATTGAAACAATTCGAAAATATAATGTTGTTATCCGGTGTGAAACTTTGTCAACTTAATTTTGTCTAGTTAATGCCTAATGTATTTCGTCCTCCCCAAAAATATTTGTTTTAATTTTCTGATGTAAATAATTTTTGTTTCATGTTTATGTACAACACTGTTTGGCTTTGTTAATAGTTTAATATTTTTCATGACTTTTTACTTTGTCTCGATTTGATACAGCTCCTTATAAAGTTAAGTCAAAGTGAAAATGCAAAAGCTTATCATTTGTAGGTCTTTCATTGTCAAATTAAAGATTTCCATCAAAAATTTGTTATCTCAGGTCTAGCCTAACCAATAATTCATCGCTAAACATGTGTTTATGTAAACATTAAGCTAAACCTTAAGTAAGAGTTTTTACTTATCTCTATTACATAATCTACTACATTCGCTATAGAAATGACAGCTGTTGCAATGACATTTAAAAAAAACGAATAAATTCTTTTTAGCTATTCTAATTCTTTTTAAAATTAAAATGTATACATAATTAAACAAAAAGAAAAAACATCATATACTAAATTGTTTAAGCGGGAACCACATGAATTGTTGAATGCTGAATTGTTGAGCCCTGAAGTAACACTGATGGAGTCGCCCTAAATCATTTCTTGAGAACCTGGTGAGTAAATTCTGGGTTTTTAGAGACCTGGAGTCGCCCTGAAGTAGATCTAGGTATTTTTCTGTGGCATGTTCAGGTAACGACTATCGAAAATGACATGAGATTTCATATCTATTTCTCTTGTTGCTTATGTTTGCAATAAAATGTTTGTTTAACTCATCATTCTCATCAGATGAAATATTGAGTAACAACGCAAAATTGTTTTTGTTCATTTCTAAATAAAAACTAATTTAAAACAAATTCAAAGTTTTATCAGAGCACAGAATTATTTATTTCTTGCTTTTAGTTGTCAACAAAACATTTGACAATTTAGACTCTTAAATATTTTTTGAAAACCGAAAACCCCAGTTTTTTTGACAACTCTACCCTGGGTAAAGTTGAACGAACCTACTTATGTCGTTTTTATTTGGCTATCCGGAATCTCTAGCCCACACCAATTGAACACTTTTTTTGATTCTGATGATTATGAAGTTTGTTATGATTGAAACGTCAAATGTGGACAATAATGTTATCCATTTTAAAATCAAAAATAATTTTTGTTGAAAGAAAATCACTTAGCACAATTAGGATACAAACAATCACAACTGTCGAGTTTGACGTTTACGTATATGAATGTGTAAGTGCTTATGGTTTCGATTTTGATTTCAAATCCAGAAGCGAATTTCTCTTCTTTTCGGAATCAGAATTGTCATTTTTTCCCAAGTGAACATTTTCAGAAGAGTCCAGAAAGCTTCCGGATTGCTAAATAAAAACAGCATTAAACGCAAAGTTAGTGATGTGTTCCTTCGCTTTAAAATTGAAGGTGACGTTTTATCGTTAAATTGACAGTTAAATTATTTATTGGTATGGTTAATTATTTGAAGTCCATTTAAATATTAAAGTCACCTCTAAATTCGACTATATATATATATTAGTGAGGCCCTTGTTGTTATTTCGAAAAAATCTTCATACTTAATTTACTTTCAGTTAAAAAATACGAGTTTAATCAATTTATTTATCGAATCATTTTGAATTGATTTAATTTTTCAACTTGAATTAATTTCCTTCCTGTTTTGGACATAATTTTTACAGTTGAAAAAATTAAACAAACATAAAACCACATTTGAAAACTGATAGCTGAAAATTGTTTCGATATATGTATGTACGAGTACATATGTACAAATAATTGCCAAAATTGGCATTTCGATGGATCCATATCAAAAATAAATTTACTTATTGTACCAACAAAACGTATTGTAATTTAATCGCTATGATGTTCAATGAATATAAAATTATTTAGCTTCACTTCTAAACTGGTTCAAGAAAAGAAGATAAGAATAGCAGGTTGCTTTGAATATAGGTATATTCGATATCATAATGTGTTCCAGATGAATGTAAACCAAATATTTATCTTTATTAAACCATATATCAAAACTCTAAGTAAAAATTTGTGATATTAACTTGATCTATCCTATATCTAATAAACAAAAACATAGGTATATGACCTTGGTTGATAAATCATTTAGTCATGGCGGGGGAGACTTAAGTTGTTTGAAATATAAATGACGACTGTTAATCTGAATTATTATTTCACGTGTTTTAAATGGGACATATTTTCTTTCAAAATTGTAGATACATACATTTACTTGACTTACAAAGATGGTTTATCTTTATAATGTTTGTGTTTTCATGAAAGAAAAAAAAAAAAACAATAACCCAAAATGTATGAACCTTTTGATAAGTGCATTAATAAAATTCAGCAATCTTTAAGGTGGATGTAATTCAATTAAACAATTAGTGACGTTAACAATAATAAATGGATGAATGCCGCATCGCCACGAAGATAATATCTGATTGAAAAGTTGTTAATTACTATACACAAAATATTTCGAAATGTATGTGGTTCATTAAGTTGGTTGAAATATGTTTTTGGATCTGGAAGATCCAAGACTAGCTCTTGTTATGGTAAAGTGCTTCTCATCCTACTCGTTGGAATTCATTAGAAAATTGAAAGTTCCCTCTATCCCAGCCAAGTCCACAGGCACTGCTTCTCCATGAGCTGCTTTTTTTTTGTTAAGATGTTCCCTTTTAGAATATTTCAATATTGATAGAGGCAGTTAGCCATTAAAAAATCATTTTTCTTTTAAGGTGGTAGCGGCTGAGAATCGAAATCGACAGACTTTGGTCCAATTCCGACACTCACTTTATATTTATAATACATACAAAATTGTTCGCTATATGTTGACAATGTTGTCGTGTTGTGGTTTGTCGTCTCAGTGGTTGAATTGTATTTTTTTTTTTTTTTGTATTTTGACTTAACAAAAACAAAATTCGGCACAGTAGATATTAAAAACTAAATTTGCTTGACTAATATGATAAGAAGGATAAGAATAATTTCTTCAGTATTCTTTTTATTTACATTTTGTCATAATACAGTCTATTCCGCTTTAATGAAAAATTCAATTCGCAGATAAATAGTTATTTTCACTAAAATGTCTTTTTCATCGAACTTCGAATAACTGAACGAATGTCACTAAACCGTAGTTAAGTGAAAAAAATGTTGTGTAAATTTTGTTATCCAATTAGCCGATTTTGTTCAGTAAAGGGTAGCTCAAATGAGCGGAGTTTACTGTATATTTATGAAGCACAAAATAATTGTTGCTCATTTAAGTTGTGCTTTAAATTTAAACTCATAGAATGTTTATTTTGTGGGGTTATCTTTTGTTGTGTCATGTATGCGCAAGTTGCTATAGTATTGATAATGAAAATACCCTTTTTAAAGTTGTGAAGTTGTCCTGAAATGCCAATTGTCGCTCATTTCCGTTGTCGTTCTGAAATGACGAAACAAATTTCTGACTTATTCTTGCGAATGATTTGTCAAAAGCAAGTACCTATTCATAGTTAATGTGTTGGAATTCCAATTAACGCATTTCTGACAAATACTGCTCATCTGTCACTGTCACTTATCACCATGAACTCTTGATAGATAGATCGGTTCTAACAGACTCGTGCGTCTTTTGTAGAATAAAACGAATGAATTGTAATAGCTTTCATAAGAATTATATTAGCTCTAACATGTAAATTGTCGGCTTATAAGCAAAACTGACTACCTGAAAAATGGAGGACGAGGCCAAACGCTCAAAAAACTGGAAAGAACTCCAAAAACTGAGATAGGCCAAACTACTTCTTGGGAACTGTAACCAAGATTGTTTCATAAACTATGTATATCAGCTAAAATGGGAACAAATTAGGAATTGTAACGTGACTCCTCACGGGTCACTGTAAGCTTAGAAGGCACTGGACTATTTTTGGCCTGAAAACCAGGCCCACATGCTGATTTTGCATTACTTATGACGAAACGATGGAACACGACGGGTTAGCAACTCATCTAACTCTGGATGATGGGGACACAATAGATCTTTAGGTCGCAGTGCAAACACCCCCTTATATTCATTTATTCAACTGAACAAAAAGTTATTTTGAATTATTGACAGTACGGTAAAAAAAAGTAAGCAGAAAATTGTGTAAGATCTGCCTCGCCGATATTTTTCTCGAAAATATGCAAGCTAGTTCAAATACCAGATCAGCAATTTTTATAGAATATTATACTTTCTTTACTTAAATGTATATCTATATCCATCAATAAAACAAAATATTTGAAGAATGAGATAATCTTACGTCATTTCTGGCGACTTGTCACTTATTCGACTTCACGAATTTGTAATTTGCAACGCTAACCCTTAAACTATATTTGCCATATGCCAAAAATAACGAAATATTTGATTCGAAAATTATGAATTTCAAGATTACTTTATTATGTTACACCCAGTACTTTTCCTTTCCTTATTTTTGGGATAAGGTTTTTTTTTTTTTCATTTTTATGCAAGGCAGCCATATGGAAAGCCACAAAAAAATATTTTAAAAAGTGACTTCACTTTGCTTTAATATGTTAATATGTTAACTTATCCCTCAAAATGTGATTTATTTGCCATCTGGTGCTCACATTAAACAAGCTATTATGTCACGATTATTTTGTGTTTTATTTTTTGAAGAAGAAAAATAACGAAACGTAGAAAACAAAATATCTTCTATTTACTATAAAAACAAGCATAACAAATTTATTATGACAGCGCGTTGATGCCATTATATCGCTTAATCCCACTTTATTTAAATACCTAAATTTATAAAGACCAACTAAATATTTATTTTTAAATGCCAAACAATATTAAAATCCAATCATTTTGGTCAGATAAAAAACAAAAATGTATATGTATGTTAAATATAAAAACATTTATTTTGGCACAAAATCTTTAAAAACAAAAATTTTAAACATTGCAATATTTTATTTTTGCTCCACTTAACAATTATAGCCTCTAAAAAATTCACACGCGTATTTTTTTATTTCTGTAGGCGAGATCGTTTTAACCTCGTGTGGCTTGTATAGCTCGGGACACATGAGCGTATAATCATGAATACTAGATAGCATAAGCTCGTAAAGGCTATTTAAAATTCTGTACACTCACATAGAAATTAATAAATTAGAGGGCAATAACCTAAACCTAGCGAATGGGGGGACCTAAACAATGCCACGACCGAACCGATAGATGGCTCTTTTCATGGCAAGAGATACTTTTGGAGAGTTTTTCACTTCCTCGCAAGAATCAGAAGGCCCCCGAAAAACATTTTGTAGCGAATGAGTATCGAGCCTTAACCTTCTACATTACATTCCAAGGCACTCACCATTAGGCTTATGAGAAAAGGCGATCGATGTCTATTTAAACAAAGTTTATAACAAAGATTCCTGGATCAAAGCGAATGCAAAGCTCTGAACATAATGTCACCGTTTAGAGTAGCTTTGAACGTCCTACGCACTTAGTGCACTCTACTCTAACCGCTCTGAGATACATATTTTTGAAAGACATTTGAGCTATTCAGAGCTCTATGATTTAGTTATGAAACACACCAGAGCATGAAATGTCATATGATTGATTAAAACAATATCACCCATATTAATAAAGATGGTTTAGTGGAGGTTTATCGTTAAGTCCTGGTTAGGTTAGGTTAAAGTGGCTGCTGACCGGAAAAGGTCAGCACACTTAGACCAATATTTGGTCCGTTGTGATACCACAAGGATTTCAAAAATCCCCCTTACTCGTTAAACCATTTTGAGCTAATAATGAAGCGTTTGAGACAGTGAATGTCGGAATTATTTAGATCACTAGGATCGTTATAGTAGTAGTCTCCCAAGTGGAGTCTACGTCTTTGCGCTAGGGCAGGACAAGAGCATAGAAGGTGGGGAATTGACTCCTCTTCCTCTTCATCCATGCAGCTTCTGCAAAAGTCATTTGCAGGAACTCCAAGACGAAAAGCATGTCTTCCTATTAGGCAGTGCCCAGTAAGGACACCTATAATGGAGCTAATATGCAATCTACCAATAGAAATTAGTTGTTTTGAGCGTTTAGCATCAAACAATGGCCAAATCAGTTTAGTAGACCGGCAAGTTGGGGTGCTGGTCCACCTGTGGTTGGCTTTCTTTACGGTATCTTGCTTTAGCATAAGTTTACAAGTAGCTAGGGGTATACCGATGTTAGATTTGCTATCCAACAAAGGTAATATTGTTCCGTTTTTTGCAAGTTCGTCAGCTTTACAATTTCCTGGAATGTCTCTATGCCCCGGCACCCATGTAAGGTGAATGTTAAACTGTTTTGACATCTCCACCAGAGATGATCGACAATTTTGGGCTGTTTGTGAGTTAATGGAGACAGAGTCCAGTGACTTTAAGGCAGCTTGACTGTCTGAGAAGATACGTATATCGGTTGTCGATATAACGTTTTCTTTTAGCCAAGAGAGGACTTCTTTTATTGCTAAAAGCTCTGCCTGGAACACGCTACAGTGATTGGGAAGACGAAAAGATAGACAAAGATTTAATTTTTCGGAGTATACGCCTCCACCGACCCCGTCATCGGTTTTAGATCCATCTGTATAGAAATGAATTGCTTCGTCTATCAAAAACGACTCATTTTCCCATGAAGACCTGGAAGGGATGGATACTTGAGATTTTTATCAAATTTTGGATGAGGGGTGGTGTAATCGACGTTACTAGGTAGACTACTGAACGAGTTCAGTATAGTAGAGTGACCAATATCATTATTGATCCACTGCGAGGAGACTTTAAGTCGAATGGCTGTGTTAGCGGCCGATTGTTTGCTAAAAATATCTAGCGGTATGAGATGAAAAAGAACATCAAGTGCAGCAGAAGGAGTTGAGCGGAGAGCTCCACTCATGATTAAACAGACTGTTCGTTGGACTTTGCTGAGCTTATCGAGGTTTGTTGCTGTTTCCAGCGCAGTCCACCATACTGTCACTCTATATGTAAGTATCGGTCTAATGACTGAGATGTATAGCCAGTGTGTTATATGAGTTTGTAGACCCCATTTGTTACCTATGGCTTTTTTGCAAGAGAAAAGAGCTATGTTGGCTTTGTTGACTCTCTCTTGGATATTGGGCTTCCAGCTTAATTTCTTGTCCAAAATAAGACCCAGATATTTTGCTTTGTCTGAGAATTGAAGCGTTATACCTTTGATGAGGGGAGGGTCTATGTGTGGGATCTTATATTTCCTGGTAAATAGGACAAGTTCAGTTTTGTGGGGGTTGACACCGAGTCCACATTGATCTGCCCAGTTAGTAAGCTTGTTTAAAGCATTTTGTAGGAGTTCCTTCAGAGTATTAGGATGCTTACCAGATATCGCTATCGCAACATCGTCCGCATAGGCAATCACCCCGTGCCCCTCCCCTTCAAGAATCACTAGTAGTTTATTTACGACTAGGTTCCAAAGGAGAGGAGAGAGGACGCCGCCTACTGACAGTCCTTCGAGTAGTAAAATCGCCCAGTTTTGAATTTATAATCCTGCTTATCAGCATATGATTTATCAAATTACTGATTGACTTATCCACCTTCAGAGATGACAGCGCAGATGTGATTGCGGATGCGTCGACATTGTTAAAAGCTCCTTCTATATCCAGGAAAGCAACTAAGGTGAACTCCTTATGATGAAGGGAGTGTTCGATAGTACGAACCAGCGTATGTAGAGCGGTTTCTACAGATTTCCCTTTGTTATAAGCATGTTGAGCATTGGATAGTAAGGACTTATCAATGTTTGCCCTCAAATGGATTTCAATCAGACGTTCAAATGTTTTAAGAAGGAATGATGAAAGGCTAATAGGTCTTAGATCTTTAGGATTAACATGGCTAGGTTTGCCAGCTTTGGGGATGAAAATAACATTTACTTCTCTTCATGACAAAGGAATGTGAGCCAGAGCGATACAACCATTTAAGATGTTTACCAGAATGGGTATTAGAATATCGGAATTTTCCTGTAATTCCGCTGGAATTATTCCATCTGGCCCAGGAGATTTGTATGGATTGAAGCTGTTTATTGCCCATTTTAATTTTTCGTCTGTAATCAGACCTTGTGGAGGAGTTATGCTACAATCAATTTAGGTAGCCACAGAATATAAAAAAGAGATTGCTTACTTTTATAGAAGATTTTCTTAAAAGGAATTTTGATAAACGTCATTTTACTATTCCGGTAACATTTTGTTTTTATTAATGGTTGTTTTATTAATGGTTTAGCAAAATGGAATGGTGGAATGGTGGAATAAGCGTTTTTTATTAATACGGCTGTATATTTACATATGTTATTAGTTATTTTAAAATTACTTTACCTTCGGCACTGATAATAATCACGCCTCTTTTTTTTTTAATGAAACACTGTGGAGCACTGAAGGCGTCGATCTCCATTTTTATTTGTTTGTCGATCATATTTGTCTCGATCATATCACACTAAAAAAGTTAACCGCGCTCAGCTTTTCACTTCATCTGCTCGATCATTTTATTCTGAGCTCATAAATGTCGCTCCCAGCTAGCTCTGATTGAAACAAAAAACACAACCTGATCGCTCTGATGTGCCTGAGCTAAAAAAAAAGAAACACAGGTCAATTTTGGACAGCTCAGTTCTCTGATCTGAGCTTAAAAAGAAAAACGCCTTATGTTGTAAAATTCGTAATTTTGTTTGACAGCTGATCAAATGTCATTTCATACTACCAGCTTTTATTCATTTCTGCTTTTTCTCAATTAAAAAAGTGCGTTCACGTTCTAGTAACAAAAAATAAAACTTCATTTTAAGTGGACCTTTTACACCAGATCGTCAATACCCCTTTTTATTTTGTCAACAGATTTACATAGGAACATAGGATCCTTAAGGTAGCAATGCAATGCAGATTTTAACAAATAAATAGCGCTGTGGTCCATATAAATACAGTTTATCTTAACGATGTAAACATTTCTTTAGAGTGAATGCTGGTTAGTTGCAGTAAAAAAATTTAGCAAATCTATGGTTTTCTCTCGGAGTTGCATGTTCGAAAACTTCCACATTTGTTCATTATACAACGGATAGACAAACGAACAAAATTGTTTATGATACAATTTTAAAATAAATATAACCATCTCTGGATACATTGCAATTTGGAAGATATCTTTGATCGTCCCAAATTCGGCAATTTTGATTGTTGACAAACTCATTAGTCCAGAAATGGGACTCGTCGTTGAATATGGTTTTTCGACCGATATTTATAATGTTTTTAGATTTAAAAATAAATATCTTATTTAAATTATTGTCTTGTTATCGTGGCTGGGCTGGGTCCATAACCTATTATGTTCTTAGATTTAAAAATAAATTCTTATTTAAAAAGAAAAACATCCGTTCTGATGAAGAGAAAATTTCGAATTAATTTTTATTAATTTTTACATTTTGAAGCGATATAAAAATCTATATAATAAAATAAAAACAAGTGTTTTAAAAAGTTGATTTCAAATATTAACAACTTCAACAATATTGAGGTCAACTTCCAACTGCACGAGAGCCCAGTTAGCGAACACAAACACACGTCGTTGTCTATGGTTATTGAAGATTGTTTGGGTTTAGGCCCAAGAAATGTCGCAAAGTCGGACAATGTCGGACAATGGCTATTTTGGCAAAATAGACTTTAAAAAAATGACAGCCAATTTGACAGATGTATCTTTAACAATATGGCCGCAATAACCTGTCGAAGTTCCAAAATCTCTACTACAGAACTCTTAACCTTTAACCCTTAATAAATACTGTAAGGGTTTGGCAGTGGTCCCTCAACTAGTAAGTAACTTGTGGTCATTAAATTATAGTCAAGTCAGATATTATTTATATATCTACCATTCACAAATTTATTTAAACCAAACATTAAATCAATTTTAGGCTACTTTGTAATTCGCCGGTTACTTTTACGAATTGGTTTCCAAATGAATCACTGAAAATTTTATAATATCGAAAAATAGAAGTATGCCAGCTACCTATTCTAAATGTGCTCAACCATTAAAACTTGAAGTCTAGAAAATGAAATAAAAATAAGAAAATTTGAAATAAAAACTATTTGTATTAACCTCAAAAATTATGGCATGCGAGAAAAGAAGTATATAAAGCCAAACTTTCGTTCATTTTCACATTGTTTCGGTCTCGGTCAGAACGAAACGTTTCGCATCGGTCTCGATCTCGTTCGGAACGAAACAGGTGGATAAAGTATAATTTTGATTGAATGAACGATTGATTGATTCGATCTTTCAAAATGAATGATTGGCACAACTCTAAACTAGACTTGAGTTGCAATTTGATTTCACGAATATTGAGAAACGATTGGTATTAGCCAAATTAGTCCTACCAATTATCCTACCTTTGTCAGTTATCCTATCGACGGTAGTGTAAACAAAGTTTTAATTTAAGAATTCCACAAAAATAAAAAAGTCTCTGCATACGAGCTCATCTCACTTCTGATTCAGATGGATGTCAGCTTATGCCAACATACACCAAGATATTCAATTCGAATTTCGGAAAATAAACTGATAAGATTTAAGCACTAAGTTTTTCCATTATAACATTACCACTATCACCACCGAGTTACAAGTCGGAGATTTTTCGGCATTGAAATTATACGTTTATAACCAGACACAAGGACTTATCCATAAACCTTGCCACCTCGCGGACTCGGATTTCTATATTTACTGATACAAAATATATACATACATATGTACCTAATTCCTTCATTCCAAATCGTTCTACGTTAAGATACAGAGTTCTAACAATCAACAATGAGGGCAATCAGAGCCGGGCTTGCACAAGAATACAAACTAAGACCAATGCGATTCAACTTTTCTAAATCCGGTAAAATCCAACCCGAAAAATCAGTGAACCTCTGCAACCAATGTGACTTGTTTTAGACATGCGACAATGTTCAATAATATAATATTATTAAAAACACAACATAATTCAGAAATAAAGGGCGCCATTCAATTATAATTCAACCCTGCTAATTGCATATACCGTTGATTTGCTGACTATACCAGATATAAAATGTTCCAAGTTCCTACGCATGATGCAGTTTCAGATTCGTACTTGAAGGCGAATTTTTATTTTAGGTCATTATGTTTGGCGTTTGGCGCAAAAAATTCTGGTAACTTTCCATTCGACAGAATCATATAGCAGAGTGCAGATCTTTGCATCTTGAGGCGTTTGTCTGGTTGCCACTTTGCCAGTAGTTGATATGTGTCCGAAAAGAATGTATCATAATGTTTATGCTAATTTTTATTGAAGCAGAACTCTTGTGGCAGTTGAGAAGCTGTGATTTTTTGTTGTATGTTCTCTTCCAAGTACAAGACCAAGCAGTGAAGACATTATATTTTTCTATTATTAAACAAGTATGTCTGGGATTGCAGTTAAACGTATAGAATCGACTAAATATTGTACAATTCCTTCTAGACTGGGTATTGTGTGTATCAAATTGACAATGAGAAAATGTATAGGAGTGCATTCTGAGTTGTGAATTGATTCGGGGTAGGAAAAGGTCACATTCGTGATCAATGAAGATATTCCCTTGAAATAGCATCATTCATAAGGGAATTGTGCTCTTTAATTGTCGGATGTCATATTTTTCTATTAAGATTTTTTTATTGTTTATTATTAATACTGATGTTTTTATTTCAAAAATAAAGAGAAATCTCATGCATTACTGCGCAGTGCACGGCCATAAATTGCATCAATGTTGAGTTCTTTTGTATTTATTAATTTAAAGAATTTGATTTATGCATATAGTGTAATTTAGAAATATTGTTAGCAACCAAAAAATGGTACATTAATACTAAGAACTAGGTATTAGGTGGGTCAAATACAATTTTCTTTTTAAAAATGCAATAAAATAAACAAAATTGTTTTTTTTTTTCCATGTATTATGGATTTATTAGTAAGAGCAAACATTACCATTAATTATGGAATACAACGTAGTTCAAGTAGTTGCCTCGGCTGGCTTCGCAGTAGCGCATTCTGTTACTTCAAGTGAATAATCCGAAATCTTTGTGCAGAATTCTCCCTAGGTTAGTGCGTGAAATGTTGAGCTATTGAGATGAATAGTGAGTTGATGTTCGTGAATTGAGCCTCACACTCTGGGGTACAGCAGCCACATATGACCGCGGGGACCATAAGTGTTGTCCACTAGCATACCAGTCTCACGTACTTTTTGCACAAACTCGCTTACAGCAGGCGCGATGGGTTCTTCATTTCGGTCAAACCTTCTTTTCAAAAAACGCACTGTTTGGGTTTAGACAGCACTCACTTTGGAAATAAGTTTGCAATATTTCCTACCGTTATTCAAGCGTAAAGCGACTCATTTCCTTCCACGATTTCGAGGAAAAAGTGTCAAAATAACCTATGATTTAAAAAGAAACCACTAGATGGCCCACACTGTAAATGTAAACAAAATTTAAAAAATTGTTTGGAGAGGAGTTTTAATAATAAATGTTATACATACAAAATTTCTTTAACATTTTTCTAAAACAAATTTTGGATTCGAATTTTTATGTATTAAATAATTAATGTATATTTAAGAACATTTTCTTTTCCCTTCTCGGGTACAGCCTAAGAGCCTTAAGCACCAAGTATGAAGAAAATCAGGACCAACTTGTTTGTTTTCTCTATGATCGAATGTCAAGTTTAAAGAAAGCCTCCAGTTTGAATATTTTCGTCAAGTGCAAGACGTGCCGTATAGCATTTATTTAATATAAACAACGAAATTTTTAGAGTCAATAAACTTATTTCATTAATTTACTTAAATCTTATGGCGCTTGATAAATAGTTTATCTGTTCCACTATTAACTTCATAGGTAGCCAATTAGAAGGCTCATAATAATTGAATAAGTTAAAATAATGATTCAGAGTAACTTTCAACTACCAGAAGAAATGTAGGGTGTCGTTCGTTAGTACCGGGCTGCTTGAAAATAACATTTTTTCCCTAGTCACAAGCAACTTACCCCCTTTTCCGCAAGAGTTTGCTGCGAAAAAAACAAACTTGTGTGTTAGTATTTCAACTTCATTATTCTACTCAAAGCTGGGGGAAACATTTGGCTTCTTTGATTCCTCCCTTTTAGCTCCCTCTCTTAAAAACTACACTTTCAACTCTCCAATTTGCTCTAGTGTATGATAGCCCAGTAAGTTGAAAAAATTATGTCGGTCAAATGACTTCAAAAAGCCCCAAAGATATAAGTCTGGCGCAGTTAGATCTTGTGATCTGCACGACCAGTTCAAATCAATCTCCAAAATGGAGATTCATTTATAACACGTATTACAAAAATTATTTGGGATCCTGCTTTCTACCTGGATCTGTTTTAAGGATCAAAAAATTAGTTCTTAATCTGGTGAATAGATGGCATTTTATGGTAAGGTAGTGTGAACTGTAGTGCAAAGACAAAAGACAAGAAAAAAAAGACTAATTTAACGTTTCTTGCGAAAAAAAAATCGTTTAATGTCTCTCTGTAACGATCAATAGTTGCAGTTATGGTGGTTCCATTGCATTCCTCAAAAAATAAGGGCCAATCACTTTTTTACTTCAACGGTAATGGCTTTTCTTACATTTCATTTGGGTTCTTTATGGCCCTGTGAAACTTAAATTTTGGATTTCATCACTCATTATGATTGATCTTTGATACGCAATCATCCTCTTCTTATACCAAGTTTAACAGAGCAGAGATAATCCTGGATTTAATAAATCTTCTTCAAATTTCGAGGATTTACTACAAGTTTATTGCTTTAATGTAGTTGATTAGAAATTAATCTTATTAAATCTTCATTGCATCAATTGTTCTATAGTTCGAACTGACCTTTATCCATATCGTGCTAAATTATCTCGATGATTTTTTCTCGCTTCCACTTTAGAAGAAAATTTGAAACAAGATTAGCATTTTGAAAAGGTAAAAGAATACAAGAATCTTGGAATAATTTGTACTCCCAAACTTTCCCTCGAAAAGCACTTCCGCCCCAAGCTCCTGAATGATAAAATGACCATTAACAACAATTGGAAAGTTCTTTTCGGCAAAAAGGGTGAAGTTCAAATTGTTTGTAGTAGTTGTAATAACCATAATGTGCTATGCAGGACAGGTCTGGGGAGTTTTCCAGCATCATTTTTTAAGCTTCCAGAAAACGCAGACATATGATGTGATACCCGTTCTCAATGCCAACAGACGCACCCACTGGATTAATAAAGTCAGCCTAACTACTGACGACCTGCAAACTGTCAACAGCTGAGATTGCCTTAGTAAGCAACGTAAAAACTGCTTGGATGAATCGTTCTCAAATAATAAACGAAAGTTTCTGATTAACATTTGGATTTGTATAACAATAACAAAGGCGATAAGGTTTGCGTAATTAGCTAATAGTACCCCTTCGCATAATGGATGGTACGTCTGATTGCCTTGCAGACAGTCTTGGGTTCCATTCTCAGCCGCTGCAAAAAAGTTGTTCAGGTGTTTGTACTGCCTCTTACGAGAAATTGACAAATCCTCTAAGAGTATCTCTTGTCATGAAAAGTGCTGCTCATTAGCCGTTTGGAATCTGCAGAAAATTGTACGTTCCCTCCATTTCTGGCAACACGCACAAAGGAATGGTTGAAAGTTGTAAGTCACTAGGTCCTGGTTCTCTTC
Organism: Chrysotoxum bicinctum; assembly: GCA_911387755.1. Taxonomy (NCBI): domain Eukaryota; kingdom Metazoa; phylum Arthropoda; class Insecta; order Diptera; family Syrphidae; genus Chrysotoxum; species Chrysotoxum bicinctum. The sequence goes on along the minus strand of OU426989.1, from coordinate 80,440,744 downwards.
TAGCTATTGTACCACCAAATTTATTTTATTTATAATTAGCTTATACAGTGCCTTGTATAAGTATAACCGCACCCTGTACAAATGAGTTTTGCAGAAAATTAAAATGGTAATGACACCTTACTATTTTTTTATTGAATGGCATCACAAATCAAGTAAATTGACAAGAAAAAAAGTTCCGTTATTTTCTCTTCTGGTGTTTAAAAATTAAAAACAGATTTTCTTGTAATGCAAAAGTTAAACCGCATTTTTATTTGTTATTTTTCTTTATTTTAAGTAAATTTTTTAGGAAAAACTAGTAAGGGATCTTGCTGCCCCTATTTTTGACCAAGATAAAAATTCTTTTTGGCATACTGTTGACAAGGTTTTTTAATATGAAATCGTCTATAGAGTTCCATTCTTCCACAATTGCCTCTCTCAGCAACACTGATAAATTGCCTATTATGGGCATACATTTTGCGGGTCAAAATTTCCCAAAGGTTTTCAATAGGGTTACAATCTGGAGAAAGTGCCGGCCACTGCATCAAAATTATGTTATTGGATTCGAAACACTCCAAACTTTGACGACTAACGTGAATTGAGGCATTATCTTGCTGGAAGACATGGCGAACTCGACGAAATCGTCTTAAGTAGGGTACCAAATTATCCTAGAGCACCTGGGTGTAAGCTGAACTGAGAGAGGTTTGCATTGTGCGGTTATACTTTTGCAATACATGAAAATCTGCTTTTAATTTTTAAACACCAGAAGAGAAAATAACGGAACTTTTTTTTCTTCTCAATTTACTTGATTAGTAATGCCATTCAATAAAAAAATAGTAAGGTGTTATTCTCATTTTAATTTTCTACAAAACGCATTTTTACAGGTGCGGTTATACTCTTGCAAGGCACTGTATCTTGAGTTCTATTAATTGGATCGTTAAATATTCAGGATTAAGGAAAATGACAGAGCATCATTTCCTTCAATAAAGGAATAATTGAAGTCGTTATTCTCCTGACACAAAAATGGGAAAAATCGCTATTTTTAACCCTTTACCCACACCAATCGCGAAAAAATCTACCAGAATTTTGTATTTGGTATCATGACGCATAAACTTATTAAATTATATTGTACATATACATATATGGGTGATTCTACCAACGATGGAATTTTCAGCGGCCCCAGAAATATTTTGAAATCCGTTCAATTATTTAATCTGATTTTTTTTTTATAAAATTAAATCTGACTGATATCTACCTGGCCTAACAATATTATTAGGGTGATCTTATTTTATATTGCTCAAAAAATTCATCAAAGTGTCCGATTCTCAGTCCCCTGAAGTGTCCCCAGTGCGTTTTCGCAAAGAAAAATTATTACCGTTCTCTTATTTCAGGTCTCATACTAAAATGAATCCCACCGAAGTTACGCCAAATAATACATCTTTGCTACGAAATAAATAAATATTTTTTAGTAATTTATTTTATTACAAAAAAAAAACTTAATTAAACTTTGTCCCCCACTTTTTGTATCAGTCCCCTGGCATATTGAAACAGTCGAAAATATCAAAAACTAGGATGTCGATCGGATTTCCAACACTGACAATTTGAAGAACCAAGTCTCCTTACAATAAAATCGTGGTGCAAATCGATTCTGTTTCTTATGTTAGTATTGTGAAAAAAACATTTGTGCATGAAGTCGTGGATTGTCCTTTTAGTTTATCAGTCCTCTGGTGAGTTTTTACGAAACAAATTTGTATGCAAGTAGGCATCTTTTTCGGCAGTATAGTATAGGTTTGATAAAACCGTAATATTATATATATTTTTTTGATTTTTTAAGTAAAACCTTAATATCGTTTTTGCGCAAAAACCATGAAAAACCTCAGTCCCCTGGTCTCAGTCCCCTGGCTAATAAATAAACAAATGATATTTTATTCAGAAACCTGAGAAGTTCTAAGTTATGTTGAACTTCGAACTTCATTACGAAATATTTTTAAAATTTTTAAAAAGAATATAATTTATTTTAAATTGATTCTAAGTAGAAAAAAAAATTATTATAATATATAATTTTTTTTAATAAAATGCTAAGTTATTATGTATTAACCATGAATTTTTATGTTTATGAAGGCTAATTAAATTTAATTTCTATATTTCAGTGTGTACCCAAGAGAAAATACAAAAAAACTAAAGATTTATTCAGTCCCCTTAAAAAAAACTCAGTCCCCTGAACATCCTTTTTCAAAAAATGTCCTTAAAATCGTCATTTTTAATTTTTTTTACTGGCCGCTTTCAACAACGCAAAGAGACGTTCTAAGGATCAACTAGAACAATTCTTACGACTTTTGACTTCCAAAAACGTCGTGCCGAAATTTGTATCATTTTATTCCATTGTTTGTAGAATCACCCATATGTATATACACCAGTTAGTTTTTAACATGTACTATGTATATAATTTTAGCACAAAGCGAATCTGTGGATTTAATTGTCGTAGATTGAATAAATAAATAAACTCTCATACTCATATTTTTTACCTAAAAATTACTGTCGGCGCCTTGACTATTAGACACACTTTTTGAATTTATCTTGAAGATCTAAGTAGGAGAGCATTCTTATGTGGCGAGCTTATTTGTCTTTGAATTTTTGCCAATTGATTTCCTTAACCTAAAGTTGTAAACAAAAACATTATATATGTACTACGTACATATGTACATTAGACTGGGCCAAAAAAATTGACTATTTTTTTTTTTTGAAAGATATGTATATCGAGAATATCATTCAGAATGACAAAAAAAAATTTTCGTAAAAGTTTGAGCCCTTAATATCAATTTTAAGAGGGCTATCATCGCTAATTTTGATTTTTAGTCATAATTTCATGTTTTGCGTCAGAACTGACAAAACATTGAAGTAAAAAAAATTCATTTTGACTTACTTTTATATAAAATTAAATTCCCTACAAAAAAGGTCTGATTGAAATTTTTCGTCAGACAGGCCGTTTTTGAGTAATTAAGCTTAATAAATTGTTATTTTTCTTCGATTTTACTTTTTTAATTTGGAATTTTGTAACTAACGAAAAATAACAATTTATTAAGCTTAATTACTCAAAAACGGCTTGTCTGACGAAAATTTTCAATGAGACCTTTTTTGTAGGGAATTTAATTTTATATAAAAGTAAGTCAAAATGAATTTTTTTTACTTCAATGTTTTGTCAGTTCTGACGCAAAACATGAAGTTATGACTAAAAATCAAAATTAGCGATGATAGCCCTCTTAAAATTGATATTAAGGGCTCAAACTTTTACGAAAATTTTTTTTTGTCATTCTGAATGATATTCTCGATATATCTTTCAAAAAAAAAATAGTCAATTTTTTTGGCCCAGTCTAATGTACATACTTGTAGATTTATTGGTTCATAACAAACAAATAAAAACTATTTTTAGTTTGCTTAGACATTTATTTCATTGAACGTAAATACAACGTCATCAGTTCCAGAAAATTCTAAATTTTGTATATTAACAGGAAAAACCATACAATCTAAAAATCAATCAAATCAATAATTCGCTTAAATGAGAATCAAAAAGAACAAATCATCATATTTTTTGTATATCTTTAAGAGTTCTGTCTCTGATGCAGTTTAGAAATTTGGTTTAATTATATATGTACATAGGTAGAAACAAACCTGTAGTAAATTTCAATCAATTTCGAGGATAAATTAATATAAATATATTCCGGAAACTTATTTGAATTGAAAATAAATATCTGAAACTAATCAACTACAATAAATTTTCGTATAAGACATAGGGAGACATTGTGCTATCCTTTCTGATCGAAAAATTTCCGGAAACATCTCTATTTTATGTGGTACAAAGTTTGAGAAAACAAAAATACATCTTAAATGAAGTAAAGTAAAGAGCAGGTGGTTATGATCTTTCAAAGTCTTAGTAAAATAAAGTTGTATTTACGAGTATGCATTTAGATTCAATTGGCTTTGTCGACACATACAATTATTCTTCTCGGTATTTTCGTATGCAAAATAAGTGAACTCCGAAAATGAATACATAGTTCATCAACTGTAAGCACTTACATCATTGTTATTACAACTATTCTTTATTGAACTATACTCGATACATTCACATTTATAGAAAACAAAAAAATAAACGCTTGCCAAAATTTGCCATCTTCCTAAAAACAATTTTTTCCCTGCGCTTTTCTTTTCCCAATCGATTTTCAGCCATGTTGCCATTTTTTTCAATGAAGAAAAAACCTTAGCTTTTTTCTTTTTAAATTATTATCACCTATTTGTGTACGAGTATTTTGAAATGTAAAAATACTGAGCATTCTATGTCGAAGGTATTTCCGATGGGTGTAATTGCTTAATACATAACTTGATTTCCTCTTCCTAGATATTTTGTAAACAAAATAAATAATCGTTTTAGTGATATTCTCTTAAATTTTTACTTGCGATTTACATATAGCACTATGGGTAAAGTTATGCATTCATAAGAATTCGAACTCGAGATTTTAATCAGGCTTGATATTACCATGATAAGGAAGATGTAAAATTTTGTAGATAACGTTTTTTTTACATTAAACAAAATATTAAAAAAAAAATCAGTTAGTAAAAATAGATAATAGATGAAATTTATTTTCCAAAAAATTGTTCAATTTCTCAAAAACAGTAAAAATGATTTTAGTCGATTTTCTTATGGTCAAGGTAGTGATAGTATTTTGTATTATAATTTGTATTTAATTATGAAATATGACAATAGCCGTGTTTTTTGGAAAAGTTATCCGTAGTACAGTATAATTTTATATGGAAAACAAATACAGCATCCGCAGTAGGATCACTGCCGATTTTGAGCCATTTTTCCGTTTTTTTCATTCTTATGATCGTTATACTAGATTTTATTTTTTCAAGAAAGATTGCATATCGAAACTTATAGCTAATTTTGTTTTGTGGTTTTTGAAAAAAAAAATCTTTATTACTTTTGTAATTCGATACCTCAAAAACAATTAAAACATTTTTTTTCGTAATTTGATTTTTATTTTTAAAATAATAAAACTTAAAGTGAGCGTACCACTTTAAAAATTTTATATATAAAATATGAATTTTATTTAAAATGAATTGAGTTAACACTATTCCGACTAAGAAAATGGTTTAAAAAATAATTAAGCGATTATAAACATTTTTATAGGTTAAAATAAAACAAAAAAAAAAACAAAAATTTATTAACTACACGTGCAATATACTTTTTCATTAACGGCTCTATCGATTTCGATAAAAAAAATTTATACAGAAGCTTTTTCAAATTTAAAATAATGTTGTATATAGATATTTTTGAAATAATCCTTTCTTTCTTAGGTAATGGAAAAGCTGATAAATTATCAGCTCAAGAAATATCTTAAAGAACGAAAGCTTCTCAATGACCGCTCAAAACAAGTTGAATTGGATGGTCTTAAGTCTGAAATTCATAAAATAACTGGTGTACCACAAGGCTCTGTTTTATCTCCAATTCTCTTTCTGACATTCATCAATGATCTTTGTCCTTGTCCTTGTTCTTCGGATGTGGATCTAGAACGCCAGCATATGATAAGCTTATTTAATTCCGATAGCATTGTCAAATGGAGAACCATAAACCGCGTAGAATTTAATGCTTCAAAAAATGGTGTCTTCTGTCGTTAAAGTGCAACCAATACCCCATGCCGCTATCCATGATAAAAACTTGCAATGAGGAACACAGGACATCTTGTTCATAATGACCACATATTCAAATTCGCAAAAACGCTGCTTGTGTTAAGGTTTCCTTCGACGTTGCAAGAAATGTTTCACCCCTTCTGATCTAGCTGTAATCTAAAAGGCCTATATTCGTCCAAAGCTCTAGTACAATTCCCATATTTGGGCAGGTGCTCCTATAACTCACTTGAGTCTCTTGGATAAAATCTGAAAAAGACCTTTAAAAATTATATGTGATAGAAATATAACGGAAACATTTACATCTCTAGATCACCGTTGCAATGTTTCTCGTCTTTCTTCATTTTAGCTTTAGTTTTATTAACAATGTTCTAGTGAAATAGCCAGTAGTTGCATTCTTTCCCTTAAACAATTGAAACGTAATACTCGCGCTTCAAGGAGTACTCATCAGTTAACCATTGAGCCGGTCGTACAGTTAAATTTAGATATTCTTTCCCTAGCCACACTACACGAATGTGGAATGCCTTACCCGACTTTATATTTACCTCCCATTATAATATTTAGATATTCAAAACCAATGTGCATCAGTGTCTGTTTTTGAATACTCTTCAACTTTCCTAAAACGCTCGCAGTTTGGTCATACATTTTAAGGGTAGTCATAATCTCTTTAGTTTGTATAAAATTATATATAAAAAAAAAAGAAAAAGTATCTTTAAAAAGGAAGAAAAATTGTTTTTTGTTAGAATAATGTCGTTAAATGTATGGTATTGTCATTACAATTAGCATATACATAGAATTTTTCTTACGAAATCTAAAAAAAAACAGAAGAGAATTTAAATTATAATCAACCTGAAGATTTTTCTCTGATTAGATTAATGTTTTTATATCTTGTATACACTGATACACTGATATTAATAAAACTTGTGTATTCATACGGTTTTCAGATCGCCGTCTTAGACGATGTTCACATTGGACTTACTCAACCGATTTATTTTGACGTAAGGCCCCCTGTCGTGTTCAGGCACAAAAGAAGTGTGAACACTCCAGACTCACTTTGACGTCTTGTAGTTGTCATAATTGACAATGTTTACAAAATTTATTTGATTAGATTAATGTTTTAACATCTTGTATACACTGATACACTGATATTAATAAAACTTGGGTATTCATACGGTTTTCAGATCGCCGTCTTAGACGGTGTTCACATTGGACTTACTCAACCGATTTATTTTGACGTAAGGCCACCCTGTCGTGTTCAGACACAAAAGTAGTGAGAACACTCCAGATTCACTTTGACGTCTTGTAGTTGTCATAATTGACAATGTTTACAAAATTTAATGATATTTAAAATGAATTTCAACTCAGAACACAAACCAATAATAAATAAATAAATAACTGTGTTGATTGCCGTGTCATATGTCACCAAAACAAATGTCAAAAAAAATCCATTAATTTTCAATTTGTTTTAAAAATCCTGCCTGACTTTCTCGTCTCTTTCTTACCATGAAGTGCGAATGAGAAAAAAACACAGAGACGTCAAAATAAGTCGGCGGAGTGAGTCCAATGTGAACACCGTCTAATATTGTCTTGACGATGACGTTTCTCGACAATTCTCGTATTGTCAGCCAATTGTTTGTAAGACAATTAGGACATATTTTTACTCACTGATCTGACAATATTATCCGTGTTTTTTGAAAGACTGAATAGTCAAGTTACCAAAATTTTACATGCAAAACAATAAAAACGTCAAGAGTGAATATAATTAGGTCAGCAATCAGAGTGAATATAGAATGAATATAAATTGTTGATATATTCAGATGGCGCTTAAATCGAGTGCAGAAAAACATTTGCTTGGTACTGGGATATGTTCTGGAATGCATCTTTTTTTTCTCAGAGATTTTTATTATATCGAAACATTTGGAAATAAAGCGTCATGTTTTTTTTGTTAAAAACGTACAAAAAATCTCAAATGTCAATTGATTGAAAAACTTCTCAAAAATCTTAATTTTTTCACCGAAAAATCGAAATTTTTTGGGTTTTTTTTTTGTTCAGGAAAATTACGATTTTAGGACTTTGGAAAGCATCTAGAAAGAAATACTCCAAATAGGGCAAAAAATAGTATATTACCCATCTACCAAGCTATAAACTGTCAAATTCCATTGGAGGATGGCTGAGATCTCGGTGGATTAAAAAATATCTACAAAATGTGATTTTTTTTTAACGAAAAATCGATTTTTTTTGCTCATTAAAATTGTAATTTAGGGGCTGCAAAATATGGAAAGAAATATTCTAAATACGTCAAAATAAATTTGAAATTACTCTAAGATTCGTGTCAAACTTTGAGATTAAAAGAGAGTGAATATAAAAGTGACTATAATCGTTTTTTTCGATTTTCTTTACTGAGTGGCTATCAATTTTCCATAAAACACGGCAATTGTAAGATCTGAAAATTATCTATACTAAACATAGGTTTTTGAGCTATTTCGATAGTCTTGAGATTTGAGTTGCTTAATTTTAATGTTCTTTTTAGTAATCTGTGAATATAAAATAAAATTTTTTTCAATATTTGCTTGATTAAAAACAAAATTCAAATTCTTTAAGATGTGTTAATGGACCTTTAAACTGTCTACGAATATAAGTAACTATCAATGAATTCGACTGAATACCTACGCTTTCATCAAGAATTTCTAACTTCTAGACTTCTAAAAAGTAAATACATATTATGTATGTTGGATTGTATAATGTTGGTGTATTGTATATGTATGTATAAGTGTATATCATAAAGTTTATTTATTTAAGACCCCATTTGCTGATTCAATTGCTTGATTGATTTCTTTTTTGAGCACCAACCAAATCAAACACCGCAGCACCCCTGCCAATGTGAATGATTTTTATTTATAAATTAAAATAAACTTTGCAACATTCTGAGGCAGGCAATTGAAAATAAACTTAAAAGAAACAGACCCCCTTATTCCCCCAAATAGCTATTTTTATTATTGTGAATTAATTCGGCAGTCACTTAAGAAGAAACTAAACTAAACTAAAACTATAGCACGGGCAGCGGTAAACGCGCTTATTGAACTAGCCATTAGACTTATTGAGGTTAAAATGCTCGTGCAGTCCTTTTGTCACGTGTATTTTGTAAATAAATTAAAATTATGTGGCTCCACTGAATTGATTATACGTTGTAGTTACTACAGTCGTTGCAAAACTGTGAAGACTCAAGAGCAGTCAGTCTTCACACTTCAAACCATTTCAATTGTCAGTTGCAAGGCCTGTTTGCATCGCCTCGTTCGTCATCATGATTGTATGTAATGGCGAAAGCTGGACAGCTGAGGTTTATTATTGTAATCAGAGAGAATGCAATTACGATCATCTCGTCGCTTTATTTTATTTATTTATTCCAATTTATTGACTACAGTGCATCACAGATATTAGACATCGAAAAATCTTCGAACTCGGAATTCAGAAATAGCTCTATATGTTAATAGGTGCGTTTTATTATGCATAAATCTATCTGGATTAAGTTTTAACATGTTACAAAAACAATTTGGGATCCTGGGGTGGAATCGGCTAAGGTGATAGTTGATTGTGATTGTCATTTTGCGATCGCTCTCTCTATATTTCTTTTTTGATATGATGGAGATAGTCAAAATGACAATCACAATCAACTATCACCTTAGCCGATTCCACCCCTGTTTTCTATCGGGATCTATTTCCAATACTACGTTTATATGCAGTATCGAAAGATCGAGTTGGATTAGGGTCGGATTTTCGACCCAGGTTTTTCGTCATTTGAGTTGAGAGCTCGATTTGGAGTTGAGTTGAAATGGTGTTGAAGGAATGACGTCTCGTTCTCAGTATTTCATTTTATAATTAAAAAAAAATCAATATCCATTATGTCGAGTTTTAAGAAACAAATTATTTTAAAATGTTTTATAAATTATTTTAATATCATGCAAAGGCAAGTAATATCGCAGATGAAAGCACAAGAGAGGAGAATTATTCGAATCAGAAAACGATTAATTCAAAAACAGTCCCGGAGATTATCGCAAATCTTGCCTTTCCATTTGAGGAAAATGTCGATGTTGACGAATAGCTACATAGATCATATTCCACAGAAAATCAATCGAAAGATTTGGGTAAAGCAAAGGAGCAACCACTGGTGGAAAAAAATCGTGAACAGTGAACATTTCGATGACCAAATGGTTGAAAACTTCAGGATGGATAAGGAATCTTTTAAATACATTTGTGAAAAACTTACTGAAGACCTAGCGCCTCATCCATCGCCTGTTCGTGAAGCCATTCCAGTGGACATGAAAGTGGCAATAGCTTTGTATAAGTTAGCATCGTGTTCCGAATACCGAGTAGTGGGCAACCAGTTTGGAGTCCATAAAAGCACGGTCAGAAAATGCTTGTACCAGTTTTGCCGGGCGATGATAAGAAAATTGTTGAAGGAAGAGATTAAGATGCCAAACGAGAATGAAGCTAGATTAATAATTGGACGATTTGAGGAGAAGTGTGGTGTTCCGCAAATTCTTGGAGCTATTGACGGAACACATATTCCAGTGAAGCCACCAGCAGAAGGACATTCTGACTATATAAACAGAAAAGGGTGGCCTTCATTAGTGCTGCAAGCTGTTGTTGATTCAAACTATATGTAAGAGTTCTCTTGGAAATATTCAGTCTTGTTTAACACTAACATATTTTTCAAACAGGTTTCTGGATATCACATGTAAACATCCTGGATGTGCTCATGATGCCACTGTTCTGAAAGATTCTTATTTGTGCAGGAATATTGAAAACGTGACTTTGGTAAAAAATAATTTTGAAATTTATATAGGCATATAACTAGATTCCCTACAATACAATATTTTATGTCTTTAAATAATATAAAATGAGAGGGTTTCTCAAGTTCCGAGGTCATAAAATTTGTACAGATATCTAGACTATTTTCATATCAAATAAAACTTATATTCTTCTGTTCTGTATTTCATTCTATTACAAAATTATTTTGTACATAATATGTAAGCATATTATGCTTTTTTTAAAGATGAAAGTTAACCTTTATTTATTTTTTAATAGCCTACCAAAATTATTAACGGAAAGGAAATCGGTGCATTTTTCATCGGTGATCCAGCATATCCTCTTTTTCCGTGGCTCTTAAAAGGATATTTGGGTGTCTTATCCGAAGAACAAGATTCTTTCAACGCCTATATGAACAAAGGTAGAATAGTTGTGGAGAATGCATTTGGTCGCCTCAAGGGAAGATGGAGAATCTTGCAAAAAAGAATTGATATTGATGTGAAGTTCGTTCCGAATATTGTAGCGACCTGTTGTATTCTTCACAATATATTAGAGAAGAAAAAATCACCATACATGGACTCTTGGAATAAAAGCGAATCCGTTAGCCACTTAGAGCAGCCTTCGTCAGTTGTTCAGACAACTTCCTTGGAAGGTGATGAAATTAGAGACCACTTAAAAAACTATATGGCACAGACGTTTCCAATCATCCAAAGCATTAAAAGAAACAACAATTAATAAATTTTGTAATTTTATGTTTTAATAAATACTTAAATATTACTGCAAATAGCTTGTTTTAATTAATACTAAATAGCTTCTTAGTACTGACGAAAAATGAAATATTAAGGCACATCACTGTTATCTTCTTAATAAGAAAAAAAGATCAATAAAAAAAAATAAAGAAATATTAAGAACAAAATAAACATGAATACAAAACAAAACAAAAAAAAATAAAAAAACAAAATTCAATAGAGTAACTTAAGTTTGTACATAGAGGTACAAATTGGAAGAATTGAATCAACTTTCATCCAGTATATGAAAATTGGAATAGTATTCCTTTATATTTTCTGGTGAATGTATTTCACTCTCTTCTGCAATTCGTTCAGTTCCATTTAACAAAAATTGAAGAGCTGTAATAAATTTGTCCGTAGACTCTTCTATTATTTGTTTGGTGGCTCTGTTACTTTTCTCCAACAATTCTTCTTCTTTTTCAAAACATAGTTTATGCTCATACTCAATGAGCTCTTTTTGCTTTTTGAAGAAATCTTCATTCATTGCCTCTTGGCTAAGTTTTATTGCATTGCTTAATTTGTCAATGTTTCGAGCATATGTTCCTCGGTTTTTTTCCGTTTTCATTTTCTTTGCTTTAATGAAAATAAAGTTTATTTAGATTTGAAATGAAAACAACAAATAAATATTATTTACCCAACGATCCTTTTGTGGTCTCATTCCAGGACGACGTTGAACATGAGGGCTGTACATTGTAGTCTTCCTCAATAATATCGAAGACGTGATATTCGTTACTAACGTTTTCCTGAGCATTATTTGACATATCTTCAGTAAAGGCATCATAATTGTCACCTTAATAACGAATTAATAATTAAAAATCGAATAAATATAAAGTACACAAATATTTACTTCTGGATGTGTCTATTCCAGACTCCACAGCATTCACAGATGGTCTGCACCCAAGCATCATTTCAAGTTCTTCGTAAAAAGGACATTCTTCCCGACTATTACCACTTTTGTTATTATTTTTTTTTGTCAATGTGTATGTCTTCTTTAAATTTTTCCATCTTGTTTCGATTTGTTTACTGTCTTTTGCAATAAATCCCTTCTTGAACATTTCTCTTTCAATTTGTCTATATATTTCAGCGTTTCTATATAATTTTCCATCGAAATGCTTCAATGCATGAATCTCTTGCATTACGCTAAGAAGCATTTTAGTCTATTCGTACTCCCACACATTTCGTTTTGCCATTATTTGTATATTTTTATCTTTTCTTATTTGATTTAATGTTTTCTTATTTTTTTTTACCACACGACCATTGAATAAATTGAAAAATATAACTGTATACTAAACATATACTCAAATCATATATATGAAAATACAATTAAACACACACATCTAACGATACTGAAGCAATTTGTCAAACCAACTCCTCGACCCAGGTTTTTCGTCTAATATTTCGACTCGACACCGCTGAGCGAGTGGGATCGAGTCGAACGAAGCTCATTTCAACTCGATACCCGTTTACAAAGGGTCGAAGCGAGCTTCAAGCTCGCTTCAATACCTCATATAAACGTAGTACAAGATACAAAAATTAGTTGTTACACTGGCCAGTAGATGGCTTTTTATGGTAAGGTAGTGTAAGCTATAGTGTAAAGAAAAAGACAAGACATAATTTAAAATTTCCAAACCCAAGGATAAAAAGAGACGGGCTTATAACACTGCTGTCAATAAGATCCGTATCGTTTTATTTTCAAGGAATGATATAGATCCGGATCCAGATAGATTTGTGGATAATAAAACGCACCTAGTTGGACCTTCATACTTGCTTAAAAAATTAAAGTTAAAAGCAGTTTTAGAGATTACTTACTACTTATATATCAGTAGATTTTGGTTGCCTAGCGCCATTTATTCAATGATTTTCTAGGAATGGCCACCTGATGAACCTCATGTGGGTGTCGTCAAAGCTGGTACATCCAAATGCACCTCGTCGCTAAAGATAATTTTCCTCCCAACATTGGGGTCCTCTTCTAAACGCTCCGAAGTACAGTCAGCGAACAAACGGTGGCGTTGTCTATGGTCATATGAACTCTGAACTCCTAGTTCAATTGGATCTTTCAAGAAAGTAGGCTCAAAGTCCGGAACCAAAATTCGCCAAGTTGAAGTTTTCAAGAAGCCGAGTTCTTGTGCACGGAATTGGAATATACTGAAATGACGGACCGCGACGATGTTCTCGTCAGATCTTGCGTTCCTTTGAAATATGAATGTAGACTGATAGATTACCGAACAGGTCTTAAATTTGGCCACCAAATGTTGAAGAGTCGACTACGAAGGGCTAACGAACACTCATTTTTATAGTAAAATTTTATCATTTTGCTCTTCAATTGTTTAATTTGTCATGGTGATTTTGCATCAAAAACTGAACAGATTTGACAGATGTCATTAAAACAGCATGATCGCCAAAAAAAATAAGAAAATAAGAGTTACACTTTTGTTTGCTATTATTCCCGAAAGGATAATGTGTTTAAAAATAAATATTTCAAAATAATTTTTGTATGAATATTTGTGATATCCGTAGATGCCTGTACTTAGAGATGTGGTGATGTCGGTTATTTTAAAACCAAAATGTTTTGTTTTTTGTAAGCCATTGACCTTCACTAAGATTTGAAGTGAAGATTTAAATTAAATGTGAGCTTTCGGTGATAATAAATTAAAAAAACCTTTCATAACATGGATTTTAGGTAGTCAGAAATAAAAATGTTATTTTTGGGAATCAGGTAATCAACCGGAATACAATTTCTGTTCTTAGCTAAAGTTATTTATTTGATTTTTTTTTCCAAAATTTTGCAATCGAAACCTGTCATGGCTAAAATATTCACGTCTGCCATTAAAATAAAATGCACGACTCGGTCATTCGAACTTGCTATTATGTTTAAGAGACTTATAATTTTAAAAATGTTCCTTTTGCATAGGTTTAGTACCTTCTAATCAAAACTATTTCAATTTTAGAAGCAGGTTCTAATTTTGTATCAAATTATTAATAGTTATTTCGCAGCCTACCTGCTACAACTAGTGTTACCTTTAAGTCCTACCCACAATTCATATTATTTTCTGTGCCGAAATTCAGCCTTATTTACTGTGAAGAGATTGTAAAAATTTTCATAAAATTATACGTGAAATAAAATCAATTTAATATCTATTTTTGTTTTTGTTTTATTTCAATTTAAAAATATCTTTCTATACAAAACACTTATTACTTGCTTAAACAAAGAAAACGTATGTTAATCTTATTTTTGTTTTCTATTTCAGTTTTTTAAGACGCCTCCGAAATCATCATGATGCAAGACTTAAATATGACAGAAAAGAATTGTGAAGATTCAAAAAAATCCGAAAATCCATCGCCACCAGATAAAAATGAAGAACATCCTACCTCGTAGGTTGAATATTTAAAGCTAAAATTTATGAAAAAAAAATTCAAATATTAATAATAAAATTTTTGTTTTATTTTCTTCTTTTTTTTTAAAAAAAAGGTATATGGAAACAATTGTTCACCTGTTTAAAGGTAACATTGGCCCAGGGCTTTTTGCAATGGGTGACGCCTTCAAAAATGGTGGTCTTATAGTTTCTCCTGTGCTCACCATTGTGATAGCGTTGATCTCAGTTCACTGCCAGCACATTCTCTTAAATTGCTCAAAAAGGGTAAAAATTCTAAGTCAATCTGAGGAATGTCCTGACTATGCGGAAACAGTTGGTCAATGTTTTGAAATAGGACCACCAAAACTACGAAGTTGGGCAACACACATGCGGACAATCGTTAATATATTCATTTGTGTAACTCAACTGGGATTTTGTTGCATTTACTTTGTTTTTATAAGCACAAATCTTGAACAGGTAAATATTTTTTATTTTTTATACATACATAGGAGATAGACATTTTTACATTTTCGGTATAGAAATTGGGCTCAGTTTTTGTAAGAATTATGAGATTTTGATTAGAAGACCTACATAGCTTTCTAGGCCTGTAGTTAAACCTTTAGTAAAAAGTGGGTTCTTCAATTGAAGATGATTCTGTGGATATACACAACCGAGGTGCGACCGATCCTCACGTGTATTGTTTGATTGTATGGGGGCTGGCGCTTACCAAAGCATATAATATCGATAAACTGAAGAAGATACAATGAACTGCTAGCGTTAGCACCACAGGGGCTCTAAGATCTTGCCCAACTGATGCTTTAAGTAACTTCTTGATTTTACTTTTACCACTTGATTTACAAATCTAGTATCTTGAAGTGCATTAAAACCGAATGAATCAAACTCTTGAATTACGAAGCCTTATGGCCACATTAATGTTACGGAGTTGATTCCATTAGAAATTTTTTTGACTCCCACTAAGCTGCACCCCTAAAATGGGCATCAGTAATGATTTTAAAGTCATTTTTCTATCAAGAAAAGACTGGGGTGATGTCGTCGTGACGAAAGACTTCGACTCAACTATCTTTACTGATGGCTGTACTGTTGGTTCAGGAATCTTCTCTGAGACTATGAATACCCGATTTTGCTAGTGTTTTTCAAGATGAATTACTAGCTATCTGTGAAGCATGCAAGGTACTCAAACAAGATCCAAACCAGAATCGCTATACGATTATTATCACACACGGTCAGGCGGCTGTTAAAGCCATTAAATTTAGTACATTATCCTCTAAATTAGTCCAACAATGCCGGAATGAACTTACTAGCCTCAATATTAAACACAATTTTACTTTCATCTGGGTTCCAGGTTATTGCGGCAAGGATCAGTTCTTCATATCATAACTCACTTCCAGAAAGAGTCAACATTCCGCTCAGCGTTATGAAGAGCAATATTCTCCCAATTTTTCTTATCAAATCAAACCGTAGGTGGATCAGTTTAGCTAACTGCATTATATCTAAAAAGATTTGGCCCACCTTTTAAAAAAATTAACCGAACAGGATAGAAGCCAGGATAGAAGCTAACTGTAGCGGACACTGGCCAATAGCAGATAATGCAGCGAAGCCATTCCTCACAACACTCACTGTCATAGCTGTGGGGACTGGCGGGAAACGGAAACATTCTTCAATTTCCTCTGCAAATGCCCTGCTCTTGCAAAATTTAGAGACATTTTTTGACGACATTGACAAACTTTCGAAAATGAAGATCAAAGACTTGATCTCTTTTCCCAACGCGACGAAATGGTTCAGCATCAGCTATCAAGCTGCCTAGCTTGGCACAGTGTAAATGGTTGTCGGATGAGTGTGTTGCTCCGGTTGAGTGAATGATCCATTTTCTGGATGATTGTGCCCGAACAAACACACAATAAGAGACATCAAAACCTACTAAATCATATTTCATATTTTTGAACTTAATCAAAACTGGATGACTCCATGAGAATGTCCACAATTCCCCACAGGTTCACACGAGTTATACTATCAACATGGCGCACTTCAGCGCTTACTGGGCTAGACTGCCAGAGGTCGACATTTCTACCTACTTACCTATCGTCGTCGTTTGATGGAAAATCCCTTATACTACGTTTTCACCAAGAGTAAATCCGGGATTTAAATGGATTTACCATAAATCTTCTTTAAATCTCGAAGATTTACCATACAAATTTATTTCGTAAATCTAGTAGATTAGAAATAAATCTCTACAAAATCTTCATAGGATCGATCGGTCGAAGTTCGAACTGACCTAACATCCATACTGTGCTAAGTTATCTCGATGATTTTCCATCGTTTAGCACAAATGAAACTTTCTTTCTCTCGCTTCTACTTTATAAGAAAAATTGAAACAACATTAGCACATTGATAGATGCTGTCAAAGTTAATCTTCTTATTAATCTTTCAGTGCGGTGAAAACACCACATAAATCTCTTGCCTTAAATCTCAGATTATCTTTTGGTGAAAACGTAGTATTAGATTAGTTTTATTATTTTTACACATTTGCATTTGTTATGATTTTTACGGTGAGGAATTTGAAATGGCTTGAATTTTGGGAGTCTTTTTAATTTAACCATATCTTAGAATAAATAAAATGCACGACTGGGTCGCACGAACTTGCTCCTATGTAATAGACTAAGAATTTCAAAAATGAATGTTATTAGAGAAAAACTGTTCATAAGCATAAAATTAATTTTTTAATAGACTAAAACATTTCCTTTACTAGTTGGAGCTAAGCACAGGATGCCATGTGTTTTCAACAAAAATTAGTTTATGCAACAACAAAATTATAATTCGTTGTAGTAGAAACTTAAAAAAATAAGCTTTTTTACCTATGTACAAATTTTGTAAAAAATTTTAAGAAACAAATTTGGAGCGCCAATTTAAAGTGTTTATTAATGTACGAATAAAAATAATTAAATTTACAAAAAATAAATAATAAAATAATTTTTTTTCTCATTTCTTTTAGATTATATTAAGAAACTTTTATTTATCAAGTTTTAAAAAATCGACTATGGGGTTTTCGAAATATTGAGTTTTCAAAAAATAAATTTGATTTTTTTTTTTAAATCCAAAAAATTATTTTTTGGAAATTCGAATACACAATAATATTCAAACTATTGGGGACCTTTAGCAGGAAAAAAATGATTTAAATCGGTCGTATCGTTTTTGAGAAAATAAAAAAAGGGTTTCAAGGGGGATACCAAAAATAACAATTTTTTAGATTTTTTTTTCAACCATTAGCCAGCTTTAACTTAATTAAGTTTTTAGATTTTTTTTTTAAATCTGTGGGACAGTTTTTGAGAAAAAAAAATGTTTGTGTGGGATGAAAAATTCAAACGACATCTGCCAAGTTTAACGAAAATCGGCCAAGCCGTTTAAACTGTAGTCGAACAGACTGACAGAATTGCGAGACCCACTTTTTTAGTCTTCGCTATCATTTGATCAAAATCTCGAGTTCGATTTTTATAAGTCGCAACTAAAAATGGACTTGGAGAGTTTCTATTGAACAATGTCGCACGATATTAAGAACTTAAAAGCAAAATGACGAAATATCCAAATTTGCAAAATAGCCAGTTGCATTTCGCCGTTAAGCAATTGTAATGGTCGCCCTTCAGGGAACGCTCATCAGTTTAGCCTTGAGCCCAACTTCGGGCGTACTGTTAAGTTCAGAGATTCCTTTTTTAGCTGCACTACACGAATGACAAACGCTCTGAATGATATTAAAAAATTAAAACAAACTATTTTTGTGAACAATTGGAATACAGAATACAGAAAATTCTTAACTTTCTTTTTCCAAGGTCTATTGGAATTACAAATCCTAACCATTCATGTATTGCGTATTGGTGATAGAAATGGAGGGAACCTACATTATTCTGAAGAATCAGGTGTTCTCTTGGAGGATAAATATATCATTTCCTCGCAATGAGAAGAAGAACTATTGTTACCCCAAAGCAAATACTTTCACTTTTAGTTGACGTAGGGCAGACCTCTGACGTGACAGAAAAATACACTAATAATTATTATCCCAATTTTGTTTCTTTTATCCAAATGAATCGCGATAGATGTGCGCCATTTAAAATATTGAACAATAAAAAATTAAGACTACAATGCAAAATGTTCTACAAAAATTTACTTAGACCTTAGAACCTTATAGCTTTTTTTTTAAAAAACATAAATTAAGTTTTAAAAATTGTATCCTTTACATTTGCAGATTTTAAAACATCATGGTTATCACTGGAACGTACATCTAATTATGTTAATTGCATTTGTACCCATCCTATTGACTTGCTTAATTACAAATTTGAAGTACCTGACACCAGTTTCACTGTTAGCAAATCTTAGTATGGTAAGTGGATTGGTCTTGACGATGTATTTTGCATTTAAAGAAGGTCTTCCGGCGCCCAGTGAACGTCAATACTTTACGAATGCCCCTCAACTAGCGCTGTTCTTCGGCACAGCTATATTTGCCTTCGAAGGTATAGCTCTAGTGTTGCCACTTAAAAACGCTATGAAGAAACCGAATAATTTCGATCGACGATTGGGTGTGCTAAATGTTGGAATGACATTCGTAGCATTCGCATTCATATTTGCCGGATTCTTCGGATACTTGAAATGGGGTGATTCTGTTGGAGGAAGTTTAACTCTTAACTTGGGAAGTAGTTGGTAAGAAGATGAAACATTTAAAATGTAATTGAAATACTGATTAAATAATTTTTTGTATCGAATTTTCAAACCAGGCTCGCACAAGTCGTCCAGTTGATTGTATCATTGGGAGTTCTTCTCGGATATCCATTGCAGTTCTTTGTGGCCATCCAAATTATGTTCCCAGCTGTCCAGCAGATATTCAAATTTGATCAAAATTCAATAGCTGGAGAGCTTATTTTTAGAACTGCTATGGTTATAATTACATGTATGTTTTTTTTACCTTCTGCTAATTTGAATAGTTATGACTCAATGTTTCTCTCTCCCACAGTGGCCATAGCTGAACTAGTTCCAAAATTGAGCCTATTCATATCGTTGATTGGGGCGCTTTGTTCAACAGCACTAGCCTTAGTGTTTCCACCTTTAATAGAATTAATCGTTCGGACAGAAAATTCCAAAGGACCTGGTGTGCAAATTTTTGCAAAAAATATCTTCATTCTCATATTGGCACTCCTCGGATTCTCAACGGGAACCTATGAAAGTATATCGGCGATTATAAAAGAGTTTAAATTATAGTTTTAAGTATGGACACTAAATTTAAACCATAAGTTAAAAGCATAACATCTTAATTTTTTTTTAGATATTAAACAAAAACAAAGATTATTTGTACCTTACAATTTATACACTTGATAAGTGCCTTTTAAAACAAGAGTGGTATTTTATATTGTAGTTTAAGTGATTACTTTTAGACTGTAAGAAGAGAAACTAAAACCAATGTTTATATGTTGATTTAAATCATAAGATTAATTTTATAAGAAAATAAATTGCTTACATTTAAATATATGCCTTTTATTTCTTGTTAAGTTTTTTTCTTTTTTGAGAAAAGACAAAATATTATCAATTCTAATTTGGTACTGTTGGTTATTAAAATAAAAATTGTGAAAATTTTGATACATCGTGTACAGTGGTGCATTAAAGTTATCAAATAGTCCAGACAGGTATTCAGATATACATTGAGTATACAGATACATTGAGGTTCAGTGATGCGAGTTATCTGGCAAAAACTATAATAAGTAGTCTTACAAGCTTTATAGGGAGCTTAAAATGATTAAACCAATATGAGAAAGCTTCTTCAAATGCAGAATAATTAGGGCCAACATTTGTTAATTAAGTCAGGGGTGGAATTGGCTAAGGTTATAGTTGATTATTAATATTTTGATTGTCATTTTGACTATAGCTGTCTCTATCATATCAATAAGGAAATGTAGAGAGAGTGATTGTCAAAACGACTATTAATTAATTTAGTGATCACTTTACTCTTACGCGATACGGATACGGACCCAGTTCTCCACCGACAGCAACTTAAGCCACCTACCTAACCTTTCCTAAGTTTGGACTTAAACTCACAGTAGAAAATTGCATACATACATAAGATATGACGCACCTAGGCTAAGAACGCATTTGCAACTTTTTGTCAAGGCAAATTATTATCATGCACTCACTTCTGATTTTTTTCCGCGCGATTATTTAATCTCAACCAAATAAAACACACTACTTTTAATGTGAGTGCACGCATTTGCTACAAATAAATAGCAACGATTATGAATTTTTTTTATTTCTCTTAATGTCACACATATAATCGTTCCTGAGATGATATTGAATTTCTCCATTTGATATTTGTATGCACAATTCTGGGTCCAACTAGTTGCAGTAGTTCCTTGAAGCATTCAATACTCATTCTATAGTATTGCACACATTTCTGTGCCTGTTCTTTTAAACTATCGTGGATCTTATAAAAGTGGCCGTTAAGTAATATGCCACTTATTATAACCGAATGCACACAATACTTTGTTTTACGTTTTTGAGAAGACTTTAAACGTAATATTTTAATACTGACATGAATTTTATTAAAAAGTCGCAAGTGCGTGCAGGATTATGTAAATCCATTTGATCTATTTAATTTTGCGACAAAAAAAAACCGCTTGAAAAAATATAACTTATTTCATTATTATAATCGCTACGATTTTTAAGTCGCATGTGCGTGCATTCACGTTTTCATCCATGTGTCTTATTTCTTGCGGCTAAAAAAATCGTGCGATTGAAAATCACGAGTGCGTACATGCCAATTTCTTACGACTAAGTAATTTAAATCGCAAGTGTGAGCATATCCATTTGAGTGCATTTCTTTCAATTTAAATTACGACAATCGAATTGCCAGAAAAATGAAATAAATTCCGACCTTTAAATCATCACGATTTTTTGGTATCAAGTGCGTTCATTCTCATTTAAACTCATGTGTTATATTTTTGCGAATAAAAAACCGCGCGATTAAAATCGCAAGAGCGGTCGTAGCCTTAATGAGTTTATGGGATGTTTCTTCATATTTGGTAACACAAAATCTGAGGGAGGTCTTGCATTACTTAGTCCAGACTTATTATCGGACTTGATTCTGACAAGGTAATTTTTTCGACGATTTTTTAGTACATATCTGGTAAAATAAAAATAACTCATTGAGGAATATTCCTTTAAAGTATGAATTTTGTGGATTGTATGTACAAGCACGATCTTTTGCAGAAAAGAAAAAGCAAAATGCTGATAGGCCTGTATTCAAAAGGGAATGTCTTGATTTTTTTGAGAACTAGCACAATGCAAGCACTTTCCACCGATCAAAATACATAAGTTAAACAATAAGTAGGACAACGATATCATTAGGACCGCAATAACAAGCAGTTAAAGCGATTTGATGGAATTAAGTATTTCGTTAGAGCTCGAAACAGAATTTACCCTCTCAGGGTTAACGAAAATATCTGCTGCACTTGATCAGAATGGAATTCGACCATTAGTTTTCAATTTAGGACTAAACGGACATTTATTTTTATTTAAACTTTTTTGACACCATGTGTATTCATCTTTGTAGAAGTTGTTTTCTGTTTTCGTTTAGAACAGAGTTTGAGCGTATCGATTACTGTCAAAGTCTTAGTTATAGAGCTAAGCGCCCTGATTGCAAATTCCGAGGTCCAAGACGTTTTGCAGGCGGCCTTCGTCGTGCAAGACGTACCCTTATTCCTATCGCGTCTACATTTTGAAGTTATGGCAAAGTTGTTATCACTCTTATTTATGATTTTGGATAAAACTGCATATATTCGATGCAGTATTCTCAGAGAGCTACTTTCTGGTTCTGGATAGGCTGAGACATTCACTACTAAAGGCAAACGAGCTAATGCCAATTCCGGTGATGTGAGTTCACATTATAACACCTGGTTAGGACTCCAATTGGGATAGATAGAGTTGAGGCCTACATACCTTAAGCAAATGTTACAAATAGAGTAATTTTTAAGCCACCAACTCTTTCGTAAGCACATGGAGCGGGGCTAGTGAATGAAAAGTTTCTAGGGCTGCCATTAGCGTAGTTCTTGTAGCACTGGTTGTGCCAGTACACGTTGTCATGGTCTTAAGATTGGCTTCCTTATCTAAGGCAAGCCACAAACCAAACATGGGTAAATTTTTACTTGTTAGATAGGTACTATTTGGTTAGGTACTTTATGCATTCGTAAAAAAAATCGGACTCCAGATTTTGATCAAAATTGACATTACGATGATAGAGAATACGAAAAAGTGGGTCTGGCAATTCTGTCTGTCTGTCTGTTCGACTACAGTCTAAACGGCTCGGCCAATTTTCTTAAAACTTAGTGGATAGCATTTTTAAATTTTCCACCCCAAATGCTTTTTCTTTTTTTTAAGACCAAAAATATCTGTACCTGCCATATGAATTTTTTTTCGAAATTTTATAAAATACACACAAGAAAGGTTAAGAGTTGTAAGTCACTATGTACTGGTCTTCTACCAGCTGATGGTGCACCACCAAATTTATTTATTTTGTTTAGAAGAAAATCTTTTTTAGAAGAAAATCTATGCTCTGTAATAACATCATAAATATACCTTTACTTACAAAAATAAAATCTTTTATTTAGTCGTAAACATCTCACAAGATCTTACTTTAAACTAAACATTTAAAAAATTATAAATAAGACAAACGTTATGATCTTCAATTACGTTTAACTTTAAATGAAAAGGTTAAAGTTTTTATGTAATGAATTTTGAAAATTTCAAGGTTTTAAGCACCGTTTTTATTGATAAATGTATAGGCAAACTCAAAACATATATTATGAAATAAGAAATTTTTTTTTAACTTACATACAATTACGAATATATGTACATTATACTTTTTCAACACACCCTTTAGCTTATTTAAAAGTTTCGACGTATGTATTTATTTTATTTTTTGATTTCGTTGCCAATGACTTCATTCTGTTAATGAAGACTTACATATAACTCTAACCTGTTTTGTTTCTTTATTCATTTTCATTTGTATTTTGTTTCAAAAAATGTACATACTCAACGTTTTCTACAGAGAAAGAGGTTTCATACTGGAGTTCCAGTAACTACATCCACTACTGGGACTTCATAACGATGTTACATTTAGGCTCAACAAAAAGAAAACGACTATAGCGTTCTTGCTGGAAGCTTTCCAAAGCTTTTGGATAAAAAGAATAATCAAAAAATTCCCAACCCAAATACTTTTTTATGTATAGGTTGCAAAACACGCATTATCAGCTGTAGAATCAAACGTATTGCACTGAGTTAAACTTAAAAAAGAGGCTGGGTGCGACCCACACTGATAACTTCCCATTTGTGGTCTTGAAAACTTGTAATAATTACGAAGGTTGGTAGGTACATATTATATACTGAATTATAGATTTCCGTGTTTTTTAATATTATATTATATAAATTATTTTATTATTTCGGTTCCAAACATTTTAATTGAAAAAAAATTAAAAACGAAATATTCGAATATAAAAGATATGGTTTGGTTATTATTGATGGAAGGGTACTTACAAAATATATCCGCTCTAAAACTAGATATATGTCAAATATAAACCATTTGTTAGAAATTGTATTATGTATAAAATTAAATAATGGCAAAGTCAATATCATTGCTCGTCCAAGATATTCTAGTCGAAAAACAAATATTACCACTTTTTAGTAGATTTTTTTTATATTTTTGTTAAAACTGTCAATTCGATACTTGTCAAAATTTAACCATATGTTAATAATTGTATTATGTCGATACCTTCCCGTAAGAATGTAGGTACTAAGCGGCACTTTTTTCGAAAATGACTTTTTGATGAGGAAATATAATATATGTTAAGGGCCACGTTTTGGCCTGGGTTTCGCCAACGAACTTTCTTCGTTTTTTTTCGTTCCCTGAACAATTTTAGAAATATCGCTTAGTATGCATTCTTACGGGAAGGTATCGATGTATAAAACAACATACTTTAGAAGGCACTGTCGGTGTTTATTCCCAAGAAATTCGACTTGAAATACAATTTTAACTAGTTTTCACTAGAATTTTTAATAGTTTTTTTATTTAAAAAAAAAAACTATTAATTCAATATTTGTCAACATTTTACCAATTGTACAAAATTATACTATGTATAAAATAAACTAAATTAGAAGTCAATATCACTACTAGTTCTCGAGAAATTTGAGTCGAAAAACAATTTTTACCAATTTTCAATAGAATTTTATATAGTTTTTTATTTTTTGTAAAAAAACTGTAAACTGATTTTTTTTGAAATTTTCACCAGTTGTCAAACACATTATTTTTCGTAAAATAAAATTATTTTGAGTTTCAAATTGTTTTCCGTTCTTAGAATATCTGCGTTATGAAATTTTTTTTTTCAGTTTTTTTTATTTAAAAAAATAACGGTATGTTCATTTTTTTCCAAATTCATACCAAATCTGTACGACCTTATAATGAGTACATTAAATTTTATTTGAAGTCAATAGCATTATTTTTTCGTGAGATATTTGAAACTAACCAAAATTTTTACTTTTTTTTTAAACCGTTATAGTGAAAAAACTACTCACTGAATTTTAATAAACGCCCTTTCAGCCTCTTTCGAAGTTATTATCTATTAAATAGAATTTATTTGAAGTCGATATCTTTACTCGTTCTTGAGATATCGACGACGAAAAATGGTACAAGAACGTACGGACGTACGAACGTACGCACGTACGAACGTACGAACGTACGAACGTACGAACGTACGAACGTACGAACGTACGTACACACACACACACAGACATCTCTCTAAAAATGATTGATATAGCCTCTAGGGACCTTGAAACGTCGAGAAATGTCAAAAATTCCAATTTGACAAATCGGACCGATTACAATAACTCCCTATGGGAAGTTAATAAAAGATAAGTTGTTTCTTTGGAACCGAATTGAAGTCTGAATTTATTTTACTTTATTTTAACATTCATAAGTAAGTATATAATTCTATGAGCTGCTATGTGCTATGTGCAAATCGTGAGAAATGCCAAATCAGAATCAGTCCCGAAGGGAATCGTATTTAGTCTGGTGAACTAGTCAAATCAATCGTTTCCATAGTTCCTGTTACAAAATAATTAAAGTACAAAGGACCATGGGCAAATTTGTATGGAGCCTGGATGTAAGACCAACAGAAATGAAATATATACCAAATGAAAGGTTGTTTTGTGTACATCATTTTTTACTGTGGGAACAAAACTCAAAACCGCCAGAGAACAGAGATATAGTCAAATGAACGACTGCATCTATTATATTATGAAATTATATGAAGCTGAAGATCGCTGCATCGAAATTTATGTTTTCATTTAGGATAGCAGATCTCGATAAGTATCAAAGATATTGGAATATTTTAAACGCCAAAATGTTGGGCGCAAATTTTCCTAGGGGCGATGTCCGTTACTTTTTTTTAAATTGTATCTCGTTATATTTTATTTTAGTGAGTTTTAAAACTTTTAAGACAAAAAAATTTTTAGGAGAGGATATAGACCGCAATAATTTTTTTAGAAATAAAATAAATATGACCCAATGTAGAATATACGTTTCTCTAGGGGCGATGTTTCTCCTTTTTTTTATTTTTTTTTATTAAGCTTATTTAACCATGATTTAACCATGAAATTAACAAAAAAAAACAAAAAGTTTGGACCCTTATAACTTTGGATTGACTAATCGTAGGTAAAAAATCGGTACATGAAAAAATTAGAATTTCCAAACTCTAGGTGCGATGTTTTTTCTTTTTTCTATTTTTTTGTTTATTAAATTTTTTTAAACATGAAAGTTATAAAAAAAAAAGTTTAGACCCTTATAACTTTGGATCAACTAACCGTATGTATAAGAACGGTGCATGAAAAAATTAGAATTTCCAAGCTCTAAAGCTCTGTATGCTGATCAACCAGCCAACATACCAGGTACAAAGACGAAGCTTTATATAGATAACTCCATCACATACGCCACCGCTTTTTTACCAGAAAGTGCCAGGATAGTGCAAGAAAACATTAAAAACCTTTGGAAATACAATGTCAAATGGGGACTGAAGAAGAACACCAGTACCTGTTATTCGAAGACGAGCATTTCTGTGATGCCATCAAACTAAAAACAACACTGAAGTATCAGTCAAATCATCATCGAAGTACTTGGGAATCAACTTATGCAAGAAACTGAAAATCAAGAAGCATGCTAATTTGATTTTGAAGAGAGGCAACAACTATTCTCTGCACTTGGTCCATCCGCTACTCAGGAGGCGAAATGGACAATGTAAGAAGACCAGGCTGCTTGTGTACAAAACACTTATCCGACTCGTTCTGCCTACGCCTTTCTCATCTGGCTTACTGTATTAGCTTCACATAAGAAAAATTGTTAACTAAGCTCATATTGTCAATGTAAATCTTTATTTACCTAACACACATTCCACCCCTTACGTAAAGGAACATAAACAAAAGAACCAGCTATATATATAAAATACGAAAGATTGTGGCGACATCTTAAGTATAGGGACAGTACTTTCTAGATTTGTCTCTGCTAAATTTAATAATAAAATATTCTCTTTTTTACAACTTGTTTTGTATCTTATCCTACACTCGACTGTAAAATTTAGCGCTAATTTCAGCGCCACCACCAGGTTAGAGTTCGCAATACAAAATCACGCTCCATAATAATAATACTATAGGTTTACAAAGATAATACTTGATCTTATACTATTTTTTCATCAACCACTAATCGTAAATCGTAAATCTAGTAGATTGTTATTTATTATTGATAAATCTACGGTGAATACACTACATAGATTTATTTAATCTAAACTAAGCTTTGGTGGAGACATATCATCGGAGGCGAAAAGGTCTTCGATGAAGTCCAGTATTGAAGAATACGGTGGTAAAATAGTAGATTGTGCCTTGTCTGACAAACAAGATCAACGAATCCCTCCTACTTTTGGATACTTCCGTTGTCCAAAATCAACCAAACTTCCTTGAGATTTTCATCTCCCAGTTCATAAAGATACCTTTAAGAAATCAAAGAAAATATTAGAGCATATTTATATTTCCAATTATAGAAACATTTCGTCCTCAAGTCGTTGGAGAATCACAAATTTGAATTTTATTTACAAAAAGGTGAATTCTTATCTGCAAAATAGTGGATTCAATGTGAAAAGCCTGATAACTAAAACCCCCGCTTTACCTAGTATTCTGAACTGAACGTTATATAGCTTCTTATCTAGAACATAACTTAATACTGATTTAATACGGATTGCACGGAACACATAACGAGCAACTTTTTATGTCTTTTCATTAGATAAAGGCGATAGCAATCCAATGTTAATTAATGTTTTTGTTTACTAATGTTGGTTTGATAGAATTGTGATATTGCTATATCAAACCATTATACTCGTAGTATGAAGAGATCATGATTAGTGATTGGATCGCATAAAAGTTTACCTTTTTTGATTTTTCTTCAAGTTCATACATTGAACGCATACGTGTATTGATTAAATGTTAAAACAGCGGTTTAACAATAAAACAGGTATAATTTAAATTTTGTGTTGATGTCGATAAAAGTATCACTGAAAGAATCGAAGCGTTCGGTTGTGTTCCAATTTGTCATTTTATTCGTTAAAAAAGAGGCTGGGTGCGACCCACACTGATAACTTCCCATTTGTGGTCTTGAAAACTTGTAATAATTACGAAGGTTGGTAGGTACATATTATATACTGAATTATAGATTTCCGTGTTTTTTAATATTATATTATATAAATTATTTTATTATTTCGGTTCCAAACATTTTAATTGAAAAAAAATTAAAAACGAAATATTCGAATATAAAAGATATGGTTTGGTTATTATTGATGGAAGGGTACTTACAAAATATATCCGCTCTAAAACTAGATATATGTCAAATATAAACCATTTGTTAGAAATTGTATTATGTATAAAATTAAATAATGGCAAAGTCAATATCATTGCTCGTCCAAGATATTCTAGTCGAAAAACAAATATTACCACTTTTTAGTAGATTTTTTTTATATTTTTGTTAAAACTGTCAATTCGATACTTGTCAAAATTTAACCATATGTTAATAATTGTATTATGTCGATACCTTCCCGTAAGAATGTAGGTACTAAGCGGCACTTTTTTCGAAAATGACTTTTTGATGAGGAAATATAATATATGTTAAGGGCCACGTTTTGGCCTGGGTTTCGCCAACGAACTTTCTTCGTTTTTTTTCGTTCCCTGAACAATTTTAGAAATATCGCTTAGTATGCATTCTTACGGGAAGGTATCGATGTATAAAACAACATACTTTAGAAGGCACTGTCGGTGTTTATTCCCAAGAAATTCGACTTGAAATACAATTTTAACTAGTTTTCACTAGAATTTTTAATAGTTTTTTTATTTAAAAAAAAAAACTATTAATTCAATATTTGTCAACATTTTACCAATTGTACAAAATTATACTATGTATAAAATAAACTAAATTAGAAGTCAATATCACTACTAGTTCTCGAGAAATTTGAGTCGAAAAACAATTTTTACCAATTTTCAATAGAATTTTATATAGTTTTTTATTTTTTGTAAAAAAACTGTAAACTGATTTTTTTTGAAATTTTCACCAGTTGTCAAACACATTATTTTTCGTAAAATAAAATTATTTTGAGTTTCAAATTGTTTTCCGTTCTTAGAATATCTGCGTTATGAAATTTTTTTTTTCAGTTTTTTTTATTTAAAAAAATAACGGTATGTTCATTTTTTTCCAAATTCATACCAAATCTGTACGACCTTATAATGAGTACATTAAATTTTATTTGAAGTCAATAGCATTATTTTTTCGTGAGATATTTGAAACTAACCAAAATTTTTACTTTTTTTTTAAACCGTTATAGTGAAAAAACTACTCACTGAATTTTAATAAACGCCCTTTCAGCCTCTTTCGAAGTTATTATCTATTAAATAGAATTTATTTGAAGTCGATATCTTTACTCGTTCTTGAGATATCGACGACGAAAAATGGTACAAGAACGTACGGACGTACGAACGTACGCACGTACGAACGTACGAACGTACGAACGTACGAACGTACGAACGTACGAACGTACGTACACACACACACACAGACATCTCTCTAAAAATGATTGATATAGCCTCTAGGGACCTTGAAACGTCGAGAAATGTCAAAAATTCCAATTTGACAAATCGGACCGATTACAATAACTCCCTATGGGAAGTTAACAAGTAACAAGTAATTAAAGGTACGTTTTTATATAATGGATCAACAAAAAAATGTATCTATAGAGAGTAATTTGTATCGTTTCAAATTAATTTCTCGCATATTATAAATACTTATTATATAGAGATAATAATGTTTGGTGTTGGTGGGTTAATTGGAAGTAAAGTTAAATAAAAAATAAGTTTTCACATACCGCGAAGTTCAAAATTTTAAACAATTGTAATATGTGAAAGAGAGAACAAAGCTCTGATTCAATACCGGATAACCTTGTAGATTTCATATAATATGTATGTGCACATATATTTCAGAAAAAAGTGGAGTTATTAACATAATTTTAAATTTTAAGAGCACTTAGTAAAATAGAATACGATTGTGATGCTGAAAAATAAACACAAAAAATAACTGTTTGAAAACATCAAGTTAATCAATTTGTCAGCATTATAATATATTCAATATTTATCTTAATTTTGATTAGTTTTCTTAAATCTCTCACAGGCCGGATTGGATTTTAAACAGTAAACCAAAATACCCAATAAACATATAGTTTGCACAAATGTTTATATTCGAAAACATTTGATTATTCACTCATTTACTTTATTCACTCTTGATGAACTTATTTTTGGAGACTTGTTCTTGGTTATTTGGAATTTCCAACGATTATTTCAGTGCTTTTAAATTTGTGGGGATGTAATTCTCGGAATTTTCTAATTGGAACCCAAAATAACGACAATATTTAACTGCATAACGATTATTGTCGATTTAAGCTTAATTTAAATTTTTCAGCAGTGATCGTAAGAGTATTCTCAATCTACAAACTGGTTAGTAGATATTTAATATCTTCCTAGAAAATTGCTAACTAAAAATTGTACGACTACTTAGCACGACGGTATCTCATATTATTGATCTCGTAATTCAATTCGCTTTAATATAAGCAAATTTAATATAAGCAACCAAAGTGTTTTTTAATTGGGACATAACAATTTAGTTATTTAATAAAAATACACCATTAATACAGCATTTATTTTAAATATCAATTTACGGCTAATTTCATTTTCGGTCATAATAATCGTTTAACCAGACAAGTCTTGTGTATGCATACTTTGGTGAATGAATTCAAGTCAACAGAAATTTGGAAGCTCTGAGTCAACATTGTAGCAAATTTGCAAGATCAAATAAACTTAAGAATTGAAGCCCCTTGATCATTTGAAGTGCCAAAACTTCTTCAATCGGGTTCTAAAAAAGTTATAAAAATACCCTGAATTAAAATGTTTTGGTCTTATTGAAGAATTCTTTTACATGTATGACAATTAAAACTCATAGACCGAGAGCCCACAGCAATTTTTGGGTGTGATTGATAACAAAAAATAATTAGCATAATTAGATAGGCCTTTTATAGTTATTTATAAATGTGAACGTCTTGCATACTCTAGTGGGCGCAATAGTGTATTATAGTGCATCAAGTATGCAGTTCTTTCCAAAGTCTAAAAAATGGGCTACAAAATTTGCCATAACTTCAAAATGAAGAGCTAAGTGCCCTGATTGCAAATATCGAGGTCCAAGACGTTTTGAAGGTGGCCTTGTTAGTGCAAGAAGTAGCCTATTCTTATCGCGTCTGGCAGGCAGAAGGCTGCATGTAAAACGTCTTGGACCTCGATATTTTCAATCAGGGGGCTTAACTCTACATTTTGGCAAAGTTTTTATCACAATTATTTAGACTTGGAAAGAACTACATAGTCGATGCACTATTGTGCACTATTGCTCCCACTAGAGTATGAAAGACTTTCACATTTGTAAATAACTATAAAAGGCCTATCTAATTATGCTAATTATTTTTTGTTATCAATCACACCAAAAAATTGCTGTGGGCTCTTAGTCTATCATACATACATATCCCTTATTAGGGTTATGTCCTCTATAAGGAAATTAAAATTAAAAATATTATATTCGACCATACAAAATAAAATAATCTTTGATACACAAACACCTATATACACAACACACTATTATATACACATGACTTCTTTGTTTACATCTGGATGACGAAATCTGTCCAAGCTCGTTCGTTTAATATAACTAATTAATTACAGACGGTGTGGGGTAACGTATGTGTATCATTTTTATTTGCGATATGCAGGTTCTATATGGCAAGTTATGAATTCATAAAAAACTTAAACTCGAGATTTTGACCAGACTTCACACACATTAGATGATAGGAAAGACAAAAATGTGGGTCCCGTAAGGCTAGGACCGCACTTGCGATTTCAATTGCGCGATTTTTTAGTCGCAAAAATAGAACACATGAATTTAAATGAGAATGAACGCACTTGATACCAACAAATCATGACGATTTAAAAGTCGCAATTTGTTTCATTTTTCTTGCGATGCGATTGTCGTAAACTTAAATGAAACAAATGTACTGAAATGGATATGCACATGCACACACTTGCGATTTAAATTA
Source organism: Chrysotoxum bicinctum (assembly GCA_911387755.1). Classification (NCBI taxonomy): domain Eukaryota; kingdom Metazoa; phylum Arthropoda; class Insecta; order Diptera; family Syrphidae; genus Chrysotoxum; species Chrysotoxum bicinctum. The sequence goes on along the minus strand of OU426989.1, from coordinate 80,408,383 downwards.
CTACGACTTAAAAATCGTTGTCGCAAAGAGAAATGGGCATGCACGCACTTGCGATTTTTAATCCACGATTTCTTAGCCGCAATGAATAAGACACATGGCGTTAAATGTGAATGCACGCACATGCGACTTAAAAATCGTAGCGATTATAAAAATGAAACAAGTTCTATTTTTTCAAGCGATTTTTCTGTCGCTACTTATTTGTAGCAAATGCGTGCACTCACATAAAAAGTAGTGTGTTTTATTTTTCGCGATTAAATAATCGCGCGGCAAGAAATCGCAAGTGCGTGCATGACAATAATTTATAGCGTCTACGACTTTTTAATCGCCTCGACGAAAAATCGCAAGTGCGGTCCTAGCCTAATTCTGTGTGTCTGTCTGTTCGACTGCAGCCTAGGCTACTCTTCAACTGGGTAGGTAGCATTAGAGTTGTGTAGTTTGTGAACGAACTAGTTGACTTTATTGAACTAGTGAACTTAAGTTCACACCTCAAGTTCCATAGTTCATTGCACTTTACCAGTCAATCTGACGTATGCTTGAATCTGACCAGTTGACAAAACTCGATTAGGTTGGAATGATGATGTTTTTTAAGAACAAGTAACTATTTTTACTTGCGATGTAGGTACTATAGGGCAAGTTCTGCATTTGGAAAAAAAATCGAACTCGAGATTTTGATCAAAGTTGACATTACGATGATAGCGAAGACGAAAAAAGTGGGTCCGACAATTCCGTCTGTCTGTCTGTATGTCTGTATGTCTGTATGTCTGTATGTCTGTATGTCTGTATGTCTGTACCTCGAACTACAGCCTAAACTACCGGAGGTATTTTCTTCAAACTCGGTAGTTAAGGGTCTTTGGTGATTCCCTAGAGGAAAAATTGAAATTTTTTTTTTAGCTCCAAAACTAAGGGTACCCCCCATACACCCGTAATGCAAAATCTTATTTATCTCGAAAACGGCTCTAACGATTTTGATAAAAAAAATTAGGTGTGATATTATGGACATGGACTATATTTTGGTGAAAAAAAAAATTGGGGGGAAATGTTATTAGGGGTACCTGTCATAGAACGGTTTTTTTGATTTTCGAATTTCTCACCAACGGCTCTAACGATTTTAACCAAAATTTGTACGCAGGAGCTGCTTTGCATTTAAAAAAATATGAACAAAAAATTTTTTCGAAAAAATAGTTTTTGGATTTTTAAAAAAATAATACAATTTTTTTTTTGAAAATTCAATATCTTGAAAACCGATACACGATTAAATTTTTAAATTACGTTTTAAAATGTATTTTAATAAATACTAATAATTTGCATATCAATTTTTTTTATAAAAATTTTAAGTAAAATTTAGTACACAAAAAACATGTTTCGGTGTGTCTGTATGTCTGTACCTCTCACTACAGCCTAAACCACTGCACCTATTTCTTTCAATCTCGGTAGTTAAGAGTCTTTGGTGATTCCCTAGAGGAAAAATTGAAATTTTTTTTTTAGCTCCAAAACTAAGGGTACCCCCCATACACCCTAAATGCAAAATCTTATTTATCTCGAAAACGGCTCTAACGATTTTGATAAAAAAAATTAGGTGTGATATAATGGACATGGACTATATTTTGGTGAAAAAAAAATTTGGGGGGAAATGTTATTAGGGGTACCTGTCATAGAACGGTTTTTTTGATTTTCGAATTTCTCACCAACGGCTCTAACGATTTTAACCAAAATTTTTATGCAGGAGCTGCTTTGCATTTGAAAAAATATAAACAAAAAATTTTTTCGAAAAAATAGTTTTTGGATTTTTAAAAAAAATAATACAATTTTTTTTTTGAAAATTCAATATCTTGAAAACCGATACACGATTAAATTTTTAAATTACGTTTTAAAATGTATTTTAATAAATACTAATAATTTGCATATCAATTTTTTTTATAAAAATTTTAAGTAAAATTTAGTACACAAAAAACATGTTTCGGTGTGTCTGTATGTCTGTACCTCTCACTACAGCCTAAACCACTGCACCTATTTCTTTCAATCTCGGTAGTTAAGAGTCTTTGGTGATTCCCTAGAGGAAAAATTGAAATTTTTTTTTTAGCTCCAAAACTAAGGGTACCCCCCATACACCCTAAATGCAAAATCTTATTTATCTCGAAAACGGCTCTAACGATTTTGATAAAAAAAATTAGGTGTGATATTATGGACATGGACTATATTTTGGTGAAAAAAAAATTTGGGGGGAAATGTTATTAGGGGTACCTGTCATAGAACGGTTTTTTTGATTTTCGAATTTCTCACCAACGGCTCTAACGATTTTAACCAAAATTTTTATGCAGGAGCTGCTTTGCATTTGAAAAAATATAAACAAAAAATTTTTTCGAAAAAATAGTTTTTGGATTTTTAAAAAAATAATACAATTTTTTTTTTGAAAATTCAATATCTTGAAAACCGATACACGATTAAATTTTTAAATTACGTTTTAAAATGTATTTTAATAAATACTAATAATTTGCATATCAATTTTTTTTATAAAAATTTTAAGTAAAATTTAGTACACAAAAAACATGTTTCGGTGTGTCTGTATGTCTGTACCTCTCACTACAGCCTAAACCACTGCACCTATTTCTTTCAATCTCGGTAGTTAAGAGTCTTTGGTGATTCCCTAGAGGAAAAATTGAAATTTTTTTTTAGCTCCAAAACTAAGGGTACCCCCCATACACCCTAAATGCAAAATCTTATTTATCTCGAAAACGGCTCTAACGATTTTGATAAAAAAAATTAAGTGTGATATTATGGACATGGACTACATTTTGGTCAACAAAAATTTTGGGGCAAAATGTTATTATTGGTACCTGCCATAGAACCGTTTTTTTAATTTTCGACTTTCTCATTAACGGCTCTAAGGATTTTATCCCAAAATTTTTAGCAGGAGTCCCCTTAAGTTTAAAATAATATTTTATATAAAAATAGTCGAAAAAATATTTATTGGGTTTTAAAAAAAAAAAAAAAAATTTTTAATTAATATCTTCAAAACCTATGAACGATTATTTTTTGAAATTATTTCCTAAAACCAATATTATTAAATACTTAAAATTCGCATCCCACATTTTTTTCTTGAAAAATTTTAGATAAATTTCTTATATAAAAAATTTATTTAATAATAAAACAATTTTTTAAGGCTTATTTGCATAAATTCATACTTTTCCGGAAACCAGACGGCAATTTTATGCATTTGAACATTATTATCTCATTAAATCCATGTTTTATATTTATAAAATGTATCTTAAATTCCAAAGTACTTTTACATAAGAGCAAGTTCGTGCGATCCAGTCGTGCATTTTATTTCTTTCAAAAATTGTTCCACAGATGTAAGAAAAATTCAAAAAATTTAATTTGGTAATGACTAGCTAAAAGTAAAACAAAATTTCCGAAAACGGTTATTATTACTAAAGCTCAAATTTCCTTTTTTTATATTTAGAAAAATTTTCAAAATACATAATTTATTTCAAAACTCAACATTTCGGAAACCACCTCGATTTTCTTTAAATTTGGGCGAAAATGTTTTTATTTAATGTAGCAACAACAGTACAACATCATGCAAATGTTGAAAAATGGTTTTCGAAAACGATCTATAATTTGATATAAATTTGAAATTAAACCATAGACCCATATTTATTTTTAATTTTGACTTTCTCATTTTTGACATAATGAATTTTAATCAAGTATTTTGTACAGATGCTTTTAAGAAATTCGAAAAACATGCAATAAAAACTTAAAAAAATGATTTTTGTATTTTTGAAAAAAAAAATCAATTTTTTTCCAAAAATGTATATTTTCTTGAAAAATAGCATTCTTTTCTAAGCTACAACTACTTAAGGAGTTTTTTTTCTGAATTTAATGGCTATGAACATTTCTCTCTAATAATATTCATTTTTAAACTCTATACAGCCAAATTAAAAAAAAACGTGGAATAGCGAAGGGTTAGGCCTTATTCCGTGGACTATATGTGTTATTAATTAGTGTAGACAAGATGTTATTAGTAAAACGAAATTTCTACTAATTGACGTTAACTCATCTAATCCACCGAAGAAGGTAGTTTACCGAAGGAATAAGAACCAGATGTGTCAAATTTATTCTGAAATTAAAAAAAATATACGTCAAGACTGCAAACTTAATTTTGAAAATATATAATAATGTCTACTAGTAGATTAATCGGCTTCTTAAACTATTTGCAATTATTGGACAATCAGCCATTATCGCAAGATAAAGGAAAATATACAAAACTTATGTATGATCCAATGTAAGTAAGTACTTAGTGAGGAGGATTTTAGGAAGAAATATAGTTTCTCCAAGGAAAATATCGGGAAACTCATAGCAATTATTGAAGATGACTTTAATGGGGATACAAGAGCTGGAAATATTCCTGTGGATTTGAAAGTAATGGCTTCCATAAGATAAGAATAAGATCCTTATTCATGATATGATATTCACGGCTTTAATCAGTCTACATTGAGCATTATTTCTACACGTGTAGCAGAAGCATTTGCTTAGAAAGAAATGCAGTTAATAAAACGGCGTTGAATAATTCCCGAACAGCAACCATGCAACCCGAAAAACATGCCTGGATTTCCAAACTTCATTGGTGTAATTGACTGCAACCAAATAAGAATAAAAAAAAACAGGGAGGTATAACACAATACTATGTCAATAGAGAAGGATACTACTCCATTAATATGCATGAAAAGAGAGTTTATTAATTTTGATTTCATTTGATGATGAACGTGATGTAAGCACACGCATTTGAATACTAAATTTTTAGTTATTTATTTAGTTGCTGAAATTATTGCGCTTTCAAAATTAGACAAAATGAATTCGGATGATAATGGAGCGTTATGTTCAAAGCTTAGATGACATTGTTCGTAAAAAAAACTCTTCATAGAGCTTCTTGCTTTTGCTGCTCATAAAACAAAATATGAGAAGAAAAGCTTCATCATTTACGATACATTGGAAAGTAAACAACTGACGCATTATGGATGGTACAACTTCTGACGCATTATGGATGCCACACGTTATATTGCCATAATAATTCTTAATTTTGTTTGCTCCCCAAAAATTGTTGGTTATTCATTTCTTTGTTAGCAAGAAGAAATTATTCACCTTCTTTTTCAATTAGTTTTAAATGATCCGGCGCGTAAGCTTCATTCATATTTTCGGACTCTTTATGCTTATTGGGTCTTACTCTTTTTATTTTTTTTTGTTTTTGGTTTACATTGGGTGTGTTTTATTCACTGCTGCATAGCTAGCGCAGCAACAACAATTTGATTGCTGGCGAAAAAGAAGCCAGTAAAAAAAGTGAATTTTGTGCTGGTGATAGAACTTTAAATTATTGAAATGAAAATGGCGCTATGCATTAAATTTTAGAATTAAACATACATATGTACATATGTACATGTTTTGACATCAAATTTTGATATTTTCTATAATAATTGCCAATATTGAAATATAAATTGAAATTGACATATGGAGTGAGTTTGATCGTTTTATTCGCACTTGAACGCTACGCTGGCTATGCAGCAATGAATAAAACACACCTATTATTAGGTAAGTAAACACGACACTTATATCTTTCAATTAATATATTAACGGGAGCATTATCCGTACTATTGGCAAGTTCTCTTACCACTGCATTGGCTTTATACACATGTTCCTTAAAGGGTTAAATCGCATGATCTCGGTGCCAATTCACAACGTCGCGTTAAATAACCATGTTCTAAAATCGCCCATGCAAATTGTTCATTAAGGCACGGAATGTGTGGCACGTAGCACCGCGCCGGCCGCTCGCCCTGTTGAAACCACATGTCGTGTGTTTTTATCATCGGATCCGGGCCAATAGAAATTCGTTATCATCGACCGATAGCACTCGCCGTTGGTGCCGATGGCCTGGCCAACGTCCTTCTCAAAGAAGTATGAACCGATGGTGTCACCAGCCTAAAATCTACACCAAATAGTTTCTCCGGATGCAATGCAATTTGGTGGACCTCATGTGGACTATGGTCGTCCCAAATTGGACAATTTTGCTTGTTAATGAAATCTTTTATACAGAAATCGTCCTAGTCGCTGAATATTATTTTTCGGCCGAAATTTGGGTCAAAAAAAATTTCATGAAACAATGTACCTAATCATTATTTGCGCATGTTATTGGACGCTTTAACTCCCCACTTTGATTTGGCAAGACAGACTTAATAAATGACACCCAATTTGACGATAATTAATGTAGCTTCAACAATATTTATGTTCTTTCGTTCGACTTTACCCAGGGTTGACCCAGATTTTCTTAACAACCATGATAGTTGTCAAAATAAACTGGTGTTTTCGGTTTTCAAAAAACACCCAGGGGCTGTCAATTGTTTTGTTGACAACTTAAAGTAAGAAACAAATAATTCTGTGTTCTGATAAAACTTTAAATTTCTTATAAATTAGTTTTAAAAATAAACAAAAACAATTTTGAGTTATTACTGAATAATTCATCTGATGAGGAAGATGAGTGCAACAAACATTTGATTGCAAACATAAACAATAACATGCAAGAGAAAAACGTATTAAATCTCATGTGACTTTTAACAGTTTGGTCGTTCCCTGAACTCGCCACAGCGAAATACCAAGATCTATTTTAGGGCGAGTTCAGGGCGACTCCAGTTCTCAAAAAACACAAAATTTATTCACCAGGGTGAGCTCAGGTTTTTCAAAGGAAAAAACGAACAAACCTAATATGACCGCATTCACCTGTCAAAGTTTAAAAATTCCTTTTGGAAAACCCTTTAGATACAGATCCTTTTAAATCCAATGCTATTAAAATTTTAAGAGGCTTCCAAATGCATAATAATTAAAAAATCCGTAATTTCTTCAAAGATGTATTTATATGCAAATTTTCTGAAAATTCTCCAAAAACCCTATTACTAACTAGTATTGTTTCAATGTACAAAGTTTTATAAAAATCATTCAACCGTTTTGAGATTAAAGAAAGGAATAGTTAAAATGTTCGTTATTCTCAAGTAGTCAGAAGCACTTAAGAACGTTGCTATCTCCGAAATTATTAAAATCAAATTACTGAGTTCTTTTAATCAGGTGGCGATAAATTTATATTAATAACCCAAAAGCCTATAACTACAAATCTAAGAAACGCAAATTAAAAGCCTTGAGCTATAACAGTCGCGTATTATTATTTTCAGTTGGTAAAAATTAATTTTTGTCTTAAGTTTTAAGTAGTAAATTAAGGTATGAGTATATTTGTGTTTGTACGAAATTGAAAACAATTATAGTGGTCAGTATCCCTGCCTGTCACGCAGTGGCGTATCTTGCCATCTCGGCGCCCGGGGCGGGAGACACATTTTGCCGCCCCATTCAATACTTAATTAAAATTAAATTTCGAGACATCATTGTGGATCTGAGATAATTTTTGATTAGCTTCAACTTCGAAAAACTTCTCTAACAACTAGTGACAATACGAATCAAGATGACTTTATTTGGAAGCAGCGTGTACCCAGCCAAGTTGAGTGAGTGGTTTGTGCATGCAGAGATGTGAATGAATGCATTACTTTGGTACTGCATTCAGTTAAGTCGCAGTCATATGACTGAAATTTTGAATGTAAGTTAATATTTCACTTGAGTACTTTAACTTTAAAATTACATTCACCAGTTATTTTTAGCATTCATGACTTATAAGTTAATAGAAGCAGTCAATTGACTGTAAGTTAAAAGACTGCAGTACTTTGTGACTGCTTGCATTCTTTAAGTCAGTTGTAAGTCTCCTATATTTTCTAATTCTTTTTTGCAGTCAGTAAGTCTTTTAACTGCATTCATTTAACTGTAAGTCTTTTAACTTATCTTAAGTATTTTAACTTATAGATTTGTAAGTTTTATTTATTTTTGTTGGAATTGTCTCTAGTAATTCATTGAAATTTGTATGTACATCTAGAATACGAAGATCCAATACCCCTCCAATAAAAATCGTCATTTGACACCCTAATTGATAAGAAGCGAAATCTAAGGAAGTAACATGCATGTATATCTATCTACATATATCTACTTGCACGAAACCTCCCCCATCGCGCAAGGAATCATTCCATAAATAGTCATACATATAATTGTTAAAATGTGTAAAATACGGGTAAATTGTGTTTTACCGTTATAAAACAAAAATAAGTCTTTTTATATGGTATCATTTATATATTTTTATATATATTTTTTATAGACAAAAAATTTTTCTGGTTTAGAAAATAAGTAAGTAACAAAAACATAAATATGGTTTTTGGTTAAACTAACAAAAACAATTATTTTCACATTCAGTTATAATTAAAAAAAAAATAATTGTGTCCAATTTATTAAAAAAATTGATTAAAAAACTTTTCAAAATTAATTAGTTTCGATTCACAATTTGTAAACATATAAAATACATATATGTAATATAAACAAAACAAAATACTTCAAACATTTAAACCAAACTTATCACCATTCACTTTCAAGAGCAACAATTTTTCAAAATTGTTGTCTGAAAGGGCTCCACGCTTGGGAGCATTTAATAATCCTGCCACTGAGAATAACCGTTCAACAGCTGCAGATGACGGTACAGGTGTATTAAACTTCAAAAACGCTTCCTTTATGTTGGGGTACTTGTTTATCGATTCAATGGATGTGGAAGACTGAGCAAGGTATAAGTCGAAATTTTCATTTTCGACAGACGTGCAGCTAGTAGATGCATCTTCCACATCATCTGTAAAATGAGGGTTATTTCTGTTAAACTAAAATTGAATAGAAATAGAATAAAGTATAATTTTTACCTGACACGAAAAAATCAAAATATGCATTCTCAGGTGCTGCTTGCATAGCTACTGTGTTCTGTGGTGCATTAGTATTACTAATTTTGGACCGAACTAGGGAACTGATTTCGCAAATTTTAGATTCCCTAAAATTTGGGTTAAGCGCCGAGATCCATTTTAGCTTAACGGACGGACAGAGTACAGATGCAACTATTGCATCATGAACTTGAGGTGTTAAATTAAAATAATCGGAAAACCTTTCCACCAAAGCATCTTCCATGGCCACCACCACATTAATTGGGATAATCTTCAAACTATCATTTATTAGTATTTTTCGAAATTTCGTTCTTATTGTCGCCAAAGTTGGTAGAAGGAAACCAAAATACATTCCCTTTTCTTTTTGGAGAAAGTCAAGTGCTTCGGCAATTGGTTTCATTAGCATTGAAAATTCTTCTAAATAATCAAACTCTATATTAAAAAATGCTTGAACTTCCAACTTTTTGCACAATTCATTAATGTTATTTTTATGCTTTAAAATATCCTGCACAGAGTCGTAGAGAGAATTCCATCGTGTGACAACTGGATATTTTAGTTGAGAGCCCAAAGCCTCAACAATTACCTCCGAACTCTTCGGTCTGTTGACTTTATTCCACAGATTAGCACACTTTTGTATTATCTAAAATATATAGTATTTTAGGCATATTTAAAAAAAACGATTGGATGCTACAAATTATGCAAGAGATATCCTTGTGATAGAAAATGGAGATTTAATATGGACTTGACTCTAATAGTACAACTTTCTTAAATAAGATTCTAAAAAAACTGTATAGCATTTTTGAGAGAGAGTATGAATTAAAGTATTTAATTGAGATTGACAATGGGTGATATGCATAAAACGGAAGTATTTACTACAAGTAAAAGATAATAGTAAATACTATAACTTAAAGCAAATGGTTAAATTTAAAGTATTTACTTCATTCCATATGCATAAAGTTTAGTACTTACTAACTGGCAAATACTTTCAGTATATACTAAATTCATCCAAGTAAATACTAGAATTCATCGGAAATTGATAGTAAATACTTTTTTTTCTTATCGGGTTAGTAAGCAAATAGTTTTTTGCCAGATTAACCGTTTAATTCCTATATTAAATTACTGTTGCCCTTCTTGTTGTTTTGTAAACATCTGTTCATGAAATTTTATCAATCATCAATTTATTGAAAGTCGACTGAGCAACAATGAAGAATGAAGGTTTGACAATAAGCCAAATGCACCTAGTTTTTGTGCGTATTTTAAAAGTACATAGTGTTCTTATGAATAAGTCGCAGCAACCGGCAGTAAAAAAAGCGAAGTCAGAGGCTATGAAAATATTCATAAATGAAAATAAATCCTTTGAGAATAGAGTTAAGACTAAGTTTTTATGGTTTCGAAGCTACATAGTTATGTGTTTAAATAAAAAAAAGTATGTACTTTTAAATTTTCATGTTGCTATCCTTTGACTTTGAAAAAAAGAAGTAATTCCTACAGAAAAAAAGTATTTGCTACTTTTTATGCATACGGAATAAAGTATTTACTGAAAAAGTTCATCCGAAAAAAGTAAGTACTGTGGCCTCAAGTAAATACTTTATTTTCAGCATTTACTGCATTTTTATGCATATCAAAAAAAGTAATTACTTAGAAATTCTTAAGTAAAAGCATTTACTATCTTTTATGCATATCACCCAATGTATGCATCAATAAGATAAAGAGTTGCTGCAAATTATTTGACAAAATTAATAGGCATTTTATTAAAACTTAAACGGTTAAAAAAGGAATAATCCTAACTTTTTTTAAACCGTTTAAGTTGTAATAAAATACCACATTCATAAACAATTTAATTTTAATCAAAAATTATTGACATCAAACTTTGAAACATCCTGTTTAAAAAAAATTGAATAATACTGTCGGTTTAATCATATTAAAAAAGGTAAGTTTACAAATTAAATCGTGATTTGTCACATACAAATCTCTTGCAAATTTGCTTTGATATTAACATTACTTACATTTTGGTGTTTTGTAAGGTTTCGAGGGTTTTCTCGAATAATGCGATTGAAATCTGTTGACGCGAGAAGGTTTAAGGTGTGTGAGTGTGACGCGCATTTGATATGCCTTGGTAATGCGTTTTCAAACATTTCATTACAGCATTCTAAAGATTCTTCGTCGTCGCCGTCAATGCATTCGATGGAGTTGTTCAAATCGTCGTCTTCGTCGTCATCGCTGCATATAAGATTTGTGATGCCGAACTCCTTAAATGCTTTCACAAAATTCGAGCCGTTATCAGTCACCGTTGCAAGAACGTTTTGGCAGTTTAATCCGAATCTTGCATGAATTGCGAGGATCATATCATTAATACGGTTAAACGTATGTGATCCTGAGAAACGTCTGCACGCAAGGGTTACTGAATTTCTTTCCAAAGATTCATTTAACCAATGACACGTATAACCAAAAAAACTACGATGCTTGGTTGACCACACATCCGCTGTAGTACAAAAATATTTGTTTTCTGATATAATATCGACTATGTTTTTGGTCATTGCTGTATACATTTCGTCAATTAATTTAACAGCCGTACGCCGACACATTACTTTTAATTCGGGATTTGCAACCCTTATCAACTTCTTAAATGTTTGGCTTTCAACAAAAGATATTGGCAGAATATTTTCTGCCATCATTTCAACAATTAATTTGTTAAAGGTTTTTTGTCTGGAGGAACAACTTGTGATCCGCCTTGTCGTTGACTTGTTTTGCTGATATGTGTCAAAAGCCCCTCGATGTTTAGCTTTCATATGGCGAATAAAGTTTGACATTATTTGCTTTGAACCTTTTAATCTAGCTTGACAAGAACCACATTCCACAAATATCCCTTTTGTTTTCCGCTGGAATTCGGTATCATTCAGCTAGAGTAGGGCGAAAAAATTTAGCTTCAGATTGTAAAATAACTCCATGCAAAAAACGACCGTTGACGTATGTATATTTAAGAAATGTTCAAGAAAAAAGACATATTCATAACATCAAATGCATGTCGTGTTTTCTTATGTAAATGGCGTTCTAAGATCCATTATTCGCATAAATATATTTTAGATAAAGTTATTGCAATTGTGACTGTAGAGAATTACAAAAACAGCTCTACAATTCCGTTTATGCTGTCCTGCAGAAAATGGGTGAAAGCATTTGCATACAACATCGTATTTTAAATTTTGGGCTAATATCCCACGTCGAATTTTACTTTGTTTATCACTTTAAATTATGGCACCTTCACCTACATATCTTACATGTGGAGTAGGACAATTATACTGTATTTTCAGTTTAACAACAGTCGACAAATGGTATAGTCAACATTTCAAATGCGAATAAAAAGAACTAATACAAAAAAATTACATTTTATTCTTGAAATATGTGTTTTATTTTAATTTTGGGGATCCATGCGAATGCCCCCACAACCCACTAACAGTTTTAATTTGAAATTTTATCCCGATTGCAATAACTTTTTATTTAGTATAATAACACTGGTCAACATGAATTTTGTTACACGTAAGCTGTTTCATGATTCCACAAAGGTTTTTCCTATAGTTTTTACTTGCGACTTATAGGTACTATAAGGCAAGTTATGCATTCGTAAAAAAAATCGAACTCGAGATTTTGATCAAAGTTGACATTACGATGATAGCGAAGACTAAAAAAGTGGGTCTCGCAATTCTGTCTGTCTGTCTGTCTGTCTGTCTGTCAGTCTGTCTGTCTGTCTGTCCGTTCGATTGCAGCTAAACGGCTCGGCCGATTTTTGTCAAACTTGGTAGATATGGGTTTTAATTTTTTACCCCCGGATGTTTTTTGATTTGATTTTTTAGGACCAAAAATAACGGTACCTGCCATACGATTTTTTTTCGAAATTTTATAAACATTTTTTTTTATCAAAAACTGTTCGACAGATTTTAAAAATAAAAACACAAAAAAATTTCATTTAATTAAACCTAGGTATTGGATGAAAAAAAATTTCCGAAAAATGGTTATTGAGGGTACCCCCCAAGGAACTCTTTTTTTTGTTTTTGATTTTCTCAAAAACGGTACAACCGATTTTGATAATTTTTTTTTTGCTAAAGCTCCCCAAAAACGTAAATAGAATTGTGTACTCAAATTTTCAAAAAAAATTTTTTGGATTTTTAAAAAAAACTTCAAAAATTTTTTTTCAAAACTCAATATTTCGAAAACCCCCTGCTAGATTTTTTTTTAAACTCGATAAATATAAGTTTCTCAATAATATCTACAAGATGTGATAAAAAAAATTTTATTTTACCTAAAAATTAAGGTACCTACCATACAAATGCTAAAAATTAAAAAAAAATGGTTTTCAAAAATCGTATTTTTCTCGAAAACGGTTCCGAGAATTTTGCTAAAATTTTTTTTCTTTCAATTAATTTTTACGATCTTTAATTTAATAAGAAAAATTTTGAAATTAAGATATTACAGCTTGTACCTACCATATAACCATTTTTTCGAATTTTGAATTTCTCATTATCCACATAACGGATCTTAATAAAAAAATTTATAGAGAAGCTTCTAAAAAGTCTAGAACACATTGCATTTCAAAACTTGAAATTAAATATTTTTTGAATTTTTGAAAAAAAAAAATCTATTTTTTATTTTTTTGAAAATTCAATATCTCAGAAATGGCTCAATATTTTTTTTGCAAATTTAATTTTTATTCGAACAATAATAAAAACTTTAAATTGGCGTACCAAAATTTTTTCTTAAGTTTGTATATAAAAGCTTTTTTTTTTTAAGAAACCACTACAACGACTTATAATTTTTGTTTCTGCATAAATTCATATTTGCATAGCATTCTGTTTTTATCTCTTACTACTAAAAGAAATTAAAAAATTAATTTTATACTTATGAACAGTTTTTTTCAAATAACATTCGTATTTAAAATTCCTAGTCTGTTACATAGGAGCAAGTTCGTGCGACCCAGTCGTGCATTTTATTTTTATTTATACCTTACCTATTATCTATACAGTTTTTTTATAATTGTGATCGTCACATCCACTTAGTTGAAAAAAAAAAATCATAAAAAAATTTGTAAAAGTTGTGTGTACTCGAATTTAAAGGCTTAAATTAAATTACAAACCATCTTCTTTTATTTTTTTTTTTTTTTTTGAATGTTTAAATAATATATATTTTAAAATATGACAGTAAAACTTGTGTAACAAAAAAAATTAAATTTTGCTGACCAGTATAATTTATACGAGAAAGTAAAAACAATGAATTTAACAAAATATCCAACTCACTTGTTTGATGATTTTAAAATCCTGGCCACAAACAGTAATTTTTTCAAATTGTTGATTTTTTAAATTATCAGAACTACTTTCTGTGGATACTATCGGTGGAGGTGGAGAATTGTTTGTATCCCCAGATATGTCAGATGAAGTACTTGGAGACTCGAGCCTTCTTTTTTTTGCTTCTCTGGGACAATCTTTATTCAAAGCAAAGTACAGTCTTTTTTTTTATTTGGATTATGATCACAAAAGCTTGGGTCAGCTTCATAATCGTCTGTTGAAAAGTCCATGTTTTTAACCTACTTTGCGCACTATTTATTTCTTTCAAAAACCACTCACTAATTCACACGCGACTGAATTCACTTGCACGAAAATACGAATAGAGTCGAGTTTTCTTCGGTTAATCCTATGTTGCTTCAAATCAATCAACTAAAAATTTACCGATGTAAATGTGATAAGAATGTTAAGAAAAAACTGACAATACCATTTTTAGCAAGCAGATACCTAAAAAACGATTGCAATTGGGTAACATGTGCATGGATTATGTAGATTAATGTACGGTACATTCTGTTAACGCGATAAACCTTTTTTTTTGCTTTGCTGTTAAGCAATAAATAATAAAAACGTATGTTGGATTTTAAATTTAAGGCTACCATTTAATTGTTCATTAAAATAAAATGCACGAGTGGGTCGCACGAACTTGCTCCTATGTAATAGACTAGGAATTTTAAAAACGAATGTTATTAGAGAAAATTGTTCATAAATATAGTCAGATAAAATAATTTTTTTAAATACTTTTAGTAGTAAGACATGAAAACAGAATGCTATGCAAATTACAAACAACACAAATTAAAAGTCGTTGTAGTGGCTTTAAAAAAAACTACAAAATTATTAAAACATTTGTAAGAAAAAAATTTGGTATGCCAACTTCAAGTTTTTATTATTGTACGAATAAAAATGAAATTTCCAAAAAAAAAAACTGAGAAGTTTTTGAGATATCGAATTTTCCAAATAAAAAAAAAATACTTTTTTCTCAAAAATTCCAAAAAATTGTTTTTTGAAAGGCAATATATATACAAAATTTCATTAAAATGCGTAATGTCAATATTTGATATGTGAGAAATTGAAAATTAGACAAAATAGTTCTATGTTAGGTATAAGCTGTAATATCTTAATTTTAATTTTTTTTTTCATTTAATTAAAGATAATACAAATTAATTGAAAGGAAAAAAATTTTATCAAAATTGTAGGCGCCGTTTTCGAGAAAAATACGATTTTTGAAAACAATATTTTAACATTTTTTTACTTATGTATGGTGGGTACCTTTATTTTAAGGTTAAACAAAAAAATGTTCACATCTTGTAGATTGTATTGAGAAACTTTTATTTATGAAGTTTAAAAAAAAATCTAGCATGGGATTTTCGAAATATTGAATTTTGAAAAAAAATTGAAACTTATTTTAACAATCCAAAAAAAAAAATAAAATTTTAATTCACAAATCTACTATGGGAGTCTTAACTAAAAAAAAAAAGTAAAAGCAAGTAAAAACATCAACAATTATATACATACATATGTACATATATGTATATCAGCTTGTTTACCTAAGTACATATATCTGGATATTTTGTGTAAACCTGGATTAGCAGCTGATAGTTATTGTTGATAGTAACTTTTTTTTCTCTGGTCTGTGTAATAATCATATTTTTTAAATGATATTTATTCGGGTATCACTATCAAAAACAGAACGTTTATCAAAAACAGAACGTTGAACGGTTATTCTCAGTGGCAGGATTATTAAATGCTCCCAAGCGTGGAGCCCTTTCAGACAACAATTTTGAAAAATTGTTGCTCTTGAAAGTGAATGGTGATAAGTTTGGTTTAAATGTTTGAAGTATTTTGTTTTGTTTATATTAATATTACATATATGTATTTTATATGTTTACAAATTGTGAATCGAAACTAATTAATTTTGAAAAGTTTTTTAATCAATTTTTTTAATAAATTGGACACAATTATTTTTGTTTTAATTATAACTGAATGTGAAAATAATTGTTTTTGTTAGTTTAACCAAAAACCATATTTATGTTTTTGTTACTTACTTATTTTCTAAACCAGAAAAATTTTTTGTCTATAAAAAATATATATAAAAATATATAAATGATACCATATAAAAAGACTTATTTTTGTTTTATAATGGTAAAACACAATTTACCCGTATTTTACACATTTTAACAATTATATGTATGACTATTTATGGAAGGATTCCTTGCGCGATGGGGGAGGTTTCGTGCAAGTAGATATACTATGTAGATAGATATACATGCATGTTACTTCCTTAGATTTCGCTTCTTATCAATTAGGGTGTCAAATGACGATTTTTATTGGAGGGGTATTGGATCTTCGTATTCTAGATGTACATACAAATTTCAATGAATTACTAGAGACAATTCCAACAAAAATAAATAAAACTTACAAATCTATAAGTTAAAATACTTAAGATAAGTTAAAAGACTTACAGTTAAATAAATGCAGTTAAAAGACTTACTGACTGCAAAAAAGAATTAGAAAATATAGGAGACTTACAACTGACTTAAAGAATGCAAGCAGTCACAAAGTACTGCAGTCTTTTAACTTAAAGTCAATTGACTGCTTCTATTAACTTACAAGTCATGAATGCTAAAAATGACTGCTGAATGTAAGCTTTAAGTTAAAGTCAATTAGTAAGTTAAAAGACTTACACAATAAGTCTTTAAATTCAATTAACTGCAGTATTGATTTAACTGCAAATGTCACATCTCTGTGTGCATGCAACGAATGTAGCTTTCGGGTTCAGTACTTTAATCCGGGCTTGAACTCCACTGTGGATCCCTGACATTGTGGCAGCGTTGTCATAAGCCTGTCCTTTCAAGTTCTGTATGTCCAGTCCGTCTGATGTTATCTTCGCGATTATATCGTTGCTGAGATCTCCTGCATTTTTTCCTTTTGGTACGAAGAAGTCGACGAAAGATTCTACCACGGGGACTTTTTCTTGTTCGATATGTACATACGTATCACAGAACCTGGCTCATTTTGTCTTTGTGGGAGATGTCTGGTGTACTATCGAAGATTACGCGATAATATTTAGCTTCTTGAATGCGACGGATGATGGTGGAGTTAGATACTAAACTGGGACTATTGCTCCCAGCTTTATCTTTGTCAGGTGTTCCATTAGAAGAGGGTCATAGTTAGCTAGGAGGTGCACTAGCTCCAGAAAGTTCCCGCGATTGCCACTATCATCTCCTCGAATGTCTTCTCGATTTCCTCTGAAGGCCAGATTCTGTTTGGCTAAGAACTGGATAATATTCAACAACCGGTACAATACATCCCTCCACTTCTTCTCCGCACTTTCGAAAACTTCTAGTTGTTTCTGATCGATGGTTGCTTTACGGTTCAGGCGAACTTCCAACTCCTTCCATTTCAAAAAGCTCTGCTCACGGCCCAGGCTGTTCTCATGGTCTCCGATTCTTGGATTTAGCTTCCACCATTTGTTGAATCCTTCTTCAGATGCGAAGTTCGAGCCGGAATTGCCAAACAGCTTGCAACAGAAACAATACAAGGATTACTTGAAAGGCGAGTAAGGCCGTAAGAGTGCATTTGGTTATTGTCGCGCGACTCGCGAAACTAAAACGGAAAGTTCCGAAACTCTCGCGAAACTGAAAGGGAGCGTTCCGAAACATATGATATGCGAGACCGCTGCGCTGGCGGCGCTGGCGGTTACCTACTTTACCTACTGTACATACTTTATACCTATATATATGTAATTGGTCACCCACCAGCGGTCTCGCACACATATGTTTCGGAACGCTCCCTTTCAGTTTCGAGAGTTTTGGAACGTTCCGTTTTAGTTTCGTAAGTCGCGCGACAATAACGGAATGCACTTTTACGGCCTTACTCACCGTTTACGAATTCACGGAAATCAGCCGAGAGCATCAACGACGAATCACAGGCAGGGTGACAAATTTCAAATGTACGTCATTGTTGTTTGTTGACTTGTCAAACGTTCTGTCAAGAAACATAAATGATCTCTACTCTAAACGCTTCACCGGCGACATTTTGCCGCCCCTGGCCTTCTGCCGCCCGCGGCGGGCCGCACCCCCCCCCCCCCCCCCCCTTCGCTACGCCACTGCTGTCACGCCAGGAGACCGGCGGCGTTCAATTTCCTATCGGGGAGATGATAATGACAATTTTGTTCTTAGTTCTTATCGTTTGGATTCTATTGAAGAAATACCATTATACTTCTTTTCGTACACATCAATTTAATTTATTGTTAATAATTATGATAGTGATAGATAAAAATCTTTAAGAAATTTGTTGATAATAACATTCCAAGAAACTTAATGATATCTCTTGTTTTAAAAAACTTCAATCAATCTTAATCTTGATTATATGTACTGATTTATAAAAAACCGTACATTTTATTTTGCTATTAATAACTTGATTTTTTTGTAGAAACAACAAAATGAATAATGTTCAGAGTACATGCTACACACATTATGTTGTTCGAGTATAATGAATTTTGTATATCAGCGAATTTCAATTTTGTATAGATCTTATTAGTGTGTTTCTTTTATATTAAAATAAAAACAAAATGTTGATGGTACATTAATAAATTGTTAAATATGTAATAAGGAAATATATGTAAGATGAGATTTAGGGGGGTGATTTATGGATTGGAGCCTATAACTTCGGACGTACTATTAAATATAAAGTTTCTTTCTTTAGCCGCAATACTAGAATGTGTAATATTTTGCCCTTCTCAATTTTTCCTCCTCATTGTGATGTACAAGCTTTTAAAACCAACGTTCATCGACATCTTCTTGAATTCAATCAATCTATTCATACATTCTGGAATATATTTTTTCTAGACTAAGAAATCCTGAAAAGTTCTCTTAGATCACACGACCACCGGGGGTTTATTATAACTTATTTTGTTTGCAAGGTTATCCTATAGAGGAACATTGTACTTTACTTAAATAATAATTCAAGCGGTTCTTGTTTCCAAATATTTACTAATGATCTTTCAAAGTTTTTTGAAAACGGGTTCTAAAGATTAGGTTAAAACTTCGTAACCTGATGTATTGCTGTTAATGTAACGAACATCTCCAAAGTGATTGCAATAAACAAAATTCACTAAGGGAAAAACGTAAGGAATATTTTGAAATGTAGCACTTGTAGTTTTAGATTTCTACTTAAGTTATAATAAATATTCATAATTTAAAATGGAATTATTGTTTTTCAAAATTTTCTCCATGAAGCACTTTTTTCCCTGTAATTGAATAACACACAAACATTTTGCATGCATGAACTGCTTCTTCAGGAGTGGAAAAACGTTGACCTTGCATTTTATTTATGATCTGCGAGAATAAGAAAAAATTATTGGGTACTGCGGGCCCATCAAGTCGATGTTTTGAATGCACTTGTTTCAGCCGATTTCTGACAGCTTACTTTAGATTCGGTGATTGTTTTCCCTTGGTTTTTCTGATCACTTTAGGTGTGTACCATTCAGAATTGACAGATACTTGATTCGTCGCCTGACACGATTTTATAGATGTCTTTTGACGTCTCATATAATTATAGTCCAAGCATACATCAATTTCATGGTATATTACATGGCGATTTTACAACGACAATTCACGCACAGCATAGATTTTTTTAGGTGGACGACGTTTACAAAATTTGTCCTGTAACGAGGTCCGACCACAATTAATTTTGGAAAACCAGCGAAACACAGTGGCTCAAGATGGCGCTTCATTACTAAAAGTCGAAATGAATTGATCGGCACTCTGTTGTTGGTGTAGTCCAAGTCGAAAATCATTGGATAAAAATGGTCACAATTCATTTCCTTTCTTTTATCAAGACGAATATTTCAAATGACTATAAGCAACACAAATAGCACTCGTACGACACACGGTTCTAGTAGTGCGATTATCAATAAAATTGTCAAACTTTACGATAACAATGCCAAATTTGACATATTTAAGCTAGTGTTGCAATATCCCAGGACTTAGGTAGCGACTTCTAGATTTATTTTAAGACAATTCTTCTACCTTTTCGACAGAGCCTTGGTAGGAATGTACTTTCGTTAAAGGATAACAAGTCGTGACAACTTACTCCACTTTCACCTGCCGACCATGGGAAGCTCTTCTACAGAAACGAATTAGGTGACCGCTTAGCTCTATGTTTCATTGCAGTAGTCACCGTAAGCCCTTTCAATGCTTTAAAGATTACCCGATGGATAAAAACTCTATTAAATCAAAGCAAAACCCTGCATAGTGTTGGCTATCACGCCGCGTAGCCCTAAATCTACCCATTTCACTTAAGAAGTTTTTTCATTGATACTGTCTCTTTCGAGAAAATGACAATTCTTACAAGAGTACCGTTTGTTTTATTATAAAGTGTATTCGGCAGAAAATGGTTGAAAATTAAAGTCATTAGACCATAGTATTCGCAATCAAATTTATTTTCTTAATTATAAAAAAAAAAATGTTTTAATTAATGCAGGGGAATAATTCTTCATATTTGTAAATTTAATAAATGAATAAAACTCAAACTCAGGGTTACAAACTCCAACAAAGGGCAACCCAAAAGTTTTAAAAAATCGGTTTCTTATACTGACGATGACGATAGAAACATTATTATATTGCGATAAAAACATTTGTTTTCTTAAAGGTATCAATGAATTAGTTAAATTTTCAGTATGGTTACTCTTTGCTTAGAGTCCGGCAACATGGTTTCCTTTTTTGAAAGTAATCATTCAGAGAGTAAAGATTATACTGGGATTTCTGTAAAACTAGAAACTTTGGTTGCTGATTCTATTATAACGTATTTACATATGTATATTAAATTAATTAAAGTTAGAAAATTAAAGCATGAACAAATTACTGGTATACCCCGAACTTGAAGATAAAAGCAAATTTTCTGAATTTTTGAATCTCCGCGCTAATATAGCTACTTACCCTATTTTACCTTATTTAAATTTTAAAAAAATTCCGTATTCATCAACATATGTTTGTACATTGATATTTGTTTATCTTTACAATCATAAGCTTTGCAATGCAAGGTTTTTTCGTGTTATAATATAACTAAAATTTTTTTTATTTCCGCGTTTATTTCGCACTTATTATTTTTTTTAAGCTCTTATAAAAATAAGATATTTGTTTACAAAACCTGAAAAAGAGTAATCAAGTAAATAAAAGATCAAAGTGGAATCAAAAGATAGATTTAAACACAAACGAAAAAAAATACTATAGAGTATAAACCGAACCCTAAAGCAAACAAAGCTCATTAGCTCTAAAATATATACCAGCTGAATAAATGCTGGTTAAAATAACTGTGCACATTCTTAATACTGAACAACGGCTTATATTGATAATTAAATTTAGGATTAAGAATAATCTACGTATTACGCTTGTGCAGCTAGCATAACTCCTACAAAACAGCCTACATGAGCTTACATTAAATTAAACAAAAAAAAAACTGTTTTGAATTTTAAGTTTAATTTAAGCAATAAGATGAGTATGGCCATGGAGGAGAAAGTCGATCCCAAACATCAACATCAACATCAAGGAATAAAACTGGAAAATCAAAAAGACCCAGAAGCCTCAGAAGCTGAAGTCCGAGAACATACGACCTCGTAAGTTGTTACTGTAATTCCAGAAGAAATTATTTGACACCATCATTATGTAGGTACTTCGAAACGGCTTCTCATCTGTTCAAGGGTAGCGTCGGAGCTGGTTTATTTGCAATGGGCGATGCTTTCAAAAATGGCGGGCTTATTGGAGCCTCGATCCTTTTGCCTATTATTGCTGTGATATGTGTGCATTGTGAGCATATGCTTATTAGAGCGTCCAAACGAGCTGTTTTGGCCACAAAAGGTGCTACATTTTACGATTATCCAGATACGGTAGAGAAAAGTTTTGAGTTGGGCCCGAAAAGCTTCCGCTTTTTATCAAAATGTATGCGTCTCGTCGTAGAGATGTTTCTTTGTGTTACACAATTCGGTTTCTGTTCTATTTACTTTGTGTTTATTGCCGAGAATCTTCTGCAGGTGTTCAAGCAAAATGGAGTCCACCTGGATTTTAATATGTCGATGACAATAGCCCTTGGGGCCGTTCTTATACCCTCATTAATAACAAACCTCAAGTACCTAGCTCCTATATCGATGTTGGCAAGTGTCTCTTTGATTGTCGGCATAACATCTACTTTGATATTCGCCATGATCGACGGACTTCCGCCACCAACTGAACGTAACTTAGTGACAGACGGCTCAAAGTTGTCTTTGTTTTTTGGAACTGCGATATTTTCCTTCGAAGGCGTTGCACTTATTCTACCACTTCGCAATGCCATGAAAAAACCGGACGGCTTTAATAGCCGATTTGGAGTGTTGAATGTTACGTTGGTTCTCATAACAGCACTTTTTATTTTTACTGGATTTATGGGCTACTTGAAATGGGGTGAAGATGTTGAAGGGAGTTTGACTCTGAATTTGGATGTAACTGATTGGTAAGTGAAGAAATAAGTAGTAATTTTATAGAGAGGTTTCAATGTTTGTTTATTTTAAGGAAAGCACAAGCGGTTAAAGTGATAGCAGCTCTTGGAGTATTTTTTGGATATCCACTACAATTTTACATAATGATACAAATCATGTGGCCCGGAATTAGGGATTCCATGAATTGTAATCAACGACCCTTGATAAGCGAGCTCTTTTTCAGGACCATTATGATCTTATTGACATGTAAGTAAATTAGATTTTGATATACAAGTAATGTACATACATAGCGGTCCTTATTTGCAATTCCCCCTCCCCCCCCCCCCCCACCAAAATGCACTTTTTTCAATGAATCGATAAAAAAAGTGTGTGCTGTTGATAAAAAAAACATCAAATTATGGTGGAGAAACACTTTTTTATGGGAAAAAAGTGAAGTATAAAAAAATGAATATAGGTTATAGGGTAAATTCAAAGTTTCTCTAAATCCAGATTCTGTAAATGCAAAAGAAACCTTGCATACACCCAACCTCGCACCTACCCCAAATCCTATAGTGTGCCCAAGCAGGGGGGTTGCATACATATCTCACTGTTTATACGCCGTAATGCGTAAGCAAGCAAAAAAAGCAAATATCCCATAAAAAAGTAGTTTTAGTTATAGTACTGTGGGTGGTCCGCTTATACTTCACTTTTTTATCATAAAAAAGTGTTTCTCCTCCATAATTTATGTTTTTTTATCAACAGCAAACACTTTTTTATCGATTCGTTAAAAAAAAAGTTCATTTTGGTGTGGGGGGGGAATTCCGAATAAGGTCCTACATAGCTAGCATAAGGTAATTTGTGGACAAAGCGAAATGATGTTGCAAATCCAACTCTTAAAGTTCTTAGATAAATCCTTTAATTTTAAACTTATGGGATTTATCTATTGATAAAGAAAAAATATGACCAAGGGAAGATCCATTTGGTGGATGCAAATTAAGCAGCGATGGGACACCAATACCAGTGCTCTGCCATAAAACCTTAACTGAAAATTCAAATTGGACAGAGTATAGTGAGTAGATCACGTTAAATTTTAACCACCGTACAATATTCTCTCCAAAGTTTAGCTAAACTTAAATTTAGCGAAATATTTTAGTCGCCAGGTGCGCAGCTTCAACTAAAAAAAATTGTTTATAACTGTACATCACTTATCTGTCAATATTAATCATCGCAAGAAATAACTGCCCGAATTGAGCTAAATGTTGACTTATTTTGTTCTTCTTTAAGCTTATGCGATCTTTACTCTTTGAAAATGAAAATCGAAAGAAAATGGGAAATATTTGAGAACTCAATATTCATTACAGAAAGAATAATTTTCATTTTTTTTCACTTAAAAACAAAATCTTAGGAATATCTGTTCGAATAAAATTTCTTTTCAGAGAACAGCTATGTATGACATCTTCACAGCTTTAGACATATTCTACAAATAGAACCTATGTCAAAATCTAGCTAGAATTTTAGTTTACGTTTGGAGAGAAATGTGGGAGCTAAAATTGATCGCGATCTGCGTACTAGACTTACTATACATAATGTGCATACATATGTACATATATACATAATGTACCAAGCAGACTACTTACTATAAGTAAAACTGGTTAGATTAGTTCTAAGAAAATCATTCGAGTGCCTTAAAAATAAAATGCACGACTGGGTCGCACGAACTTGCTCCTATGTAATCGACTGGGAATTTTAAAAACGAATGTTATTGAGAAAATTGTTCATAAGGATAAAATTAATTTTTAAATTCTTTTAGTAGTAACAGAATGCTATGCAAATATGAATTTATGCAAGAACAAAAATTATAAGTCCTTGTAGTGGTTTCTTTAAAAGAAGCTTTTATATACAAACTTTTTAAAAGCTTTTTAAGAAAAAATTTTGGTACGCTAATTTAAAGTTTTTATTATTGTTCGAATAAAAATTAAATTTACGAAAAGAAATATTGACCCATTTCGGAGATATCGAATTTTCAAAAAAAAGAAAAAAATAGATTTTTTTTTTCAAAAATTCAAAAAATATTTATTTTAAAGTTTTGAAATGCAATGTGTTTTAGACTTTTTAGAAGCTTCTCTATAAAAATTTTCATTAAGATCCGTTATGTGGATAATGAGAAATTCAAAATTCGAAAAAATCGTTCTATGGTAGGTACAAGCTGTAATATCTTAATTTCAAAATTTTTTTAATTAAATTAAAGATCGTAAAAATTAATTGAAAGTAAAAAAATTTTATCAAAATTCTAGGTGCCGTTTTCGAGATAAATACGATTTTTGAAAACCATTTTTTTTAATTTTTTAGCATTTGTATGGTAGGTACCTTTATTTTTAGGTAAACTAAAAAATTTTGTTTCACATTTTGTAGACCATATTGAGAAACTTTTATTTATCAAGTTTAAAAAAAATCTTGCATAGGGTTTTCGAAATATTGAGTTTTGAAAAAAAAATTTGAAGTTTTTTTTAAAAATCCAAAAAAATTTTTTTTGAAAATTTGAGTACACAATTCTATTTATGTTTTTGGGGAGCTTGAGCAAAAAAAAAATTATCAAAATCGGTTGAACCGTTTTTGAGAAAATCAAAAACAAAAAAAATGGTTCCATGGGGGGTACCCTCAATAACCATTTTTCGGAAAATTTTTTTCAACCAATACCTAAATTTAATTAAATGAAATTTTTCTGTATCTTTATTTTTAAAATCTGTTGAACAGTTTTTGAGAAAAAAAAATGTTTATAAAATTTCGAAAAAAATTCGTATGGGGGGTACCGTTATTTTCGGTCTTAAAAAAAAAAGAAAAAAACGTGTGGGGGGAAAAAATTAAAAATGATATGTACCAAGTTTAAAGAAAATCGGCCGAGTCGTTTAGCCTGTAGTCGAACAGACAGACAGACAGACAGACAGACAGACAGACAGACAGACAGACAGACAGACAGACAGAATTGCGAGACCCACTTTTTTAGTCTTCGCTATCATCGTAATGTCAACTTTGATCAAAATCTCGAGTTCGATTTTTTTACGAATGCATAACTTGCCTTATAGTACCTATAAGTCGCAAGTAAAAATTGTGAGTGCATCAAGAGCAGATTTCAAAAAGATATCAACGGCATTTGTAAGACACAACCAGTTCCATAGATACACTCCAAAACACTTTCAATGTTCACTTTTCAGATGCTCGAATAAGCATATAGATATTGAAAAGGTTTAGGAGTTTCTGTTTAGAGTGTTTGGTATCTTTTTGGAATATGCTCTTAATGCGTTAAAATCTTTAAAATAGAATTAGTGTTGAAAAAACCACTCGTAGAATACACTCCTCCAAATACTTAATAAGGTAGTCCTCTAAAAGTCACATTGTTGTTATAAAACTTTTGAACTACAAAATAATATAGTTTTGAACACAATACTTCAAGGGCTGTCAAAATTTTTCCTGGCAAAACTGAGTGGAGACTTTATTTTATATCTAACTTAGAGCGGTGTACAAAAGTATCAATTTGCGCTATTATTTCAATAGTTAAATATCGTAAGAAAAAGAGCGCACCACCAGAATCCGCTAAGTAACGTAAAGTTTCTTAGATTTATTTTTAAACAGGGACGTTACTTGATGCAACATTAAATTTGTCCATCTTCATTCAAACAAAGATGTTATCTGATACGAAATACCACAACTATTTGCTTGGAAAATTTTTCCGGAGCATAAAATTGACATTTGACAACAGTTGTTTCTTCTTTTTAACATATTCGTGTGTGAGAGCTGAAGAAATGTTCTAACTAGCTACTACTAAAATCGATCCATCTCAATCTATTGACACCATAGGCGAACTTTTTTTGAGGCGCCTCAAAGTTTCCAATGTAAACACGATGTAGTAAGTACGCAATTTTCCCAATGTAAAAAGCATCTTAAATTCAATCTTTTGTAAAGTAACATGCTACACGGAACGTGTAACCGTAACGGATTACACGTGTTACGTGTTTTTAATTTACCCTAATGCCGCCATAGATGTTTACACATCAAAAACACAAGTTTTTACATACAAAATTTTTAAAACATTTTTAAGAAAACAATCTGTTCCTATTATTATACAAATAAATTAAATTTCAAACAAAAATCAATAGCCCGTATTTGGAGTATCGAATTTATTAAAAGTAAAAATTTCTTTTAAACGAAAAAATATATGTACGTATACATAGTTTTTAAAACTCATTTACTTTTATATAAAAAAAAATGATGAATCTCAGCTGTTTTTGAAAAAAAAAAAGATAGGAAAGAATGTATGACAGGTGTTATTAAAATATTTTGGAAGGGTAATCAAAAAATTCTAAGTTCCAAGCTTAAGGAAAATTAAAAAAAATTAAACGACTGTAATGTAAAATTTGATAAAAATCTCTAATCCCTAAAGGGATTTTGACTACCCTTAAAGTTTCTGAGCACAGTGTGAGCGCTTTGGAAAGTCTTAGAGAATTCAAAACGAGATACCGGTGCACATTGGTTTTGAATCTCTGAATATCGTAATGGGAGGGAAATTTTGAGCTGGGTAAAGCTCTCGATACAAAACACAAGTTCATAAAACAAAAATAAACATTGCCCTTAAAATGGAGGATTTTTAACAAATAATTTGTTCTATCAAACATAACCTATCTTTGTTTTAAAAATATTTATGTGTATATCTTTTCAGTTGCCGTTGCTTTGATTGTTCCTGAACTGGGATTATTCATATCCCTTATTGGAGCTCTTTGTTCTACCTCATTGTCGTTATTAATCCCCGTGATGGTCGATTTCATTGTTCGATACGAAGAAAAAAAATCGATTGGTGCATTTGTATACCTTAAAAATATATTAATTTTGATTGTTGCTGCTTTAGGAATTGGAACTGGAACCTATCAAAGTATAACGCAAATTATTAAAGAATTCAAATTGTGATAATGTTTGAGTACATAATTCTAAATTATGAGGATTGAATGATATTGTATACTGAATTTTACCCACTGTTACTTTGTAAATGTTTAAATATTAAGTAAAACAAATGATTGTTAATAATTGTATTTTATTGTAAGATATTAGAGTCTTATTGTTATTTTGTAAATATTATTACGTTAGTTAAAATTGATTAAAACACTATTGTATTGTACATTAAAATGCCAAAATAAGTAAACTAAATAAATTTAGATTCATGACATGGTGCTCTTCGTTTTAATTGCTCTTAATATTGTAAACACATTGCGAATGTTAAGTACCTTAATAAGACAAGAAAATAAAGTGCGTTTCGAATTTCTAAAAACAGATCAAAGGTAATGCATTTAACATTCGTGTTGTGCGAGTAAATGAAGAATCTTTGGAACCAATCATTACATCTTTTTGGAAAATGTTAGATTAGCCATTTTCTTTTGGAAAAGTTATCCGTAGTACAGTAGGATTTTATATGAATAACAAATACAACATCCGCAGTAGAATCACTGCCGATACTCGAATAAACGTCAAATCTCTATCCGCAGCAAGATTTCACTTCTCCTTTTATCGGCAGTGATCTTACTGCGGATGTTGTATTTATTATTCATATAAAATCCTACTGTACTACGGATAACTTTTCCAAAAAACACGGCTATTATTGCATTTGATAGTGCTTAGCATCAAGCTTTCTTACAGAAAATGCGTGCATTTGGTATTGATGAATCTGTTTTTCGTGGGATTAGTAACTTTTTTCGAACTGCTCAATACAAACTGTGTTGGAAGGTCTTAAGTCTGAAATTCGTAAAATAAATGCTGATGTTCCACAGGACTCCGTTTTGACTCCAACTCTATTTCTCATATTCATCAATGATTTTTTTTCTGAAACTTTTAATCTGTAAAATTGTTTTGCTGAATACTTGAGTATTATTCCCATATTTGGGCAGGTGCTCCAATCACCCGCTTAAGTTTCTTGTATATTACAAATAATTATGCAAAAAACAAAGAGCTTTAAAAGTGATAAGCGATAGAACTGTAAAAGATAAATTTGAATCTTCATTTAGCCGCACTACACGAATGTTGAATGAATCAATAAGCGGTAACACTCTGTGCTCAAACATTTTGAGTGTAGTCAAAATCAATTTAGTGCGCGCAAAATAAAATAAAATTGAAACTGTTCCGGTTGAATTTCCGTTTTTGCCAAAATGATCTTACTTTTTTTCTTTAACTATGTGTTTTTTGCACGTGAAATTTGCAGATATTATTTGATGAACCTAGACGTGACTTTGCACTTATATTATGTCTTCCTGGATTGACTTGCAAGTTCAGGTCAGAGATTTGAGTTGGCATATTAAAATTGGAATATCATTAATACTTTTGCAAATAAGACCATAACATAATGGCATAATATCGCACAAAATATAGTCCAAATGTCTTCTCCTGCTTAGTACGCAGATCGGGAAAAATTTTGTCTCCCATACATTTTTTTTCCTTGGACAAATTTTGTCTTAGATATTTTTCCGAGCAGTACGCAGTTCGAGCGCAAAATTCATACTTTTGTGCATTGCTGTACAAATTGTCTCCACTAAATTTTGCCAGGAAAAACAATGATACAAGCATTATTTTGCGGAACAAATTTTGACAGCCACCGTATTTCCGAAAGTGATTTTTGTCAAAACTGGTGATCGAAGTAGAATGGACTGTAGTTTTTCGTTAAATAAAAGAGAACAACTTGTGTAGATATAAAGCTTTTAATGCGACCATCACCTGAAGAGTCTAACTTAATACTAAAGAAAATTATGTTTTGTGTAATGTATATAAATGGACAATTCAGCGGCAACATACTGCCCACCTTGAGAGAATATATGAAAAGATATTTGATCAAAATTCAAAAATTACATTAAGTCTGTGGAGCTTCATCGTTGACAGATAATAGTGGTGATATCTTGACGACTGGTCGCATAAGTACTCCATCGACGGTTTTAATAGTGACGACTCTCACTTGACCGTCAGGTCCTGGATGTAAATGAGTTATCCTTCCTAGTTTCCATTTGGTTGGAGGTAGTTTCTCATCACGGATCAACACCAAATCCCCAATTATAAGGTTAGGGCTTGCGCGGTTCCATTTATAACGTTGTTGAAGCTGAACGATATATTCAGAGCTCCACCTCTTCCAAAAATGATGTCTTAAACTTGAGATGAGTTGCCATCTAGTCACCAGATTCCCTTTGAATTCGTTTACATCGGGTTCAGGTATAGCTTTCAGCGGCTCCCCAATTAGGAAATGCCCTGGTGTTAAGGCGGATAAGTCATCGACATTAGAAGAAGAAGCGCAAAGTGGCCTTGAATTGACGCAGGCTTCGATTTCTGTGAGCAGCGTCGAAAATTCTTCGTAGGTTAGCAGAGCTTCTCCCAAAGCGCGACGCAAATGGAATTTGACTCTCTTGACAGCGGTCTCCCAATAACCTCCCATGTGAGGCGCAGCAGGAGGGTTAAAGTGCCAGAGTGTTCCATCGTCAGCAAGATGTTTGGCAAGTTGTCTGTCTTTCGTGACAAGTTTAAGGAGCATATTTAGATCCTTTTCAGCACCAACAAAATTTGTCCCATTATCGCTGAACAGTTCCTTGCAATGACCTCGACGTGAAACAAATCGTTTGAAGACAGCGATGAAGGTAGCAGATGAGAGATCACTTGCCAATTCCAAGTGCATGGCACCTGTGGCCATACATACGAATATGGAAATGTACCCTTTAACAGCTTTGGCACCACGTCCTTTTGAAAAGCGTAGTTGCACTGGTCCGGCAAAGTCTACCCCACTACGTGTGAATGGACGACAAGCTTGAACCCGAGACCATGGCAAATCACCCATTAGTTGTTGCTGGATGACAGGAGAGTATCTGCGACATTTGACACATGACTTGAAAACTTTACGCACAACTTTGCGAGCACTGATGATCCAGTAACGGTTTTGGAGTATAGCGAGCATACTTTGTGGGCCTGCGTGTAGGGCAAATCGGTGGATATCTTCGCAAATGAGCAATGCGAGTCTTGAAGATGCCGGCAGAACAAAGGGATATTTTTTGTCTGTTTGTAGAGATGAATTGCACAGCCTTCCACCAACTCTTATCAGATCGTTTTGATCGAGAAATGGATGCAACCTTAACAGTTTACTACACCTACCAAGAGCCTTGCTGGATTTAAGTCGTTGTATTTCGTCCGAAAAGAAATACTTCTGAGTCAATCTTATCCACAAGTTAAGGGCGTCGTTTAGTTCACAAAGATGGAGATGCCGACTCGACTCTGGAGGAATTGAAATTTGTCCTTTGCGAATCTTAACAGCATAACGCGTTTTTTTTACAAATCTTAAAATATATCCGGTGATGCGTTTCAGCTTTCTGATTGACGAATACTGGATAATGAGTTCCCAGATTGGTATGCTTTCTATAGTGGTTGCTATGATGGCTGATTCTGACCGTTGGTCTAAGTTGGTTGAGAAAATATGTTGCACAGGCCATGCGGATTCATTTTTCTGAAGCCACGGAGGGCCATTCCACCAAAGTGTATGCTTTATTAAGTGCTGTGGCATTACTCCTCGTGTAGCACAGTCAGCTGGGTTATCCGATGATTGTACGTGAAACCAATTGTCGGGAGGCACAATTCGCTGGATCTCTGAGACACGGTTAGCGACGAAAGTTGACCATTTGCCAGGTTCTTGACGGATCCAGGATAGTGCGACACTGGAATCTGTCCATCCGTAAACGTTGCGTACGCGATATGTCAGACAGGTTTTGACGTGTTTCATCATTCGTGCTAAAAGAGTTGCGCCACATAACTCTAATCGCGGAAGCGACAAAATGGTTGTCTTTAGCGGTGCAACTCTCGTTTTAGCAGTTAGGAGGACGACTGATATACTTCCGTTGGGAGCCGCTGTGCGCACGTAAATGGCTGCGGCATATGCCGACTGAGATGCATCCGCGAAACCGTGTAAGTCTGTTGTAGCATTAGGGATCCCTGTACCAACCCACCTCGGCATTTTTAATGCTGCGAGGTTGGTGATATGGTCCCTGTAAAGCAACCATTGGCGTTTAACATTGTATGGCACAATCTCGTCCCAGTCAACCTTAGGTCTCCATAGAGTTTGGAAGAGCATCTTCGGGATTATGGTTGATGGAGCTAGCAAGCCTAAGGGATCGAACAACTTAGCAGTATCTGAAAGAAGCAAGCGTTTGGTTATGTTTGTATCTGATATCTCATTGACCTGAACAGTAAATGTAAAATGATCAAGTGAAGGGACCCATTGCAGGCCGAGTGTACGAACGCCATCCGTTTCACTGAAGTCGAAAGGTTGCATGACCTCACGTTGATCAACGGGAATGGCGTTTATGACAACTGTTGAATTAGAGGACCATTTGCGAAGATGAAACCCACTTCGGCTTAGTATGGTGGATATTTCAACTTGAAGGCGATGGAGATCTGCTTCC
This sequence comes from Chrysotoxum bicinctum, assembly GCA_911387755.1. Taxonomy (NCBI): domain Eukaryota; kingdom Metazoa; phylum Arthropoda; class Insecta; order Diptera; family Syrphidae; genus Chrysotoxum; species Chrysotoxum bicinctum. Next base: position 80,376,306 of record OU426989.1, on the reverse strand, counting down.
TCATAACAACCCGTAAGGAGATCGTCCATATAAAAATCACGTAGAATGACTTGAGTCGCAATAGAGTTTGGCCTTGTAACAATTGCAGCCTTTTGTAGAGATTTAACAGCCAGATGAGAAGCGGATGCAACTCCATAGGTCACTGTCAATAGTCTGTAGTCCTTGATCTCTTCAGTTGGAGAATCTCTCCAGACGATTCTCTGAAAGTCTACGTGCTGCTGGTCTACTCTTACCTGGCGGTACATTTTTGCTACATCAGCACTCATAGCAAATCGATGTGTACGAAGTCGGAGCAATGTTGTAAACAGGTCTGGCTGCAGTTGTGGTCCAATCATCTGTGTGTCGTTAAGGGAGTATCCGGAACTGGTGCGACAAGACGCATTGAAAACCACCCTCAGCTTGGTAGTGGTGCTTGTGTCTTTAACGACTGCTCTGTGTGGCATATAAAAATGATTTCCTGGGAGTGGTGCTTGAATTGCTTCTTCCATGTGGCCAGGGTTCGGACTTTACTTCGATCGAAGTAGATCTACTTCGATTTTGAGAAAAAAATTTAATCTACTTCCCTACTTCTCTTTTTTATGATCTACTTCTCTTTGAAATTCTAAGCCAACATATTTAAAGACAGCGCTGATCACTCTGTATTACATAAAAAAACAAGTTTAGCAATCATTTAAACGTAAGCACTGGAAAATTTAATGTTTTTGAGATCACTTACAGAAAAACGTAAAGATATTTATGAGCCACCTATTGAATTGATAAAATTCGTACAAGTTCGTTGATGGAAAATTTACTTTAAAATATTACATTTAATTAAATTTTTTTTAAAAGTCTGAAATCAGAATTTACTTATGTTATGTTTATATAATTTAATTTCCTAAAACTACTTCGAAAATTTTAGATCTACTTCAGTTTTTTTCCGTATCTACTTCGAAAATTTAAAACCTAAGTCCGAACCCTGCATGTGGCCAAGTTGAATAAATTCATTTATAAAATTTTTGTACTGAACGTAGAGCTCCTTGTCCTTGGCAAATAGTCTTTCCATTCGGAGCAATGCGCGGATGGCAGAGTTGCGAGAGTTCCCCAAAGGACAGTCAGGCTTGAAAGGGAGTTGGACAACGAAACGGCCATCCTTTTGACGGTAATGGGTATCCTCAAAGAACTGCTCGCACAACTTTTCCTCGATGGTTAGATGTTTTACTTCGGGCAATGATTCTATTTCCCAGAATTTAGAGACTGCTTTCGTTAAAGCAGCATTTGTGTAAAAGCATAACGATGAGAAGGCATATGTAGACACTGGTGACAAGTCAGCTACCTTACCCGTGAGAACCCAGCCAAGTGTGGATTTCTGAGCAATCGGAGTACCTACTGGGCCTTTGATTAATCCTGTGCAGAGGAATTGACCTAACTCATCGGATCCAAGCAGTATGTCGATGGCTGCAGGTGTGTGAAAACAAGGATCTGCTAGTGTAAGTCCATTGATATGCGGCCAGTTGTAGTTTTGAACTCGAACTGATGGCAAGTTGCTCGTTATTTTGTTTAAAATTTGAGCGTGAATCGTTGCAGAGAATGTTTGGTCAAATGAGGTTATAGTAAGTTCTACTTCGCCTTTCGAAGACCCGGCTGCTGTGGCCCCGATTCCTTCAATTGCTGTTGTAACTGGTGAACGTCGTAGATGAAGTCGCTGTACACAGCTTTCGCTAATGAAGGAAGCATGTGATCCATTATCGAAGAGAAGTCTGGCTGGCTGGAGCCTATGAGAACTATCCATAACTTGTACCATTGCGGTACCAAGTAGCACATAATGCTTGGAATGAGAAGCGTAGGACGGCGTAGGATTGGATATAGTTGATGTGGAATCGACTGGAGGATCTGATGAACCTGACAACTCGGTATGTAACAGCGTGTGATGACGCACGTTGCATACTCGACACGTGCTTGTGCTTGGGCAATTTGTTATCTTGTGACCCGCAGCCAAGCAATTTGAGCATAAGTTGTTGTCGCGAACAAATGAAATTCGCCTTGTCATTTCTGTGGAACGAAACTTGTCACAAGCAAAAATAAAGTGCTTACCTGAGCAATATACGCACAATTGGTTTCGATTACGACGAACTCCAGGTTTTTCCACTTGCTTGCCTGGCAACGCTGTATGAACCGAGTTAGTTTGTCTGCCTTTTACATACCTGTTGACCTGATGTATTCTTCCTGTTGGTGCTGGATGTAATCATTTGCTGATAACAAGTAATAGCATCTAAAGAGCGGCATCTGTTCTCCAAGAAAATAACAAGTGAATTGAAATCTGCTATTTTGTCATTCGTCTGAGTCAGTTCCCACTGCCTGTGTGTTTCGGTGTCCAGCTTGCTCATGGTAAGATGAACTAACCAATCATCCCAATTGGCGACAGGCCTTCCTATTGCCTTAAGAGATCGAAAATGTTCTTGTGTTTCGTCGACAAGAGATCTGATAGCAGAAGATGATTCAGTTTTTATTTTGTTCAGAGAAAAAAGGGCTTGAAAATGGGAGTCGACAATGACACGTGTTGAGTCGTAGCGCCTTTTCAAAAGTTCCCAAACCTCGTCATAATTGTTACCAGTAATGCGAAACCCTTTAACAACTTGCAATGCTGGCCCCTGAAGACTACTCAACAAGAAATGTAGTTTTTTTACGCTGGAAATGGATGAATCGCCATGAACAAGAGCAGTAAATGCGTCTTCAAATGGTTTCCATTCTTTCGAATCTCCGTCAAAAGTGGGTAATTTCATTGGAGGAAGGTGAACGTCTGTGCGAACAGGATTTGCCGGACTATCGACTCGGACTTTGTTTGAAGATTCCCTTTCCGAATCGATTTTAGATTTAAGCGCTCGTCTGAAATTTGTTAGCGCTTGCATATACCACGTTTCACCCTGTTCTCGTTCTGACTCTTGAGCTTTTAAAGTGTCTGCTCCGCATAAGATTTCAACCTCTTCCTGAAAGGCTTGGAATTTAATCCACTGTTCACTAAGGAGAGAAAGATAACTGTCGATCTCGGTGGCATCCAAGGTTTCGGCTTTTTTGCTGGTCATCAAATAACGTTTGATGGAATTGCGAGCTGTATCTCGTTTAGTAATACTTTTTTTATTGTCTGTGCTCATAATGGATGTCACACTGCACGTAAGAAATTAGATTTTTTGAAGAAAAAGAAAATTTATAGATTGAAATTTTGTACAGGCTCTAGGTCAATAAAACGATGTTTTTAGATGGTGTGCAACGTTTCGAGCGTGGTTACACTCTTCATCAGGCCTTTATTTAGAATTAAATAACATAATTATGTTCATGTATTACAAAACAATACAAATGTCAACACTTACAAAATAATCAAAATTAGGCTTTACAAAACAATATACACTTTCTTGAAAACTTCAAACACATAATATTAAATATTTGTTAAAAATGAAATGAAAACAGTCCCACTGTCACTTCTCGATGTTTCTCTTCTGTCAACTGTTACACAATCTTCTTAATCAGCTGGCTATATATAGTACTCAGGTTCTCGCAATCAGATTGTCTATTAACTGTGTTATCAGTTCTATTAATGTGTAACATTTCCAGCAGCATTCTCTTATTTGGGTTTCTCTCAATTTCCAAGATCTTTACATCTTCCAGATCTGGTTTGTGGTTGTGTTCAATACAATGGAGAGCAAGAGCAGTTTTTTGTGAACCACCGTTGTTGATATCAGACCTATGGCCTGAGAGACGATTACGGAGTTTTTGTTTGGATGTACCATTGAATTAGTTTCACCAGTAAGGGTTGAAGATGATGAAATATTAGTATCATTTGATGTGGTTTCTTTATTTACCAACGTGCCGATTCATTTAATACTCGCAATCGTTGAGAAGAAGTGGAGTTATTTAAAAGAACATACCAAAATGAGAAGATCCCATTTTATGGACATATTACGTTTCTGCATAATAGATAACAACTACCTTGAATTTGAAGGTAAAATATACCAACAAAAACAAGGTGTTCCTATGGGTAGCCCAATATCACCTATACTGGCGGACTTAGTCATGGAAACCTTATTGAACGACGCTATTGGGAAATTGACAAACAAACCAAAACTCGTGACAAAATATGTTGATGACCTATTCGCCATTGTCAAAAAGGAACATGTCACTTCAACACTCGAAGCTTTGAACGCCTTCCATCACCGTATCCAATTCACTGTTGAAGTCGAAACGAATGGAGAACTTCCTTACCTGGATGTGAAAGCGATCCGACAAGAACACCAAATAATCTTCGATTGGTATAAGAAACCCACATCATCTGGTCGGCTCATAAATTATTACTCTAACCAACCCAAACAGGTCATAATGAACACAGCCAAAAACTTCATTAATAAAGTGCTTAAATATAGCCATCCAAATTTCTATAACAAAAATATGAATATTATTAGAGACACCCTGTATCTCAACTCGTTCCCCCCAACCGTCATCAACCACTTAATATGCACAACTCAGAACAACAACAATGCCAACCCTGAAAATGATGTACCAACACAACAACAACCACAACCTCTGATCTACCGAAGCGCCTTTTATGTATCGTCTCTTTCTTCGCGCATCAAAGCAGCTCCAATTCGTGACAAAGAGAGAACAAGAATAGCGTTCAAATCTACAAAAACTCTTAAATCGTTATTGTTCACCAACACCAAAGGGAAAATCGATACACAAGACAAGTCAGATGTTGTGTATCAAATAAAATGCAATGGTAATGATAATGGAAAATGTTCATCATTATACATTGGTACATCCAAACAAAAACTCCGTAATCGTCTCTCAGGCCATAGGTCTGATATCAACAACGGTGGTTCACAAAAAACTGCTCTTGCTCTCCATTGTATTGAACACAACCACAAACCAGATCTGGAAGATGTAAAGATCTTGGAAATTGAGAGAAACCCAAATAAGAGAATGCTGCTGGAAATGTTACACATTAATAGAACTGATAACACAGTTAATAGACAATCTGATTGCGAGAACCTGAGTACTATATATAGCCAGCTGATTAAGAAGATTGTGTAACAGTTGACAGAAGAGAAACATCGAGAAGTGACAGTGGGACTGTTTTCATTTCATTTTTAACAAATATTTAATATTATGTGTTTGAAGTTTTCAAGAAAGTGTATATTGTTTTGTAAAGCCTAATTTTGATTATTTTGTAAGTGTTGACATTTGTATTGTTTTGTAATACATGAACATAATTATGTTATTTAATTCTAAATAAAGGCCTGATGAAGAGTGTAACCACGCTCGAAACGTTGCACACCATCTAAAAACATCGTTTTATTGACCTAGAGCCTGTACAAAATTTCAATCTATATTAAACTCAAAAGGTCGTCTAACCATTCCAATATGAAAAAGAAAATTACTTATTACCACGATGCACGTTGCGTGAGTAACAGAAAAAAAGTTAAAGAACAAACAGCAACTGTTATCGAGATCGAACCATACAAATATTCCGTAAAAACTGTTTAGACATGCGCAGGGCAGTTGAAAGCACAAGGTATATATGTATATAAGCACCGTTGTATTTTCGCGACACGTAAGCTCTTTATATACACAAGAAATACTAATAGGAAAGCTTATGCGATTTAATTATAATTGTTGTTGTTGTTTTTTATATTTGGCGTCGAAGGACCATGATCGAAGTAGAATGGACTGTAGTTTTTCGTTAAATAAAAGAGAACAACTTGTGTAGATATAAAGCTTTTAATGCGACCATCACCTGAAGAGTCTAACTTAATACTAAAGAAAATTATGTTTTGTGTAATGTATATAAATGGACAATTCAGCGGCAACAACTGGTTTTATATAAAAGGTGCTGATGCTTCTCTTGAAAAAATCAAGAGATTCCAAAAAGGGATAAACGACTTTTGTAAGACAACCCGTTCCAGAGATAAGCCTAGTAAGCAGATCGGGAAAAATTTTGTCTCCCATACAATTTTTTCCTGGGACAAATTTTGTCTTAGATATTTTTCCGAGCAAGTTCGCGCGCAAAATTCATACTTTTGTGCATTGCTGTATAAAATGTTTCCACTAATTTTTTCCAGGAAAAACAATGATACAAGCATTATTTTGCGGGGCAAGTTTTGACAGCCGAAAGTGATTTTTGTCTAAACTGGTTTTATGTAAAAGGTGCTGATGCTTCTCTTGAAAGCATCGAGAGGAGATTCCAAAAAGGTATGACTTGACTTTTGTAAGACAACTCGTTCCAGAGATACATTACAAAACACATTAAATTATTTTTTAATTCTCCAATTTCAAACTTTTGCTTGAGATTTGGAAAACTTTTGTAGAGATTAAAATTGTAGGGATAAAATTTGTCTTATCTCGATCTGCGTACTAGGCTTAAGACTATAACATAATATCTCTTGAACATTTATATTGAATAGAACATTTATATTTATATTTTATATTGAATAGAATTGAACAGATTTTAAATTTAAATGTAAAAATGGATGTAAACAAATCAACTGACAAATAAAATACTGAAATGATGTTTCCTATCAAATAAAGTTAGCAAATTAAATCTGCGATGTTCTATGTGTTGATTAAAAGTGAATGGAAATCGGTTTCCACTTTCAATTGAAATGAAAACTCTTGTCCCATATTTTCTCCTTATTCACTTTGAAATCACATCGAACTGGTAAAATTTGAGTTTCAATTCATATTTAATTGTTTTACAAAATATCCTGCTGCGTTTTAAAACGAATTCAATATTTTGAGGGAAAGAAACGATATAATTAAGAAATATACTGCGGTAACGATTATAAAATAACGTTGCTAAGTTAACATTGTTCTAATAAATACATTACATTTTTACATTTTATTTGAAGTTCAAAAAATATTTTTGGTTTTTCATAAATGTATTAAGACAAATAGAAGATTTAACTAACCTTCATCGATTATTTTCTTAATTCCTTTCACTAAACCAAATCTGGAAAGATTTTATTATTATTTAACTCTGTGTAAGATTTACCGTGTGAAAATTAAAATTGAAAACGAGAAATATTTTGGGACAAAGGGAATATTTTATTGAACTCACCCGAAATCTTGAAAATAAATTCTTTGAAATATTTCAATAAACTTAATATTCAGATTCATATTGTTAACACAATAGCAATATTTAAAGTAGAAACGCACCCTTAAGAATAATAATTAAATTTTCAAATGTTCCATTCGTAGTGTATACAACAATGCCCCTGAGTAATAGTTTTGACATCTCTTTCTTTTCAAGTAGTCGTTTCACTTGGTCGCACGTGAAAATTACTGTCATATCAAAATAAGTAGAAAGCATTAAAGCAACACAAATATCCAATTCGAATCGAAATTCCCGAAACATTTGTATTTTAATTTTCTTTGTAAGACTTCTACTAAATAATTAAATATGAAGAAAAGGAAATCAAAGGGACCAATTGCACCAAAATATACAGTTAATGACGAAGACATCGAAGCAGCAGAAAATCAAAGTAACTTGGACGAAAACTCTGGCAATGAAAATGAATCCACCAACCAAGGCGGCAGCGGCACTGAGGAAGTTCAAGCAGAACTCGGTGATAGTGACATGGAAATGGAGGAGCCGGCGAAACCAAAGAAAAAGCGAAAAAAAGGAATCATCTACGTATCAAATATACCCAAACACATGAATGTTACACGCATTCGAGAAATTCTAGGCGGCTATGGGAAGATTGGTCGAGTTTTCTTGCAACCTGAAAAAATGCCAAGTTTGTCGCCAACGCACTACACATGATTCAAAAATAAATTATTTTTTTTTGTATATTTACAGCAACTGAAAAACAAAAGAAACGCAAACGCTTATCTCGTCACTTTACCGAAGGTTGGGTAGAGTTCGAAAGCAAACGAACTGCCAAGCAAATAGTCGAATTCCTCAATAATAAACAAATATCTACTAGAAAAAAATCTCAGTTCTACGATTCATTGTGGAGTATGAAGTACTTGCCCCGATTTAAATGGGTCCATCTAACAGAACGTATGAATTACGAACAAGCTGTACATAAGCAAAGATTGATGACGGAAGTATCACAGGCCAGAAAGGAGACTTCGTTCTTCCAAAACAATCTAGATCAAAGTGAATTTATTAAGAAAAAGAACAAGATGAGTAATAAAATATCTTCATAGTTAAGTCAAAAATATTCTATAAGTATGTTTTCTATTTATTTTTGTTTCACAAGTTCATTACAAAAAAAAGCACAAAAGATGACCAAAATTGTAATCGGAAGTTATTGGTATCTTGTATAATATTTCCATTTGAATCTATTTCAGAGGATGCTGACGAAGAAAGAACATTTTTTTCATGGGAATAACATTTTCAACTTTTTTTTTCTACGACCATTACCCTTTTTTGTCAAATCTCCTTTTTATTTTAAATAATGGCCCCCAAAATGTAGGACTTTTCTAGTTTCTGGTATTAATTTAGGGCTTTATTCAAAACTATGGTCTGGTTTTTCAATAGTATTTAGCTAGCTTTTTAATCCAAAACAATGGCATTTACATTTCGAGTGCTTTATCTAAAGCAGAACTATTTTCAAGAAGTTGGAATTCAATATTTATGAACCCCTTTCTATAATACCAATTAATTTTATTCATTTCCCTTAAGGGTTACTTATACATATGTATTACCAGCTGCTGCAAAAATTTTTGTGGGGTTCTACTGACTTGCAAATACTGAAAAAAGATTCTAGTGAACTACATTCACAAAAAGGAAACACATCTCCAGTTTCACACTGGAGGATTTTGGTTTAAACTTCAGTTCAACAATAAATTTGGTTTTAAATAGAGTTTATTATGTATTTCTTCACACATTTGAATAGAATTTGTTTTAATTTTTTTTCCTGTCACAGGTCACAGATTGTTTGTTCTTTGATTCACATAGAAAGAAAAAACAACCACCATTATTCCGATAGTCGTTTTACTAAAACGCCAGTAAAACGACAAGGCTCTATAAACAAAAATTGGAATTTTATTGAAACGATTATCGTTATAATGCTTAGAAAAGTGTTTCGTATTATTTAAACTCAAAATGTGGTCCCTGGAGCGTTCTCGTTTTAAAGGCGTTTTATTAAAACGACTACCGGAATAAGGGTGAATTTATTTAAAGTACGTTCAATGGAACTGAAGTTCAGATTAGACTGTGAAACCCGACGAGTTGAACTTCGCATTTAAACTCTAGTTCATCTGAAGCATACATTTTTTTTCGCGATGCATTGACTGAAGCTATAAATCTGTTTATTCCTAAAGTTCCAATTTGTAAAAATTCTAAACCAGTCTGGTTTAATAAAAGATTAAGTAATTTATCAAATAAAAATAATAAAGCGTATAAACTATATCGGAATTCCAACAATAATACGTTTTTGCTTAACATCTATTTACGGCTTCATAAGGAATTTTTCGTTCTTAAAAACTACATTTATAGAACCGAGTCTAATCTTAAGCAAAATAGTAAAAGTTTTTGGAATTTCGTAAAAAATAAGAAATGTTTCAATGGTATCCCAAACTGCATGCAATACTTGGATACCTCATCAAGTGACCTTATGACAGTTTGTAATATGTTTTCAAAATTTTTCCAATCGGTTTATTCACCATCTTATGCAGCTGCAAATTTCACCCCTAATATTCCAATAAATCAAATCAATATCGGTTCCTTATATCTAAGTTACTCTGATGTTGAAAAGGCTCTTGGTAAACTGAATCCGGATAAACAACCCGGCCCCGATGGTATTCCTCCAATAGTGTTAAAAACATGCGCTAGAGCCTTTTTAGAACCATTAACTCTGCTTTTTAATGAGTCTCTCAGTTTTTGAACGATTGGAAAGTATCCTTTATTATTCCTATTCGTAAATCTGGATCAAAGCAAGCTCTCAATAACTGTCGTCCAATAAGTAAGCTTTCAATGATTCCTAAACTCTTTGAAAAACTGATTTATGCAAAGTTATCTTTTTTTTGTCAAGGAAATAATTTCTCCATTCCAACATGGATTTGTTTTTGGAAGGTCGATTACTACAAATCTTTCAATTTTATGTAAGGAGATAACTCGTAATCTTGAGGATGGTTATCAATGTGATGTCATCTATACAGATTTGATAAAGTTAATCATGAGATCTTAATACAGAAACTTTCTGTGCTCGGATTTCATTCAAATATGTTGAAATGGTTTGAATCTTATTAAACTGCGCGTACTCAGTACGTAAAAATTGATAATTTACTATCTGATCCCAATACCCAAATATTTAAAACAGGTAACGTTTTCAATTTAAAACATTTGCAGTCGGAAGAAACATTAGCATATGTAGAGAACCTTGCACAAATCGACAAGTGGAATTCAACATCAATATCTGGAGTCACATTAGAAAAGAAAAAGACATAAGTTTAATTTTGTTGCTTACTAGTCATAAAATGCGTAATAAAGATAACGTTTTACTATTTTTTTTGAATGAACGTTACAATAACAAAAATAAAACCCAACGACAATTTGCAGAAAAAGCCCAAAGGTTTTATGATACTTGGTAAAATCTGGAACAGGTAAAATACAAAAAAAAATGTTTTTTTTTATGTTCTTAAGGCTATGAACAGAACATGATTTTGTGTGGGTTTAGATATTTTTTTTTATTTTAGGTGTTCACTAAAACAGTTGTTCAAAGTGTCCTCCTTCGTTTTGTTAGCATGCTAGAGCTTGTTTTTGGATTTCACTGCGAATATATATTGATGATAGCTGCTGCTTTACTTATGATGACGCTTCGAGAATACTGTCTTCTAATTCACCTAAATTTACTATTTCGTTTAAATAAGTAAGTCCTTTCATTCTTCCCCATACAAACAAATACAATACTGTAAGGTCAGGAGATCTTGCAAGCCAGTGAAACGGTCCATTTCTTCCTATCCAACGATTACCTTACTCTTCATCTAACGAATTCTTAACATCTCGACTATATTGGTTTGGAGCGCCATTCTGTTGGAAATATGATGAAGCTTGTTGCATAACTTAAATGTCCTTTAATAGTTTTGGTAAACCATTGCGCAAAAACTCCTGATAGTTGGTAGAATTCAGCCTGAGAGGTAGTTTGAAGGGGCCGATTAATTTTTTTGCAACTACGCCTGCTCGCGGGACTTTTTCCATATCGATGATATAAAGGAAAAAAGAATCACTCCTAAAATTGTACCTTGAGGAATTCCAGTGGCCACTGTTAAGAGAACAGTCTCTTTGTTGTTAACTGACGTTTTTTAATTCTTTTATATACAAATGTTTTAAACCACTTATGTAAGTTATGTGTTTTTGATGGCGTAATTTTCTTATTTGTTTAATAAGATGACGTGATCAACAGTTTCAATGGCTCATTTAAGATTTAAGAAAACATCTGTAACAGAATTTTGACTGTCGATTTCTTTATTTCAGAAACTTAACAGAAAACTAAAAAATTTAATTAATATCCACAGAGCCGTTTAAGCTGTAATTGAACAGACAGACCAATCGTTCGTCTTCTCTATCATCGTTATGTCAGATCTGATCAAAATCTCGAGTTCGATTTTTTACGAATGAATTACTCCATTTCACATTTGTGTTGTATGTTTTTTTTTGCTCAATCGGATGGTAAGGACAAAAGCATTTATATTATATAGATCGATAGACAAAAGTAGATAATAAAATTCCGCAATAAAAATCTAAAACCAGTGAAACAGCTTTCATGAGTACTATAAATTTTTTGTTACTGAGCTAGGCAAGTAAATAAATTCCATCAGTCTCTCTATTGGCATTAATTGGACGTACTTAAGTTGAACATTGGCCCCATTATAACTTAAAGACGAATTAACAAAAATATCGTCGAATATTCAATATAATATTCTATAAAAGACTTGCTAAAACATTTTGTTGTAAAATGAAATTCGAACCAGTTATTAAAGGAAACCCAAGCACCAGCTTTATTAAATTGGTGGCTTTATTCTAACCCCTACCACCCCAGAGAATGTATTTTTAATGAGGAGATGTACCCAAACAGATCATTAAAAAAAGCCAACGAAAAGTGGAATTTTATCACATTCTTTCGACTAAATGTCAAATCACGCACAAAAGTATTCCAAACTTTTTGTGTAGAATTACATAAGCTATAACTTTCACCTTCAAATTAAAAACAAAGTTTTCGATAAATTTTCAAAAAAAAAAAATGAATTTCACCACCAAAAAACTATAACCCCGTTCCAAATTTGAAAAAAAATAAAAGATATAAATAAAATTCTTCCAAAATTCAACTTTGTCGGAATTTTTTGAAGTTCGTTCATTTGTTTCTTATTTTCCTGGGTTTAGAATTTGGTTCAAGAGAATATTTAATTTAATTGTATTCTACTTAATTTCTTACTTAATATTTTTTCTAGTTAGTTCTTTCTTTCAGTAATTATGATTAAGGAATTCTCATTGTCTCATTCAGCCTATTTAATGGGAACTTATTTCCCCTAAGAAAAAAATCATACTAATCTTCTAGTGATAAAAATGACTTTCAAAGTTATTTTGATAGAATTGTTATATTTTGAATCAAACATTTTGTGTGGTAAATGGTATAACATGTTAGTTAAAACACGGATAAACAACATTGGACTTTTTCAACACCATCCTGGTTTTCACTTTTGTGATTTTTCAATATTGAACAGCTACACTAATCTGTTTAAAAAATTTTTTCTTGCAGATTTAATTCTTTTTCAAGAAAATCCGCAGAAATTTTTTACTTTTACGAGACTTTTAAGCTTTCATTTTGGAATTTTCTCGCTAAAGACTTAGGGCCATTTGCTGAGACGAAACTTAAATATTTATGTTTAACCTAAGCGCTTATGTTCTACTTTTTCCTCTACGTAAACTGTCACATAAGAGTTTATGTGCAACATAAGTATTTATGTTCTGTATCAGCAAATGGGCCTTAAACATCTAACGAATTCTCATTTAATTATATAGGTGTATGGAGTGTCGTCTAATTCATAACTAATTTAACTTATCGGAAATTTCGTCGAGCTCCTTCACTGTGGTTTAGACTTCTTCCTGGTCGTCACTCAAATATTCTATATTTTTGTTTGGTTCTTTTCATAAAAATTGCAACGTCCATTATTTTTGAACAGGGAAGCAATCCAAAACGTGGGCAATCAAAATGACCTTCCACAGTTTTTATAATAGACTCTTGCAATTCTGACAACATAAACTCACTAACGGGGTTGTTTTTTTTATCACTCCATAACTGAAAGGTAATCCCCTTTTCCATTCAAACAACCACTTAGGAGGTGGCCCAATGCTATTAAAATCATTCTGGATTAATTTCTGAATGTTGGGAACTTATTCTTTACATCAAGCTACCTCTTATTCGTTGCATTAGCCACACGAAAAAAAAAATGTTTTTACTTCTTGTTTTACTATTTTAATAACCATATCTTTAGGTTTTCCGTGCTGTTCCCCAGCAACTTACTCACTGAAACTTTTGAAATAATAATAGAGTTCCCAGGGAAAGATCATTCAAGTTAGCTACTTCGCGAAGGGAAACTTTTTTCTTCCCTTCGAATATGATTCACAAAACCAAATCTCCCTAAATGGGAAAAAGCTCTGGGGAAATTTCTTTCGCGATAGAGCACACTATTTCCAGTCAAGTGAAATGGATTTGCGAAATTTAGAAAATCAAATCTGTTACTAGCTAGGACGCTCTTCATAAAAAATCAGACGTTGATATAGCTTTCTTGTATCAGAAAATAAGCTCAACGAAGATTATGATGAAATAAAAAAAAAATTTATTTCAATTTTAAGTGGAGTGATTGAATTAAATTCAATTGAAAGTTTTTTGCGACCTCAACTCCATAGTGCGTTTCGCCCAGGTACGACAGTGGGCTCATCAGTTAGATGCTGTCGTACCCTTCTAAGACGCAATTATTATTTGTCGATGTTTAGCGACGCTTATAAATTTCACAGCAGTAATGTACTGTGAATTTTATTTTTCTAGGGGAATTTGAATAAATTCTGACACCTAGAATGTTAATGTCCGTGGTCAGACTGTTTATCAACGAAGATTATGATGAAATAAAAAAAAAAATTTATTTCAATTTTAAGTGGAGTGATTGAATTAAATTCAATTGAAAGTTTTTTGCGACCTCAACTCCATAGTGCGTTTCGCCCAGGTACGACAGTGGGCTCATCAGTTAGATGCTGTCGTACCCTTCTAAGACGCAATTATTATTTGTCGATGTTTAGCGACGCTTATAAATTTCACAGCAGTAATGTACTGTGAATTTTATTTTTCTAGGGGAATTTGAATAAATTCTGACACCTAGAATGTTAATGTCCGTGGTCAGACTGTTTATCAACGAAGATTATGATGAAATAAAAAAAAATTTATTTCAATTTTAAGTGGAGTGATTGAATTAAATTCAATTGAAAGTTTTTTGCGACCTCAACTCCATAGTGCGTTTCGCCCAGGTACGACAGTGGGCTCATCAGTTAGATGCTGTCGTACCCTTCTAAGACGCAATTATTATTTGTCGATGTTTAGCGACGCTTATAAATTTCACAGCAGTAATGTACTGTGAATTTTATTTTTCTAGGGGAATTTGAATAAATTCTGACACCTAGAATGTTAATGTCCGTGGTCAGACTGTTTATCAACGAAGATTATGATGAAATAAAAAAAAAAAAAATTTATTTCAATTTTAAGTGGAGTGATTGAATTAAATTCAATTGAAAGTTTTTTGCGACCTCAACTCCATAGTGCGTTTCGCCCAGGTACGACAGTGGGCTCATCAGTTAGATGCTGTCGTACCCTTCTAAGACGCAATTATTATTTGTCGATGTTTAGCGACGCTTATAAATTTCACAGCAGTAATGTACTGTGAATTTTATTTTTCTAGGGGAATTTGAATAAATTCTGACACCTAGAATGTTAATGTCCGTGGTCAGACTGTTTATCAACGAAGATTATGATGAAATAAAAAAAAAAATTTATTTCAATTTTAAGTGGAGTGATTGAATTAAATTCAATTGAAAGTTTTTTGCGACCTCAACTCCATAGTGCGTTTCGCCCAGGTACGACAGTGGGCTCATCAGTTAGATGCTGTCGTACCCTTCTAAGACGCAATTATTATTTGTCGATGTTTAGCGACGCTTATAAATTTCACAGCAGTAATGTACTGTGAATTTTATTTTTCTAGGGGAATTTGAATAAATTCTGACACCTAGAATGTTAATGTCCGTGGTCAGACTGTTTATCAACGAAGATTATGATGAAATAAAAAAAATTTATTTCAATTTTAAGTGGAGTGATTGAATTAAATTCAATTGAAAGTTTTTTGCGACCTCAACTCCATAGTGCGTTTCGCCCAGGTACGACAGTGGGCTCATCAGTTAGATGCTGTCGTACCCTTCTAAGACGCAATTATTATTTGTCGATGTTTAGCGACGCTAAAAAAATAAAATTCACAGTACATTACTGCTGTGAAATTTATAAGCGTCGCTAAACATCGACAAATAATAATTGCGTCTTAGAAGGGTACGACAGCATCTAACTGATGAGCCCACTGTCGTACCTGGGCGAAACGCACTATGGAGTTGAGGTCGCAAAAAACTTTCAATTGAATTTAATTCAATCACTCCACTTAAAATTGAAATAAATTTTTTTTTTATTTCATCATAATCTTCGTTGATAAACAGTCTGACCACGGACATTAACATTCTAGGTGTCAGAATTTATTCAAATTCCCCTAGAAAAATAAAATTCACAGTACATTACTGCTGTGAAATTTATAAGCGTCGCTAAACATCGACAAATAATAATTGCGTCTTAGAAGGGTACGACAGCATCTAACTGATGAGCCCACTGTCGTACCTGGGCGAAACGCACTATGGAGTTGAGGTCGCAAAAAACTTTCAATTGAATTTAATTCAATCACTCCACTTAAAATTGAAATAAATTTTTTTTTTTTTATTTCATCATAATCTTCGTTGATAAACAGTCTGACCACGGACATTAACATTCTAGGTGTCAGAATTTATTCAAATTCCCCTAGAAAAATAAAATTCACAGTACATTACTGCTGTGAAATTTATAAGCGTCGCTAAACATCGACAAATAATAATTGCGTCTTAGAAGGGTACGACAGCATCTAACTGATGAGCCCACTGTCGTACCTGGGCGAAACGCACTATGGAGTTGAGGTCGCAAAAAACTTTCAATTGAATTTAATTCAATCACTCCACTTAAAATTGAAATAAATTTTTTTTTATTTCATCATAATCTTCGTTGATAAACAGTCTGACCACGGACATTAACATTCTAGGTGTCAGAATTTATTCAAATTCCCCTAGAAAAATCAAATTCACAGTACATTACTGCTGTGAAATTTATAAGCGTCGCTAAACATCGACAAATAATAATTGCGTCTTAGAAGGGTACGACAGCATCTAACTGATGAGCCCACTGTCGTACCTGGGCGAAACGCACTATGGAGTTGAGGTCGCAAAAAACTTTCAATTGAATTTAATTCAATCACTCCACTTAAAATTGAAATAAATTTTTTTTATTTCATCATAATCTTCGTTGATAAACAGTCTGACCACGGACATTAACATTCTAGGTGTCAGAATTTATTCAAATTCCCCTAGAAAAATAAAATTCACAGTACATTACTGCTGTGAAATTTATAAGCGTCGCTAAACATCGACAAATAATAATTGCGTCTTAGAAGGGTACGACAGCATCTAACTGATGAGCCCACTGTCGTACCTGGGCGAAACGCACTATGGAGTTGAGGTCGCAAAAAACTTTCAATTGAATTTAATTCAATCACTCCACTTAAAATTGAAATAAATTTTTTTTATTTCATCATAATCTTCGTTGATAAACAGTCTGACCACGGACATTAACATTCTAGGTGTCAGAATTTATTCAAATTCCCCTAGAAAAATAAAATTCACAGTACATTACTGCTGTGAAATTTATAAGCGTCGCTAAACATCGACAAATAATAATTGCGTCTTAGAAGGGTACGACAGCATCTAACTGATGAGCCCACTGTCGTACCTGGGCGAAACGCACTATGGAGTTGAGGTCGCAAAAAACTTTCAATTGAATTTAATTCAATCACTCCACTTAAAATTGAAATAAATTTTTTTTTTTATTTCATCATAATCTTCGTTGATAAACAGTCTGACCACGGACATTAACATTCTAGGTGTCAGAATTTATTCAAATTCCCCTAGAAAAATAAAATTCACAGTACATTACTGCTGTGAAATTTATAAGCGTCGCTAAACATCGACAAATAATAATTGCGTCTTAGAAGGGTACGACAGCATCTAACTGATGAGCCCACTGTCGTACCTGGGCGAAACGCACTATGGAGTTGAGGTCGCAAAAAACTTTCAATTGAAAATAAGCTCTGGCTTACTTTTTTTGTAGCTCCCCTACAAGTCGGCTATTTAACGCCAGCTCTTGAATATTTCAGCAGCTCAAGTGTCTACAACAAAGTTATCGAATAAAATTCATAAGGTCGACCATGTCTCCAAAACTCGATAATTTAGTAAAAGATTAATTTTGGTTTGTCCTGGCTCTTGCTCCTATAAACCTTAGAGATTTATTACTTTGCTCAACAAACTAGTTAATTATTGGTTATTTTTGTTCTCCAATAAATAAACATCCATCTGAAATAATTTAAACCATTTCGGCAAATTTCAAATCTTCAAACAGCAAAAACAACCAACAAATTTCTTCCCACACATGCGAACACAGCGACTACCAGCCACACCCAGGAGAAAACAAAAGCAAACACCCAACGACCAAGAACTTGTGGTGAAAAACATCAATCCGTTTTTTTTTTTTTTTAATTTATTTATTTTGAATATTTCACAATTGACTGTTTATAACAATTAAATCGTTTAAGCAAATGTATATCCTTATGTGTGTATGGGGTGTCCTTTAATAAACAAACAAAAAAAATTGTTTAAAAATAATATTAAAAAAAAATTATTATTTTCTTTATTTTTTTTAAGTGATTTTGTTTTTTTTTGCTTTGTTGACAAGAGAACTAATTTGTTTGCTGTTAAATATATTTTAATATAATATATTTGGAAAATACAAAAAATTATATAATATTTATATTTATATATAAATTGAATACGATTCTATAGATTTTGTTGTTTTTTTAGTTATTATAAAACATTGTCGAGATAGAGAGAAGAAAAAAAACAAATCAAAGTACAGATGACGCGCACGCATTTTATTCTTATTATGTGTATATCTTAAATCTTAAGCAGGCTCCTGGAGATTGTTCTCCACGGAATCAGAATGTGTAAGCCTGGTTGGAATGCCACCATCAGGATGTTCGTAGAACTGATCGTTCTTCTTTCGGTACGTCATCGTGCCCGAGTTGAAGTTGGCTGCTTCACCGTTCTCGCAGATGACTGTCTCCATATTTCGACTGGCCATTGAATTATGATGAGCATTGCGCCCAATGGTGCGATCTTCGTATCGGGTCTGACTCTGTGATGCCATTGGTCGATTTAGGGTGTTGTTTGCATTGTTGGGGGAATTGGGGGCAGCGTTGCGTGCGGCGACTGTTTTTGTGACAAAGTCCTGCTCCTTCCAGCCCTGCTTCTTGTAGACCTCGCGCAAATCGTTGTGCTGCCACATGGTGTAGAGAACCTGCGACGCGAACTTTAATACACAAGAAGTGTATTTCTGGCGTTGACGCACAATATTCATTAGACGGTCGACACCATTTGCATCGAGTAGAGAACGAGCGAACTCGGCGTTCCGCTTGATGACCTCATTTATGGTGGCCAGCACGGCTGTGATGGTGTCATCAGAGGTGCCTTGATCGTGCTGGGCGTTGCCCGAGGGTAGCTTTTGTACCAAATCCCGCATTGCATATTTCCCGATGAGCTCCTTATTTCGTTGATCTAGAGCAAGATTTCTTAAGGCTGTGGCAACGGCACATACTACTCGATCCACCTCCATGCGGAGCAACTCCACGAGAATGGGAAGACCCTTCTCTTTCCTGACAGCAGCCCGGATGTCTATGCTGGGCTGCCAATAGCAAGCAGCCAAATTCTGAATGGCCCCAGCAGCTGCCTCAAGAGTCTCCGGATTGGAGCAACTTTGCAACAAGGCGAGATAATACTGAACCACGTCTGGCTGCCACAACTGCTCATAGCCCTTCCTGTGGGTGCTGCTGCGTGGCAGAGTTTGCAAGGAAGAAGCGCCACCATTCTCGGCCGACTTCATGCTATCGTTGGGTTCGGTGTATTCGTATTCGCGCTTCTTCTTGCTGGCTCCAAAGCAGCCAAAGTTTTCTGCCTTTACTTCGATCGATGAGGCGGTCTTGTTCATCAGAGTGGGATGCTTGTCGTAGTTCGAGTCCTCCACCTCCTGGCACCGGTACGACAAATTTCGCAAAATGCAAACGCAATTTTCGACGATCTTGTTACCTATGTTGTTCTTCTCGATTGATGTCTTCACCACGAACAGGAGACACTCGACGAGGTTCTTGCATTCGCGCAGCTTTGTGCGGGCGTATTCGCCGGCTGAGCTGACGTTTCGAAGGGCACCCGATGCATTGCGGAACACAGTCGATGTGAACATCTCGCCAGTGCATGTGGGATCGCATCCAGAGTGCGGCATGATGATGCAGGACACGATAACGTTCAATCCATCATCGATGATGGACCGCTTGAGATCTTCGCATGACGACAAATTCCATATAACCCCGGTGATCAGTTCTTTGATCTCTGACTCCATCGTACGACACAGCAGATTAATAAGAGCAGAAATTCCTCCGGCATTTTTTATTGCACGTTTGTTTTCGTCATTCTGACGGCCGTACGACAAGTTCCGTAGAGCTCCGCACGCGTTTTTGTGTACTTCTAGGTTCTCGTGGTCCAAGAGCCGCACCAGTGCGGGTATCCCACCGAGAGTTCTTGTCTTTTGCTTATTCGGATCGTCCATGTAGCACAAATGCTGCAAATAGGCAGCGGCGTTAGCCTTTACCGAGCTATTTGGATTGTCCAGGAAGCTGATGACCTCGGATAGGTTCGGATCACGCCACCTAATTGCTTGACAGTGCTCGCCATTGTTTTCGACATAGCGATCATCGGCGCCACGCGGAGAAGTGGTCGCATCGTTGGTAGAGAGCTGCGACATGTGCTTCAACAGTTCTTGCTCGGTGCCGAACCTCTGTCGCGAATGCACTGCATTCGAAGAGGAACTAGTAAGATTGTCACCGAACATGAGCGCTCTGTTTGGATATGCAGGGTTGGCGTTCGACTCCAGATTGTTGGTCGGAATGCCGAAGTTGGATGTCGATATATAGCCATAGAGGAGGGCGGACTCCTCTGCGTAATGGTTGTCGGCCTTGCTAACGGACAAGGGCGATGTGTGGTAGTCAGCAAGCTCATCGAACTGCGATGTCTGTAAGTACGATTGGGCCAGGCTGGGTGACATCCCAGCAGCCGTGTTCAGCGGCAATGGAGAAGTAGAGCTGCTGTGCTCGTTCGGAGTTTGTGGCGTTCCTATTCGTTCATTGGAACTGTATTCTGAAAGATAGGAGCCGGCATTACCGACCGCCTGCATGACGTTGAAAGTCGACGAGGCCGGATAGTGGCCACCGGGTGGAAAGTTGTCATACTCCTGATAGTGGGTCTGGAATTGTTTGTTCTCCTGCATGTAGATGGGAGCACCAGTGTGCTGTTCAATCTGATTGTAATTTATGTATTGAGATCGGGAGTGAACGCCCATCGGCATAGTTACATAGTCAATGGAAACGCCTCGGGTTTCGCGATTGTCCTCCAAGGGCATCTTTATGTAATCGGCGGCGGCAACGATACCTTCTGGACGAATGTGATTCACTTCGTGGATTACTTTGGTAACAGTGGTTACTCGGCGAGTGGTCTTCTGTTTGTGTGCATGCAGCAGAGAAGCAGTGTCCTCACTCTTGTGCGAATGCTGCGAATAGGTGCTCGGCGATTGGCACCTCGGGTCTTTGGAATTGTTCAAATTGTTGTATTCCAAGTTCACAGACGA
Source organism: Chrysotoxum bicinctum (assembly GCA_911387755.1). Classification (NCBI taxonomy): domain Eukaryota; kingdom Metazoa; phylum Arthropoda; class Insecta; order Diptera; family Syrphidae; genus Chrysotoxum; species Chrysotoxum bicinctum. The sequence continues at coordinate 80,355,223 of OU426989.1, read as the reverse complement.
TGGATTCTTCTGACCTTCGTTATTGGTCCAAAGCATCATATGGTTGTTGCTTGTTGGTTGGTTGGTGTGGTGGTGCTGCACATCATCCACGCATGCAGGATGCACACTTGGAGTTTGGAGTACCCCCTGCTCCCCTTCTCTCTTTTTAACTTAATAGTCTGGTGTACGGTGTGGTTGTGTCTTCTATTCTATGTAATATTCGTCGTCGTCTATGCTATGTAATGGCACCCCAATTCTCAATTCCAGTAGTGAGAAAACATTTTTTCTTTCCCCTTTTTATTTTCTTTTAATTCTGTTCTACATAAATAATTAATTATATTTAAACAACAAAAGAAGTAGTAATAAGTGTTCGCTCTCTTGCAGAGTGTGAATTACCTTTATTCAGAAAAGGTCGATAGCTTGATTTCTTTTTTCTTTCAAAATTTTCTTTCGATTAGATTCCGGGAGAGCAAAGCAAAAAAAAAGGCGAAGACGAAGGCGAAGTGAGGAAAAAAAAAAACCAAACCAAATCTACTCCACTTGTGATTTTTGTTTACCGAGAAGGGCGTTCTTTTTGCAAAGCAATGCAAAACCAGCCTTGTTTTTAACGATTTTCCGATAATGTTGTAGTGGTTTACTAATGAATTGGTTTTATTGCATTTAAATTAACAAAATTTGGTAAGGAAAATCACTTTTTTACACATCGATGTTGGAATTGTTCGTTTTTTCTTCTTTTCACTCATTTGACGTGCAAAATACATAGAATTTAATAACTAATGTAGAAAGTGTATGTTGTATACCTTTTTACATGCAAAATAAGTGATGCCAAACGTAAGGAGGGGCACAATGACAGTCAATTGTCATCGATTTGACACAGAAAATAGGTATTTTCCGAAAGAGTGATCAATGGTGAGAGGAAATTTCCCCATAATAAGTTTCTACATATTAGGGGTATTCATGTAAGCGCGGAAAACCCTCGTAAACCAGATAATTTTATCTCCGCAGAAGCGAGCTGTCAAAATTTGTATGGGAAAAAGTTTCTGCAAATCGCATAAAATTATCTCACAAATTTGCTGCGGAAAGTGCAGAAATAATCCTCGTAAACTAAAGAAGTATGCATTCTGACTTTTAATTTGACATTTCACAGAATATTTCCCACATTTACGCAAGTATTTCTTAGGGGGTGTTCATGAAAACATGCTGCGGAAAGTTATATCTTTCTACAAAGCGGAAAATTATCTCGTTACATGAATACCCTTATTGAAATGATTTGTTTTAACCTTTGCGGACTTTTGTTATACATGTAGGCCTTTTTGGTATCTTTTTGCTTGAAGCAAGTTTGTCTGTTTTGGATCCGCGTTCGTAGTTAACAATGTATGAATCGGTACACAATCGGATCCAAAATATAGAAACAATTAAGCAACAAATTTGTATAGTCCAGTAAAAATACTAGCCAAAGTTAGTAAAAATTGTCTAACCAGACAAAGCACCTCTAAAAAGAAGTCTTTAGAAGCAGGTTGACACTCACGAAATAGCTATTGTTTATAAAACTTGGTGATGGCACCCTCAATTTGTTGCTATTGCATTCAAAGATGTTCAATGTTATTTGGTGTATGTCGGCAGACTGTAATGCATTTGTAAGGTTTTACTTATAACAATAGTTTATTAGGAAAATTAAACTGAATTATATATTTCACGAATTATTACTTATTAAGATTTGCTTTGTTTCCAGGCATATTTCAAGATGAAATAAAATATGGGAAAATCAACTAGGTAAAGGCCAACAAGAAGTTGTTTGAAAAATTAGGCAATTTGATTCAAAAGTCTCAGCTATGGTACTGGCACATCCTCAAAAAGTATTCACGCAAAATATTAAAATACATTTTTTAAGAGTGGAAAACTACTTTTTTAATATTATCTATTGCTTCGTGCAATATCAAATGAAATTCAGATTTTGTAAAAAAGATTTTTAGTTTTATTTTGCTTTTTTATTTTTTTGTCTTTAGTTTTATATCTTAGTTTTTAACTTAACTTTACTCTTTTCTTTTTTACAAAATTCTTTTTAGTATTTTTTTTACTACTAAGATCTTTACTTTACAAGAAAAATTATGGAATGAATTTTGTCAAAAAACGATTTTATTCAAAAGTGGCTTCGTCAGCACATTCAGCTCTGGCGGAATTGTGGCTGCGTTCAGCTTCAAATATACTCGATGTCGGTTGTGGCATCGTTGCCAACACTCCCCCCTGGTATGTCGGTGGTATCATCAGACTTACTGTTTTTGAAGACATCGAGCACAGCAAGTTTAACGGCAGGCCGGATGTATATCCCTGTAGAGGTTTGCACAACTGCTTTACGAACTTGTCCATCCTTCCCTGTTGTTGTTTGAAGGATGCGCCCTTTAGGCCAAGTATTTCGTGGATTGTTCTCATCCACTATGATGACTACATCTCCTTTCTCAATTGGTTTTACTTGGTTGTACCACTTCGTACGATGAGTCAAATCTGGGAGATACTCCCTTACCCACCTCTTCCAGAAACTATTTGCAAACTTCTGAGCATTTGTCCAATTTCTTTTCATCAAGATATTTCCATCGCATAATATTCCATCTGGTTTCTCACCATTCGAGGAACCCAACAAGAAATGATTGGGTGTTAAGGCTTCATCGCCTTCACTGTCAAGCGGTAAGTATGTCAATGGTCTGGTATTTATAGTTCTCTCGGTCTCTACTAGCATACTATAGAGAAGTTCATCGTTAGGATTCCGGGTAGGCATTATCTGCTTCAGTGTCTTCTTGACGGACTGCACCAAACGCTCCCAACTCCCGTCCATGTGGGGTGCTGCTGGCGGATTAAATATCCATTTAGTGACTGAGCTGGAAAATTCATCAGCTAATTGTTTATTTTGCTTTTCAGTCACTTCGCGCAACTCTCGTTCAGCTCCGTGGAAATTAGTCCCATTGTCGCAACGAATCTCATTTGGAACTCCACGCCTAGCGATGAATCTCTTTATTGCAAGAATGCAGGAATCCGATGACAAGGAACCTGCAACCTCAATATGAATAGCTCGGGTTGTCAAACAAGTCAACAAGACGCCCCAACGTTTCTCCGTTCTCCGACCCATGGTAACTGTCATAGGACCGAAATAGTCCAATCCTACAAATGTGAATGGTCGCGTAAATGAAGCAAGTCTGGCTAGTGGCAATTGCGCCATCTCTGGTTGTCTTGGCTTGGCTCTTTGATTCTTGCATGCTTGGCAGTCTCGTTTAATGATTCTTACGACGACTCTTAATCTAGGGATAACAAATCGTTGCCGCAGTTCATTAACTACTGTTTCGTTATTTTGATGATGGAAACGAAGATGATAGGAATTTACTATAAGACGTGTGATGTAATGGTCTTTCGGTAGTAGTATTGGACGTTTTACACTACTGCTAATACCAATCGCTGCATCTATACGACCATGACTGCGTAGAACTCCTTCCTCATCGAGATACGGTGACATCTTATACAAAGGGCTAGATTTATCTAAGCATACTTTACTGCCGATAGGCAAACACTTGTTATTTTGAAATATTGAAATTTCATCGCAGTAGTAGCTTGATTGTGCCTGTCGAAATAAACAATTTTCAGCTTTCAAATATTCGCATTTTTCAATAAATCCGGTTCTCTTCGCAGCGCACCTTTTCTTTGCCCAAAGCGAATTCCAAAGAAATCTGTAAACCAAAGCCACAACTCGTATCAACTTCCACCAACTGGAGAATCTTTCAACTTGGAATATATTTTGTTGCACCTTAGTGTGATAAAGAACATGTGCCCTTAGATCCTCAGTTGTAAGTTCGTTAGAAATAATTCTTGGCCACTTGTCTTCATCTTGTTTCAGGAACGATGGACCATTAAACCAACGGCTAGACGATCCGAAATCTGGAGTTCCACTCCATTTAGTAGCGTCATCTGCTACGTTTTCCTTTGACGGAACGTACCTCCACTGGTTCATGTCAGTCATGTCGAGTATCTCACTAACCCTGAACGCAACAAATTGGCGATATTTCCTATGATCTGATTTTATCCATGAGAGAACAGTTCTGGAATCTGACCAGAAAAATTGTTTCGATACGATTATGTTGTGCGCTTTGAGAATAGTCTTGGCTAGGCGAGCTCCGAGCCTGGCTGCCTCTAGTTCTAGACGTGGAATAGATGCCATCTTCAGAGGTGCAACGCGAGTTTTGGATGTTACAATGCTACATTCTACCTCAATACCCTTGGATACCCTCAGGAAAGCGACGGCTGCGAACGCATTTTCGCTTGCGTCCACAAAAACGTGAAGTTGTAAATCTTCTTGGTCACCGAATTGGATATTTTCAAGTAACATCTTGGGATACGAATGTTGTGAATATTTTTCAAAAGACTCACCCAGTTACACCAGTTTCTGTAATGCTCATCCAAGATAGGATCATCCCAGTCCAGTGAAGCTCGCCATATGTCCTGCATCAGGATTTTAATGTAGACGATGAAGTGGGCTATAAGCCCAAGCGGATCAAAGATAGTCATCATAACACGGAGAACTTGTCTTTTGGTGGGACGAGTATCAGAGTTTATAATATCTTGTAAAGATGATTTCGGTGACAGTATAAACGTAAAACTGTCGGATGATGTGCACCAATACATCCCTAGGACTCTTTCTGTTGATTCGACTTCGGGGTTGACATTAATTATTTTTGAATCTCGCTGCTTGCCACCAAGTTCCTCGATTACTTTTGGAGAGTTTGAGACCCAGTTACGAATTTCAAATCCACACTTGGAATGGATATCTCGGATTTCTTTCGCTAGCTGTATTGCTTCGGTCTCCGTATCGACACTGTCCAACAAATCATCTACATAATGATTTTCTAGTATGGACTTAACTGCTCGTGGAGACTTTTGCTCGAACTCTTGTGCGTTTTTATTTTTTGCAAATTGTGCACAGCTTGGGGAGCACGTTGCTCCGAACGTTAAAACTTGCATAACGTAAACGTCAGGTTTACGGTCGAACCCATCTTCACTCCACAGAAAGCGTTGCACATGTTGATCATCCTCGCATACCAGCACCTGGTGAAACATCTCTCGAATGTCGCCACAAATTCCAATTCGTCTTTCACGGAATTTAAACAAGACCGATAGTAATGAAGAAAGTTGATCTGGTCCTTTCGATAGCATTGAATTAAGTGCAATCCCTTCGACCTTTGCGGCTGCATCCCACACGATGCGTAGCTTTCCAGGCTTATTTATATTTATGACTGTGAAGATAGGTAAGTACCATACTCGGCTATACTCTTTTCTTAAATCGACATCAGACAGCTTTCGTATGTATCCCTTTTCCAGATACGTCTTTATTTGAAGATTGATGTTATCAGCGAGTGTAGAATCTTTGGATAGTTTTTTACGTAGGCACTCGTAACGTCTCGTTGCCATTGGATAACTATTCGGCAATTGAATGTCATCGTACTTCCAGAGCAATGGCGTTTGAAATCGATCTCCTTTTCTGATGGTCTGGGACTCAAGCATTTGGATTGCGCGTTCCTCCTCAGCAGATCTGACTGTGACTTGCGTTGAAACTCCCAAACTGTCGAGTGAAAAGTACTCCTTCATCATGTTATGGAGAGACTCATTATTTCTTTCGCACTCGCAGATGTGATAATGACAAAAATCTTTTGGGGTTTGGTCGTTTCCGCCAAACACAACCCATCCTAGTCGTGTTTTCGTCGCAGCAGGTTCTTTTTCTTGACCTTCCCTTGCTTTGAGGGGGAAGCTGAGTTTCCAATTGTCCAATCCAATCAAAATCCTCGGAACAGCATGTTCGTAGGATTGAATCGGAATACTTCGCAAGTGTGGGTGTTTTTGTTTCAACTCATTCAGATGGAGAGATATTGCTCTGGTAAGTTGAGACTTTTTACAGTTCTTATATTCCGTAGTGCATATTTGATTCCATTGTTTGAGGCAGATATATCGGCCGAAACAATTTTTGAATTATTTTCAACTCGATGGGTTTGGCCCGTCCACTTGAGACAGAGTTGTTCCTTTGGACCAGTGAGGTTGAGTTCATCGGCGAGTGAGTTGTCCATCCCAACTAACAATTTTGCTTCCTATTTCTGAAATTAAGAATCATTCGTTGCTATAGTGCTCATATAACCATTTTTGCTGGAAGTCAAATAGCTATAGGAGTAAACTTTGATATAATTCATCGCCTAGACATTCTCTGGAGCACTTTCTATCACCTCTATAGGCGTAAAGACTCAATTTTCCTTTAATTATACTATAGAGATACTATAAAACCACAGGACAGTTTATGCTCCTATAGTAATCCCAACAAACTGCTATAAAAGTCTTTATTTATTATTCGTTATCTTTATAGAATCATTATTGGACAGTTTAAGTCAAGACTCTTTAATCATGATCAATTTTTCTGTTGGACTCTTATAGTGCAATATAGTTCCTATAGTACTATTATAAAACTGTGCAATAGGCATAGTACACCACGTGCTTTTGCACATATAAGGATGAATTAATTACAACAACAAAATGCGGAAACCCCACACTGAGTAAATCCTTACAAATGCAAAGTAGGATTGGGTCGAACAAACTTGCCTAAATGTAAAGAATGGCAATTTCAAAAAATTAAAGTTTATGGTCGAAACTGTTTTTTAAAACATTTTTTAGAAAAGCATTTTATTACTGGATGGATACAAAATTGAATCTGAAAAAAAGATATCAAATTTTCAAAAAAGTTTTATTTTTTTAAAACCAAGAAAATATTTTAATCTTTTTCTTGGATAGAAGTTTTTTTTTAACCTTTTATCAAGCCTCTCTAAACAAATATTATTAAAATTCGGCAAGCCGATAGTGAGAAATTTAAAATTACAAAAAATAGTTGAATGCGGTAGGCACAGTCAGTAATATCTAATAATTTCAAAATTTTTATTTTTTTTTTTACGAATTATTTTAGTGACAGTGATTTGTATTGTCGATTGAGTGACGAGACTTTTTTACTGCAACTGCAGTACACGACACATTTTTAACAGCTAGATTTTCGATGAAAAAGCTGAGAATAATCAATTTATCAATAAATTAATACTGGAACATATGCTAGTTATACCAGAACTCTAGCTTTTTTCACAGCTTATGCGAATTACGAAGCGATAAATATCGCTTCCTTCTAATATTTAAGTGTTAAAAGCACCTATAAAGGAAGCCTATGTGACTTTATAGGATTTAATTCATGATAAAAGTGATCCCAATTCAACGCTAGGTTTTACATATTCTAGTTTGGCCGTGCGGTTAGCGAGCAAGAGATTTGGTGCGAGAGGACCCGAGTTCGATTCCCACATTCTGTAAGTAATTTTAAAAATAAAAGTAAAAACGAAATCATAAAAAATAATCAACTCTAAGATCTTTACAGAAATCATGCGGAAAAAGCCGAAAAACAAGCAAGAAAAGCATCAAAATAAAAATGAAATCAAATAAGCACAGAAATAGACATTTTTTTTTTTATTTTGCACATACTCCTATAAGTATTTTATTCTTGTGACAGTAAATCTTCTTTTCATTTCTACTATCGATGCAATTACTGCAATAAAGCATATATTACCTCTATAACATAATGATAAGTATGTTCTTCGGAGTAACACAATTTACTCCATAAAGGTGGAATAGGAGTTAAAAAAAGTCGCCCTTTTAACTCTTTGGAGTTTTATACAACCCTTAAATGTGTGCAAGAAATAGTAATAAGAAGCTTCTCTAGATGAATATAGAAGTAAAATTGTTAGTTGGGATGAGTGTCAACGAAGATCCTTCATCCAGGAATGCGAAGGTATTTACTTTTCTGTTGATTCCATACAGTACAACGGGAATGATTCGGAAAAGCACTGATTGGTGGGCCGATCTATGTTGATTGCAGTTGAATAGAACGGGTGCTGTTGTATGCGGTGACTGGAGTGCGTCATCTGAATTTTTATGCAGCATTAAGTGATGTCTTCGGGTGCATCCGTTGATTCCGCATATTTTACTGGAGTGGCATCGTGAATTGAAGTGTGACACCAAGCAAGTGCGACACAGACGTAGCCGCTTCACCGTTTCCCATTTCTCGTTCAAGCTCATATTTGCAAATTTAACACAGCTTCCTATTTGGCTGCACTCCTGATTACACACTTTGCATTTACGTGTATTCCCTTTGCTGTTATTGTTGTGGGTGGCTTCTGCACCTTCTGCATGGGTGTTGATGCGGCCGCTGCCTCTTGTTGATCGTCTATCACCTCTGTTCTCAAGGCAATAGGAAGGTGTTAATGCAACATCACTTATCATTTCAGCTAATTCAAACAGCCAGTTACTAAATGAAGACAGGTTGACAATTGGAAGTGACCTTCTATGGAGGACCCAGTCCACCTTGAACTTTACTGGAAGTTTCTCCACGATCTCTTGAAGAAGTACTGGATTTGCTAGGTGATCCTCGAGACCCGATGCTTCCATAGTTGCACACAAGTTTTCAATAGCTAGGGCATATGTGATTAACGTGTGCAGCTTGTCTGGATGGGGTGCAGGTTCGTTGCGTACTTTTACCATCAAAGAGTGGATTATTATTTCCGGACGTCCATATAGCATACGCAGTGTTTGTATAATGCGCGGAACGTTCGATGGTAAAAGCATTCTACTTCTTACGGCTTCCATTGCACGCCCTTTAAGGCACCTTTGTAGCCGCATTAGGTTTTCTTGATTGTTAAATCCGCACAGTCTTGTACTTCCTTCAAAGCTGCTGATAAACAGTGGCCACTCATCTGGAGTGCCACTGAATATGGGTAATTCTCTAGACAAAGAATGTCGAGTTGCAAGTTGTCGACTGGTGGGTAAACCAAGTATATCTTCATTCTGTTCCGCTCTCAGGTCGTTGTCTGTTTGTAAATTTGTCGTGACTTGTTGGTGATTATATACCACCTTTGCTGGAACTGGACCGAGTGCTGATGAAGGAAGATATCTGGATGTAGCAGCGTAATTATTGTTGCTTTGCATAGGAATTGCATTTCCGAGTTCTGATTGAAGATCTGTTGTTTTGAGAGCTTGATTCTCATTATGTGGTGAGTAGACAGCAACAGGATTTTCTGCAGGTATGGCTACTGATTTTGGCTGGACATCGGGTGTGGCTGTTGATGAATTCTGATGCTCGTTATTATTGCAAACATCTTTAGATTCATTACTTTCATCCATCAACAGCTCAAATTTCCTGCGTAGGTATTCAGCGTCTCTCTTTGCCATCAGCGTCATTTCTTCCTCCAGTAATTGAAGTTGGATCGTCTTGCGCTTGGACAGGTTATCTGCTTTGACTTTTTGTTGGCGTTCTTCATCTGCTGCTCGTGATTTGTCTGTGATGCATTTTTGACATGACCAATCTTCATTGGCGATGTCTGCTGTTGTTCCAGTGCATGAAAAGTGGAACCAAATGTCACAGACATCACATGCCACCATCTCTTCATTGTCTGGTTCAGAGCACAGCGGGCAGGATTTATTTAGTGCACCACCAGTGCGTGATTCACGCTGGGAACTTTGCCCTTGAGGGTTGGGCTGGTCTTCCATATCAGTTTTAATGTTAATTTACTTTAATTTATCAAATATACTGAGATTATAAAAAGAATTTTGTAACACTATTGCTTCGTGCAATATCAAATGAAATTCAGATTTTGTAAAAAAGATTTTTAGTTTTATTTTGCTTTTTTATTTTTTTGTCTTTAGTTTTATATCTTAGTTTTTAACTTAACTTTACTCTTTTCTTTTTTACAAAATTCTTTTTAGTATTTTTTTTACTACTAAGATCTTTACTTTACAAGAAAAATTATGGAATGAATTTTGTCAAAAAACGATTTTATTCAAAAGTGGCTTCGTCAGCACATTCAGCTCTGGCGGAATTGTGGCTGCGTTCAGCTTCAAATATACTCGATGTCGGTTGTGGCATCGTTGCCAACATTATCTTTTACAAGTTTGGAATTTACAAATTTGAATACTAATTCCCCCAATCTAGTTTCGGAGAGTTCATTCTATTTTTGCTGCCATGTTTTGCAATAACTTTTTACTGTGGTAGCTTTCAATAATAATTTTCAATCAAATACATATGTCTAAATGATTTGAAATTTGTAAAAACTATTTTATTTCTTTTTTTTTAATGTTTACGTTTAACATGAGCTATCAACGCAAAAAAAAATTAAGCAAAATATAAAATCTCGTACCTTTTTGTTCTAAGATGTTTTTATCGAAATTTCCCTTTTTTTAATTTTGTGTGTACAAAAAATTCCTCTGTGGTATGAGCACTTTTAATGGGAATTAAAATTAATGGAATCACTTTTTTGTTTGCTTTTCTTTCCTGAGGATAGGGTTTACATAGAAGTTCAAATGCATCCGACACAGGTATGACGACTCAACAACAAAGGGTTGTTCGTTTACTTTGTGGACTAATACTACGTTTTCACCAAGAGTAAATCCGCTAGAGATTTAAAATAAATCTTGAAATGTTTTCACCAAAGAAACTGAGATTTATTTGACGTTTTCACTCTGTCTTGTCATTCAATTGTCAATTTGGACAAGCGAAAAAAAAATTGCATTGGGTAGTAAACAGGAAAAAGAAACAGATATTTCTATTTTGTGTTGATTGTCAATGAAGAAAGTGGATGTTCATAGGTGCGTTCTACAAAATAAGGTTTGTTTGTTTTGCAAATCTTCTGATTGTGAGAAGATTTCAAGGAGATTTATTTTAAATCTTCATTTGAGGTGATTTATATTTGTATGGTAAATCTACGAGATTTAAAGGAGATTTATGGTAAATCCACTTAAATCCCGGATTTACCTTTGGTGAAAACGTAGTATTAAACTGTATCTTAGAGGTTATTTATACTACGTTTACACCAAGAGTAAGGCTAGCCGCGCACTGGCAACTGTGATCGAAATCAAATAGTTTAATTACCAGTTGAAAGAGAACCCCGCACTGGCAACTCTTTACTCACGCTCACACTCTTTTCTCTCTTGCGCTTATAGAAAACAGCTCAACTGTTGCGAAAGCAATCATTTAGTTTGTGTCAAAACACAAACTTTTTAGTTGCTCTAAGGCTAGCCGCGCACTAGCAATTTTTAGTTGCGAAACTGCTCGAACCAAGCAGTTTCGCAACTAAAAATTGCTAGTGCGCGGCTAGCCTAAGTGCGCGGTGTCCCATATAAGCCCATGTGTTTCATTTTAGCAACTAAACAGTTGCGAAACTAAAAATTGAATGTGCGCGCCTGGCCTAAATCCGCTAGAGATTTAAAATAGATCTTTAAATGTTTTCACCAAAAAAACTGAGATTTATTTATTTTTTTTTTTTTTTTATATAATTTACTCACGCTCAAGGGAATATGAATACCCTTCAAATGTTTCAACACAGCGTGGGCGTGAAGTTACGAAAGAGAAAGAAGGATAAGAAAGATGTGTGGCACGATGTTCTGAGACTGAAGGTGGTTGTCTCAGATTTTTTAACTCCAGGGATGGCGGCTGAACTAAAGCGGAGAATTGCCGTGTTTTATTTCTATGTCCCTTATAATTCGCATTATTTTATTCGTTTTCCATCCTTGTTGGGCATACTAGTTTAACTCAATCACATGTTAGTGTTATGCCTAAACAACATGTAATGAGTAAACCAGCATCCCATTGATGACAATTTATAAAAGGTTTTTAATGGAATTAAAGACGACATAGACGACGGCAGGAATCGAACCTGTTATATTGAGATTGACAGGCGAGCACATAACCATCGCGCCACGGCCGTTTTCACTCTGTCTTGTCATTTAATTGTCAATTTGGACAAGAGAAAAAAAAATGCAATTTGGATAGTAAACAGGAAAAAAGCAGATATTTCTATTTTGTGTTGATTGTCAATGAAGAAAGTGGGTTTACATAGGTGCGTTCTACAAAATAAGGTTTGTTTATTTTGCAAATCTATTGATTGCGAGAAGATTTCAATTAGATTTATTTTAAATCTTCATTTGAGGTTATTTATATTTATATGGTAATTTACGAGATTTAAAGGAAATTTATGGTAAATCCACTTAAATCCCAGATTTACCTTTGGTGAAAACGTAGTATTAGTTAGTTAAATATTAAAAGTGTTGATACATACATTTCAAAGGCTAAGCGGGAACCGTGGACGAAAATTCCTTATGCGTACACATATTTTAATCAATAAAAATTTTCTGGATCTTAATTCTTTGCATCTTATAATTCTAAAATACCACAACAGACAATACAAACTTACAATTTGAACCTTCAAAATTTCAAAGATGACAATCGATATGTCAAAATACATTTTAAAATGTCTAAGTGACCTTTAAACGCGGTGGATGTCGTTTAAGTTAAGAGGCCTTTAAGTAACGTTACTTAAATGTGAAAAATTGATTACAGATACTGATTTTATACTTAAGAGCTGTTTGTTTCTTTATAGATTAGGTTGTTAATATTTAAAAAAATGTGAAAATTGTATGAATGGGAATGAAGTTGCCTCATAAATATTAAAATTTTGCAATTATTGTTCACACTAAGTAGGAGGAATCGCTCCTGTTTCGATTGCACCACACCACGATGTGAAGTATATGAAATCAAAAAAAAAAACTCAAATGTCAAAAGAAATATTTTACTATTTGTAAGAAAGAGAACACTGAATATTATTAAAAAAAATTCAAAAGACAACAGTTTTGAACTCTTCAAAGTTTCGTTTTTTTTGCTAATTTAAAAAGAGTATTTAAAAAATCTTATTTCTTAATTTTTTAATGTTTTCTAGAGCATTAAAGTTTTTGTTGTATTATTTTAAACTTTAATATTTATATGAAGCTTTGAAGGATTATTGCACGTATGTTATCATACAAAAACCCCCTTCAAAATATTTGTGTTACAATATCCTAATACGAGTATTTAATGGAATCGGTGAGACAAAGCGCTTTCATATCATGATATAAACATCTGTACTTCTCTTTTTCAACAAGACTACACACAGGTGTGCACATTCAGTGACACACCGATCCACTCCACAACACATATCACAGGAGACATAATATATATGTGCCGCAATGCACTTTTTAGCCAGAAACAGTTCAATCTTGAATAGAGGAAGAAATTCTCTCAAAAATGTAGAAACTGTAAAATAAATAAGAACGAAATTGTATACAGTATTCCATTTGACGTTATGTTAAAGAACAAAAACGAACAAAGAAATGCAGTAAACTCATTTTACTGAGCTGACCACCAAAATTTCACCTCAGTATTTGCACTTTAACTGCAGCTAATTGAAGTGTCATTGACATTTGGTAAGAAAGCGATTACAACAAAAAGAGGGAGCAGTTCTCCCTTTCACTAAGTAGTTTATGTGCCAATGGCTGTTTAGCCATGTATGCCATTTAGCTTAAATGATCAAATGTGAACTATAAAAATGGATAATCAAGACCACTCATGAAATCCTGATCTGTGCACACTCAATCGTGAAGACTAGTAAATGGCTCAGCTTGTCGGATGGCATACACATGAAGGTTGGAGTTAAAATAATATTCACTTTATTTTGGCAGGCTTTAGAATTATATTTGAAATTCTGTAACTGAAGAGCCAAAGTACTGATAACTTATTTCTTGAATGTTAAAATCTAGCTTAATGTGAACATTTAGGAGGTCAACAAAATACAAGTTTTACTTATAATAAAATGGAATAATTAGAGGGAAATATTAGGCCAAACAAATCAGTTTTCGTATTAAGGCTTTTAATAAAGAATATCTTAATTTAACGATTGGAATAGGAAACTATTGGAAAAGTGTGAAAATACAATCAAAAACAGCATAAGATATCGTTTTTAACTACATACGAGTATTTTGATTTTTTTTGGAGAAAAAGTTATCACTGTAAAAATCTTACCACAATCCATATTGGACAACTGCAATAAAAAGGTAATAACAAAGCTCTTCTCAGTCATTTGTCGTTTTTTTGTTTCATTATGTGAATTATTATCATAATTTATTAATAATCGTATTTTAATTTCACTAATTATCCATTTGGATCAGCAAATGAAAATAAAACCATAGTATACTCCCTTCCTCCACACGTTATTTTATTTTTCAAAAATTTGTTGCCTTTTTATTTTTCGACATTTGGACAAAAAATAGAACTCGATATTTTGATCAAAGTTGACATTTCAACTATAGAAACCACGAAAAAGTGGGTCCCACAATTCCGTCCGTCAATTTGTATGTCTTTACCTCGAGCTACAGCCTAAGCCGCTGAAGTGGTTTTCTTCAAACTTGGTACTAAGGGTTCTTTTGTGATTCCCTAGAGGAGAAATTGAAATTTCTTAAGCTCTAAAATAACGGTACCCAACATACAACCGTTATGCAAAAATTTTATTTTATTTCGAAAAAAATATATTTTGAATTTGAAAAAACGAGTTTTTGAAATATTATTTCCAAAAATTTATATTATTAAATACTTAAAATTGACATCCCAATTTTTTTAAGAAAGATATCTTAAAGACATTTCTTATATAAAAATTTAATTTAATAACAATTTTTTTTTAAACTTTGTTTGCAAATACGACGGCAATTTTATGCACTTAGGGCTAATTTATTCACACTCAATTAAAAACAGTATTTTGTCAAGTTAGCTAAATTAGCTTTAGGCTATTAGCGCAATTAAGTATTCTCCATTTAAATTTTCTATTTATTCACTCCTCTTTAGCTAAGTACCTTGATTTTAATAAGACATTTAAATTTAAATGTTTGTTTGAAAATTCCCAGGGATTTTTACGTTATTGTGTGTAATAAACTGTCAAAAGTTTGAATATTTAAAATAATTTGAAATTGATATAAATTATTAAAATGTCGACAAAACGCGTAAGGACTTCAAATTTTACAGAATTAGAAGAAAATATTCTTCTTGAATGCATTTTACGACGTTCTAAAGTTATAGAAAGTAAAAAAACAGACGCATGCACCCTGAAAGAAAAACAGCGCGTTTGGGAGGAAATCGTAGTTGAATTCAACTCATTATGTTCGAATGTTGTAAGTACATAATTCAATTTTGTACTACGTTTTTTTTTTGTTTTAATTGTATGCATTTATTACAGGCTCGACAAAGCAAGGCTCTCAAGGACAAATATTCAAATATGAAAACTGCGCTTCGAAAGCAATTCGCAGCTGAAAAAACAAGTCGAAAAGAAACTGGTGGTGGAAAAGAAATGCAAGAGTGGCACCCAAAAACTGAGGCATTGGCTGAATTAGCAAGACTAATCTCACTTTCTATCCATGGTACGTCACCAACATGTGATGATGACGAAGATGATAATGTTGGAAAGCCAATTGATTCCACCGACATGCGATCGGCTAAGGTTCAGCCAAACGATACTGCTGTTCATGGCATTACGATTCTAGATGACATTTTAATAGAAGAGCCAATTTTGCTTACCGAAATACCGGAGCAATTGGAAAAGAAATCATGGTCGCACTATAATCCTACTATGCTTCGTAAGCCCAACAAGCATAAATTAAAGCGACTAAACAGAAACGAAGAAGATTCTTTACAGAATTTGAAAAAAAAAATTAATAGAGAGAGAATTGGAAATACGTGAAGTTGAGCATCAACAACGTTTTAGCCATCAACAGAAGGAACACGAAGCACGTATTGCTTTATTGGATGTCCAAAAACAAGATTATGAAAGTAAGGTAAAGTTGCGCCAAATTAAAATTGCCAACTTTACCCAAGAGAAAAGCCTTGAAATAACAGATTCCGAATAATAATTTATGTAGGTACATACTTGTTTATTGTTAATAGTCTTTGTTATTTGTTTAATAAAAAAAACATTTGTTTTTATGTTCATATGTTTGTAGTTTTTAGTTCTTATAACTTCTTTTACAGAGTACGAAAGTAATAAGTAATTGTTGAGTAAAAGATCACGTGCATTATTTCGATCATTTCCTTCAGTTGTATTTGTATTTGGAATCTCTGTCGCAGCCATCACTTCGTCAAATCCTTCCAATTCAGTCGGCGGTAAAGTTTCATTCTCATCGATTGCAATATTATGCAAAACTGCGCAGGCAACGATGATTAATTTGACAGTTGTCTGTTTAAGTCGCATGCCCATAGATAACACTGGAAATCTTCTTTTTATTACGCCAAAAGTCCGCTCTAAGACATTCCGCGTACGAATCTGACTTTCGTTATAAAGATTTTTCAAATCACTATCAGGATTGATAAAAGGAGTTGCCAAATAACGTGTGTTTCGATAACCCGAGTCGCCAATGATTATGAAATTATTAAAATTACCTCGCTCTAGTTTCATTTTGAGTTGAGAGTTATTGAAAATAGTTTGGTCATGTGATGCACCAGGCCAGCGTGCGACAATATTTATAATTTTCATGTTGGCCGAACACACCGCCTGTACATTAAAAGAATACCAACCCTTTCGATTGCGATAATTTTCTGCATTCTCCCCACCAGGAGATTGAATTTTTACATGCGTGCAGTCAATAGCACCTATGGTTCTTGGAAATCGAGCGAATTTATAGAACTCCTCGCTAGCTTTAGTCATTTTCAACATAGCTTCAGGCATCCGAATGAATCTCGATCGATTTTTAGCGATGGCCCGTGCTACTTTTGGCAATAAAATGCAAACGGAGGAGATGCTTACACCAGCAAAATCAGCAATAGATATTTGCATTGATCCAAGTGCAAAAAAACGTAATGTAATCAGCAGTTGTGCGATTGGAGAAATATACCGTGACCTAAAAACACAAAACAAATTTTACTGAAATGCTATCTTAGTTTAACACTTTTAACATTGCCTGCCTTTGAAGAGAGTACTCCAAATCCGGTAGAATAATTTCAAGGACCTTAACCACTGTGTTGTCAAACCTGGCAACGATACACTTTAAACGGATGCGCTCGGCAGCCATCTTTAATTTTATGCAAATGCAATTGCAGAGTGTCATTTGGAAATAGCACATGGAAGGGTCGAGAAGACAAAATTATAGTCCCGTAATATAAAAAATTGTTGTAACGAAAAAAAATAAAAGAAAAAAAAAAAACTAAAGTAAGTTAAAATTAATATCATTTATTAAAAACAAAATATAACTAAAAATAATTAAATAGGAAATAAAAGTCTTTGAATAAGAACAACATAAAGGAATTCGTTTTTATTTGAAAGGCTGCATTTCGCTAGGACAACATTCTTTTATTTCTTTAATCACCATAAGTGCTTTAAACGATTGTTGCAATAAAGCGAAAAGTTAGAAGCTGAACAGAACAGTTTGCTGGAGTCAAAGGAAAGGAAACAAAGAAAACACACCAAAGACTACACAGCCGAGCCTCAAATCAGCGCTATCAATTGCAACAAATCACCTTTACAACAATTATAAATTACGACATCCAAGGGAACGCAAGGTAAGTCAAAGCCATTTATTGTTAAGTTATTCTCTCTGCCTTTTGCTACGTCGGACCTGCGTATTTAAACTCTGCCATTGTGTTACGCCGCCGCACCATCCGTATTTGATTTCAACTCTCAGCCATTGTGTTACGTCGCATCCTCCATATTTTGAGTTCTTTATTCTTGTTTCGAATATGCCAAATAACTGTAAAGCATGCGAAAATGAAGACGATGATGAGATGGTCCAATGTGACGAGTGCGACGAGTGGTACCATTACGTCTGCGTGGGAGTCAATGACGAAATAGAGGATCACGAGTGGAACTGTGTCAAGTGCCGAACTTCATCAATAGAAAAGGTCCACAACGATACCAACCCCAATGTCGCCGGGCAACCTCCATCACCTTCTCAGACCGCAGCCAAAAGTCCTGAAAAAATTCAATTAGAAACTCCTCCTATTCAACAGTCTACGTTACCACCAAATAGGCAGATAGAACCCAGGTGTTCAAAACAAACGTCATTTGTTTCCGAAGATGTTGCTGTAGCACATTCGCTACATGATCTTGTAGGACGTAAAGACAAGGACACAACCCTAGAAAACAAAAAATTACAGTCAACTACGCCTATGAATAAAAGAAGCTCACTGTGGTTACAGCAGTTGGAAGAAGAAAGGGAGCTGCAAGCTCAGCGTGATAGGGAGTTTATTAAGAAAAAATATGCTCTGATGAAAGAATTGGACATCGAAGCCGACGATGACTACCCAACTAAACAAAACTACATGGAGCAACATCCCCCAAACGAAGCTAAATCGGTACCAACGGCAAAGTTAAATTTGATTGGACCTAGAGACTGTTGGAATAGCACGTTTAACCACAAGCCAGTCAACCAATCCTTCATGTCAACCATGCAACAGCAGAGTGCCCTTCATCATCCGACCACAATAACGTCGAACTTCAACGCAGCCTATAATGACAAGCCAACAGCAAATCAATTCAGCTTCAGCAAATCGTGTGAAACGCTCATGCCGAATAAACAGCAACTGGCAGCCAGGCAGATTATGTCGAAGGAAATCGTAACCTTCAGCGGTCGCGTAGAGGAATGGCCAAGGTTTATTAGCTGGTTTAATAACACTACAGTTTCATGCGGGTATACCAACACTGATAACCTAAGCCGACTGCAACATTGCTTGAAAGATGACGCCTTGAGAACAGTTGGTGTTAGACTCTTTCTTCCGGATCAAGTTCCGGGCGCTATGAAATCACTTCAGATGCTATACGGCCGCCCAGAAGCTATAATCGACAGCCTCTTGGAAACAATACGAAAGGAACCAATGCCTCGCATGGAAAAGCTTCAAACAATAATTCGATTCTCCTTATCAGTACAAAATGCTTGCGCGGTTATGATTGGAAGTGGGTTAAACGATCATTTATCGAATCCATCTCTTCTTCGAGAACTAACCGAAAGACTTCCTCCTCCGATTCGTTTGAACTGGGGAGAATATCGAAAAAATCTGAATTTAGTGACTCTATTGACGTTTAGTGAATGGTTGGAAAACATTGCACAGTCTGCATGTGAGGTAATGCCTTTGAATGCCAACAATTTCTCAACTCGGGCCGAACGAAGTACTCAAAAATCCTCATTAAACTTACACCAAAGATCGCAGTCGCAGCCGCCAACAACACAGTCATCACCTTCTAGAAATTCGAAGTGTCCGGTATGTGAGCAAAGCTGTTATTCACTCGAACAATGCCAAAAGTTTTTAAGCCTGAGCTTGAATGACAGGTGGAATGCCATTAGTAGATTCTTTTTTTGCAGAACGTGCCTTCGTCGACATGGGAGAAACCGCTGTCGTTTTCTCAAAGAATGCGGTGTGAATGGATGTACCTTTAAGCATCATAAGCTTCTTCACAAAGTGCGCGAGGCAACAATAGTGAATCCTGCTCCAAGAATTAATTGCTATCACAAGTTGGATAAGTGCTCTATATTATTCAGAATTGTTCCAGTGACGTTATACAATGAAGAAATAAAGATAAATACTTACGCTTTCCTGGACGATGGCTCTTCCATTTCATTGATAGATGAAGAGATAGCAACGCAGCTAAAAGTGAAGGGAGAATTGCAACCGCTTTGTCTCAAATGGACATCAAACACCCATCGCACAGAGAAGAGCTCCAGAGTAATAAACATAAAAATTTCATCCCTTTCTTCAAGCAAAAAATATGAAATTTCCAACTTACATACAGTCAAGTCCCTTGATTTGCCCAAGCAAAGTATAAACGCTGAAGAGTTGTGTCGCAAACACAATCACTTGAAAAATATCCCTCTCCAAACGTATTCTAATGCGAAACCACAACTGTTGCTGGGCTTAGATCAATGGAAGCTGACCATTCCACTCCGGTCTCATGAAGGAAGAGCAAATGAACCAGTTGCATCGAAGACTAGATTAGGATGGACGGTGTATGGATCCTGCTTGCATACCTCGTCAAAGAACGAAAACCCGAATTATCAAAACTTTCACAGCTGCGACTGTCACGACCATGAAGAACAAAAGCTGAGCACACAATTCAAACAATTTGTTGAAATAGACTTGGAAGGTGTCACTACAAAAAAGATCTTACGTTCAGTCGACGACGAAAAAGCCCTGTCAATAATATCTCAAAACATGACAAGACGCTCCCAGGCAAATAATTTTGTAGTTCCCTTACTATGGAAAACAAGTTCAATACAAATGCCTGATAGTCGCCCAATGGCTGAGCGAAGACTTAAACACTTAGAAAGAAAACTGTCGTCTGATCTAAAACTGAAACAGGTAATGAATGAACAGATACAAGATTACGTTCGAAAGCATTATGCACGTAAGTTGACTATTGATGAAGTTAATTCGCAATCATATCCGACTTGGTATCTGCCAATATTCCCAGTCATCAATCAAAACAAACCGGGAAAGGTAAGGATGGTGTGGGATGCAGCTGCCGCCGTCAATGGAATCTCTCTCAACGCAATGCTCATATCGGGCCCAGATATTGTGCCATCCCTTCTTTCAGTACTAATGCGTTTCAGAGAAAGAAAGATAGCCATATGTGCGGACATAAAAGAGATGTTCCATCAAGTGTGGATAAAAGCCGAAGATCAAAACGCGCAACGTTTTTTGTGGCGCAATCAAGAGACAAATGAAATTGACGTGTATGTCATGCAAGTCATGACTTTCGGTTCAACTTGTTCACCATTCTGTGCACAATATGTGAAAAACACAAACGCAAGGAATTTCTTAACCAAATATCCGAGAGCAGTGAAAGGAATTATAGAGAACCATTATGTCGACGACTACCTGGATAGTGTAGATTCAGAAGAAGCCGCAATAGAGCTCGCGAAAAATGTCATCTTTATTCACTCCAAAGCCGGTTTCGATATACGAAACTTTTTATCGAACTCCAAAAACGTTCTTCATAGCTTAGGAGAAAAATCTGCCTGTTACGAGAAGCAATTTAGGGATTGGCACTTATCACCCAGTTATGAAAAGATTCTTGGAATGTGGTGGTCTCCTTCAGACGACACGTTCTCATTTGCTATCAAATCGAATGCATTACAACCAAACATACTTTCAGAAGACACCTGGCCGACAAAAAGAGAACTCCTGAAAACATTAATGTCGGTATTTGACCCTTTAGGACTCATTGCAAACTTTCTAGTGCTATTAAAGATTCTGATTCAAGAAGTGTGGCTTTCAGCGGTGTCATGGGATGAAAAAATTCACCAGCAGCATTTTGATAAATGGCTTAAATGGAAAAACCTGATACCAGAGGTAAGAAGCATAATCATCGACAGACGATATTTAATGAAACTTTCATTTACTGAGAACTTGACAGTGCAGATGCACATATTTGTAGACGCCAGCGAAAGGGCCTACGCTGCGGTTGTATATTTTCGATTCACAGATGGAAAGTCAGTTGAAGTTGCTCTAGTTTCGGCCAAGACTAAAGTCGCCCCACTGAAAATCATGTCTATTCCAAGACTTGAATTGGAAGCTGCGGTGTTGGGAGTAAGACTAGCTAAATCAGTATTGACAAGCCACACAATTCCAATAAAAGAAAAATATTTTTGGTCCGATTCAAAAACTGTCTTAAATTGGATAAACTCTGATCACAGAAAGTACAAGCAGTTCGTTGCCTTTCGAGTAGGAGAGATTTTGGAAGAAACCGAGGCAAAAAACTGGAGATGGATTCAAAGTAAAGTAAACGTTGCTGATGAAGGTACTAAATGGCAGTGCAATCTGGACTTCAGCTCAAACAGTCCATGGTACCAAGGTCCAAACTTCTTGTATGATCCCATCTACCAGTGGCCTAGTGAGTTCTCGAGTACAGAATCAACAGAAGAAGAAATAAGGCATGTGAACATTCATCACTTGAATTGTGAACTCACGAAAATAGTGGATATTAAGAGTTTCAGTACATGGGAACGATTGCTCCGCGTAACTGCGCAAATTTTTCGTTATGTCAGAAACCTCAAAGGCAAAAGGTCGAGAGTACCCACAGAAAAATCCCTGATTTCGCTTGATCTGTACATGGCTGAAATCTACTTATTTAGAGTTTGCCAGAGAGAAAGCTTTCCCGAAGAAATTTCAATCCTTGAATCAGATCAAAAAGACATTAATGGCACAAAGATAGGAGTTGAACCAACAAGCACAATTTATAAATTAACGCCATACTTAGATGAGAACTCAGTCATGAGAGTAAAAGGTAGAATCGATGCAGCCTATGGGGTACCAATTAGTACTAAACGTCCTATAATCTTATCAAACCAACATTATATAACAGAACTCATCATTCTATCTCATCACAAAAGATTTTGTCATCAAAACAACGAAACTGTCATCAACGAATTGCGACAAAAGTACTTTATTCCTAAACTTCGATCTGCTTTACCAAAATTAATAAAGAAGAGTTGCCAACTTTGCAAGAACGCGAAATGTACTCCGCATCCACCAATAATGGGTGATTTACCCTCAGGAAGGCTGCAGTCATTCACCAGACCGTTCTCTTTCATTGGAATCGATTATTTCGGTCCAATGATAGTCGCAGTAGGAAGACGTTCAGAAAAGCGGTGGGGAGTACTCATCACGTGTCTGACAGTACGCGCAGTTCACATTGAAGTGGCACATTCACTCACGACGGATTCCTGCATAATGGCACTAAAGAGGTTTATAAGTCGAAGAGGATGGCCTTTGGAAATCAATAGTGATAACGGAACCAATTTTCGGGGTGCCAGCAATGAGCTGAAAGAGGCTATGGAACACGTTGACCAGAGAAAAATAGCAGACACATTTACGGGACCTAATCTGGAGTGGAAGTTTATCCCACCAGCATCACCCCACATGGGTGGCAGTTGGGAAAGATTGATCAGATCAGTGAAGAGAACTCTTAGTTTCATAACGCCAACAAGAAATCCTTCCGACGAAACTTTGTTAACAATGCTTGCAGAGGTAGAGAGAATAATTAACACAAGGCCACTTACTTACGTTCCTTTAGGTAATCTCAACGAAGAAGCTTTGACTCCCAACCATTTTCTAATGGGCTCTTCAAATGGTGAACAAACATCTAAAGAACTAAACGACGATGGTGTCTCATTAAGAAAAAACTGGCTTATCAGCGTACAGTTCGCTAACCGTTTTTGGCGGCGATGGGTTAGTGAGTATCTGCCTGATCTCACAAGACGGACAAAATGGTTTCAAATGACTAAGCCGATTAGAGAGGGAGATATCGTCATCATAGCTGATCCCGACAACCCAAGAAACTCATGGCCGAAGGGCATTATTCTTAAAACCATGCCAGGAAAAGATGGCCAAATAAGAAGTGCAGTAGTGAAGACAAAAACAGGAGTCTACACCCGACCTACAGCAAAGCTTGCAGTTCTAGACGTTGGCCGATTTGATGATGATGGAAAGTCGATTCTTGAAACCGCCTTTACAGGGGGGAGTGTTGTCAAACCTGGCAACGATACACTTTAAACGGATGCGCTCGGCAGCCATCTTTAATTTTATGCAAATGCAATTGCAGAGTGTCATTTGGAAATAGCACATGGAAGGGTCGAGAAGACAAAATTATAGTCCCGTAATATAAAAAATTGTTGTAACGAAAAAAATAAAAGAAAAAAAAAAAACTAAAGTAAGTTAAAATTAATATCATTTATTAAAAACAAAATATAACTAAAAATAATTAAATAGGAAATAAAAGTCTTTGAATAAGAACAACATAAAGGAATTCGTTTTTATTTGAAAGGCTGCATTTCGCTAGGACAACACACTGTTTGCTTGGTTAGACGAAACCTTTGGAAGAAATCTTCATCATCCCATTTTTCCATGTTAATTCTATCGGTTATTCTATACTGCCTTCGTTCAGGTGCAAGCAAATTTTCGTCGTCCTCATCACTCATATCCAACAAATATTCTAAATTATTATCCATTTTGCAATACGTTTTAATTAAACACCAATGACAATTTATTTTTGCACAGACTTCAAAATAAACAAAACCTGATTGTCAGAGCTAATTGAGAATGAATAAATAGAAACACTTCAGTTAAATCCTAATAGCTCTCAAAATCCCTCTTAAAAGGTGTATTTTGTCGTTTTAGTAAAAAACGTATTTAAATTAAATGCATAATTAGTTAATGAAGGAAACGTCAATTTAAATCGGTAAAAGTGGGTGAATAAATTATTTTTTTTTAAATCGATAAATTTCCCATTCTTAATCATAGAATTAAATTTAATTGAGATTCAATAAATTGGCCCTTAAACATTTGTCTCTAATTAAATCCATGTTTTTAAATTTATAAGAAATTTTTTAATTCCAAAGTAGTTTTACATAAGAGCAAATACGTGCGATCTAGTTGTGCATTTTATTCTTATACAACATTGACAGTATTTGCAAAGTTAATAGCCACCTATCCGTCAGAGTTAAACCTAATTGTTCATTAAATGTAATTTCAATAAAGGGCTAAATCTCTTATTGACATAATGCATGTTTTTGATGATCTCATATCATTGACATATTATATATGAAATTTCTATACAAACGCTCCAATGAATATGCTTCCACTTCTCACTACCGACATTATAGAGCTATTGGTGCAAAGTAATAAAAATAAATATTAGTTCCAGAGGCCATCTCTTAGCACTTGGCCTGAACTACGATTTTTTTGCCATAGAAACTATGGACATCTATTATTATTACTTTATTAAAATTAGAGCCAACTTTACATTTTAACATTATCAATGAACAGATTTGCATCAAGTGTGTGTATATAAGAAATATAAGAAAATAAATCAATTTTTGCCATTTAAATAGAGTTTTCCAATACCAGCATTTCGACAATTCTTTGTGATTTACCACTCAAACAATCACAGCACTTTAAGCAATGCTCTTCTCCCGTCCCTGATAAATGCTAATTATGACTGGTAAATTCATAAGTCTGCTCTGAATCGAACAATACCGCTTAACACGTAAGCGTTAGCTTACGAGCAAAGCTTTTACCACTTAAAATGTAAAAATTCGATCTAGACATATAATCCGCTTAAACTTTATTTTCTATAAATAAATAGCCCTCAAATTTTTATTTAATAAAAAATTCAAGCAATTCCCGCTAAACACAC
Organism: Chrysotoxum bicinctum; assembly: GCA_911387755.1. NCBI lineage: Eukaryota > Metazoa > Arthropoda > Insecta > Diptera > Syrphidae > Chrysotoxum > Chrysotoxum bicinctum. Next base: position 80,330,165 of record OU426989.1, on the reverse strand, counting down.
TTTACAAACATAATTATGTCAGTATATAGTTTTTAATTGAACCAGCGTGAAGTTGACTTCTGGCAGTCCATATCTAATAAGTCAATTTCTCATATGTATCATATTTGATAAATGGGCTAAAATGAAACACATAACGACGTTTCGTTCATGCCTATTAACATCATAAAGTAGCATTTGATTCTAAATCTAAACATTCATTAATTGGTTACAAATTTCTTACAAACATCGGAGAACAATAATAATAATTTACGCTCACAATTTTTCGAAACAACAATATGTATAGTGAACTGCAAAGCGTAAAAACGTAAAATTGACAAGTAACAGGCGCAAAGAATTTATTTTCGCACGAAGAGAAAGTAACGCAGCTGACATAAAATTACTGCCAATATTCGGTACAATAGCCGTGTTTTTTTGGAAAAGTTATCCGTAGTACAGTAGGATTTTATATGAATAACAAATACAACATCCGCAGTAGGATCACTGCCGATAAAAGGAGAAGTGAAATCCTACTGCGGATAGAGATTTGACGTTTATTCGAGTATATCGGCAGTGATTCTACTGCGGATGTTGTATTCAGTGTTGTTCCATGTAGACAAAAAATGTAGACTACACGATTGTCTACGTGTAGACAATTCAACGTATACAATTCCTGATTGTCTACATGCCAATGTCAACAATGTAGACAACGTAGACATTAAATTTTTCTTATTATGTTTCGTCTAATAAATCAGAGCTCGAGCCAAAATCATTGTCATCAATCAAAACAATCATAGAGACATCGCCGGATTAAGATGTCGCAGGTGATTGGGATTGCTTACAGGCATTGCTTTCGTAAATGAATGTGAAGGCATTATTATTACGATATGAATATGCTTTTTTTAACAAATTTTTATTTACCTGTGCAGTATTTTATAGATTTTTGTTGCACACTGTACAATATGCTACAAATTTGTTATTGTTTTATATATTTGAATAAAAACTCAAATTAACACCTGAAATTTTCTTAAATGAAGTAAACAATGTGACAGAGAAATCAAGAATGACAGATTGGCTGGCATGCTTTGTATACATTGTCGACACTATAGTCGACATTGTCTACATTGTCGACACCATAGTCGACATTGTCTACATTGTCTACATTGTCGACACAATTGTCTACGCATTAATGTAGACAATCAAAGTCGACACGTAGAGGAACAACACTGGTTGTATTTATTTTTCATATAAAATCCTACTGTACTACGGATAACTTTTCCAAAAAAAACACGGCTAATGTGTGGTGGCAATTTTTCATCAATGTTCATAGACAAAAGGGCCTTTTCAACAATCAAATTAAGAGACGACACGGGCTCTATATAACTGCGACCATACATGCTACATTTGTTTTTTAGGTTCCGTTCAATAAATAGGTCATAATTTACAGTCCACTTAAATATTAAGTTGATGACATGTATGGCTAATGGTGGATTTACATGTATCTGCATTTGATTTCTGCAAAAAAAGGGATGCCAAATACAGATTACATATTTGTTAGATAGAGAGAAAAAGAGCAAAATGCAGAAGGACTCCATTTCTGCTTTATAGGGAATTCGAGAAATGCAGAAGTCAAGATTATAGTAAAGACAAACATGTTCATCTTTATTATAGCATCTTCGTCTGCATTTTGAAAATTTGCGATATTTTCACACTTTTCTATAAATTTTGTTGATGGACGCATGATATGCAACAAAACATTGAATCGAAATGAAAGAAAATGGAGGTAAGTTAAATTTTCATTGCATAGTTTCGTATTAACAGACCAACAAGTTATAGCAATTTATAGGAAGTAAAAAAGAGTTACGACCTGTATATTCTCTCCCACTTTCGGCTTTCGACATACATCTGCCTCTCTCTACTTCTCTGCATTTTGCAGATGCAGAAACATGTAAATCCACTTTAACTATATAGAGCTCATTACATAATGGTTCATTTCACTAAAATATTAAAGTCGTTTCTTAATTTGATTGTTGGTAAGGCCCAAAAAGCAAAAACTATCTTCAATAACTCATGTAAATGAATATTGATTGTGTGTACGGCCGCTTAGAATGTTTGTTAAACAGTTCTTCTAAAAAAAAACAATGTATTTCTTATGGGAGTTTTTTTCCCGAAAAAAAAAAAGTTTTTCATTTCACCACAGTCATCCGATCCGAACTGTAAACCAAAATCGAAAAAAAAATGTATACTCACTACAATTTTTTTTTCACGCAAACCAATAGGGGTATTCCCGATTTGGTGTAACGAGCCTAGTAAAAATGCGAAATTTTATTATTTTTTAGTACACCGTGAACGCACTTTTTCTCACCAGTTTGCAACACTGAAGTAAATTTCAAAATGATTTTGGCATTTGTTTTTTGTTTTGAAAATTTAACTTTTATAAGAATTGAAGTTTGTTCAAGTTTGTTAAAGATGCCAAAGAAAACAGGAAAAGAAAATATCACAGAATTTTTAAGAGAAGTTTGCTGCAGATAAAATTATGTGTATCGAAGGTATCAAATAAAATTCAGGTTGAAAATTATAAAAAGGCTACATGCATAGATGCATGTATATTTTATTTTCAGAAAATGGGGTTTCCCTCCGGCGGCGGCGCTTCTTTTGTTCTTTTAGGTCCATTTAATTTAATAAAATGAAAAGAACAATAAGATATTTCTTTCGGCTTCCAAAGACTTTTAAATTTTAAAAGCTAGTGGCTCTTGCTGAGCTGTAAAAAATGGGACTGCAAATTTTACACCGTTGTATTTTACTGTTGCAATAGGTTTTGGGTATAGCTAAAGTGCGACACTATTGCAAAATTGCACTCCGTATATTTTGTTGTTGTAGTGTTGTAAGATTTTACACTTCTGCATTTTTACAATGATACTAGACCTGTTGCATTAGATCGTGAATACCCCTAATGTGCATCCCATTGTTTTGGCGGAAAAAACTTACAGAAATTTTTTCATGAGAAAAATTTTTTTTTTCACCACTCATTTTTTTTTTCTTCAAAAAGAACTGTATACTAGGCTGAAAGGTATTTTTTTAACTACTATTCTAATATAGACCAAACAAAGCCTCCAACAAAAAACGCCAGCGCAGTACATGAATCTTTCAAACTCAACGAAATAACAACAATCGTTAAAATAACTTGTATTCCAAAAAATACAACTTCTCCTCCGTCATTGGCTTCAAGTTCCCCTTCAACGAAAGGTGGTTTTTTCGCTTGCTTGTGTGTGCGTGAGATTCGTTTCGTTTTATATGAAATTTCAATTTCAAATGTAAACGAGTTGTTGACGAGAACGCGTGTGTAATCAATCGGTGTGTGTTGCGCGTACATTACCTGTTTTTTATTCAACTAGGTATTATTTAATTACTATAAATTTATGGTACTAAACAAACCAACGAAAATGTGCAAAACAAATCGATACGAGTAACTTTGTAGAATATTTGTCACTGCTGTGGCAAAAAAGTGCAATAAAACGAAGTTCAAATTGAAACTACGATCACTCATCCACCATCACCATCTCCACCTAAGGAATTTCTTCAACAACACATTTCGGAAGCAGTCCCAGCTCCAAGTCCCAGCAGCACCCAGCACTTAAAAATAAAAAAAAAAAACAAAGCAAGCTAAAACATTTTCTTGTTTGTGTGATTCATTTGTGTCGGTATTTCTGAGTAAAAAAAAATTAGTTTTGTGTTTCTGTGTTTAGTAATGATTTTATTGCATCTCCCGTCAAAGTTATAGAAAAAGTAACAAGGTCCCTCAAATAAGTACCCTTCCATCACGGAGTGCATTTATTATTGTAGTTTTTTGTAAAATTCATTTTCTCGCTATTGCCACAACAACGGTCGGTCCGGAACACAAGGTGCTGCATAAACAAAGGAATTTAATTGATCTACTCGCTCTGTTGGCTCGTTCGGTTTGAATAGTTCCTGTTCCCCTTGTTCTATCCCTGTCGCGCACCCCATTTGGAATATTTTCAAACGGACATCTGTCAAGTGTGTCCTTGTTTTTTTTTTTTTTTTTCTTACATAACTTCTGTATGTTTCGCTGTTTGGTCCTTTATCAACATTGCGGTGCGATGTTCTTGAAAAACCCATATTATTTCTATCAACATGTTGTTAATGCACTTGAAGTGAACTAGATTCATAACTAGAAAAAAATATACAAATCAGTGTTTTTTTTTTTTTGTAAAAAGTAAAACAAAGTCCATTTGCATTTTGGTTTTGTTAAAAATTTATATATCTACGCCATGAAGGTTACTGTTTGTTTTGGTTCGGTGCGCATCGTCGTACCATGTGGAAGTGGTGATTTGCTGGTAAAGGATTTAATTCATGAGGCAACAAGACGTTATAAAAAAGCTGTTGGCAAGGTAAGTTTTTATTTTTTGTTTTGGCTGGAATACAAGCAGCACAAAAATAAATGCTATTTTCTTTTACGTAAGAAGTTTGATAATATTTTGATTTTTCTTTCAAGAGGCATATCTTCAACTCTCCTAAATTTTGAAAGAAAGCTTATTAGAGAGGTATTTTGATGTAGATAGCTTACATAATTTGAACATTTCCGAGATGCCAGTTTACCGACCTATGTTAAAGTTAAATTTTTTATTTGATACTGTTTAGGAACTTAGTCCATGATAATTGAATAGGCCAATTAGATTAAATAATGGATCTCGCGAAATTCCAACTCAGAAATAGCTGGTGCAGTGATTATTGTTTTTTTTTTATAACTACCTACGCAAAAGATTATCTAGACTTAACTCATAATTAAAAAAATTAAAAAATTAGAAAATTGTTGGCACGTCAGTCACTTTCAATGTTCATTGAAACCCAACTTTCAAGGAACTAATACGAAATCATAATGAACAAAATCGAATTTTTTATAAAGGAGGCATATGATGTGCCAAACAATTCTTATCGCCAGGAAAAAAACAATTTTAGAGAACTTTGGTTTGATTCGGATTGCATGCGGGCTAGAAAATTATCATTTGCTTGGCTTAATGAGTTACGAATGCTATGCAAAAAACCAATATATTGAATACAATCAAATTTACAAAGCGCTTTGCGCTTTATAAGGAAAAAAGAGTAAACTACTATGAAGCTGAGGCAAGAAAACTAGCTAGGTGTAGTAATCCCTTCGAATTTTGGAACTTAGCCTGCAAATTAAATGGATCGAAGTATATTATTAGTCGTGGACTGAATACCTCTACACTACGAATTCATTTCAATTAACTGCTAAACCCAACACCGTTGAACCCATTCATGATTCACTATGCGCAACCGTTTTTCACGACGACATTTTGGACAGTGCAATACCACAAGAAGAGGTTCGGGTATCGGTAAATACACTAACAGATGGAAAAGCTGCAGGTTCAGACAGGATATCAGCGGAGTTTTATAAATATGGCGCCGATGAACTAATAAAGAATCTTGTAAACCTATGTAAATAACCAAATTTTTGAAAATGGAAACATCCCACAACAGTTTAAAGATGCTTTGATTTTTCCGATATATAAAAAGGCAACATCGAAGATCCAGCCAACTATAGAAGAATCTCGTTTTTGAATGCTTCCTATAAAATTTGTACAGCGATTCTATTAAATAGGCTGAGCACGTGGATAGACACAAATAATCTATTATGTGAGTCTCAAGCTGGATTCAGGGCAGGTTACTCGACCATGGATCATATATTTGTCTTAAGGAGCATTGCTGAGTCATTTTTGGAAAAAAAAAAATTAAAAAATATACACTTTTTTGTGGATCTAAAAGCTGCTTTTGACTCAGTTGACCGAAACGCATTGATGTGTAAGTTGTTTGGATCCGGGATGTCGTTCAAGTTTGGACGAGTTATACAGAATTTATACGCAGACACGAGAGCAGCGGTCGGGAATGGAAAGCAGGTTTCGGAGTGGTTCCAGACACAGTCGGGAGTAAGACAGGGTTGTGCACTCAGTCCTAGCTTGTTCGCACTATTTACATATAAATGATATCACTGAAGCATTGACAGGAGGTGTTAGCTATGCTGAAGAGGTCATTGAAGTCTTACTTTTTGCAGACGATATTATCTTGATTGCAAACTCAGCAATCGCTACAGCTTATGATAAATCGATTCTAGGAATACTGCAGACGATGTAGCTTGGAAGTGAACCTGAACAAGTCGAAAGAACGGTAGAGGAAAATTTAGCTCAAGCGAACAATGGTACTTCAACAATGAAAACATAAAAAGAGTACAAATACTTAGGAGTATATTTTACCCAGAACTTAAATATGGAAAAACATTTCAATGAAAAACTTCTTAAGGCTAAAACCGCTCTTAACGTGGCTTGGAAAGAATGCTTCAACAACAAAAACATCGCGCTTAGCAGTAAATTTGAAGTTTTCGAAGCAGTGTCCCAATCAAACTTTTTTTACGCAGCCCAAGTGTGGGGAGCTAAGAAATTTGAGACTGGAAAAAAGCACCCTGAATTAAATGATACCTAATGCTAGAAACGGGCTTATCCCCGCTCTTCATAAAAACGTTGAAACTGCAAAGAGACTACATCTTGAAAGTACTAAGTATGCCCAACAGTCGCTTACCAAAAAAGGCAGCTTTACGAGTATACATAGCAAAACAGAATGGGTTGAAGACTGGATTGAGCTAGCAGAAATGACAGATGTGGCTTTAAATTTCAGTGAGCAGAGTACATGGAAATCGTCACTGTACCAGTTAATTATGCGTTTGAATGAGCATTTTAGAGAGGTGTACACAGAACAGGCATCCAACTCACTTCATCGGATGATCTAAAGCAGGCTGAATTATAATCTTAACGAAAGAAACTATTTCCAAGATGACTATACCATAGAGCAAATCTCAAACATGTTTCGACTAAGAGGTGAATTGTTAAATATAAACTATGCTCCACATCGCGAAGATCTTCCAATACTCTGTGATATTTTGTAACATGGCTGAACGAGAGGATGTTTTACATTTCGTGGGAAGATTGCAAATAAATAAAAATATTATCTCATCTTATCTTATCTATCATAACGAATTTGCAAAATGCAAAGATCTGTTTCCATCGTAGAAAATGATTCAGGTAGAAAAGTCCTTATGCTAAGGATGTTTCAATCAGTGAATGTAAAGCTGAAGTGCCTTTTCAGCCATTGCTTGATCACACAGCCAATCGCTTACTAAATTCCTATTAAAATGTTTTTAAATTTTTGTCTGTGGGTCCATTTCATGATGGTTTTAATATCAAAATTTGTCTTTGAATGAAGTTCAGGCCATACGCAGTACAAGAAAAGTTTGTTTCGGAATTTTCGGATGATTAATTTATGTTTTTCAACTTCTCTTGTACCTTTGCGGTTAATATTAAATTAAAGAAATGAAAGACCAGTTGGGTTATGGCAAAACCCAAGATAATCCTCGCCCCGATTTTGTAAATCCATAAGTCTTGTAAATTCAAAGGAAACACATGACAGATGTAAAGGAAAATAAAGAGAGAATTAATGTTCAAATAAGGAATTTAATAGGCACATTAGTTCATTTAAATGGAGATTCATACAAAGTCAATCAAAAACCGAAATCACAACACAAAAAATAGTCTAGAGGCGTTAAATCGCACGATCTAGGCGGCCAATTGACCGGCTCCGAACGTGAAATAAACTGTTCACCGAACTCGCCTCTAAATAAGTCCAATTTTACGCGTGCTGTGTTGCATGTGGCACCGTCTTGTTGAAACCACATGTCACGCAAGCCAAGCTCTTCCATTTTGCGCAAAAGTTTGTTGTCATCGCACGTTCACGCGCTCACCATTCACAGTAACGTTGCGATTCGCATCATTTTTGAAAAAAAAGGCCCAATGATTCTGCCAGCCCATAATCCGCACCAAACAGTGACTTTTTCTGGATGCATTGGTAGCTCTTGCAATGCTTCTGGCTGCTCTTCGCTCCAAATAAGGCAGTCTTGCTTGTTCACGTATCCATTCAAACACAAATGAGCTTCGTCGCTGAACACAATTTTTCGACAAAAAAGTGGATCTTCGGCCAACTTTTCAAGAGCCCATTCACCAAAAATTCAGCGTTGGGGTAAATCGTTCGGCTGCAATTCTTGCATCAGCTGTATTTTGAAAGGCGTCACACACCTAAATACTTCCGCAAAATTTTCCACGTAGTGGAGTAACAGAGGCGCAATTGCTGCGAACGGCGCCGAATCGATAATTCACGGTCATCACTAACACTGACCGATACAGCTGCGATATTTTCCTCAGTTCGCACTCTACGCAAGGGTGTTGGTGGTTTAATGTCCAACAATGTAAATTAGTCACGATAGCCTAAATAGCCGCTTCAGTAGGTCGATTAAACCATAAAATGAAAGAAGCACACGATGAACTTTCTTAACAGAGCACGCATTTTGATAATAAAATTCAATAATATAATTTGCAAGCGTTGTTCGTTTGTAAGACGATTCATGGTTAAATTATAGACCAAACTGAAGATGTTTGACAGTGACAAAACACGAAACGTGCGTGAGCTGTCAAAACCATTGTTGCCAAAAAGAAAATAGCAAAAAAATCACCCATTAGTAATGACGGAAATGTTGTTCAAAAGGTTTTTTTTTTCAAAATTATGAAGCGTCTGCAAATATAATAAGAGTAAATCAAGACTTAATGATGATTTTATATAATACTACAAGACATATCTAGTGGCTTTAATATCAACTCTGAGAAATTTTAAAATTATTGTCAAGATACTGCTGGTTTATATTTATTTATTTATTTATTTGTACATATGTAGATGCTTACACATTAAGACTTTAATAGCCTTTTAGCAAGTGAAGCTTTGATTTGCAATTTCAAAATTGAACAACAGAAATTATACTTAGACAGTTTTAAGAGAATAAATTAATAAATTAACAGAAAATATAACAAAAGAAATTTAAAAAACCAATAAAAAAACTAATTAATAACAAACATATACATCTTCGTATTAAGTAGAACAAAATAATAATTAAAAATTTACAAGAACAAAAACAAGGTTTACCTAACGCGCGTAATAGGATTTTAGTTCCGCTCCGAAACGCCCAGTGCCACCCAACTCCCGTACATGTCCCGGCAATCCATTCCAGAGGCGAATGGAACTAATAAAGAACTGTCGCTCTGAGGTTGTGCATGTAAATCGCGGGAAAATGAGTTGATGAGATCTACTTAAGGATCCGAAGTTTAACTTATCAAACAAGTACATTGGTTCTCGTGTATCAATAATCTTTGAGAGTAAGATCAGAGCTTTGTAAGCGAGAAGATCTTCAAATGTCATACCAAACAGTTCCTTAGCATGGATAGAAATGTGTTCATATCGTCTTATATTGTAAACATATCGCGCAGTATTATTGAAAGCTACATTCAGTTTTCTCTTACTTGCTGAATCACAATTTCTATAGACTTCAGCTCCGTAGGTTAAAATGGGAATGACTAGCGTTTTCGCCAAAAGCAAACGTGTTTTTTGTGGAGTATAATTGTGTGACATCTAAAGTTTCCGCAATGTGCCATAGACCTTTCCAATAATAGCATTTATATGATCGTTCCACGTTAAATTTCTATTGAAAACAATTCCCAGATTTTTCACCTTATCTACATAATCTATTTTAGACCCCTGAATGCATACCTCCGGAAAGTATGAAAGGTCAAGTACTCGTTTACTTATTACCAGACATTTGGTTTTTGAGGGGTTCAAGACCAATCCGTTTTCTTGCGACCATAAATCTATGGTGAATAAATCATCATTTATTGCTTCCACACAGTCTTCAATCAAACCTAAGTTACAGCTCCTATAAAGCTGTACGTCATCAGCATACATATGAATCGAGAATCGGACAGTCGATGGCAGTTCATTGACATATAATGAAAACAAGATTGGACCTAAAATTGAGCCTTGTGGTACACCTCTATTATTAAACAGGAATTCAGAAGTCCGATTCCTTACTGATACAGCTTGCTTCCTACCGGTAAGATATGAAGATACTAAAGCGACTGCTGAACTCGAGAATCTAAATTGAGAGGCAAGTTTACTACTCATAATAGTATGATCCACCATGTCAAAGGCTTTCGAAAAGTCTAATAGAACCAAAAATGTTACCTTATCGTCATCTAAAGACATTCTGATATCATATGTAAATATGTAAAATTATATCCATAGATACCAATGACTCCAACTTCATGGACCTGAAATTGTCATTAATGCCTTATTACCTACTGATATGCTTAAGGAAGAGGCATAAGAAGCCAGAAATAAGGATTTTAAAACCTATAGGGTGTTTCTTTAGCAGAAAAATATCTATAACAGATAATATAACTGATATTTTTAATCGTTTATTTATCTCATCAGATCCAGTTTTTACCTGAATTCGATCATTCGATCCTAATGTTGTAATTTAGTACAAAAGGAACGTTAAAAACATCTGTTTTGTAGGATTAATTTTATAAAATATCTACATATGTACCTACATTTCATTTTGTTTTACAAATTAAAATTTGTTTCTTTACTACAAACTTTAAAATCCCAAAAAAATCCTCAAGGTGAGGAGTTATAAGCATACTCTCCATACAACCGGCTCAGTATGCATCGGTTCATTAGCATAAAATAGCTTTTAAAATGTTGCTAATTTGTTTTTTGTATTAGGTTAAAGGTTGTATGTATGTATGTACAGCATACCTTTCTTCTAAGAAAACTCTCTATTCTCAGAAAGAGTTATGGAATTTTTATTAAGATAACGACAGAAATTGAGTGAATCAACAAAAATGTATTCATAATGAAGAATGATTCACATTATGTTTCTAGCATACCTTATTTATCTACTCTATTGCCTCTTCTACTACTTCTTATCTAATTTTGGGTCTACCTTTCGAGCGGAAATAAATATTGATAGTTTGTTGTCAGTAATTATTAGACCGAACTTTAATCATGAACATTTATAAACGTTTCATTGTTTCATTGCTCTAAAAACCCAACGCGATTAGTCGAGTAGCAGAAAAATTCAAGTTTTCAATTCATAAATATCTTTGTTAATAAAATAGGCCTAAAAACTATGTAGCTCATACATATTTATGTATCTGTAACAATTGGTGAATTAGGTATACCTATTTGAACTTCCAATCAATTCTAGGACCTCTATCGTAACAAATAGGATAATGAAAAGACGAATAAAGTAGGTACCTTGTGGTTAAATGATTTTGTTGAAAATCAACAAAAAATAAAATACACAAATAGATCACACAAACTTGCTTTTGTGATTCAAGACTGTAAAAAAAGTAAAGTATACAAGATGGCGCAAAATTAACCATTCAATTTTGTTTTTGAATTACCTTTTTACTAACTTAAAAAAAGATATTGAGTAATGGAAATCTTTATTTGTAAAATTTTCTGTTAAATGGAAAATATTATCCGTTAAGTGCCGTTAAGCCGCGCCGCCAGTGTTGATACAATCTGGTGCCCGTTTTATCGCACTTTCCATGAATTTCTGTTCTGAAAACTGTTCGCATCTCTATCGAATATTCCCTCGACTTCAAGTAGCCCCAAAGAAAAAAGTCTGTGATGGTTAAATCGGGCAATCTTGCTGGCCATGCCAAATCGCCAAAACGGGAGATTACGCGACCAGGAAAAGTTTCCTTTACAATATCCATTGTGGCTCGTGCTCTGTGTATGGTTGCATCGTCTTGTTGAAACCACATGGTCTCCAAGCACTACTCATCCAATTCCGGCAGTAAGAATTCGTTTTAATGACCGTATTGCCCATAGCCCAATCACTCCTCCCGATTGAACGTCGCAACACAATTTGGATTTTAGTGGATGTAATGGCTCTTTGTGCATTACACGCGGATTTTCACACGATTAGGAATTCAACGTGCAAATTAACGCTGCGCTAACCTCACCGACCGATATTGGTAAAAAAAAATCAACACAATATTGTTCCAAGCTCTTGCGGAGTATAGCGCTCCATTGCTTGTCTGTTTGTTTACTGCAGCTGTCTAGTTCACAAATGTCAAATATGATTGACGTACGACGCCATTTGCAAAAATTATAAAATAGTCCTATAGGCTAGGCGCGCACATTAAATTTTTAGTTGCACAACTGTTTGGTTGCTTATAGAAAACAGATGAACTATTTGGTTGAATGTCCGCGCAGGTGTATATAATTTTATTATATGTTACTTAAAATAGCGAACTCATTTTAGGCAATCGTTTAGTTTGTGTCAAAACACAAACTTTTTAGTTGCTCGAACCAAGCAGTTGCGAAACTAAAAATTGAATATGCGCGCCTAGCCTAGATTAATTGTGCGCCACCTTGTATTAAAGATGGAGTAATATATTTAAAAAGATATTATCCAATATTACAGTATTCTCTGGCAAATTCAAACACGGAAATTCAATCAGAGATGTAAGTTTCCGATATGATAAAGTCAACCCTACTGAGGAATACCGGAATAAGTTAAAACAAGCTAGAAAGTCTTGTAATGATCATATTTAAAGAACCAAATTCTTACATGACCAAAAATTACGCCGGCAAAAAATACTAAAATGTCCCAAAGGTAGTAAACCTTTTTGGTCATTTGTAAAAAAACATACGAAATACTAGGTCGTCTTCGGTACCTATACGCTCGTTTTCAATGACACTCCTTATGTCAGTTCACAAGAAAAAGCCAAATTGTTTGCTGTCAATTCGACGCTGTCTAATATTGTCATGATCCCTCCTGTATGGGACAAAAAATGTTCTTTCGCACTCGTACAGTTGCAAGAATACTGCAAGATCTCTATATACACAAATCCGCTGGCCCGTATAGTATCGCCACAATTGTTTTGAAGAGGTATTCCTCAACGCTGGCAAAACCATTGCGTAAGCTTTTCCATCTGTCTGGAAAACAGCATTTTTCCAGCCTGTCACTAAATAAGGCGAATTTTCTTTTCTGCACTAATACCCCTTCTTTTCAAGGTCAGGGAAACGCTGATAAATTGTCATTAAATTTAAAAAAAGAAAATATTGGAAAGTTTCTGAGATATCTTAGAAGTTTCTCTATAAAAAATTTCATTAAAATCCGTTATACAGATACTGAGAAATTCAAAATTCGAAAAAATAGTTCTGTCGTATACAGTCAGTAACATCTTAATTTCTTTTTTTTTTATTGAATTTTTATCAAAATTCTGGGTGTCGTTTTCGAAAAAAAATACGATTTTCGAAAACCATTTTTTAACATTTGTATGGTGGGTACCGTTATTATTAAATACAATTACATTTTTTCCTCAAATGAAGATTGTATTAAAAAAAACTTTTAATTATCAAGTTTAAAAAAAAATCGAGCATGCGGTTTTCGAAATACATATGTATTGAGTTTTGAAATAAAAACTTATTTTTTTTTTAAATCGCGAACAAAAATTGTTTGAATACGATACAAAACTATTTTTCGGAAAATGTTTTTTTTTTAGATTAACCTAGCTTTAACTATAAATGAAATTTTATTTTTTTTTTAAATCTGTTGAACAGTTTTTAGGAAAAAATATTTTATAAAATTTCGAAAAAAAATTCATATCACAGGTACCGTTAGTTGGTCTTAAAGAAAAAACGTGTTGGGGGAAAAGTTTTTAAATGTTTTCTACTAAGTTTAATGAAATTCGGCGAAGACATTTAGGCTGTAGTCGAACAGACAAACAAACAGGCAGGATTGCGAGACCCATGTCTATGCAACGTAGTGAGCTCCTACGCTATTAGTTCCAAACTTGTATAGAAGTGCATAATAAAGCTTAATAAACTGGGCAAGAATAACACTGTCGCACTTTATTGGGTACCAGGCCACGTTGGTGTCCAGGATAACGAGAGGCAGAATCATTAGCAAAAATAGGTGCATCGATACCCCTTACAGGGCCAGAGCCTTACTGCGGAACAGGAGAAAACGTGATTAAAAATAAAATCAAAACAGAGAAAAAAGACAAGGCAAAAAGATCAAAAATCTGGAAAGAATTCCCTAAGCTGAGGCAGGCAAAACATCTACTCGGGGACTACAACCGAGAGCGTTTTCTAACCTGCATCAGCTTAAGAAGGAACAACCTCAGGAAAATCACAGGATTTCTGACAGGCCATTGCAAGTTGAGAAGACACCTCAACATCCTTCAGGATGGGGGCACAATAGATCTTTAGGTCGCAGTGCATCTACATATACCCCAATTTATTCAATTCAAAATGCAACGTAGTAAAATTTGATTTTGTTCCGCGTGTAAAATTTTACTGCACTGTGTATTCGCCTTCCAAAAAAACACACCTATATTGTCATCGCCAGTCAGACAAAATTTAGTTGAATTTCAAATTTATTTTTTATTTATTTTGAAGTGCATAAGGAAAAGGAATGATACATATTTTGAGTCTTGTTGTTTCTATATAGATATAGACGGGTGCAGGCATAACATTTTAAGAAAAATCAATTCCATTTAGAAATGTATTCCACTTTGATAAGGATCTTCCTTACCTCTAAAAAAAATTTAATAAATTCCCATTGAAGCGATAAATTATTTCACTTTCAAGTGAAAAACACTTCACTCTCCAAGGGGATGATTTTCCAACTTCGTTCGAGAAATGATTACACCCCTATGACAATAATTTCCTACAAAAAGTATCTTTTATTATATTCTGTTGGTGCTTAAAACTCATACTTTGCCACACTCTTAATGTTATCCTGTCACACCCGTAAAATTTTATTTTTGAATAGTATTTCCTCAATTCAAGACTGGAACTGAAGATCAAATTTCAGGTGAGTATAAAGAAAAAATGAAACATAAATGCTTCACGGAACATTTAACACCACATGTATTTTATTTTCTCTCGTAACGCAACTGAATGAAAGAGTTCTCCATTATGCGTTTCCTATCTTTCAAATTGAATAAAACAAACTTAGAGCGAGGATATCAATAAATGTTTTATTTCGTTTAGAAAGCGCATTTAGGCCATTATGTATTAAATATAACATCATTCAAATGTCCACCGCGACTTCGCTTGTTGAAGCACATCCGAAAAGTCTCACTTTCAATAACTCTGGCTGAATGTGACTCATTGATTATGTTGAATTTTAGGGCAGTTGTGGTTTATGGATTATTATTGGCATAGACCTGTGACTTAAGAACACTTAAAAGAAGAGGTCTAAAGGGGTAAAAACGAACGATCTCGGTGAGCAATTCACATCGCCTCGGCGTGAGATAACGATATTTGGAAAATGCTCGCGCAAAATGTCTCTTCTGGCACGAGCTTTCCACAAACTCCATCCTGTTGAAACCACATTACGTCGGTGTTTCTGTCCATATAATCCAATTAAAGCCAAAAGAAATTTTTCAATTTCAATTTCAATTTATTTATTTTGTAGCGGGCGTACAAATAAGACTTAGTCTTTTATAGTACCTTTTATAGTCGTATCAAATTTCCGTCTAGAGATAGCAATTATTCGGGATTTCGCTGGATTTAGCGTAAGGCCATTACAGAGCGACCAATTGTGATTCTCATCCATATTTTCATTTATTCTGCAAGTTAGATTTTTCAGTAAGTTAAAAGGTCCCGAAAGATAAATTTGAACATCATCTGCGTAGAGATGTAACATGACATTTTTGCAAACATGTGGTAAGTCATTTATAAATATGCAGAACAAAATAGGACCCAAGATGTAACCCTGTGGGACGCCAGCAAGTAAGCTGATTGAATCAGACGAACTATTGCCAACTTTAACCTTTTGAGTTCGATGACTTAAATAGTCTTATATAAGACGAACCGAACTGTCACTAAAGCCAAAGTAAAGTTTTAGTTTCTTGCACAGAATACTGTGACTAACTCGGTCAAATGCTTTTGTAAAATCCAGCAAACAGAGAAGCGTTAACATGCCTTGGTCATACTGAATTCGAATATCTTCAAGAACCTTAATCATAGCCGTAGAGCAGCTGTGAACTGCTCAAAATCCTGACTGCACCGGAGATAATAAGTTACGAGTTCGCATGTGGTTTGAAATCTGGTTTGACAAAACTTTTTCTAAGAGCTTAGACAGGCAAGGCTTCAAATTGAAATTCAGAAGGAGGTTCATAAATGGCTGGGCTGTAAATTGTTAAGCTAGATGCCTGTAAGTTGTTATCCACAAAGCATTTATTAAGATCATTTGGATCCGGAAAATTTTCAACCACTTCCTTTCTACCAATACCAAATGAACGCAGGCTACTCCAAAACTTACGTGGGGTTTGATCACGGCTTAATTTTGAAAAGAAATATCTTTTTAGCTCTGCGAGTTAAAAAGAACGTGTGGTTACGAGCTTGACAGAAAATCTTCCAGTTTATGGGTGTTGGATGGCGCTTCTACTAAGAAGCCGACCGAAAGCGCTCGCCGTTGAGCCTGACCAAAGTCATTCTCAAAGAATGTCCCTCAAGGTTAGCAGGGTTTTGTGATGTAATATGTAGACGCTTACTAGTAAGCGCTTTATAGTAAGCGCCCATTAAAGGGGTTCTTACTACAACAAGGAAGAGTTTAAAAGGATATACCGATGCACATTAGTTTTAACTTTCTGAATATTACAATGTGAAGAAAAAATAAAGTTATGTGGAGCATTCCACATTCGTGTAGTCCGGTTGAAAAAAGAATCTCTGTATTTCACAGCTTTACTTAACGCCTCAAAAGTTATCACATTGTGTCACTTTAATACTTTAACACAAGGCTATCAAAATTCGAAATTCAAGGGTATATTATATAGTTTATTCGTTATGATGTTAAAAAAGTCTATACCAATTTTTATCTACATATATATTTGTGATTTCTGAACTGTTGCAAGGAATACAAAATTTTATAAGAAACATTTCTGTGTTAAAGCCGCAAATCGCGCTAAATTTTGTCACGGTGAGAAAT